>CM062807.1:675727637-676927637 GCA_031772625.1 Pinus tabuliformis
ATTCTGCTCTTCTTTTATCATCATTCTCAACCCTGATGATGGATCCATTTGGGATTTGAAATGTTGGTATAAAATTTTTCATACTGTGGATTCTCCGGTCTCAATGGTTCAAAAGATACAACCACAGATCTCTTAAATCCAAAATCTTTGAGTTATTATTATTTTCTTGTTATATTTTAAACAATTAGTCCAAACATGTTTCATTCTATTCATCATGGTGTTAATTATTTTTTAAGATTCTCTTCAACCCCCAAACATGCATACTCTTTTATCTCCATCTCTCCCTTATCACTCAACCCTCACTCTCTTTCTCCACTTATCTCTCTCTCTATGTCTTTCTTCTTCCCTTCCTCTCTCTCCATCCAACTCCATATATCTGTCCAAAATTCCTCTCTCCTCCTTTCTCTCATCCTAGGTCAAGCTCAACCTAGAGATCCAAATTATCCAAAAATTTACATGATTTCAATAAATATTCATCTCCAAACTTGACAATACTAGTACAATATGCTTCTTGGCTTACTTTCGACCAAAGTGAAAGCCATCCAAATTCCAATGAGTGCTCCCTTAATGATTCCACACCTTTGTATCAACCCTACACATTGCATACCAAAGGAGCCTTTAAGGCATACCACGATATAACCCTCATGCAAGGGTAGCTCATAATTCTAGAATCCTTGATGATGTAGCCTAATCCCCTGTAGCTATGTCAACATTGGAGGTTTTATAGACCCATCCTTCATAAAGGAATGATTACTATTAGAGTTTGGGGAATTCAACCCTTAAATTTCCCAAATCATTACATTTAATTTGGATAATATAGAGCCTTGACTCCCCTCATTGGTAGCTTTCAAAATACCTCACTTGCATGTCCAAATATGTGTGGAAGAAGTTGGTCTCCCATGAGCTTACCCCATCCACCATTAACCCTTTGAGATTATCATGTCCACCCATCTCAACCCAAGTATTTATCAAAACATCCCCATAGAGCTAGCAAGAAGAATGGTCTTAATAAATATTGAGGTCATAGATGCACCCTTAGACTACAATATACTCATTGGATTTAGCTATATGTATGCTATGGAAGTCATCTCTTCATCAATATTTCATATGATGATGATTCCTCACAATAGGAAGGTCATTACCATCAACCATAATGCACTATGAACCCTAACCAATGTCTAACCTAGACAACATACTTCGCCTCATAGGGGTAAGTCAAGATTTTTGTCATACATTCAAATTGGGTCTAAGACCTTCGAAGATTCTATATTACTTGGAACATATCAAGGTGAACCACCTTTGTTTTAGCAGATAGGTTCAACTCAAGTGTGTATGCTAATTTCATTTGAGGCAATACCATCTACCACCTTATCTATGTCAGGATCATCCTTTGTGTGTAACAAACAACCTTCTGCTAAGGAGAGGGACCCACCTCCTACCTTGGTTGACTCGATGCATCCTTGGCAAGATATTCCATGTCCTACCTTGGCCAACTCTCTAGATAATCTTCAATAATAAATTCCCTAGGATCCTCTCGAAGCCCATGATACACATGATTGTGCACACATTTGTTACATTTCTACATCTACTAGGCTTATTTCCCATAGTATCCACTCCTTCCCCTCAGGTATCAACACCTACCCTCCATCGACCTTGGGTAAGGCTGCAAGTGCCTCTTAGCTAAAGTCTCCTTTGTTTTCATTCCCTCAAAATATATAGGCACCTTAGTAACTAGTAGTGTGTCACACACATGTGATATTTATGGGACCCAAAATCCAATCAAACCAACTCATGCCTCTGAGAAGTCCATCACCCCTTCTTCCCACATCCTTCACTTAGGTAATGAGGACATTCTATATAGAGGTAACAATGACACTTGACTACCCATGGGATTTAATGCATCATCAATCCTTCTTCCTCCCCTAGGATGCGTTTCAACTTTCCCCATCCTAAGAAATTTGTGTAATTGAAACAAAAGACTTCATTCTCCATGGATATGTTGATTGTCTTAAGAACTTGATCCCTACCCAATATACTTTTGAAGAGGGAAATATGACTAGTATTTCTCCCACTATTAAAGTGGGAATTAAACCTAGACATCAAGAAAATCATTCTCCTTGAAGAAACATGTTCCATAGAGGAATTTCTTGCATTTTAAATCCCTCTTTTAAGAGTTTCTAGTTGTACACTAAAATTCCTAGATTCAGTCCATCCATTGTCCAACAACAAATCAAACCATAGACAGGTACATCAATTTTCTGGAAAGAACAAACACTACAAGAAAAAGGTCATTGGTGAGAGTCATTGTTGTGACGAACCTTTAAGGTCTGTCACCAATGTCACATATGGTGACGGTCTTTAAAAAAGTGTTGTTGTAAGTGTATATAGTGATGGTCCTTTATAGTTTGTCACCAAAGCCATTTTCAATAACACTTTTGGTGAGGATCATTAAATGACTGTCACTAATTTTCTCTTTGGTGACACTTTTGGTGAGGGTCGTTAAAGGCCCATCACTAATTCTCTCTTTAGTGACGATCTTTTATTGACCGTCACCAATGATATTTTTGGTTACTTTTGTGATGGTCAATAAATTTTCGTCATCATTTATCATTCCAATGAGTTTTTGATGACGCTTCATGCTTGTGGCGGACCTTTAAGGTCCATCACCAATGTCACATATGGTGACAGTCTTTAAAAAATAGCTGTTGTAAGTGTATATAGTGATGGTCCTTTAAGGTTTGTCACCAAATCCATTTTCAATGACACTTTTGGTGAGGGTTGTTAATTTTCCATCACTAATTCTCTATTTGGTGACACTTCGAGTGACGATCTTTTATTGACCCTCACCAATGCTCTTTTTGGTTACTTTTGGTGATGGTTAAAAAAATTCATCATCATTGATCATTCCAATGAGTTTTTGATGACACTATGTACCTGTTACTACATTTTTTGTCAAAATATAATGATTTAAGACCATTGTTGTGGAGTGTTTTTCATTATGTGTCCAAGGTTATAGTTGTTATAATAGCTAGTCAATTTGTTAAGAATTAATTAGTGTGTACAATTTCCCTCAAGTCATAAGAATATAGTCTTCCTATGAGCCAACACATGATTCATCTCTATTAGGTTTATTATATAGAAAGTTTCCTTTAAATAAAGTTCCACTAGTGTGTGTAGGAACTATATTATTTAATACATAATCAAGCTCTATCAATTTTATTAACGAGAGAGACCTAGCACTCCTCAACACTCATGGCACACCTTAACATGCTTTGGAACAGTACACTAACATTCCTTGGCACCTCACATGTCTTGGAACATCTTTGTACCTAGAACATCTTACCATGAGTAGGATGCCAAAGCACATGTTGGGATGCCATAACATAGCATAGCACTCCCATATCATGTTTTTCCATTCCCTATAGTCCCTAGCATGCCCTAGACCTCCTTGGCATAATATTCCATTGACAAAAATTATCACTTGGCACACATTGGCACTTGGCATGTATTAGAACATATTACTAGTGTGCCTAGCATGCCCCTTTTTAAAAAGATAAAGTCTCGACTTTTAACCCTCTTATGTGTTCATTTCCTTTCATTTTAGCTTGGTTATTCCTTTTGTTGCCTTGAAAATCCTTGACGCATATTGGCATACACTACAAGAAAAAAGGACATCAGTGAGGGGCGAAAAATGTCATCATAAGCTCATTGGTGATGGTCAAAAGAGCATTCGTCACCAAAAATTGAACATCACAAAAGGTGGCGTCGCCAAAAGTATAGGTGTTGTAGTGACATACAAAGTCCATCACCAGTAGTGATTTATAATTATGGATAATGACTATTACCATTTCATATGAGCAATGGTGATGGACCATAGCCTCTGTCACCAAAAACTAAACGTCACCAAAGGTGGCATTGCCAAAAGTATCGGTGTTGTAGTGACATTCAAAGTTCGTCACCAATAATGATTTATAATGATGGAGAGTGATAGTCACCATTGCATATGAGCAATGGTGACGGACCATAGCCTTGGTCACCAAAAACTGAACGTCACCAAAGGTGGCATTGCCAAAAGTATAGGTGTTATGGTGACATTCAAGGTCCATCACAAATATTGATTATAAGGATGGATAGTGACCATCACCATTTCATATGAACAATAATGATTTATTGTGATGGATCTTTAATGGTCGTCACTATCGGTGCATATATATGGGGACATTCATTGACCGTCACCAAAAGTCGCATTGCTAGAAGTAGAGGTGTTGTGGTGACATTCAATGTCCATCATGAATAATGACTATAATGATAGATAACGACCGTCACCATCTCATATCAACAACAATGATTTATGGTTATAGACCTTTGAGGGTCGTCACTATTGATGTGTATATATGGTGGCATTCGTCGACCGTCACCATTTCATATTCTTGGTGAGGGTCGAAAAATGTTGCCAAAGCTCATTGGTGATGGTCAAAAGATCCTCCATCACCAAAAATTGGTCTTCGCCATTCCATATGGATGTCAGGGCATGATGGAATCGAACCACCAACCTCCTACTTGTAAAGGAGGTGCTCTTCCATTGAGCTAACACCCTTTAAAGAATTATATTTTTTCAAATTAGACCTTGAAACTTCATAAATTGTAAATTATACAACTTTCAATAAATTAAAGTCTCAACAATATTTTACTAAACAAGCAAAGCCACATTGAAGATGTAGGTCCCTATCTAATGGTTATTGAAGTTATGAAAATTGGGTGGAGGGAAAAATAGTTATGTATAAGAGAATCAATATGTTCAAGAATACACAATTAGAAGTGAAACTCTAAAGACATTTATAACCTATAAATGACCTATAACTATCAAATGCACCAAATATTGCAATGGAAATGTCATAAGTGGATATCATATAGAAGAAGAGGAGGCAGGGACTTGGAACCCTTGTACATCTTGGCATGCCTTAGCACTTGGCACATCTTAGCTTGTTTGACATGTCTTCGTACTATCTAAGACATCTTAGCATGCCCTAGCATTCCCTAACACACCTTGGCAGTCATGACCTCACAACTAGCATTACATTTTTCCATGACTTGGGAACCTGACATTCAATAGAACACCTTGGCACTCCGTAGTTGTCATGCCCTTTGTTTTCCTATATAATGTCCCAGGCTGATGAAGAGATCAACAGAGGAAACAACAGGCCAAGCTTTTATTTTGGTAGCTAGCCCTACCAAACCAGATAGGGCTCTCTCTATGAAATCACAGCCAAGAGATGACTGGAATGTAAAGAATTTTAGGCTTGATAGGTAGGGTTAGGTGGGTTTTTGGAAAATTTAGGGACTTAGAACTCTATCCACCGATGTCTTGTCTGGCAGGGACTTTGTTAAAGAGGCAAGGACTTGGAACCCTGTCTAGGATAAAGCACCTAACATGCATGACAGAATCTCCCTAGAATAGAGTACCTCCTACCTAGAAGAGTGTCCCCTGCTCAAAATATAGAACCATTCTATATTGTGCACTTTTCTTAAAGATAAATCTATGCATAAAATAGTACTAAGAAAAACACCTAAATTAAGAAAAGTGAGCATCTAAGTCAAACTATAAAAGTATAATAAATATGGATCTATATAATTTTGGGAAACACTAGACAAGCATGCTTTCATACAACAACAATAAGATGCCTAAAACCGATGTCATTCTTCCATCGTTGCTATACCCTCACAACCAAACTAGAATCTATAGCATGTACCCCAAGGCTGTATGCATTTGCTGAAGGTGTATATTGAAAGCATATGTTGAGATGAAGTACTAATGAAGGGGAAACACCTTCAAAACAATAGATAAATTCTATTGTGAATTCAACCCATTTGCACACAGACGAAGGCTGCTACTGGGTACACTTCTCCGCTGAATGGAAACTACAATATATTGTAGTGCTGCTGAAGAAAAAACACCTCTAGTGCAACACCGATAAAACTTTAAGGGATATTATCACTGTGGCCTCAGTTGTCGATGATCTCACCGATATAGGTAACAACTTTGATAATTGAAAAACTAAAAGGTGAGATGCATAGATAATTTGAAATGACAAATTTGAGCATACTTTATTATTGTTTAGGAGTGTTAGTATAGAAAATGCAAGCTAACTTGTTGCATATTTAACTCACAGGCCAAGGATGTGAAGAAATACATAAAAAATTAAATAGCATGCTATAAGTCGATTGCAGGTTATTTTGAAACAGGAATGGAATTCTCCTTGTGCGAGTTCTAATCTAGTGGGTATAACTTTAAATAAGAAACTGATAGTTATGGGGTTGAAATTGTCTCACAATTCATGAAAAGTCCCAAATTTGTTCACTAGAAAGAAGTAGAGCGAGTCATCAGGTTTATGGAAGGGAACACCCTATTCGCAGGAAGATAAATTGAAATTAGTTGGGCATATTATTTCTCTTCTTCTTGTACATTTGTTCTTTGAAAAGATAACCACATCTAAAGACTCAATAACAACTCTGGTAAAGTTTATCGATGTGAATCACTTATGAGAAAACCCATCGCTTAATGAAAATTGAGTGAGGAATATGTCGAAGGATTCAATCTTGCACTCAATCATAAAAAGGAAGTTGGGGTATCCAACATCTTGCCAACAAAATGACTCCAACCATAATGTGAAAGGCAAGTTAACTGCGAAACCTCTTTCCCACTTTGTAGTATTTTTCCCTCCTGAATTCCAACAGATATTTCGCTACTTAGATCCACAAAACTCATTCTAGGTAAACTCTACATGATACAATTATGACGTGCAAGATTGACACGCACTCTAGTTTCCCTCTAAAAGAGGGTAAGTCAAAATATTATGACAATGTTAACTGTAATTTGATCATACAATATTGAGGTATTGCATGGAATAAACAATATACTATCAATGCACTAATGAAGAACTCAAAATAAACAAATTTCTTATTCCTACAATAGCGCCTCTTGGTATTCTCAGATAAAGCACCTAACCTACATGGCAAAAGCTTCATAGAATAGAGTACCTCCTACCTCGAAGTGTGTCCCCTACTCAAAATATAGAACGCTTCTCTACTGTGCACTTTTCTTAAAGATAAAACTGTGCATAAAACAAAACTAAGAAAAACACCTAAATTAAGAAAAGTGAGCATATAAGTCAAACTATAAAAGCATACTAAATATGGTTGTATACAAAATTGAGGTATTGCATGGAATGAACAATATACTATCAATGCACTAATGAAGAACTCAAAATAAACAAATTTCTTATTGCTACAATAGCACCTCTTGGGATTCTCGGATAAATCACCTAACCTACATGGCAAAAGCTTCCTAGAATAGAGTACCTCCTACCTAGAAGTGTGTCCCCTACACAAAATATAGAACCCTTCTCTACTGTGCACTTTTCTTAAAGATAAATCTGTGCATAAAACAGAACTAAGAAAAGCACCTAAATTATGAAAAGGGAGCATCTAAGTCAAACTATAAAAGCATACTAAATATGCCTAAAATTGATGTACTTGTTTCATCACTGCTACAACCTCATAGGAAAACTATAATCTACAACATGTCTCCCAAGGCTGCATGCATCTATTAAAGGTGTAGATCAAAAGTATCTACTAATATGAAGTATTGTTGAAGGAGAAACACCTACAAAACAACAGATAGTGTCTAATGTGCATTCAACCCATTTGCAAATAGGCCAAGGTTGCTACTGGGTACACTTCTCCCTTAAATGGAAACTACAGTGTATTAATGCTCTACTGAAGCAAAAACACCTTCAAAGAAGCACAGGTAAAACTATAACATATATTGTCACTGTGGTATCAGTTGTAGAAGTTATCATCAATATAGGTAACAACTTCGATAATTGAAAAACCAAAAGGTGAGCTACATAGATCATTTGAAATGATATATTTGGGTATCCTTTATTACATTTTTAGGAGTGTTAGTATAGAAATTGCAAGGTATCCTATTGCATCTTGATGTCACATACCAAGGATGCGAATAAATATAGAAAATAGTAAATAGCATGGTACAAGTCAATTGCAGGTTCTTTTGAAACAAGAATGGAGTTCTTCTTGTGCAAATTCTAATCTATTGGGTATAGATTTAAATAATAAATTTATAGTTATGGGGTTGGAATTGTCTCACTATTCATGGCAAGTCCCAAAGTTGTTCACTAGAAAGAAGTAGAGTGAGTCATTAGGTTTATGAATGGGAACACCCTATTCATAGGTAGATAACTTCAAATTAGTCACGCATATTATTTCTCCTCTTCTTGTACGTGTGTGCTTTGAAAAGCTAACCACCTCTGAAGACTCAAGAACAACTCTAGTAAAGTTTATAGGTTTGCAGCACTTCTAAGAAAACGCATTACTTAATGACAATTGAGCGAGGAATATGTCGAAGGATTCAATCTTGCACTCAGTCATAAAAAGGAAGTTGGGGTATCTAGCATATTGCCAACAAACTGAATCCAACCATAATGTGAAATCTATGTTAACTGTGAAACCTCTTTCCCACTTTGTAGTATTGTTGCCTCTTGAATTCCAACAGGTATCTTGCTGCTTAGATCCATAAAACTTGTCCCAGGTAAACTTTGCATGGTACAATTGTGATGTGCAAGCTTGACACGCACTCTAGTTTCCCTCTAAAAGAGGGTAAGTCAAAATATTATGATAGACTTAACTGTAATTTAATCATACACTGTTGAGGTATTGTATGGAATAAACAATATATTGTCGACGCACTAGTGAAGAAATGAAAATAAATGAATTTCTTGTTGCTACAATAGTGCCACTCTTGGGATTCTCTAGGGAGCCACTAATTTATACACATTTGGAATCTTTACTTGGTCTGCAGAAAGATTAAGCAATGGCAATGATCACTCTTTACCCTCCCTGGAAGGTCTATATAGAGTCAGCAATAAATTGATTTAAAAGTGAGGTATATGCCTGCAAAATAGGAGTCTGACTCTTCAACTCTAATTTAGTGGCAAGCAAATATTCAACTGTAAATGTTTGATCTTCTACAGTGTAAATTTCAAGATAAATGGTTAGTGTAAATCTTCCCATTGTCCACATATCCCAAAAAACCATGTATGTCTGGACTTTGGTTGTGTGTAAGAGAGGGGAGATCACATAAATAATCCATTATCAAAATAAAAGGTTAAAGCACAACATTCTATGGAGATTTTTTTAAAATTTTATTACATACCTTATAAAGTTTGAAAGGACATAACTGAAGCTTCCCTCTACTTCCACACTTCATTAAATATGCCCCTTTTCTAATGCAGATGTGGCCTGCAGAATCACAATCAGCAAATAGAATATAAAAAGTAAGTTTAATGAATTAAAGTAGCTTTGTTATACCTCAAGCAAATGAACTATGAGAAATTGGATTCATTCTCTACAAAAGATGATATAGCAAGATCTAATTACATTTTTAACTGAAACAAAGGTAAATTGGATTCATGCTCTACAATAGATGATATAATGAGATCTAATGACATTTTCAACTCAAACAAAGGAAAGTTGAATAATATTAGGCTCCAAAATGATGGAATCCAACTTTTGGGTGGCAATTATTGTATATATCTAGCTAGAGGCTATAACATAAAGATAATTGCTATATGTGAAGATAAAAGAATGAAAGGAATGTGAAATTTTGACCATCAATTATAAGTTCCTTTCAAGGACTAGATCAAACCATAACATTGTTATCAAGATAATCAACTCACCCATTCTAGTACGATTCTAGTAGTTTCATGATAAAATTCAAACTCAATAAACTTCAAACAACATAAATCAACCAACAATATGTCTGAGGTTGGTTACCTAACTATTATATCATACTAAATTACCTTTTGCATCTAACATTGAAAATGATTGTGAAAGAAATGAAGACAAATTAGTGATTATGATGGATGCATGTGATGAAATAAAATTAAAAAATACCTTTCTTCTTGCTACTGATGAGCCTTCTAGGGGATTCTTGGATGAAGTTGATCCTGTTCTGCTTTCTGAAATCAAGGAGACACTTTCTAGCTACTTTGAATTGATGAACAACAACCGTAATGCTTATGGAAATGAATATGGAAAGAAATAAGCATCAATGAACCTGGTCTTGAAGAAGGTGTCTCAAAGTCTAATATGGATAGTATTTTAAATTTCTACAGCCAGCAAAGGGTTTTCCCAGTTGGGTTCCCTAGATTTTTTTTTTTTTTGTTGCTATAGTGTGACTGTGTTTTATTTCTGTTCTATTCCACTACAAATTGGTAGAGATATTTTTTGTCTCAATGCAACAATTAGTTTCAGGTCTATTCATTCAAACAGTAGCATAATTTCAATGAAATTATACACAAGGGACAATTAATCTATATTTTCACTTATATATTTTGCAAGTAAAATTCACAACTAAATTTTCATCCAAAGTGTTTAGGTTACTAGCAAGTGGTATCACAACATATCTCAACATTGCAAGGCATAAATCATATTATTCAATAAGTTTGAGACTTGAGATACACAAATCTTCCCAAGTTATGCAAGCAAGAAAACTGCTGATTTTTAGTTCTAAATCTATCCAACCAGAACAAAATTATGTCATTTTCAACACCCTCTAGTCAAAGTTATTCCTGGCTTCATTCAACTCAATTAAGAATATGTCAATCTCAATGAGGTTTCTTCTTCATTTCATGCTTCTAAGATATATATTTATGCAACCTAATATATCATTTATGTTAAGTGATTATTCATTAAAAATTATTTAGTCCGTCCAGCGCATCTACTAAATTTTCTGATCATTTTTTGGGAAGAATCTATCAGACATTTGCAGCAGAAAATAGAATATTGTTTTAGTACCTAGTGTTATAAAACTCTAATCTGGAAAAAGTATTTTGGGTTGTTTCCCTAAAAATATTTACAAAATTTTCACTCCCAAAGCCATTTCAGGGAGAATTTTAGTGAGGGAGAAATTTAGTATTATTTTTGGAAAAATTGAATGCAACTAAAAGAAATTCTTCCCATTTCCTCAAAAGATTCCAGCACCAAATATGAGTGAATTCACAGAACTTAAGATTCGGAAATAATTAAATTTCACTTCGCTTTTCCAGGACCATGTATGAGTGAATTCACAAAACCTAATATTTGTATTATGGAAACACTAAAATTTCACCTCATTTATTAGGATTGGATGTTCCCTGAGATACAAAGTAGCATTAAGGATCTACTTTTCTTGTTTAAGGGCAATGTTCAGTTTATAAATAGTGATACAAGAATCCTTGTATACATGGCTGACACAGTTCTCTGGTCACAACTAATGAAACTGAACTGAACTCCATCAATACATAACAGACAAGGTAGAATGTAAGAGAGCATCTACTTTCAACATATACTATGGCAAAAATAAACGTCTATACAGTCATATAAAGTTGTCACCACACTAAAGAAGGAATTGAAAACTAAAATAAAAATAGGAACATGCTTGGATTTCTATGGTTACTCTAACAAAATGTTAAATAGGATCAATATATTAATATGGAAAATAGTGTAGTTGATTATGGTTTATCGAACCCAATGGGGTTAGCCCAACCGAATGTCATTAATGTTACTGGGTATTTCACAAGTTCTGTGCTGGTAGGTGCCTTGTTTGAAATCCCTTAGGTGAGGTGCACTAGTCAATGCCACTGGGTTTACCAGGGATGCCATCCATGAATGTGGGGAAACATCCATTGGGATTCCCTAAAGACCTTTGCTTGGAAAGAATAAAAATAGGATTTCATAAAGAGAAATTTTGAGATGCATACAATGTACACCCAGTAAAATCAACTTTATAGAGACAAACCATAAAATAAGGAAAAATACATATGCTTTTACCTATGTTCCCTTGTTTTCCCTCTCACCCTGTGAAAAGTGAAAATATGCTACTCTTAAACTTAAAAGAAAGGATGAAAAAGATAGCGAATTTTGAACCAATCCTCCTTGTGTGGAAGAAGATTAAAAGTGGGGTGGAAATGCAGCAAGGTTAGAAATGAAACATACCTGGGCACCATTAATGGATTGAATAGGTAAAATCTTAACTCACAACTCTCTTCAACCTCATTTTCTCATTTTGCTACTTGTAAACTTAAAAGAAAGGATGAAAAAAATAGTGAATTTTGAACCAGAGATCTGAGGTGTGTGTACTCCTCCCTATGTGGAAGAAGACTAAAAGTGGGGAGTAAATGCAACGAGGTTAGAAATGAAACATACCTGGGTGCCATTAATGGACTGAAGATCCAATGGTGGGGGATCTTAGGTCTGTGTACTCCTCCCTGTGTGGAAGAAGACTAAAAGTGGGGTGAAAATGCAGTGAGGATAGAAATGAAACATACCTGGGCACCATTAATGGATTGAAGATCTAATGGTGGGGTTTGATATCAGTCTGCTATTGGTAAAATCTTAATTCAGAGCACTCTTCAATCTCATTTTCCTCATGGCCTGTGAAAAGTGAGAATATGCTACTCTTAAACTTAATAAAAAGGATGAAAAAAACAATGAATATTGAACCAGTCCTCCTTGTGTGGAAGAAGACTAAAAGTGGGTTAGAAATGCAGCAAGGTTAGAAATGAAACATACCTAGGCACCATTAATGGATTGAATATCTAGTGGTGGGGTTCGAAATTAGTCTGCTAGTGGTAAAACCTTAATTCACAACTCTCTTCAATCTCGTTTTCCCTCCCGCCCTGTGAAAAGTGAAAATATTCTACTTGTAAACATAAAAGCAAGGATGAAAAAAATAGTGAATTTTGAACCAAAGATCTAAGGTGTGTGTACTCCTCCCTATGTGGATGAAGACTAAAAGTGGGGTGTAAATGCAGCGAGGCTAGAAATGAAACATACCTGGGCACCATTAATGGATTTAAGATCTAATGGTGGGGTTCGATATCAATATTCTATTGGTAAAACTTTAATTCACATCTCTCTTCAATCTCATTTTTCGTCCTGCCCGTGAAAAGTAAAAATATGCTACTAGTTTTCCCTCCCTCTACTATGAAAAGTGAAAATTTAATTCACAACTCTCTTCAATCTCGTTTTCCCTCCTGCCCTATGAAAAGTGAAAATATCTACTAGTTTTCCCTCAGCCCTATGAAAAGTGAAAATATACTACTTGTTTTAGAAAGTAAATGAAGATTGGAATTAGAAGGGCTTTTTTACATCAAAATTAAGGTTGAATTTTTCCAAAAATATTAAAATTTCTCTCCCTAAAAAACAATAAATATAATATTTATACATATGAAATATGAAATATTTTCTGCTACAAATGTAAATATGAGATTTATATAATACAAATATTAGTAAGAACCAAGCCCATATTTGGAATTGTTTACATACTTACATTACACCTACACATCTACTCTATACTCTATAAATATTGTATTTATTATTTTTTAGGCAAGGAAATTTTAACATTTTTGAAAAAAATCAGCCTTAATTTTGATGTAACAAAGCCCTCCTAATTCCAATCTTCATTTACTTTCTAAAACAAGTAGTATATTTTCACTTTTCACAGGGCGGAAGGGAAAACGAGATTGAAGAGAGTTGTGAATTAAATTCACTTTTCATAACAGAGGGAGGGAAAACTAGTAGCATATTTTCACTTTTCACCGGCGGGAGGGAAAACGAGATTGAAGGGAGTTGTGAATTAAAGTTTTACCAGTAGCAGATTGATATTGAACCCCCCCATTAGATCTTAAATCCATTAATGGCGCCCAGGTATGTTTCATTTCTAACCTCGCTGCATTTACACCCCACTTTTAGTATTCTTCCACACAAGGAGGAGTACACACACCTTAGATATCTGGTTCAAAATTCACTATTTTTTTCATCCTTTCTTTTAAGTTTACGAGTAGCATATTTTCACTTTTCACAGGGTGGGAGGGAAAATGAGATTGAAGAGAGTTGTGAATTAAGGTTTTACCAATAGTAGACTAATATCGAACCTTACCACTAGATATTCAATCCATTAATGGCACCTAGGTATGTTTCATTTCTAACCTCGCTGCATTTCCGACCCACTTTTAGTCTTCTTCCACACAAGGAGGACTAGTTCAAAATTCACTATTTTTTTCATCCTTTCTTTTAAGTTTAAGAGTAGCATATTTTCACTTTTCAAAGGGAAAGAGGGAAAATGAGATTGAAGAGTGTTCTGAATTAAGTTTTTACTAGTAGCAAACTGATATCGAACCCCACCATTGGATCCTCAATCCATTAATGGCACATAGGTATGTTTCATTTCTAACCTCGCTGCATTTCCACCCCACTTTTAGTCTTCTTTCACATAAGGAGGAGTACACAGACCTAAGATCCCCCACCATTAGATCTTCAATCCATTAATGGTGCCCAGGTATGTTTCATTTCTAACCTCGTTGCATTTACTCACCACTTTTAGTCTTCTTCCACATAGGGAGGCGTACACACACCTCAGATCTCTGGTTCAAAATTCACTATTTTTTTCATCTTTTCTTTTAAGTTTACGAGTAGCATATTTTCACTTTTCACGGGGCAGGAGGGAGAATGAGATTGAAGCGAGTTGTGAGTTAAGGTTTTACCTCTTCAATCCATTAGTGGTGCCTAGGTATGTTTCATTTATAACCTCACTGCATTTCCACCCCACTTTTAGTCTTCTTCCACACAAGGAGGACTGGTTCAAAATTCACTATTTTTTTCATACTTCCTTTTAAGTTTAAGAGCAGCATATTTTCACTTTTCATAGGGTGGGAAGGAAAATGAGGGAACATAGGTAAAATCATATGTATTTTTCCTTCTTTTATGGTTTGTCACTATAAAGTTGATTTTACTGGGTGTACATTGTATGCATCTCAAAATTTCTCTTTAGGAAATTCTATTTTTATTCTTTCCAAGAAAAACTCTCTGGGGAATCCCAATGGATGTTTCCCCACATTCATGGATGGCATCCCTGGTAAACCCATTGGCATTGACTATTGCACCTCACCCAAGGGATTTCAAACAGGGCACCTGCCAGCATAGAACTAGCCAAATACCCAGTAACATGAATGGAATTTGGTTGGGCTAACCCCTTGGGCTCAATAAATCATAATCAACTACACTATTTTCCATATTAACATATTCATCCTATTTAACATTTTGTTAGAGTAACCATAAGAATCGAAGCCTGTTCCTATTTTTATTTGGTTTTTAATTCCTTCTTTGGTGTGGTGACAACTTTATATGACTATATAGATGTTTATTTTTGTTAGAGTATAAGTTGAAAGTAGATGATCTCTTACATTCTACCATGTCTGTTATGTATTGATGGAGTTTAGTTTCATTAGTTGTGACCAGAGAATTGTGTCAGGCATGTATACAAGGATTCTTGTATCACTATTTATAAACTGAACATTGTCCTTAAAAAAGCAAAGTAGATCATTAACGCTACATGTTTGTGTCTTAGGGAATATCCAATCCTAATAAATGAGGTGAAATTTAAGTGTTTCCAGAATCCAAATCTCAGGTTTTGTGAATTCACTCATACATGGTCCTAGAAAAGCGAAGTTAAATTTAATTATTTCCAAAACTTAAGTTCTGTGAATTAACTCATATTTGGTGCTGGAACCTTTTGAGAAAATGGGAAGAATTTCTTTTAGTTGCATTCAAATTTTCCAAGAATAATACTAAATTTCTCCCTCACTAAAATTCTCTGTGAAATGGCTTTGGGATTGAAAATTTTGTAAATATTTTTAGGGAAACAACCCAAAATACTTTTTCTAGATTAGAGTTTTATAACACTAGGTACTAAAACAGTCTTCCATTTTCTGTTGCAAATGTCTGATAGAGTCTTCCCAAAAACTGATCAGAAAATTCGATAGATGCGTTGGACGGACTAAATAATTTTTAATGAATAATCACTTAACATTGATGATATATTAGGTTGCATAAATATATAACTTAGAAGCATGAAATGAAGAAGAAATCTCAACGAGATTGACATATTCTTAATTGGTTTGAATGAGGCTAGGAATAACTTTGACTAGAGGGTGTTGAAAACGACATAATTTTGTTCTAGTTGAATAGATTTAAAACTAAAAATCAGTAGTTTTCTTGCTTGCATAACTTGGGAAGATTTTTGTATCTCAAGTCTCAACCTTATTGAATAATATGATTTATGCCTTGCAATGTTGAGGTATGATGTGATACCACTTGCTAGTAACCTAAACACTTTGGATGAAAATTTAGCTATGAATTTTACTTGCAAAAGATATAAGTGAAAATATAGATTAGTTGTCCCTTGTGTAGAATTTCCTTGAAATTCTGCTACTGCTTGAATGAATAAATCTGAAACTAATTGTTGCATGAAGACAAAAAATATCTCTACCAATTTTTAGTGGAATAGAATAGAAATAAAACAAAGTCAAATTATAGCAAAAAACAAAAATAAAATCTAGGGAACCCAACTGGGAAAACCCTCTGCTAGTTGTAGAAATTTAAAATACTATCCATATTAGACTTTGAGACACCTTCTTCAAGACTAGGTTCATTGATGCTTATTGCTTTCCATATTCATTTTCATAAGCATTAGGGTTGTTGTCCATCAAATCGGAGTAGCTAGAAAGTGTCTCTTTGATTTCAAAAAGCAGATCAGGATCAACTTCATCCAAGAATCCCCTAGAAGGCTCATTAGTAGAAAGAAGAAAGGTTTTTTTATTTTTATTTTATTTCATCACATGCATCCATCATAATCATTGATTTGTCTTCATTTCTTTCACAGTCATTTTTAATGTTAGATGCAAAAGGTAATTTATGATATAGTCCTTAGGTAACCAACCTCAGACATATTGTTGGTTAATTTATGTTGTTTGAAGTTTATTGAGTTTGAGTTTTATCATGAAACTACTAGAAGCGTACTAGAATGGGTGAGTTTATTATCTTGATAACAATGTTATGGTTTGATTGTTGGAAATAATACTGAGAGGGGTGGTGAATCAGTATTATCAGGTCAATTATTTTTCATTTCACAATCAGATTTGTTTTTGCTACTTCAGTTAGTAAATATCGCATATGAACGCAAGCGTATATGAGCAGACTTGTAATTAAATTATTCTTTATATGTTGATCATCAATCTGTGCATCAAACCATATGAATAGTAACCAAGAACAGTAAAACAGAACAGACAATCACACATAGGAACACAAGATATAAGGTGGAAACCCAATGCAGGTGAAAACCAGCTGCTGCAATTCGTCTCTATCTTCTTTCAATTAGAAACTTCTTTTTACAATGTTTCTGTACTAGTGTAGTCTTATACCAGTATGCAGGTTGTTACCTGCAAAAGGCTACAACCTTCTCTCATTCTCCAGCTTCTCCTGGAAGGGAGCTACAACCCCCTTAGCTCTTGTACTAGGTGAGGTACTAATACAAAGGTGCTGACCTACGAAAGGCTACAACCTTCTCTTTTCTTCTAGGGACCTCGTTTCATCAATTTTTAGACTGGATCCATGTATATCAATCAAACATCAAGTATATCTGCATTAACCAACCTCCTTTGTACAAACAAATACTGAATCAACCAATAACTTCTCAGAATGTTGTAACCAGAAAATAGTACCAGTAACCAAACACCAATCCTGAACCCAGAATACTGCAGCAATAAATAGAAGCAGCTAAAACATATTTCATGAGATATATGCTACTTCAATATATTGAACTTGCATGCATACACTTCTGTATTAGGGCCATCCAGCGTATAGGATGTTTTATGTTAGCGAATCGGCATGTATACGCACCTCTGTTGCGCTAAACCTGCGTACAGATCTATAAAAGATAATTTATCTTTTTATGTTGGGTCCCTATAATATTAGTGATTACACCATTACTATTTTAGTTATACCCCTTATTTATATTGTTGTGCCCCTATTACCCCCATATTGTTATTTCTGTGCCCCATAGAATCCCTCTATTGTTATTTTTGTGGCTTTATATTATTATTGTTAGGTCGGCTGGATTATATTGTGACTCCTTAGACTCCTATATATAGAAAGGAGGTTTTGTCATTTGTATCATCCAAGAATTGTTCATTTATGTAATGTAAAGTAGGTTGGTCCCTCGAAGAGGCTGAATTCTAAGGCGTTGATCTATCCTTTCTATCTTTTCTTGAGCTGGTTTCATAACATTTGGTATCAGAGCTTTGGATTCTAGGGTTTCGCTGCTCCAAACAGGTCATCGTGGTATTTTCACTATAACTTTTTTTCTGTGATGTTTCAGAAGTCACAAAAAAAACCCATTTGAGAAGAAATGGCGCTTAACCTTGGGTCTGAATTTTAGAGCTTTTTTCATGATATTTGCGGAGATATGATCTGAGGAAGTTGGTCTTTTTGTAGACTCCTGAATTACATTAAAAAAAGGTGACCTGGGGAAAATCGTCATAACTTTCTCTCTAGGGATCGGATTGAAATTTCATAAGAAGGTACAGAAAGAGAACGGACTGTAGTTTCTTTTGTGTGTGTTTCAGATTCAAAGGTCTAAACAGTGACTCGTGGCACGTCGTACAAGTTCTCTACTGAACCAGTATAAAAGAAAGTCACTGTGGGAGATTTCACATAACTCTTCCTTGGAGAATCCAATTTGGCTCAGACTTGTGGCATTGGAAAGAGGAAAAAGAATGCTACTACAGGTAGCAATTTTAGAACTGGATGATCTTAAATTACAGAGATACATCAGATTCAATATCAGGCTTCTATAAAGTGAAAAAAGTTGTGTAGTTTTTTTTTAATTTTTGTGTAAGCTTGGTTTAACAGAATTCAAAGGGCATAGTAAAGCATTATTATCGGTAACTGATGCCCCGAGGAAAGAAAATGCAAACACCTAGTAAGGAACCTGAAAGCTCTAGCATGACTCATGAAGAAGAGGAAGAAATGCTACATGATATATCAAAATTACAAGAACAAGTGCAACAAATGTCACGCTCACAAAAGCTAACAGAAGCTAAGATAAGTGGCATGGAATCTAAGATAAAGGGCATGGAAGACAGATTTGAAGAGAGACATGGTAGATTTGAAGATAGATTTGAAGACAGACATGGAAGAATTGAAGAAGTTGCTACAAGAAAGGGTCACTAATGGTGAAAAGGTAGTAAAGGAAACTCATGACAAGAACAAAAGAAATGTTAATCATGATTCCATAGACGGTAACGTTGGATCGAAGAATCACCATATTCCAAAAATCGATATGAGGAAGTTTGATGGCAAGGATCCCGCCACATGGATATGACAGATGGAGCAATTCTTCGATCTCAATAATGTGCAAAATGCACAAAAGGTACGTATGGCAACTGTATATTTGGAACCAAATCAATTTGTATGGTATCAATGGCTTTGCTCTCATAAACAATTTATCACTTGGGCAATTTTTATGGAAGAATTGATAGCACATTATGAAGATACAAAAAGCAACACTTTTTTTAGCCAATTGATAAGTCTCAAACAAAAGGGTTCAGTAATGGAGCACATTGAGGAGTTCCAAAAATTGAACATAAGGGTAAAATATATTCCAGAGGAGCATAGGATTGATGTGTTCATATGGTCTTTAAAGGATAATATCCAACATGATGTTCGCCTTTGGGAACCTGATTCATTAGAGAAGGCATTCAGGTTAGCAAGAAAAATGGAAAGCAAAATTATGGCAACCAGGAAGCATACCACTCACAACTATAAAGACGGAAGTGTTGTTGCCCCTAGTTTTCCACAACCTATAAGGTTGACACCACCAACAATTGGAAGAAAAAAGAGCAAAAGGGCTTTGTTATAGTTGTGATAGCAAATACAGTAAAGGTCATAAGTGTGCTGAGAAGAAATTATTCTACATAGATTGTGAAGAGGAAGAAGAAAAGGAGCAAGAAAGGTCAAAAGAAGAAGATATACTCCAGGAACAAAGCCTATATGAAGAACAAATAAATCCAACCATATCTTGTAATGCATTGGCGGGAATTACCACTCATCAAACCATCAAGATAGAAGGACAAATCAAGAAGAAAAAGGTAATATTGTTGATTGATTCAGAAGCACCCACAATTTTATTCATTGTAGGGTAGCAAAAGAATTGAATTGCTTCCTATATCTGGCACCAGAGTGTCAAGTGATGATTGCAAATGGAGGAACAATAAATTGCTCTGGAAAGTGCCATAATATCAAGCTATCCATGGGAGAATATGTATTGACTAGCCCAATGCTTTCCATTCCAATGGGAGGTGCTGATGTTGTACTAGGAGTCCAATGGCTACAATCCTTGGGTACAATAGCTTTTAATTTTCAAGAACTTTTCATCAAATTTTCTATGAAAGGAAAGGAAGTTGAATTAAGGAGTATTGCAGGGAAACCAGGAAAGATAATCAACTCTAATGGCATGACAAAGCTTCTGAAAAAGGAGCAAAGAGGTGTAATTCCACAATTATGTTCTCTAGACGTTTCCACATTGGAATCATCTATTTCTCCAGATCTCCAAAAAGTCCTGGACAATCATTCAAAGGTATTTGAGACTCCAAAAGGTCTCCCACCTATGCGTGATCATGATCATGCTATTCATCTGATTCCAAGAAGTGTTCCTCCAAACATCAGGCTGTACAGATATCCCTATGTCCAAAAATGTGAAATTGAACGTATGGTTGCAGAAATGTTAGAGGCTGGTATAATTCAACAGAGTCAAAGTTCTTTCTCAACTCCAGTAGTATTGGTGCACAAGAAGGATGGATCATGGCGCATGTGTCCGAATTATAGGGAGCTCAACAAGCCCACTATTAAAGATAAGTTCCCCATTCCTGTTATTGATGAATTACTGGATGAATTGCATGGATCAATTTACTTCACCAAGTTGGATCTTCGTTCGGGATATCATCAAATCAGAATGAAGATTGAAGACATTCTGAAAATGGCATTTAGAACTCATGAGGGTCATTATGAATTTTTGGTCATGCCTTTTGGCCTTACCAATGCACCTTCAACATTTCAAGGTTTGTTGAATTCAATTTTCAAACCATTCCTTAGAAAATTTGTGTTAGTATTTTTTGATGATATACTAATCTACAGCAAGTCTTGGAAGGATCATGTTGAACATGTTGATAGGGTGCTACAACTATTGGAGGAGAAACAATTATATGCAAAAAGATCCAAATGTTTCTTTGGAGTCCAGGAGGTGGAATATTTGGGTCATATTGTATCTCATGAAGGAGTTAAGGTAGACCCTAGCAAAATTAAAGCCATTAAGGAATGGAAAATCCCCACATCCATAAAGCATCTGCGAGGATTTCTTAGGTTGACAGGGTATTATCGCAAGTTTGTTAAGAATTATGGGAGAATAGCAGCACCTCTAACAACATTATTGAAGAAAGATTCATTTTCATGGACTCCGGAAGCAACAAAGGCCTTTGAACATCTTAAAGAGGCAATGTACCAAGCACCGGTCTTAGCTACACCGGACTTCACAAAAACCTTTATTGTGGAATGTGATGCTTCAGGAAATGGAATTGGTGCTGTTCTAATGCAAGATGAAAGACCCATTGCTTTTGAAAGTCATCCAATCAAGGGAAAGTTTTTAAGCAAAGCTATTTATGAGAAGGAAATGTTGGCAATACTCCATGCACTTAAGAAATGGCGACCCTACCTAATGGGAAGACACTTCAAGGTAAAAACGGATCATGATAGCCTTAAATACTTTTTAGAACAAAGATTATCCTCTGAAGACCAACAAAAGTGGGTCACAAAGATGTTGGGTTATGACTTTGAAATCATCTACAAAAAAAGGAAGAAAAATGTGGTGGCAGATGCACTCTCAACAAAGGATGAGGATGTGGAAGCATTGTTGTGTGCCATTTCTAATATCCAACCAGATTGGATAAACGAAGCAAGGGAGGAATGGAAGAATGACGAAGAAGTTTGGGCACTTATTCGAAAGCTACAACAAGATTCCAATACTTCTGATACATTTAGCTGGCAAAATGATTCGTTATGGTACAAAGATCGCTTATACCTCTGTAAGAATTCCTAGCTAAAACAAAAGATTCTTATGGAATTGCACACTTCTCCCTTAGGAGGGCACTCAAGATTTTTAAAAACTTACCACAGGGTTAAGAAGGAATTTTTTGGGATGGCCTTAAATCAGATATGCAAAAGTTTGTGGCGGAATGTTTGGTTTTCCAGCAAAATAAAGTTGAAACAACTAAGACATCGGGTCTATTACAACCTTTATCCATTCCAAGCCAACGTTGGGAGGATGTTTCAATGGATTTTATCACAGGTTTACCCAAGTCTGAGGGAAAGAGTGTCATCATGGTGGTAGTTGACAGACTTACCAAGTATGCACACTTTTGTGCATTATCACATCCATTTAAAGCCAGTACAGTTTCTACTGCATTTATGGAAACAGTTCAAAAGCTACATGGAAACCCAAAGATTATTGTAAGTGACAGAGATCCCATTTTCACTGGAAATTTTTGGACAGAATTATTTTCTTGTCTTGGTACTCAGTTAGCTCATAGCTCATCTTATCATCCTCAATCTGAAGGGAAAACTGAGATAGTAAACAAATGTTTGGAAGGATATCTTCATTGCTTTGTATCTGATAAACAGACACAATGGGTCAAATGGTTGCCTCTGGCTGAATGGTGGTATAACACTTCCTTCCATACAGCAACAAAAATGACCCCATTTATGGCACTTTATGGGTATCAACCACCATCCATCACATCATATTTAAGAGAAAATTCTAAGGTTCAGGCAGTGGAACATCACATTGAACATCAACAACAAGTCCTCCAACTCTTAAAGGATAACCTCATGTTGGCACAAAATAGAATGAAACAACAGGGAGATCAACATCGTAGTGAAAGAAGTTTTGATGTAGGTGATTGGGTATTCCTACGACTACAACCATATAAGCAAATGTCCCTAAAGCAAGCTAAGAAGGATAATAAATTATCACCAAAGTATTATGGTCCGTACAAGGTGTTGCAAAAGATTGGTACTATGGCATACAAATTGGAGCTTCCTGCAGCTTCTCGATTGCACCTAGTTTTCCATGTTTCATGTTTAAAGAAGGTTATAGGTGACAAGATCCCAATTCAAACAATATTGCCAAAACTTGACGAGGAAGGAAAAATTATATTGGAACCAGAAGCAGTCACAAAAACAAGAACTTGACAGCTATGAAATCGATCAATTTCAGAGTATCTTATCAAGTGGAAGAACTTATCCGCTGAAGATTCCACATGGGAGGATGAGAATTTTATGCAGAAGTATCCAGAACTACTCAAGCGTTGAGGACAAAACTTTTTTGAAGGAGAGGGGCATGTTGGGTCCCTATAATACTAGTGATTACACCATTACTATTGTAGTTATACCCTTATTTATATTGTTGTGCCCCTATTACCCCCATATTGTTATTTATGTGCCCCATAGAATCCCTCTATTGTTATTTTTGTGGCTTTATATTATTATTGTTAGGTTGGCTAGATTATATTGTGACTCCTTAGACTCCTATATATAGAAAGGAGGTTTTGTCATTTGTATCATCCAAGAATTGTTCATTTATGTAATGTAAAGGAGGTTGCCCCCTCGAAGAGGCTGAATTCTAAGGCGTTGATCTATCTTTTCTATCTTTTCTTGAGCTGGTTTCATAACATTTTACTTATTTAGACATTAGTTATACCCAAATTATCATATTTATAGATCACGTCATGCGTCAAATATAACAGATCAAAGATTTCACAAAGATACTTCTCTTCAAACCACCTTAAGATCTTGACCCATCAATAGAACTGTAGAGCCTCTAATTTGCACCTAATTATCCATCATTACCTACAACTTTTCCTCACTTATTCCTCTCTTTTGCCCTATTTTCCTCATAAACCTACCCAGATCATTACATTTGATGTCTTTAAGCATGATTGGTTAACTTTGCTAATGTTTGACTGTTTGTCTAGATTTTTGACATATGCACAGAGATTCCTCAGCTGTCTGGCAATTCCGCAGCCATTCAGCAATTCCGCAGCTATCTAGTCATTCCGCAGCCTTTTCATTGATCTCTATGTTCCACGTGTCATTTTGAAAAACGAACCACATGGGCACGTGGGAATGAAGGTGCTAAAGGTTCCTATGCTATTGGTTCAGTCAGCAATGCCACGCACACCTCCGGTCAACGTGGATCAAACTTCGGTCAACAAAGCCAGCTCAAACAGTGTTGCGTGAGCTGAAAGGTCACGTCACTCCAGATGGCGATTCCTCCACGCTACGCAGGTTATGGGAGACAGGATCCAACCTTGGATTCAACCTCCATGACGACCGTACCCTCCAGATAGCACACGGACCTGTTTACGTGTTGCTGAACCATTTAATTAGCATGACTGTTAGTTAATTTCCCGTTTCATGTTTTACGCAGTAGGCAGTTGTTCATACGCCTATAAATCCAGCGTCTGCGTACGCTTAAGGATTAGTTTTTAGTTGCTGTGTTTATGTAATTGCTGCAATTTTAGTGTATCCAGAAACTCTGTTTTAGAGCTGCTGTTTCAGCACTTTTTACTGTAATTTCTGCATATGAGTTAATAGAAGACTGTGTTGTTTTGACTTCAAGTAGCTGATCTTTCCTTAGGTTTTGTGGATGGAGGGCCCCCATTCATAACAGCCTTTGTACAGTAACTTTATCTTCATGTTCTTGCCATTTCCTTCTTTCGAATTCAACAATTTTCCTTTTCTTTAAAACATGTACAGTTTTGATTTACTTTCACTGTCATTTCATTTCCAGCATTTACTTTGACTGATCAGGATTGTTTTCTGCAGGTGTTAGCCCGGGATTGTGTGTCTTTGTGTATTTGCTTTATCTCTGATGGTATTTTCAGTTGTCATATTCATAGTTGCTGCCTTTACTCTGTTTTTCTAGCCTGATTTCTAGTTTAGTTTCTCAAGTTGTATGCTAACATATTGATGGTCTCCTTATCATAAATTGTTCATCTTTAAGAGATCAGAATACTAATAGATTACAGCTTTCTTTGAGTAGTTTTTGACTTATATCACTAACTCTTTCTCCACTTGTTACACATTACAATGTATGTTGGAAGCAGGATGTTGGAGAAAGGCACAGTGGTGTTATAATCTGTCATCTTAGAGCTTGATTACTTTTTAGACTTATATCTAACTACTTCTTAATCGTGTTTCACATAGTACTATATGTTGGAAGCAGAGTGTTAGGAAGAGATGAACATTATAACTGGTCTTTAAAGTGATTTTTCTTATCTTTTTATTGCAGCAGCATGAGTAGTGACTAGTGCCATTAGAAAGTGGTTCTTTGCTTTCAGTTTCATTTCAAGTTATTTATTTCAAGCTCTTTCTTTGCAAAGTTTAGAAGGTAGTTAGAAACCACCAGCAACACACACTCACTCATTTAGAAATCACCTTACACACACTATCACTCATCTGTTTATAAAACCTCCATTCCATCTTAGGAAGATAAATTGACCACAAACAACACCCCCAAACGACAAAAAGATCTAAGAGGTTGCTTAAGTACATATATTACACCTTCACTTCATCAGCTTACGAGCCCCTGGTTGACAATTTATGATAGCAATTTAGACAACACTAAATTTACTAAACATTTTGGCGCTGTTGCCGGGGAAGTGAAATTAAGTAGCCATATTCTTAGAAAAAAAAAAAAAACATAAAATTTCAAGGAAAGAAGTTGATAACCTATCAAAGTATGCTCTCCTCTTGCACTTCAAAGTGATCTGGAGGATCAGAAAAGAGAAAGTTATTGATTTAGTAGTTTCTTGAGTATGCTCTCTTCTTGCACCTAGAGTGACCTGGAAGATCAGAAAAAGGACTATTAACTTGACTTGAAGAAAAATAATAATAAAAAATGACATGCATAGAGCTAGAGATTCTAGGGGAAGGTTTTTAGCTAGAACTCGAAGTTCAATTTTTACAAGTCCATCTGCTTCAAGGGATAGACAAGAGACACCTCTCTCATCTCCAACCGACACTCCTAGCCCTAGAATTCCTAGAATTCAAGAGCCAAGAATTGACTCTCCCACACCTTCTATTGAATTTGAACCAGGAGGAGACTCTTCTCTTTCTCCTACAGAAAGACCAATTGTAATTGAGGAAGTAGAGTCATCTGAAGAAGAAGGAGAAATCTCTTCTCATTCACCCTTTGTAGAAGAACCAGAAGATTTTGAAATCCCTAGGAGAACCATCATGGCAGAGGAAGAAGGAGGCGGTAGAGGTAGAGGTAGAGGTAGAGGAGAAGGAGGAAACAACAACAACAATGGAGGAGGTAGAGGTCCCCTTGGAGGAGGAAATAGAGATGGGGATAACTCATTTGGGTTTCCCATTGTTAATGAGGATTCCCGAGCTACTATGAAAAACATATCGCCATCTGTCCTCCCAAATTTCCATGGGTTAAGAACTGAGGACCCTGAAACATTTTTATTTGAGTTTGAAGTTGTGTGTCGAACTTATGACTATCTGGATGACTCACAGAAACTCAAATTATTCCCTTCAACACTGAAGGATCAAGCTTTGAAATGGTTCATGGGGTTACTCACTCAATCCATTAGGTCTTGGGATGAGATGAAACAAACATTTTTGGATAGGTATTTGGACTATTGTATGCCTGCTAATCACAAGGACGAGGTATTTAAAATGATACAAAGAGAAGATGAGAGCTTAGAAGATTTACTTGAAAGATTTCAATATAACTTGAAAAGAGAAAAAATGAGTAACTTGGATGAAGAGACCTTAAAAGCCCTCCTATTAAAAGCCATTAGAGATGAATGGATAGATATCTTGAACATGATGGGGAAAGGGGATATATCTCAACTTTCACTCAATGATATAGCAGAACTATGTATCCATCTCTCAAGAGGCAAATCAAAAACTCAAAAAGGGCCTAGAGATCCTTCTCTCCTTAGAGCAAATAAATCTGCAACGGGATCAGTAAGTAGGGTTGAAATCGGCAACATGCTTGATGAATTCAAAACTGACATCTTAGGGAGTCTTAGTGAACAATTAGATACCCTTAAGATTCACAATAAACAAAAAGCAGAAGCTGAGGCTTTAGCCATCTTTTGCCCGAAATGTAGAAAGAAACATGCTTTAAGGGAATGTCCCTTGGATGCACACGTTGTGGAAACATGCGTAATTTGCTTAGAAAATCATGAGACCAAGGATTGTCCTTCAATTCCTGGCCTCAAAGCAGTCTTTCAAGAGGATCCAAATACACTTGAATCTCTCTGTTTTGTTACAAGGAGACCTTGGCAAGGGCAACAGAATCAAGGGTTTAACAACTCTATGAATTTTCAAACCCAACCAAATTGGAATCCTTGGCAACAACCTCAAAATCCTTTTCAAGCATGGATGCAAAGCATGCAAAATCCTTATGGGAGATTTGCTCAATTCTATCAATATCCTCCATCTTTTCAGAATTAACAAGCTCCACAACTTCCAAATCAAGGTCAACAACTATCATTGCCATACCCTCAACAACAACAACCTCCTCCACAAAATCAAAATTCTCAACTCTTACTTCAATCCCAACATAAGTCAAATCAACTTCCCTCTCAGCCATTACCAAATCCCAATAATAGGAACCCTCAAAATGCTTACATGATGGAAGGTCAACCATTCCCTACCTATATGGTTGTTCCTCTCAATGAAGTACAACTCAGATCAGGTAGAATCCTAGATCAACCTTCCACAAGTGGTCAACAGCCAAGCATTTCTGAGGAGGAATCTCTTAAGGTCAATAAGGGTTCTGAAGTATCACTTCAAAACCAAAATATCCAAAAATAAAAAGAAAAAGAATCAACCGCCACAACTCCCATAGTTGAGCAACCGACATCTTTAGCTACACCTCCTTTTCCTGAAAGATTACAAATTGACAAAGGAGTGGAAAAACAAATTTGGTTGCCTGACTATAGTTTTCTAGATGAATTGAAGAATGTCTGTATCAAGATCCCCTTGTTACAAGCCATTAAGGAAATTCCCATTCTAGCAAAGACAATAAAGGAGTTGAGTTTGAAGAAAACAGGAAAAAGAACCAGAGATACCAAAAGGATACATCTGGTTGGAAAAATTGCAGACATTATGATGGGTAAGATTACCATGCAAAAGTATGTGGATCCCGGTAGCCCTATTGTCAAAACTCATATTAATGGGGTTGAAATCCCAAATACTTTGATTGACTTAGGAGTCGCTATCAACATCATGAGTAGACAGACCATGGATCAGTTAAAACTTCCTAACCTTCTCTTTACACCTACTTTACTGCAACTTGCAGATCGATCAATTATCAAACCTAATGGTGTATTGGAAGACATTCCAGTCTCCCTAGACTCTTGGGAATATCCAGTTGATTTTATGATTTTAACTCCCAAGAACAATCTAGGAGGACATCCTCTTATCTTAGGAAGACCTTGGCTAGCAACAGCTGATGCTTTTATCAGTTGTAGGTCTGGGGACATGTATATATCAGATGGTAATTCTACCAAGAAATTCAACTTGTATCCTCCAGCAAAGGCAATAACAGTAATAGGAGAAGATGAGTGGGTCGATGATGAGGATACTATACAACCTGTTCTAACCATCTCTGAGATCAGTGAAGACAGTCAAATTCTAAATACATTGGAAAATTTTGAAATATCTTTAGAATATGACTCTACACAGTTTCAGTTAGATGCAGACATTGAATATCTCTCCTCTAGACAGATGTCTCTCTTCTCAATGGAAGAGTTTGGTAGTTCTACAGTTGAAATCCTTCCAGGAAAAACATTGAACATTAACAGAAACTTGGAAAGACCACAACAAGAAGAATTAACCAAACTTTTGCAAAAACATTCCACTGCATTTGCATGGGAATACACTGACATGAAAGGAATCGATCCTAAGACTTGTATTCATCACATCTATATTGAAGAAAACAACAGACCTATTAGGCAACCACAAAGAAGGATGAATCCAAACCTTAGGGAAATCGTGAAAGAAGAACTCCAGAAATTACTCAAGGTAAACTTCATTTACCCAATTTCAGATAGCCAATGGGTTTCTCCCTTTGTTATAGTGCCCAAAAAGAATGGTAAATGGAGAGTTTGCATTGATTATCGAGAATTGAACAAGGCAACCTTAAAGGATCATTTCCCTCTACCTTTTATTGATCAGGTACTAGACACTTTAGCAGGTAAAAAATATTTCTCATTCTTGGATGGTTTTAGTGGGTATAATCAAATTCAGGTAGCACCTGAAGATCAAGACAAAACCACATTTACTTGTCCTTGGGGAACTTTTGCCTACCGAGTACTCCCTTTTGGATTATGCAATGCACCTGCTACTTTTCAAAGGGCTGTATTAGGTATCTTTCAGATCTGATCCATCACTGTGTAGAGGTCTATATAGATGATTTTACGGTTTATGGTAATACATTTGAAGAAGCTTTGGAAAATTTGGAAAAAGTACTGATAAGATGTAAGGAAACAAATCTTTCTTTAAGTCATGAAAAGTGTTTTATGATGTTTACTGAAGGGATTGTTTTAGGACATCATATTTCAGGAGATGGGATTAAGGTTGATAGATCC
This sequence comes from Pinus tabuliformis, assembly GCA_031772625.1. NCBI lineage: Eukaryota > Viridiplantae > Streptophyta > Pinopsida > Pinales > Pinaceae > Pinus > Pinus tabuliformis. The sequence continues at coordinate 675,757,259 of CM062807.1, forward strand.
AAAGTAGAAGTCATATCCAAGTTACCTGTTCCAAATTGCCAGAAAGATGTTAGAAGTTTTCTTGGGTTTACTAGATATTACAGAAGATTTATTGAAAACTTCACTAAGATAGCATCTCCTCTTTTCAAATTACTTACCAAAGACTGTGAGTTCAAATGGGATCCTGAGTGTCAGTCTGCCTTTGAAACTTTAAAGACTAGAATATCTGAAGCACCCATCTTAAGAGGGCCAAATTGGAAACTCCCTTTCCACATTTCTACTGATGCTTCAGATACAGCTCTAGGAGCTGTTTTGGGACAAAAGGATTTGATCCCTTATGCCATTTATTACACTAGTAAAAATTTGACTCCCACTGAGTTAAATTATACTGTTACAGAAAAAGAGTTCTTAGCTGTGGTACATGCGATCAATAAGTTTAGACACTACATAACCGGCTATGAAACTTTTGTCCATACTGATCACTCTGCCATAAGATATTTAATGAACAAACCTGTTACTAATGGCAGAGTTACAAGATGGCTTTTACTTTTACAAGAATTCAACATTACTGTGTTATATAGACCTGGAAAACAAAACACAGTAGCTGATTTCTTGTCTAGAATCCAAAACACTAATGAAGATTCTCCAGTAGAAGATAAGTTTCCAGATGAATACTTGTTTGCAGTAACTACCAATACTCCTTGGTATGCAGATATTGCTAATTATCTAGTTATGGGGAAGCTACCTCTACACTTATTTCCTAATGAGAAAAGGAAAATCATTCAGGAGAGTTCACATTATTCTTGGATTTCTAATGAATTGTTCAAAACAGGGCCAGATTGTATAATCAGAAGATGTGTTCGGGAAGATGAAATGCCTGACATCCTTAAGGCATGTCATGATGAACCATGCGGCAGGCACTTTGCTGACAAGAGGACAACCTATAAAATCCTTTCTCTACGATATTATTGGCCTTCTCTCTTTAAAGATGCAAAGCAGTATGTTAGAAGGTGTGACAGCTGCCAAAGAGTTGGGAGACCAACTCCTTCAAATGAAATGCCACTACAGCCATAGGTATGCATCGAACCCTTTGAGAAATGGGCTCTAGATTTCGTTGGACCTATTAATCCACCATCAAAGCAAAAGAAGTATATATTGGTTTGTACTGACTATGTTACTAAGTGGGTAGAAGCAAAAGCTTTGCCTTCTGCCACTGAAAATTCAGTTGTTCAATTTCTTTTTGAGGATATTTTCACTCGTTTTGGTGTCCCAAGAGAAATTGTAACAGATCAAGGAAGCCAATTTACATCTAAATTGATGGAGAAGCTGATGGAGGAATATAAGATCAAGCACAGAACATCTACTCCATACCATCCACAATCAAATGGCCAAGTGGAATCTACCAATAAAGTTCTTGAAGGCATTATCACCAAGACTGTTCATCTTCATAGAAGAGATTGGGCGGAAAGGCTTCCTGAAGCCTTATGGGCCTATAGAACTACATGGAGGAACACAACAGGACATTCTCCCTATGAACTTGTTTATGGGAAGGAAGTCCTGCTCCCCATTGAGTTCCAAATCAAGACCTTCAAGATGGCAGTCCAATTGGGGATGAGCCTCTCAGAAGCCCAAAAACACAGAATGGACCAGCTAAATGAGCTAGATGAAATAAGACAAGATGCAATTCTAAGGACCGATCTAGTTCAGCACCAAAGAACTAAATGGCATGATCGACACATCAAAGAAAGAAAGTTTCAGAAAGGAGATTGGGCTCTATTGTTTGATTCAAAGTTTAAAGACTTCAAAGGAAAGTTTCAAACTCATTGGCTTGGGCCATATGAGATTGATGAAGTCTTTAGCAATGGAGCAGTTCGAGTGAAAACTATTGATGAATTTCATACTCCTCTCATTGTGAATGGCCATCGCTTGAAGATCTACCAGAAGCCACTCTCAAAAGAGGAATTTGTCAAGTTGTTTAAAGAAGATTCTGCAATCAGGTTGGTGGGGAAGGATTCTTCTCCTCCATCAGCCTAATCTTTGGTTTTAAAAAAAATAAAAAAAAAAAAAAAATAAACAAATAAATGTATAGACCTGAAAACCAGTCTCTGACTGGCAGTCCTATGCAGAAAATCTAAGGTGAAAATCAGGGTCACCTAACACCTCACATTTTCCAAAAAAAAAAAAAAAATCTCTCTCTTCTCCTTATTTCATCTCATTTCGCCATTTCATCCACTTCATTCACCATCTCATTCATTCAATCACTCTCACTCCACCTCATTTCTTTCCATCCATCCATCCATTACATTCCATGTCACCAATAAAGTCATTGTCAGATTTATTTCACACAGCTAAAGTTGTTTTGTGTAGACAGAAGGGTATCACTGCAGTTTCCGCAGTTGAGGAGCAATTTCGCAGCCAACATCCCAATTCCGCAGCCGATACACTTTCTGCACCTGCATAAAAAAACACAGTCTGTTTTAAGAAGGAATCTGCAATCCAAAAATCATCAGCAAAAATTGGAAAAAAGGTCATGTAGCAGCAATAAACAATGAAAGGTTAGTGTCAGATGAGCAAAAGGAATCAAAGCGCGGATACATAAGGTATGATCTAATTTCTAAACCTACGGTTATAACATTTTGCATGGTTTCCGGATTGTGTTTTTAGCCATTTAATGTAATGATTGCCGATCCTCTCCATTACTCGACCAGAAATCCGCGTATCTCTCAGCCTTAACAGTCCCTATTCATCACGATTTTTAAAACTCAAACATGGCTGCTCTTCCATTTAAACTCTTGTACCTGAGTGACGTAGACAATTGTACTACGGCTCTCTGCATTATGATTCTGTAGCCAAGTGTACAGTCATGACCGATGTCTAAGGGACTTAACCGTTTCTTCCCATTATTCATAACCCTCCTACGCATGAATAATCTCATTCACGCTGTTGATTCACTTCCGCATTTTCCTTGTTTTCCACTGCTCTGCCTTATTCACTACTCTGTCACCGTAACCATACTCTGTTTCATTTTTCTCCTCTGCCAAACTTTGACCACTGTGTGAGTGTATTATGGCTGTTATGCTGAAGCCGTAAATCTACTGTGTTGAAGCCACTGTTGAAGCTGTATAACCCTTTCTCCAAAGTATTAAAACAGAGCCGTAAGACAAGCCAGAGAGCTGATGGGTAAACTTTTGAGGGCAGAGCCAGAGGGCTCCAAATTTCTGGAAGGATATCCCCAAATCAAAGACGCTTTGCAGAAGGCAAATTGGCTCCAGTGCATCCAAAAATTCAAGGGTTACCATAGAGAGGTCACAAAGGCTTTTGCACGTTCTTTCAGAGACAAAGACAACCAAGTGGAGATAGGAGATCTAAAATTTACAGTCACCGAAAGCAGTTTGGCACAGGCCACTTCACTACCACAAACTGGGGAGAGATGGTTCAAAAATTGATCAGTACAAGACCAGCAATGGAAGCAAATTCTGAAGAATCCAGGTATGGACACTAGCATTTTTACAAAGGGAATCCCTGTTAGTCTTGTCAAAGAAGAATGGACAACTTTGCTTCTGTTAGTACAAAAATTCTTTACATGTGAAGGAAGGTTCGGAGTTTTGTATGTCTACCATGCCAAAATTATGATGCATTTCTTAGGAGAGCATGACATTAACCTTCCATATTTTCTACTCTCAAGCCTTAGAAAAATGTGCTCAATAGTCCAAAGAAATCCAAGAAACATTGAGCCACATTTGTATCATCATGGGCTTGTCAAGATACTAGTTGAAGAACAGTTGAAAGCAAAAAGAGATACATGGGAAAGATTTCTTGTAAGGAATCATTTCCAAGAGATAGGGGAAGCCTCTGGTAGTTCACCTCAAGTGCCTAAAAAGAGTAGAAGAAAAAGAAGAGAGGAAATTACCCCAGAAATTGTTGTCCAATTAGAAACTGTTGTCCCTGAGACTGTTGTCCAAGAAGAAATTGTTGCACATCATTCTGAAGAATAAAATGACCCTGAGCTTGCTGTAGACATTGACCAAACAGCCTAAGAAATCATTTCAGAAACCCTGCAAGAAATTGTCCAAGAGGCTGCTCAAAAGAAAAAGGAAAGTAGGAAGAGACAAAAGAAAGATAAAGGAAAAGCTATAGCCCAAGAAACCTACTTTACTCCTGAAAATTCCAGTGAAGAGGACACTCAGCCATTGGCACATAGATTGGCCCAACTTCATGAGGCTGCCCTTTCCAAGAAGATGCAAAAACAAAAGCAAAAGCAACAAAAAGAAAAACAGAGCATCACCACCGTGAGGAGGAGCAGCAGGTTACAAGGCAAAGTGGGGGCCACAAAGGATAAAGAGTCACTCATTATTGACTTGAGCACACCTGAAAAGGTTGCTACAAGACTTGACTTTGAGAAAAACCCTCCACATGTTGAGCATGTTGAGACTAGTCCTCCACGTGAGGAAAGTCCTTTTGAGCATGAACCCGAATTTGAGCATGAGCCTAGTCCAAAGAGGTCACCAGAGATTGACCCAGATCAGCAGAAAGTTTATAATTACCTGGAGACGTTAGAACAAGCTGCTGCTGGTCCAAGCACTGTTCTACCTCTTGAGCAGCAAGTTCACTCACTCAAACAGGAAAATTTTGAGCTTGAAGTTTTAAATCGCCACATCATACAAGAGAATGAAAAATTGAAGGAGCAAGCTAAGGTGGACAAGATGGTCCACGACAATACCATGCTTCATCTGGGCCTTTGGCAAAGGGAAAACAGAAAGCTAAAGAGGAAATGCAGGAAGCTAAGCAGAGCCTTGGTCAATATAAAATTCAGATGCTTGGTGAGGAAACCAAGAGTCAATGTGGCTACGCAGAGGAAGAGGAGAAGACTAGATGTCTTAGCAGAGGCATCTCAGCAGGTGGATTAAACAATGTTTTCATTGCATGAGGACATGCAACACCCTCGGAGTGGGGGTATGTAGAGCCTCTAATTTGCACCTAATTATCCATCATTACCTACAGCTTTTCCTCACTTATTCCTCTCTTTTGCCCTATTTTCCTCATAAACCTACCCAGATCATTACATTTGATGTCTTTAAGCATGATTGGTTAACTTTGCTAATGTTTGACTGTTTGTCTAGATTTTTGACATATGCACAGAGATTCCACAGCTGTCTGGCAATTCCGCAGCCATTCAGCAATTCCGCAGCTATCTAGTCATTCCGCAGCCTTTTCATTGATCTCTATGTTCCACGTGTCATTTTGCAAAACGAATCACATGGGCACGTGGGAATGAAGGTGTTAAAGGTTCCTATGCTATTGGTTCAGTCAGCAATGCCACGCACACCTCCGGTCAACGTGGATCAAACTTCGGTCAACAAAGCCAGCTCAAACGGTGCTGCGTGAGCTGAAAGGTCACGTCACTCCAGATGGCGATTCCTCCACGCTATGCAGGTTATGGGAGACAGGATCCAACCTTGGATTCAACCTCCATGACGACCGTACCCTCCAGATAGCACACGGACCTGTTTACGTGTTGCTGAACCATTTAATTAGCATGACTGTTAGTTAATTTCCCGTTTCATGTTTTACGTAGTAGGCAGTTGTTCATACGCCTATAAATCCAGCTTTTGCGTACGCTTAAGGATTAGTTTTTAGTTGCTGTGTTTATGTAATTGCTGCAATTTTAGTGTATCCAGAAACTCTGTTTTAGAGCTGCTGTTTCAGCACTTTTTACTGTAATTTCTGCATATGATTTAATAGAAGACTATGCTGTTTTGACTTCAATTAGCTTATCTTTCCTTGGGTTTTGTGGATGGAGGGCCCCCATTCATAACAGCCTTTGTACAGTAACTTTATCTTCATGTTCTTGCCATTTCCTTCTTTCGAATTCAACAATTTTCCTTTTCTTTAAAACATGTACAGTTTTGATTTACTTTCACTGTCATTTCATTTCCAGCATTTACTTTGACTGATCAGGATTGTTTTCTGTAGGTGTTAGCCCGGGATTGTGTGTCTTTGTTTATTTGCTTTATCTCTGATGGTATTTTCAGTTGTCATATTCATAGTTGCTGCCTTTACTCTGTTTTTTTTCTAGCCTGATTTCTAGTTTAGTTTCTCAAGTTGTATGCTAACATATTGATGGTCTCCTTATCATAAATTGTTCATCTTTAAGAGATCAGAAAACTAATAGATTACAGCTTGCTTTGAGTAGTTTTTGACTTATATCACTAACTCTTTCTCCACTTGTTACACATTACAATGTATGTTGGAAGCAGGATGTTGGAGAAAGGCACAGTGGTGTTATAATCTGTCATCTTAGAGCTTGATTACTTTTTAGACTTATATCTAACTACTTCTTAATCGTGTTTCACATAGTACTATATGTTGGAAGCAGAGTGTTAGGAAGAGATGAACATTATAACTGGTCTTTAAAGTGATTTTTCTTATCTTTTTATTGCAGCAGCATGAGTAGTGACTAGTGCCATTAGAAAGTGGTTCTTTGCTTTCAGTTTCATTTCAAGTTATTTATTTCAAGCTCTTTCTTTGCAAAGTTTAGAAGGTAGTTAGAAACCACCAGCAACACACACTCACTCATTTAGAAATCACCTTACACACACTATCACTCATCTGTTTATAAAACCTCCATTCCATCTTAGGAAGATAAATTGACCACAAACAACACCCCCAAACGACAAAAAGATCTAAGAGGTTGCTTAAGTACATATAGTACACCTTCACTTCATCAGCTTACGAGCCCCTGGTTGACAATTTATGATAGCAATTTAGACAACACTAAATTGACTAAACAAGAACTTATCCTTCTCCTTGCGCTCAGGTTCCTCCTTGATTCAGATCTAGCTATGCACCATAACCCAATGATAGTATTCTCGATCTTACTCTTCATAAGATGTTCAATGCTTCAGTTGATCACTTGCCAAATGATCTCCTTCCCTTTTTATAGACTTAGGCCTTACTCACACCGAGGTCCAAAACCATAGAGATCCAATACTAGGGACTCAATACCTGGGTTCAACACTTTGGATACAATACCAAGGACCAAAACCATAGGTTCAAATAGGATGAACTAAATACCATGGACCAACCATAAGTTTTCCCACATGTACGCACTTTCTTTTGCATGAAAGTGTGTGCATACGTATACGTGCCTTTTGATTGGTACAACCATGTGTATATGCAATTTTGTTAAGATGAACCTACGTATACCTCATTTTCTTTCATTCTGAGAGCCTGAATTGTGATCTACCCTTTGAGTGAGTTGCCATCAAGGAAAACACCTGTGCCATAGTGCCAAACCTATGCCATAATACCAACAATCTCCCCCTTTGGACTTGATGGCAACCCCAAGTCACTCAAAAACATTCTCCCCCTTTGACATCAAGGGCAAAGGGTTATGCTCCCCCTAAATACATGCTAAATCCTCTGCTCTGTTGTGCTGTCCAAGCTCCCCCTGACTGTAGGCAAGGTCTGCAAGAAGATGTTCTACATAAGAAACATGACTTTATACATTATAAAATACCTTCCTATCACCAAAGACTCATACATACATCCATCTCCCAACCAAGTGGGGATATACTAGAATTGACTCATCCACCCATCCAAGTGGGGATACACTAGAAGTTTATACATGACAAATAAATATGTTACATCATTCATCCCAGGCATAGTGGGGAAACCAAAATAGGTCGTTACATGACCTTGATAATAAAAGATATACATGACATAGAGACGAAATATCTATGACAATTCTATGAAAGTCATCAGTAGAATCATCATTTAGATCAGCAACCATAATCTCCCTCTCCACCTGAAACCAAAACAGTTGTGAATGTAAACCAAGATCTTCTAAGATAATGCCAACAATGCATTACTAGAAGAATATATGCTCCCCTTGAACCTATGCCAGATAGTCTCTGCTAGACCCATATCAGACTCTTTCCAACCTGAGTCTGACCACATTGCCTTCCTTCAAACAATCATATACGCAACTGAATTCACATAAACCAGTGTATGTACGCGGATCCTCCTCATTAAACTCGTGTACAACCACTTTTCTCTGGAACAGAAAAGTTTCAACAGTAAGATGATGCATCAACTACTCCCAGCTTCTGTCTGAGGTATTCAAATGTCTCCCTAGCAGTGGTTTGGTGAGTATGTCAGCAACCTATTCCTTAGAGGGAACATACTCCAACTTGACCTTTTGTTCAAGCACTTGTTTTCGGAGAAAATGATATTTGATAGGTATGTGCTTGGTCTTTGAATGCATGACTGGATTTTTTGAAATGCTGATTACACTTGTATTATCACATAGAATGGGGATAGGTGGAGTACAAGTGATTTGCATGTCTTGAAATGTTTGCATCATCCACAGGAGTTGTGTGCAGCAAGATGCAACAACTACATATTTTTCTTCAGCTATATATAATGCAATTGAACTCTGTTTCTTGCTGAACCAAGATACTAACCTAGGACCCATGAAGAATGCACCACCACTAGTGCTTTTTCTATCATCCACACTTCCTGCCTAATCTGCATCTGTATATGCATGAAGTGTGAGATCTGTACTTCTAGGATACCATAATCCATAGTTTTGAGTTCCTTTAAGATACTTAAAAATTCTCTTAACTGCTTGAAGATGAGTTTCCTTTGGATTTGCCTGAAACCTTCCAACTATTCCCATTGCATGCATAATATCTGGTCGAATACCTGTTAGATAGAGCAGACTACCAATCATGGATCTATAGGTTGATTGATGCACTGCTGCTGATTCATCATTTTCACTGAGGCTACATCCTGTTACCATAGGGGTACATACTGGTTTCGAATCCTCCATCCCATATTTCTTCAAGATCTGCTTGAGATACTTGGTTTGTGATAGAAAAATGCCGCCTTTGTTTTGTTGGACTTGTAAACCAAGAAAATATGTGAGCTCACCAAGCATATACATTTCAAACTCTTTTTGCATTATCAAGGAAAAATTTTGACTCATGTCTTCTTCATTGCTACCAAAGATGATATCATTAACATACACAACAAGTATTAGCAACTTATCATTGTCAAATTTTATATATATATTGCTATCCGTGGAACCTTTTGTAAAACCTTGTTGATGAAGGTACTTATCCAAGTGATAATACCAAGCCCTTGGAGCCTGTTTAAGGCCATAGAGAGCCTTTTTGAGTCTGCATACAAGCTTTGGATCATTTCAAAGGATAAACCCATATGGTTGCTCAATATACACTTCTTCATCCAAGTCTCCATTTATAAAAGCAGACTTCACATCCATTTGAAATAATTTGAACTTCTAAAAGCTAGAAAGAGTAAGGAACATCCTTATGGCCTCAAGTTTGGCAACTGGTGCAAAAGTTTCTTCAAAGTCTATGCTTTTCTGTTGAGCATACCCTTTACAAACAAGTCTGTCCTTGTTCCTAATCACATCTACATTTTCATTTAGCTTATTTTTAAATATCCATTTTGTTCCTATGACATTCTTATCTTTTGGTCTAGGAACCAACTCCCAAGTGTTATTCTTTTCAATATGCTCAAGTTCTTCCTCCATGGCCTTTAACCAACATTCATCTTTGCATGCCTCTCTTACATTTTGTCGTTCAGTGGAGGAGAGTAATGATAGATATCTTGAAGCTTCTGAAATGGTTCTTCTTGTTTTTACACCTGCCTCCTTTTGCCCCAAAATTTGAGTTTCTAGATGATTCTTCTGAACATACCTGGATGGAGTCTTTTCTTCTATCCTTATCTGTTCTTCTGGTGCCTCATGGGTTTCTTCTTCATCATGAGTCTGATTTGTTGTAGAAGGATATTCCTCATCATCTTCGAACTCTTTAGATTTTACATGCCTTGGAATGTTTCCTTCTTTATCAACCACTACATCAATACTTTCAACAATTTTTCCAAGTCTTTTATTATAACACTTATATGCTTTGTTGTGGGGAGAGTAACCAAGGAGAATGCCTTCATCTGCTCTAGGTTCAAACTTGCCAAGGTTTTCATCAGTCTTTTTGATGTAGCATTTGCTCCCAAAAATTTTGAAGTATTTTACTGTGGGAGTCTTACCATACCAAAGTTCATGAGGAGTCTGAGTGCTATTTACCTGGACGTTTGTCTTGTTGAGAATAGTAACTGCAGTAAATGCGGCTTCACCCTAGAAGGTTGTGAGAGTTCCAGACTCATCAAGCATAGCACGAGCCATTTGCTGAACCATTCTGTTCATCCTTTCCACTACTCCATTTTTCTGAGGAGTCCTTGCAGTAGATAATTCCCTTCTTATTCCATGTTCTTCACAAAAATTGAAAAACTCATTCTAGGTAAATTCCCCACCTCTATCAGACTTGAGGCATTTGATTCTGCGATCTGATTTGTTTTCAACTAAGGCTTTGAATGCTTTGAACTTTTTGAAAGCTTCATCTTTATGCTTCATAAGTCCTAACCAACACATCCTAGCAAAGTCGTCAATGAACAATATAAAGTATTCTTCTCCTGGAGGTGACCTTTTCCTAGCTGGTCCACATACATCAGTATGGACAAGTTCAACTGGCCTGCTAGCTGATCCTTCCTTTTCTAGGAAATTCATTCTGGTTTGCTTACCAAACTGACATGATTTGCATATAGTATTTTCTGGAATTCTGATGTCAAGGAGATCATGAACTACCTGATATTTACATGCTTTCCTTATCTGAGAGAAGCTTAGATGCCCCAATCTTCTATGCCATAGCCAGTCTTCATCATTCTTGCTAAGATATCATTGTTGTTGTCCTCCCTTGAGTATGTATAAATTATTTGGAGTTCTTATGCCTTTGATCACTATTTCTCCTGTATCAAGCTCACGAACAATACATCCATTTGATCGAAATATTACCTCATTTCCTTGATCAGACATTTGACTGACACTTAATAGATTATGCTTTAAGCCATCAACATACATAACATTCCCAGCTTTGACCTTTTCTTTCAAAAGAACTGAACCTTTACCTTTTATGAATGTAGGGGTGTCATTTCCAAATGAGACCTTCTTTTCCTTTTCTAAGGCGCTATATGATTGAAGTTTTTCTTTATCACCTGTCATATGTTTCGAGCATCCACTGTCGATGTACCACTGATTTTCCTATCCTTCCGCATATAAGGCTATACCACATCTTTCTGGTTGCGGTTCTTTCTTCCTCCATGTTTTGGGGCTCAATGAAGCTTGCTCCTTTTGAGTTGTTTGTCGAAACCTACTCCTGCATTCAGAATCTTCATGACCAAAGTTGTTACAGATAGAACATTCCATTTCATTTTCAAGAGCAGAAAAGTTGTTGTAGGTTCTTTTCATGATTCCAGTCACACTCCTTTGATTTCGTGCTTCTCTAGTCATGATGGTCTTGTAGGCAATGCATTGAGCTACTTTATGTCCAAAGTTATGACAAGAGAAACATTGGCCATTGAAGAAATTCCTACGATCATCAAACCTTCCATTGTAATAGCCATTCATTCTTGAGGTAAATTGAGAATGATTTACCTGTGGTTGGTTGTAGCTTTTGTTCATCCTTGAAGTAGATTGCCCTCAATTTACTTGGTGATTTCTGTTCATTCTTGAAGTAAATTGTCCCTGATTTACCTGGTGATCTCCATTGGGCCTTTGCTGTCGATTGTCAACCTGTTCACTTCTCCTTACAGCTTCAAGATAACTTTTGGAGGTAGATGGTTTCTGTGCTTGAGATGTTTCTTTAGTATACCCAAGACCTATCTTGATTAGAGGAGAATGCTGCACTTTGATAATCTCATCTAAAGTTTCAGACCCTTTAGCAAATCTAAGATTAAGAGCTTTCGTTTTCTCAATGTCCTTTCTAAGTCCCATAATTTTACATTCTAACTTTTCATTGTGTTTCTCCATTTCAGCAAGTTGGAATGTCAGAGTATCTATAATCATATTTTTCTCTTCTAAGCAAATTTTGAGTTTAGAAATTTCTTCATAAAGACTTTCTTCGTCTATAGCATCCAAGAAATCATCATCTTCAAAAGCCATCAAAAGTTTATAATCATTACCTTGTTCATCTTCATCGCTATTTGAAAGTCCATCACTGCCTTCATGTGTGTAATAGCTCTTCTTACTTACATTCTGTTTTCTGTTCCATCTAACTGGTTCCTTACCTTTGTCAAGATTATCTTTATGAGGACACTTGGGTAGTGACTGACTCTTCCACAAGCAAAACATTTGAAAGGTAGCTTACCTATGAATCTTCCAAAACCTCGTTGAAGGTTCTTAACAAAATTTGATTCTTCCTCTTCTTTCGACATATGTCCTGAGTCATTGTAATCTCCTTTTCCTGAGGCTTTGAGTGCGTCTTCTCTCTTGTCTGACGGTCCCCCTTTTCTCATTTCATAAGCGGTTAGGATTCCGTGTAGCTGTGACATGGTAAGGCTTTGTAGATTCTGTTTTTCTTCTATGGCGGAAACTTTTGATTCAAACTTAGAAGACAAAGATCTTAGAACCTTTTCAACCAAAACAACTTCTTTTATTTCTTCACCCAAATTTTTCATACAATTAACAATCTCATCTATACGTAGGAAATAGTTAGCCACACTTTCATCATTGTACATTCTGAGATTTTCATATTGAATTCTGAGAATTTTTACTTTTTCTCGTTTTACCTATTCATCTCCTTCATAGCTCAGAACGATCTTGTCCCATATTTCTTTTGCAGTTTTGAGCTGCATAACCTTGACGAATTCTAATTGAGATAGGCTCCCTAATAGAGTATTGACAACCTTTGCATTTGTTTCATACTGCTTCTTACCGATTGTATCTGTAGGAGTTGCTGATGGAAAGGTGTATCCTATTTCCACAATATCCCAAACTTCTATACCAATAGATTGAAGATAGGCAGTGATTCTTACCTTCCAATAGACGAAGTTTCTCCCATCAAAAATTGGTAGCCTAATTGATGCTTCTTTTTCGTAGTTTCTCATGATGATAGATCTTCCTTCAAGTGATCAAGCTTCTTCTGAAGGACCCGCTTTGATACCAATTGTTGGAAATAATACTGAGAGGGGGGGTGAATCAGTATTATCAGGTCAATTATTTTTCATTTCACAATTAGATTTGTATATGCTACTTCAGTTAGTAAATACCGCGTATGAACGCAAGCGTATATGAGCAGACTTGTAATTTAAATTATTCTTCAGATGTTGATCATTAATATATGCATCAAACCATATGAACAGTAACCAGGAACAGTAAAACAGAACAGGAAATCACACATAGGAACACAAGATATAAGGTGGAAACCCAATGTGGGTGAAAACCACTTGTTGCAATTCGTCTCTATCTTCTTTCAATTAGAAACTTCTTTTTACAATGTTTTTGTACTAGTGCAGTCTTATACCAGTACGCAGGCTGCTACCTATAGAAGGCTACAACCTTCTCTCATTCTCTAGCTTCTCCTGGAAGGGAGCTACAACCCCCTTAGCTCTTGTACTAGCTGAGGTACTAGTACATAGGCATTGACCTACAGAAGGCTACAACCTTCTCTTTTCTTCTAGGGACCTCGTTTCATCAATTTTCAGACTGGATCCATGTATATCAATCAAACATCAAGTATATTTGCATTAACTAACCTCCTTTGTACAAACAAATACTAAATCAACCAATAACTTCTCAGAATGTTGTAACCAGAAAACAATACCAGTATCCAAACACCAATCCTGAACCTATAATGCTGCAGCGATAAACAGAAGCAGCTAAAACATATTTCATGAGATATACGCTACTTCAATATATGGAACCTGCGTGCATACACTTCTTTATTAGGCCATCCAGTGTATACGCTTTTTTACGTTAGCAAACCAGCGTGTATATGCGCCTCTGCTGCGCTGAACTTGCGTACAAATCTATAAAAGATAATTTATCTTTTTACTTATTCAGACATTAGTTATACCCAGATTATCATATTTATAGATCACGTCATGCGTCAAATATAACAGATCAAAGATTTCACAAAGATACTTCTCTTCAAACTGCCTTAAGATCTTGACCCATCAATAGAGCTTATCCTTCCCCTTGCGCTCAGGTTCCTCCTTGATTCAGATCTAGTTATGCACCATAACCCAATGACAGTATTCTTGATCTTACTCTTCATAAGATATTCAATCCTTCCCTTTTTATAGACTTAGGCCTTACTCACACCATGGTCCAAAACCATAGAGATCCAATACTAGGGACTCAATACCTGGGTTCAACATTTTGGATGCAATACCAAGGATCAAAACCATAGGTTCAAATATGACGGACTAAATACCATGGACCAACCATAAGTTTTCCCACATGTACACGATTTATTTTGCATGAAAGTGCATTCATACGTATACATGCCTTTTGATCTGTACGGCCACATGTATACGTGATTTTGTTAAGATGAACCTGTGTATACCTCATTTTCTTTCATTCTTAGAGCCTGAACTATGATATGCACTTTGAGTGAGTTTCCATCAAGGACAAAACCTATGCCATAGTGCCAAACCTGTGCCATAATGCCAACATTGATCTAGTCCTTGAAAGGAACTTATAGTTGATGGTAAAAATTTCACATTCCTTTCATTTTTTTATCTTCACATATAAAAAATATCTTTATGTTATAGCCTCTAGCTAGATACATATAGTAACTGCCACTCAAAAGTTGGATGCCATCATTTTGGAGCTTGAGCTTACTCACCTTACCTTTGTTTGAGTTGAAAATGTTATTATAGCTCATTATATCATCTATTGCAGAGCATGAATCCAATTTACCTTTGTCTCAGTTAAAAATGTAATTAGATCTTGCTATATCTTCTTTTGTAGAGAATGAATCCAATTTCTCATAGTCAATTTGCTTGAGGTATAACAAAGCTACTTTAATTCATTAAACTTACTTTTCATATTTTATTTGCTGATTGTGATTCTGCAGGCCAAATTTGCTTTGGAAAGGGGGCATATTTAATGAAGTCAGGCATAGAGTTGAAGAGTCAGACTCCTATTTTTCTGGCATATACCTCACTTTTAAATAAATTTATTGCTGACTCTGTATATACCTTCCATGGGAGGGTAAAGAGTGATTACTACCATTGCTTAATCTTTCTGCAGACCAAGTAAAGATTCCAAATGTGTATAAATTAGTGGCTCCTTGGAGAATCCCAAGAGTGGCGCTATTGTAGAAACAAGAAATTCATTTATTTTGAGTTCTTCAATAGTGCATTGACAGTATATTGTTTAATCCATATAATACCTCAACATTGTATGATCAAATTATAGTTTAGCCTATCATAATATTTTGACTTACCCTATTTTAGAGGGAAACTAGAGTGCGTGTCAAGCTTGCACATCACAATTGTATCATGCAAATTTTACTTGGGACAAGTTTTCTAGATCTAAGCAGCAAGGTACCTATTGGAATTCAAGAGGCAACAATACTACAAAGTGGGAAAGAGGTTTCATAGTTAACATGGGTTTCAAATTATGGTTGGAGTCGGTATGTTGGCAAGATGTTGGATACCCCAACTTCCTTTTTATGACTGACTGCAAGATTGAATCCTTCGACATATTCCTCGCTAAATTGTCATTAAGTGATGCGTTTTCTCAGAAGTGCAACAAACCTATAAACTTTAATATAGTTGTATTTGAGTCTTCGGAGGTGGTTATATTTTCAAAGCACACATGTACAAGAAGAGGAGAAATAATATGCCCAACTAATTTGAAGTTATCTACCTATGAATAGGGTGTTCCCATTCATAAACTTGACAACTCGCTCTACTTGTTTCTAGTGAATAACTTTGGTACTTGCCATGAATCATGAGATAATTCCAACCCCATAACTATAAATTTATTATTTAAATCTATACCCAATAGATTAGAATCTGCGCAAGAAGAACTCCATTCTTGTTTCGAAAGAACCTACAATTGACTTGTACCATGCTATTTACTATTTTCTGTACTTATTCACATCCTTGGTCTGTGACATAAAGATGCAACATGCTACCTTGCATTTTCTATACTAACACTCCTATAAAATAATAAAGTATGCCCAAATATATCATTTCAAATGATCCATGTAGCTCACCTTTTGGTTTTTCAATTATCGAAGTTGTTACCTATATTGATGAGAACTTCTACAACCGATACCACAGTGGCAATATATGTTATAGTTTTATCCATGTTTCTCTAAAGGTGTTTTTCCTTCAGTAGAGCATCAATACACTGTAGTTTCCATTTAGGGGAGAAGTGTACCTAGTAGAAATCTTGGCCTGTTTGCAGATGGGTTGATTGCACATTAGACTCTATCTATTGTTTTGAAGGTGTTTCTCCTTCAACAATACTTCATCTTAGTAGATACTTTTGATCTGCACCTTTAGTAGATGCATGCAGCCTTGGGATACACGTTGTATATTATAGTTTTTCTATGAGTTTGTAGCAGTGATGAAAGAAGTGCATCGATTTTAGGCATATTTAGTATGTTTTTATAGTTTGAATTAGATGCTCACTTTTCTTAATTTAGGTGTTTTTCTTAGTGTTGTTTTATGCATAGATTTATCTTTAAGAAAAGTGCATAGTAGAGAAGGGTTCTATATTTTGAGCAGGGGACACACTTCTAGGTAGGAGGTACTCTATTCTAGGAAGCTTTTGCCATGCAGGTTAGGTACTTTATCCGAGAATCCCAAGAGGTGCTATTGTAGCAATAAGAAATTTGCTTATTTTGAGTTCTTCATTAGTGCATTGATAGTATATTGTTTATTCCATGCAATACCTTAATATTGTATACAACCATATCTAGTATGCTTTTATAGTTTGACATAGATGCTCACTTTTCTAACTTTAGGTGTTTTTCTTAGTTTTGTTTTATGCACATATTTATCTTTAAGAAAAGTGCACAATAGAGAAGGGTTTTATATTTTGAGTAGGGGACACACTTCTAGGTAGGAGGTACACTATTCTAGGAGGCTTTTGCCATGCAGGTTAGGTGGTTTATCCGAGAATCCTAAGAGGTTCTATTGTAGCAATAAGAAATTTGTTTATTTTGAGTTCTTCATTAGTGCATTGATAGTATATTGTTTATTCCATGCAATGCTTTAATATTGTATGATCAAATTACAGTTAAGATTGTCATAATATTTTGACTTACCTCCTTTAGGGGTAAACTAGAGTGTGTGTCAAGCTTGCACATCACAATTGTATCATGCAGAGTTTACCTGGCATGAGTTTTGTAGATCTAAGCAACCAAATACCTGTTGGAATTCAAGAGGAAACAATACTACAAAGTGGGAAATAGGTTTTGAAGTTAACCTGCCTTTCACTTTATGGTTGGAGTCAGTTTGTTGGCAAGATGCTGGATACCCCAACTTCCTTTTTATGATTGAGTGCAAGATTGAATCCTTTGACATATTCCTCGCTCAATTGTCATTAAGCGATGGGTTTTCTCAGAAGTTCTTCACATCTATAAACTTTACCAAAGTTCTTATTGAGTCTTTGGATGTGGTTATCTTTTCAAAGCACACACGTACAAGAAGACGAGAAATAATATGCCCGACTAATTTTAAGTAATCTTCCTACGAATAGAGTGTTCCCTTCCATAAACCTACCGACTCGCTCTACTTTTTTCTAGTGAACAAATTTGGGACTTTTCATGAATTGTGAGACAATTTCAACCCCAAAACTATCAGTTTCTTATTTAAAGTTATACCCACTAGATTAGAACCCACACAAGGAGAATTCCATTCCTATTTCAAAATAACCTATAATCGAATTATACCATGTTATTTAATATTTTTTGTATTTCTTCACATCCTTGGCCTATGACATAAAGACGCAACAAGTTACCTTGCATTTTTCTATATTAACACTCCTAAACAATAATAAAGTATAATGCCCAAATCTATCATTTCAAATTATCTATTCATCTTACCTTTTAGTTTTTCAATTATCGAAGTTGTTACATGTATTGATAAGATCATCGAAAACCAAGGCCACAGTGACAATATCTGTTAGATTTTTATCCGTGTTGCACTAAAGGTGTTTTTCCTTCAATAGCACTACAATACATTGTAGTTTCCATTCACCAGAGAAGTGTACCCAGTAGCAGCCTTGGTCTATGTGCAAATGGGTTTAATTCATAATAGACTTTATCTATTGTTTTGAAGGTGTTTCTCCTTCAATAGTACTTCATCTCAGCAGATCTTTTCAATCTACACTTTCAGCAAATGCATAGAGCCTTGGGGTACATGCTATAGATTCCAGTTTTGCTATGAGGGTATAGCAACGAGGAAAGAATCACATTGATTTTAGGCATTTTATTATTGTTGTATGAAAGCATTCTTGTCTAGTGTTTCCGAAACTTATATAGAGCCATATTTATTATACTTTTATAGTTTGACTTAGATTCTCACTTTTCTTAATTTAGGTGTTTTTCTTAGTACTATTTTATGCAAATATTTATCTTTAAGAAAAGTGCACAATAGAGAAGGGTTCTATATTTTGAGCAGGGGACACTCTTCTAGGTAGGAGGTACTCTATTCTAGGGAGCTTTTGTCATGCATGTTAGGTGTTTTATCCTAGACAGAGTTCCAAGTCCTTGCCTCCTTGATAAAGACCCTACCAGACAACACACCGGTGGATAGAGTTCCAAGTCCCTAAATTTTCCAAAAACCCACCTGACCCTAGCTATTTATCCTAAAATCCTTTACATTCCAGTCATCTCTTGGTTGTGATTTCATAGAGATAGCCCTCTTTGGTTTAGTAGGGCTAGCTACCAAACTAAAGGCTTGGTCTATGGTTACCTCTGTCGATCTCTTCATCAGCCTGTGACATTATGGAGGATAACAGAGGGCATGACAAATAGGGAGTGATAAGGTGTTCTAGTGAATGTAAGGTTCCCAAGTCATGGAAAAATGCAATGCTAGTTGTGAGGTCATGACTACCAAGGTGTGTTAGGGAATGCTAGGGCATGCTAATATGTGCCAGATAGTACGAAGACATGTCAAACAAGCTAAGATGTGCCAAGTGTTAAGGCATGCCAAGATGTACAAGGGTTCCAAGTCCCTACCTCCTCTTCTTCTATATGATATCCACTTATGACATTTCCTTTGCAATATTTGGCGCATTTAATAGTTATAGGTCATTTATAGGTTACAAATGTCTTCATAGTTTCACTTCTAATTGAGTATTCAACTAAACATATTGATTCTTTTATACATAACTATTTTTCCCTCCACCCAATTTTCATAACTTCAATAACCATTAGGTAGGGACCTACATCTTTGATGTTGCTTTGCTTGTTTAGTAAAATATTGTTGAGACTTTAATTTATTGAAAGTTGTAGAGTTTAAAATTTATGAAGTTTCAAGGTCTAATTTTAAAAAATATAATTCTTTAAAGGGTGCTAGATCAATGGAAGAGCACCTACTTTACAAGTAAGAGGTTGTTGGTTTGATTCCATCGTACCCTGACATCCATATGGAATGGCGATGATCAATTTTTGGTGACGGAGGCTCTTTTGACCATCACCAATGAGCTTTTGGTGACATTTTTCGACCCTCACCAAAAATATGAAATGGTGAAGGTCAACGAACGCCACCATATATACGCATCAACAGTGACAACCCTCAAAGGTCCATAACCATAAATCGTTGTTGTTGACATGAAATGGTGACAGTTGTTGTCCATCATTATAGTCATTATTTGTGATGGACATTGAATGTCACCACAACACCTATACTTCTAGCAATGCAGATTTTCGTGACAGTCAATGAATGTCACCATATATATGCACCAATAGTGACGACCATTAAAGATCCATCACAATAAATCATTATTGTTCATATGAAATGGTGATGGTCACTATCTGTCATTATAATAAATATTTGTGATGGACCTTGAATGTCACCATAACACCTATGCTTTTGGCAACGCCACCTTTGGTGACGTTTAGTTTTTGGTGACCAAGGTTATGGTCCATCACCAATTCTCATATGCAATGGTGAGGGTCGCTATCCGTCATTATAAATAATTATTGGTAACGAAATTTGAATCTCACTACAACACCTATACCTTTTATGACACCACCTTTGGTGACATTTAGCTTTTGGTGACGGAGGCTATGGTCCATCACCATTGCTCATATGAAATGGTGACGGGCATTATCCATCATTATAAATCATTATTGGTGATGGAATTTGTATGTCACTACAACACCTATACTTTTGGCGATGCGACCTTTGGTGACGTTCAGTTTTTGGTGACGAATGCTCTTTTGACCATCACCAATGAGCCTATGGTGACATTTTTCACCCCTCACCAATGTCCTTTTTTCTTGAAGTGAAAGGCTTCTTCAACCCTATATAACTATGGCTATCAAAGCTAAGTTTGAAAAGTTTTATAAATATGGTTTCATCTATCCCATCACATGAACACCATTGACCTCCAATGTCATTCTTGTGAACATAAATCAAGGCACTATCTACATTTATATTTATTTTTAGGATTTGAACCAATCTTGTCCCAAAGGCAATTCCCTAACACCATTCATTGATTAATTTATTGAAAAATGCACTGAGCATGAGGTATTTTATTTTATGGATGGATTCTCTAGGTATAACCAAATCTAGATTCACCATACAAAATCAATATAAAATTACTTCCACCAAACCATGGTGCATTTTCACCTAATATTGTGTTATGCTCTTTGGTCTCAAAAATTTTGGAGACACCTTCCAACACACCATGACATTTATCTTTCATGACCTTGTTCATCTAATCTTGGCCTATCTTAATTACCTCACTGCTCATTCTCAGAATTAGTCCCAACATCTAGAAGACCTTTCCATAATCTTTCAATGATGTAAAAAATACAAAATTTCCTTGGAACCCCTCAATTAAAAACACTACAAAAATAAATTAAAACAAAAAACAACAAAACAAATTAAAAAAGAAAAAAAAATTAAACACAACAATATATATATATATATAGATATATAACATAAAAATTAAAATCCATTTAATTTGGGTTACTAACCTGTCACTTGAGCCTTTACCCTCGTATGAGCCTACCTCCGCTCACCTGATCCAAGTTGCAAAGGCCTTCGCCCACTTGATACAGTCTGCAAGAGGAAAGCCTCCACTGTCCTCCTTCGCCCACCTTTGAGCTAGAAGATAAAGCTGAGCTTCCACCATCACCCCTCGTTTGCCTCAAATCACATCAGAGCTACAAGAAGAAGAGCTTCCATGCACCTCTGCGTTACAAGAGGAAGTGCCTATGCCATCATGAATGGACATGAAGTAAATCCATCTCGAGGGCCTGAGGAAGAGCAGATCATGAGGAAAAATAACCTACGTTAATAAAATCAGGAATGAATGGATAAGGCCTAGCTTAACCACAATCACGTGACTCTCAACCCCTACAATTCCATTATGAGCAGTGAAAGAGGAAGGAGATGCATCCCAGGATAGGGAAGAGGATGTGGTCATACCTCCACCACTCTAGACAATGCTTCCATTGCAACCTAGTTTGATAACCACATATCTGAGCACATCAAAAGAAGCATGGTTTAGATGGAAGAGGAGGAGACCTATAGGGGGCACACATCCCTTTGGACTCTCCACAATCTCTTGGCTTGTTAGCTAAAATATAAGGAGAAGAATAATTATAAAGCTAGTAACTAGATCACAAATATTTTTTCACAACTGAACCATTCCACCTCCTCACTAAAATGGCTTTCTAGAGACCTAAATATTGAGTAACCCCAAAACCTCTCATCCCCTACTATGTCTCCCTCATGTTCCCCTCCCACCAGCTTGTAAAACCCTCCTCCCACGTTTACCCAAGATAACCGGTCCACTGGGGTAAACACATGATGAAGAGTTACTATGATATGGCTCAACTCCCCATGTACAATTAAGGAAGTGGAATCAACACACCATAAACCAAAATAACCTTTCTCAGGAACTAGAAGGCCCCCAGAGACTAAAAAACTACTCCAGGTGCCCAAATATTGAGTTATCTTGCTTTTTGCTGAGCTAGACCCCCAGTCACTCTCATGACAAGCCCTCCAAGTGACAAAAACTCTCCAGTTACTCCCACAACTAGGAACCCATGAGACTGAAACCCTTTTTAGGCAATTATGTGCCAACGACCCTAAATTTTGAGCCACTTTTTCAGGGCTAGGACTTATGCCTCTCACTAGAACTTGATAAAATTATAAGAAATGATAACTAACAAGAAGACAAGGCCTCTAATGAAAATATTGAACAAGGACCTAACTAGACTCATCCTAACCATGACAAGCCTTTTGTCAAACACACCATAAATATGTAATGTACAGGTCATATAAAAACATATGAACATGGGGACCTCATTCTTATCTGAGATGCGTTAAGAAGGTCTTGTGCCCTCTCACAATAGCTGCATTATCATCTATTAGTTCATACATTCATTAACCTTTCATTTACTAATCAAAATATCATGGGAGACATAACCAAATTATGTCATAAACCATGCTTATAACCATCATATAATTGACAAAATAACAATGATAACACAACCATTAAAACCACATAATAAAAAGTAAATTTACACATGGAACACAAGAGGAAAAGAGCTCTTATTAACATATGCAAAGGCCAACCAAGTTAGGGACATCCACATATCACCCATATATTAGGTTGAACCAAACATTTCTTTTTCCCAGTCACCCCTGTGCCATATTCCAAGCATGAATGTGGGACTCACAACAAAATCGACCAGGACTTCCTTATGCTTTATGGTATATCCCGCTAATATTGGTCAAGGATTCCTAGGCCTGAAAACCTCATCTATGTAGCCAGACTTTACCACAATCCCACCAAGGGACTCCAAGGTCCAAACAAGAAACATACACTACCAAGCTTTACCACAATCCCACCATATATCAGTCCAGGGATCACTAGGCCTATACAAGCATGGTTTCCTCTGAATCTCTCCACCTAAACCATGATGAATTTTCATGTATCCACCCTCTAGGATTTACCATATATCCCGCCATTTACCTGTCGAGGATTCCTAGGCCCAACAAGGGTACACACTATTAGCCTTATTGGCAAATGGCCCAAAAATGGATCCAAATATGCCCTTTAAGCCTTCAAAAGACAGCAAAATCTTGCCAAAGATGAAAACCAGTGCAGGATAAGAGCCCTAAAAAGGACAAAAAAACACTATCGGGAGGCTAAAACACATGAAAACAATGAAAAAACCATGTATAAGAGGCATACACAGTCAAATTCAAAGCAGCCGTCAGATCTGGCCAATCAACGACCTAGATATAAGTGGCAAATCACAATTGGCCAACATATAGGACTTAAGGTTGAGCAGCAGACACCCCTGATCAATGATCTTTGATGATGGAATCGTCGGGTTGCAATCGGCGGAGTAAGCATGCAGAGCGATGGTGAGCAACGATGCAATGTGGACCGTCGATCAAGAGCATGATCGACGACTGACATCGTGTCGCAGGATTACTATCGGAAAATACAAGGAGCGTGCTATCAATGGCCCGGGGCATGAGCGATATGTGATTGTGATTAGATCCCATTGCTATATCACAGCGGAGCAGCACCGTGGGGCAGGGCCTATGCATAGGTATATGCGCGACCCGATGAACCGGACCTGATGGTGTTCTGAATAATATTGCATAATCTTTGAGGTCCGCCGAAAGGCATTTTCATATGCATTTTGTGTATTTTCGTTATTTAACAAAATACAAAGGGGCATCACCGATGCGATAAAACCCAGACCCGAAGGGGTTTGGGAATGAAAATATATAGAATTTCAGGTCTGCCAAAGCCAATTTTTCATGGTTTTTAGTGTTTTCTAACACATTCCAAAAATACAAAGTGAAGATTGTAACAGGCCATCAGCGACATGCGATATTGATCTAGAGGGCAGACCTAATAGATTAATACACCATATATGAGGACTTTTGAAGTCCGAAATGTTGAGAGTTTGGCAGGATTTCTCACAGTTGCAGTATTTTCTGTTTAAAACATAAAACAATCATTGTTCACATTTAAAAGGATAATAGAGGCTTGAAGACCCATTCTATCACAAAACAGAGGCTGGTAAATAATTTCCAGGAGATAGAGGCCGAGAAGCGATCATGGGGCATCATAGCCTGACACATCCAAAACTGACAAATGATCATGGAGCATCACTTTCACAAGCGAGCTCCCAGACAGCGCAACAAACTAACAGAATGTAGTTACACTATTGTCAAAAGAAGAAACCTACGATCCCACGCTTGCATAGTCAGGGCATCAAACAATTAAAGGATAGAGAGGATAGATTAATACACTCCAAGCCTTTGAGAGCTTAGGAGCATTGTAAAAGGCCTATAAATGGCTAAAAGTAAAATGTAACAAGGGTTCAACTTCTGGAGACTATAGAGACTTTGCTACTCAAACTTCTCATCTTCATTCTAGCAATATAAGCTTCTTTTGTTGTTATATGTTCAATGTCCATTTTCTCTTCTATTCTAAGATTGCACTTGAACAGGTTGTTCATGTTTCTTCTGTGTCTAATGCTAGATACCTGTCATCCTATCTCTGCATTGATAAATTATATTTGCAAGCTTATTTTACTTCCTATAGCTGGCCATTCATATGTGTTTATATATGCATCTGATGGTATAGTTGGTATTCTTCATCTATCCATTGAATCTACAAAATATTGAGCATTAGTGGTCTAAAGCCTTGTAAAGCTAAGGGTGTTCATGCATGTCTTGAGTAAAAACAAAGTTGAAATGGTTATCTGGCTTGATCAAAACCATCATCCATTCCAATAGTTCAGAGAACAATATTGAAGATTATATGTCACTAGACATCTCTGAGCTGCAAGCTATGAGAATTTCCTGGAGTGATAACATAATTGGCGTCATTGCCGGGGAGAGGAGACTGAAGCTCAGCTTCCTTGGGAGACGACATAGATCCAGCTTTGATGATAGACAAAGTTTGGGCACTTTTTTGGTTGTAATCATCTATCTGGTGACTCTACTAAAGGACAAACCTCTTGGCAACTCCACTTCATAGTTCTGGCTCAGTTTGTGAGGCATACTCAGAGAAATCCTTAGAAGCCACAAGCTGATCCAGTATCTGATCCTGAAAAAATCATCAAAGAAAGAAAGGTATTGCAGAAAGGAACATCAAGTTTAGGTAAATCTAAACAATCTTCTATATCTCTTCAAGAAAATCCTGCAATAGAACAAATACATGTTGAGAGTATAGTATCTAATACTATCAGTGTAGAAAAACTCTTAGAGATTCATAAATCTCCTTATTCTTTAGGTTGTCCTTTTGTTGTAAGCCCAAAGGAAACCTCACCTCCTATCCATCATACTCCTCTAGTCATGTTAGTCACCCCTCTGCCCTATATCATTCAGACTCCCTATACTCTTATAGCCACCATAGCTATGGCAGGTCTACAAGCACCCACGAAAATGGAAAGAATCATAGCTACTAGGTATGGACCTCTAGTACTACCCACTCCTTTGAATGCCATGCCTACTAGAGAATATCAGAAATATAGGCCTAAGTTCACTGGGACTGAAGGTGTTATAGTAGAGGAACATCTTGAGTCATTTTATAGCTATGCTGATAACCTGGACATTAGTGAAGATGATGTCTAGATGAGAGTCTTTGCCCAAAGCCTAGATGGAGAGGCTAGAAAATGGTTCAGAGAACTGAACCCAAGATCTATAACAGATATTGAGGCTTTAGATGATGCATTCCTAAAGCATTGGGGGGATAAGAAGGATCTACTATACTACCACACTGAGTTTGGGAACTTAAAGAGGAAAAATGGTGAGTTGGTGTCTGATTTTAATAAGAGGTTTAACCACATGTATAGCAAGATACCAGCTGAAGTAAAACCCACCACTACCTCTGCTAAACTCACGTATGATAGTGCTTTCGATTCTAACTTCTACCTACTGTTGAGGGAGAGGTGATGTGCTACTTTGGCTGATATGCAAGATGCAGCCTTGGAAGTAGAATCAAACATCATGGCTACAGAAAAGCTCAAGGGAAATATCGATAGAAGAAGATAGAGGGGTGAGTCTTCATCATCTTCAGATCCCAAGATCGATAAAATGACCAAGATGATAGAGTCATTAGCCTCTGAAATCTCTGAATTAAAGGTTGAGTAGCACTTTGGGAATGGAAGAGTTCCTAATACCTTTGCTCCTAGAAACCCGAATCCATATACAAGAGCTAATGAGCAGTTGCAGATTCTGTAAAGAAGCAAAGATGCCAGTGAAGACCAAAGGGCGAAGACCCCTTTTCAAAATGTAGTCATGGAAGAAGAGCAGTTTGAAGAAGATGATGAGGTCCATTGTATGGAAGACAAAGGCAGTGCCCCTTTTTTGACCTTAGCTGCTTATGAAAAGTCATTATTCAATGACCAGATCAGCCAAGAGTGGGATGGTGAAGTTGTTCTACAAACTGAAGATCAAAAAAGATATAATTCGAAGATGAATAATGCTGAGGAAACTCCTATTCAAAGAGTTATTATCCCTGTTGTACAACAAGATAATAAGCAAAAGCGACTAGAAGTTGAACCTATCATCCTCAAAGCTCCAGCTCATGAGGTACGAGGCCTTGATAAGTCTCCTTCTCCTTTCAATTTTCAATCAGAAATTCAGAAACTAAGAATAGCTATGCCTCTGATTGAACTAGTGAAGAATGAGTCCTTCAAAAGATCCATCCTCGAGGCCCTTGAGCCTAAAGCCATCCAAGCCTCCACTGACTATGTAAATATGCAAGATGACAAACTAGTTGTTATTCTCTGCCCAATGATTGAAAATTGTGAAGACATCTCCCCATCACTCTATGTTTCTCTGACTATTCATGACAAAATCCTTCACAATTGCCTTCTGGACACTGGAGCCAGCCATAACCTAATGCCCAAGGCTGTCATAGATAAGTTGGGTCTTGACATTACCAAGCCCTATCATGACCTATTTTCTTTTGACTCTAGAAAAGTGAGATGCCAGGGATTAATCAAGGACCTAGCCATCACTTTGTCTCAGCTGCCCATGAAGAGCATGATGATGGATATTGTGGTAGCAGATGTACCCCCCAAGTTTAGCATGTTACTTTCTAGAGGTTGGATCAAGAGATTAGGTGGATCATTACAAAATTATCTATCCTATTCTATTGTCCCAGTTTTTGGAGGTGATAATAGGAGATTGTATAGAGAGACTCAGTTGGCTTATAACATCAGTGATGAGAAGAATCCCTCTAATCATCCCATCTACATTGTCGACATTGATTTTGGAGCTTGTTTTCTTTAGATAAAAGAATCTTAGTTGGCCTCCATGTAGCTTAAAAAACCAGTTTGCTAGATCGAAGAGGAAGAAGGCCCACAGATTTGGGATATGTTCTTTGATGGGGCTTGCTCTAAAGAAGCTGCAGGGGCAGGTGCAGTCCTTGTGTCCCCCACATAGGAAGGCATTCATTTATCTTTCATATTAACTTTTCAGGTCACAAGTAACACAACAGAGTGCGAAGTAGACCTTATCCTTCAACAGGTGAACAAAACCTTCCAAGGAAAACATCCAAGGCTGAAAGCATACAGAGATGAGGTGAAATGTAGACCATCTCTACCTGACAATGTCAAATACGGGAAATTTTTTGAAGAGGATGATGAAATTAATAGGCTTTTACAAGTCTTTGATGAATTTGCTGAAATTCATCAGAATAAGGTCAAAGAAACCTTTGATAGAAAGGTAAAATGGGACAATTTTCAGTTTGGTGACTGGGCTCTCAAATGGGATGCGTTGAAGGAAAAGAAGGGCAACCAATGTAAATTTGATCCCTTAAGGATTGGTTCATTGTCATCACTCAAGTTCAAATGAGAAACATTTTCATTCTGCACAATTTAGAGGGGGAAGGTGTTTTTGGTAGCCCAGTAAATGGGTGGTTCTTCAAACTTTATTTCAGTTAAGACTTCAAATCCTTGGTATTGTAAATATGTTTTTTCCAGTTTTTATTTCATTACAAAATAGAATCCATGCCCAATGAAACACTAGGAGGAGGATTTGATTTTGTTTTTATAGGAAAGGCATTGTTTTGTAGTTCTTGAAACATCACAGGGAGGCTTTCATCCCCATAAGGAGCCAGTGTTAGCCTTATTGGCAAATGGCCCAAAAATGGATCCAAATATGCCATTTAAGCCTTCAAAAGACAGCAAAATCCTACCAAAGATGAAAACTAGTGCAGGAGAAGAGCCCTTAAAAGGGAAAAAAAACACTATCGAGAGGCTAAAACACATGAAAACAATGAAAAAACCAAGTATTAGAGGCATCCACAGTCAAACGCACAACAACCGTCAGATCTGGCCTATCAACAGCCTAGATCTAAGCATCAAATTGCAATCAACCAACACAGAGGACTTAAGGTTGGGCGGAATACACCCCCGATCAGCAATCTTCGATGATCGAATTGGCAGGTCGCAATTGGCGGAGGAAAGCCAGCGAAGTAAGTGTGCAGAGCGATGGCAAGAAGCGATGCAATGTGGATCGTTGATCAAGCACGTAGATCAACGACCTACAGTGCGTCGCAGGATCGCTATCGGAAAATACAAGGAGCGCGCTATCAATGGCCCAGGGCATGAGCAATATGCGATTGTGATCAGATCACATCGCTATGTCGCAGTGGAGCAACACAATGCGACGGGGCCTATGCATAGGTATATGTGCGACCCGGTCAACTAGACCTGACGGTGTTCTGAATAATATTGCATAATATTTGAGGTCTGTCGAAATGCATTTTCATATGTATTTTGTGTATTTTCGTTATTTAACGAAATAAAAAGGGGCATCACCGATGCGATATAACTCAGACCCGAAGGGGTTCGCGAATGAAAATATATAGAATTTCAGGTCCATGAAAGCCGATTTTTAATGGATTTTAGTGTTTTTTAACACATTCCAAAAATACAAAGGGAAGATTGTAACAGGCCATCTGCAACATGTGATAGCGACCCAGAGGGTAGACCCGATAGATGAATAGACCATATTTGAGGACTTTTGAAGTCTGAAATGTTGAGAGCTTGGCAGGATTTCTCACAGTTGCAACATTTTCTCTTTAAAATAGAAAACAATGATTGTTCACATTTAAAAGGATAACAGAGGCCCAAATACCCATTCTATCACAAAACAGAGGTCGGGAAATAATTGTCGGGAGACAGAGGCTGAGAAGCGATCATGGGGCATCGCAGCATGACACACCGAAAACCGATAAATGATCATGGAGCATCACTTGCACAAACGAGCTCCCAGATAGTGCAGAAAATTAACAGAATGTAGTTACTCTGCTCTCAGAAGAAGAAACCTCTGAGCCCACGCTTGACTAGTCAAGGCATCAAACAATTAAAGGATAGAGAGGATAGATTAAGACACTCCGAGCCTTTGAGAGCTCAGGAGCATTGTAAAAGGCCTATAAATGGCTGAAGGTAAAATGTAACAAGGGTTCAACTTCTGGAGACTGTAGAGACTTTTCTACTCAAGCTTCTCATCTTCATTCTAGTAATATAAGTTTCTTTTGCTGTTATATGTTCAATGTCCATTTTCTCTTCTATTCTAAGTTTGCACCTGGATAGGTTGTTCATGTTTCTTCTGTGTCCAATGCCAGATAACTGTCATCTTATCTCTACGTTGATAAATTAGATTTACAAGCTTCTTTTACTACCTGTAGCTATCCATTCATATGTGTTTATATATGCATCTGTCGGTACAATTATTATTCTCCATCTATCCATTGAATCTACAAACTATTGAGCATTAGTGGTCTAAATCCTTGTAAAGTTGATGGTGTTCATGCATGTCTTGAGTAAAAAACAGAGTTGAAATGGTTATTTGGCTTGATCAAAACCTTCATCCATTCCAATAGTTCCGAGAACAATATTGAAGATTATATGTTACCAGGCATCTCTGAGCTGCAACCTAGGAGAGTTTCCTGGAGTGATAACACACACAACTAGTCTCTACCACAATCCCACCTTTACCTGTTCAGGGATTCCTAGGCCTTGTGATTTTTCCGGAGACCACCCCACTCAATTTTGAAACCATCCAACAATCGAGCTCAACCAAGTAAGAGAAACACCATCACACCATGGCTATTCGGAAATGGAAAGGCAAGGTTGAAAACCAATGTCACACCTAGAAAAAACCATGCCAATGATAACAAGAGAACCAAGAAAACACATGCATGCCAAAACTAGCAAGGAAATCATACATGCAACTCAATACTTGCAAGTAATTCCATTGTAGCCACTTGATCCAACTCTTCCTTGCTTGACATTTTCTTCCCTTTGATCTCTTGTCCTTTCCTTTCCTTCCTTCCTCCAATGTTAAAGTGCTCCAAGAATGCTCCAAAATGCTCCAAGTGTGCAAGATTATGAGAGAGTAGAGAGGATAGAGAGAGAGAGATCCCAAAATGAACTAAAAACATATTTTGAATTGATCCTTAGAAGCCTTTTTATTGATGAGGCCCCTATTTTCTTCAATTTCGATTATTTTTCCTTCATTTTCTCCTCACATGCAACCTGTGGAATTTCACCTTTGTTTTCTCGGTAATTTACTTTATTTTCATAAAAAAATGCCAATTAATGCCTTTTTTCCTTTTCAACGCCTTTTCCATTGCCTTTGACATTTTCCCCTTTGCTATATTAAACCAAATGAACACCCACTAGGATGTTTTTCACAACATTCAACTTGGAATATGCGTCCGATGACCTTGGTCTTATTTTTCCTTTATTGACTTTATTACATGGATTTTTAATATGGGGTTGTTACAAACCCCTCCCCCTTAGGGGAACACCATCCTTGGTGTTCAATGACACCTACAACTAGAAATACCACTAAAAACAAAACATACTGCCCATGGATCTTTATAAATTAGCTCAATGCAAGTTTTACAATGAATAACCCGTTGAAAAGAAAACCAACATGAAACACATAAGAACATGACACCCATGCCACTTATTAGTGATTTATAACACAACTCATGGTGGTATTTACATCCATATACATATATGAATATACCAAAACTTCTTTGCCTCAATTGACAAAAAAGGAAGGATACATAGCCCGCATTTGTTCAACCATCTCCCATGTAGCTTCATCCGGCCCAAAGTGCTTCCACTGCACTTTAACTTGCTCGATTGCTCAGTTATGGAGCATGAACATAATTCTCTACAAAATATACTGAGGTTTCGACTCGAATTCTTATCCGCTAATGAAAAAGGTATTATAGACTTTATGTGAAGTTGCTTATGTTACTTAGTGCAATGGATGGAAAATATTGCAAATAACATAAACACATAAGCGAATTGAAAACACATTCAATCACATCAACACAACAAAATTTAATAAAGGAGTTCACCAAACTTCTTGGCTATGTGTCCTGGTCCTTTAGCTTCCAGTGTTGACTGCTTTATTTTGTCTTCAAAATGATTTTACAGGTATGAGCTCAAAAACAGTAGCTCAAATGAAAAAATGGACCTCACCAATGCGTTCAGCTCAAAATTTTGAGTCAAACGAGTATAAAATTGACCATATTTTGCCATTGTGACCTCTAGACCCCCTCAAGAAATCAAAAACCACCTCTACCCCTGCAAATTCACTTTTTATTGACAAAAACTACCTCGGTCTGTGTGTTGGTGGTTTGGTTGGTTTGGCACCTACATTAAATTAAATGAATTTATGGGCTTTTGGTTTACCAAGTCCCACCCTTGGCATAATGGTTATTAGACTACGTGTTAAGGTGTTGGTTATATAGAGTTTTGGTGGGTCGAAGGTTCGAAACCCTCACCCTACCTTCCGCCATTGGTTATGTTACATAATGTATATGATATATATTGGCGGTGATATATGATAAGGTTTCCGCTTGCCATTGCTGATATGTGGTTCGGTCAAGGAAAATTTTAAGGATGGAAAATTTTCTTGAAGTTTAAAACATTGGCGAATCTCACTAATCCCTAATATGCAAATTATAAATGTTTATTGATATATTTGTAAAATTAATCAAATTTATAATTATTTTATATATAGTCTCTATATAATGTTGGCGATTTTTAAGGTAAAATTATTTTATATTCTAAAATTTGGGCGAATCGTCCTTTATAAAATTGGAAATTGGCGAATCTTTTTTGTGGAAAAATCATGGAAAATTAGCCCACTGGGCGAACATTAGCCCCTAAAATTTTCCATGGGTTCGGTTAATGTATATATGGTGTATCATTTCACACTGCCTGCTACATGTGGGATATTCTAATAATAAACTAAGGGGTCTCGCAGCCGTGGGGTTGACCCCGACTATCAGCGCTTTTTTTCGGTGATTCAAACACCACAACCATAAATACAATGTCATCCGTTATCCTCATAAGATCTACCGTAGCCCATCCAGTGCAGCCCTTCTGGAAAAAAATTAGCCATTCCAAGAGGTTAGGGGTTCGATCCTCCCTGATCCCCAAAATTTTGGAAATAAGGCCACATTGGACAAAATCTGGGCTGCCACATGTCAGCACCAGATTGGCCCATATCAACCAATCACACTACAACACGTCATCAACTTGCTGACATCACTCTAGATAAGTGGTGTATTCCTAGGATGACACGTATCCTGCTGACATCATCCTGTTGATTTTTGACTGTTGACTATTGACCTTTGATTTTTTTTTTACTTTTTCCCTAAATTTTCCAAAATCTTTGATTGGCTTTAACTTCTTCATCCAAACTCGAATTTACGCGTCGTTTACACCGTTGGAATCATATCGATGAGAAATTCGATTTTATCCTACTTTCATCTACATTTGAAGACTTTTATCTCAAGGAAAAACCGGATCCATTTTGGATCACTCCTCCCCACTATAAGCTTTTGGACCACCAAAAGTTGGTTTTAGTTGTCAAGTAAGTGAGGATAAAGTTCCTTCACTTTTCCAATCTCTATCCATCGTGCTTTACTCAGATTTTTACCTTTGAGTCCAACTCGAAGATACTCAACATTTGCCCATCATGAAGTCCTTATCCTCCTGTCAAGAACTGTATCCTCCTATAGCTCACTGAGATACTCGGGAAAAAGTTCTTCAATGGAAGGTAACTGACCTTGCTCTTTGAGATATTCTATCGATGAAGGCTCATACGATCATAAGTTTTCCACATTTATGACTGAATAGATATGCATATAGGTTGGTAGATCTAGGTGGAAAGCATTTTCACCAATTTTGTCAAGTATTATGAAAGGACCATATCTAATTGGTTTCAACTTCTTACATTCCCCTTGTAATCTTTCTTTGCTGATGTAAAACCAGACTTGATCACCAACTTGAAAACTATGCTCAACTCGATGCTTGTCATGCCGCACCTTATACTTTGCTTGGCTTATTTCCAACTGTTCTTATACTTCCTCATTAATTTTCTGGATTTTTTCGATGAATGTGGTTACTTTGTCCACATCACTATGTCCATCAACTGCTATGTCTTTACCAAAGGAAAAATTCAAAGGAGACTTTGGTATAAAACCAAAACAAGTCTCAAAAAGGAGATCTCCGAGTAGAAGAATTTTTTGCATGGTTGTAAGCATGCTGCACATAACACAAATGTTCATCCCAAAGTTTGGACTATTTGCTGCAATATCCTCGAAGCAACTGTAACACTGTGTTGTTGACCACTTCTATCTGACCATCTGTTTGAATATGAAATGTCATGCTCTTCTTTAAATTTGTGTCCATTAACTCCCATAGACTTGACCGAAATTTCTTGACAAATCGAGAATCTCGATCGGATACAATAGAAGTGGGTAACCCAAAATGAACCCATACATTTTGAAGGAACAACTTTGCAGTTTGTTTAGTTGTGACCTGATTATTACATTGTGTCAAAATACATATCTTATTAAACCTATCCACAACTACATATAAATAATCATGATCCCTTCTACACTTTGGCAATCCCCCAACAAAATCCATGGAAACACTTTCCCAAGGACAAGAAGGAATTGGAAGTGGGGTATACAAGCCTAATTTTCTATTACTTGACTTGCTTGTAGCACACACAGTACATCCTCTAATATATCTAGAAACTGTCTCGTTCATTCATGGCCAATAGCAAAATCTTTATAATTGTGCAACTGTTTTACTTACACCAAAATGACCTGATATGGGAGAAGTATGTGCTTCTTGAATTATATTAACTCTTTCAATTTGTGGAATGCATGACTTTCCCAAATGATATAAGAGTTTGTCCTTTATGGAATAATCCAATTCTTCTACCTGCTTGTCATGACTTAAAGTTGCATATGCATCCTTAAAATCTGTGTCTTGAGCATATTTTTCAATGTAAATTCTTGAATTACTTAATTATGCTTAAGAATTGTGGATGCATTTATAATTGGTCTTGATAACATGTCTGCAACCTTATTATGTATGCCCTTCTTATATCTAATAAAAGATAAAATTGTTGTAGAAAACCCATCCACCAATAGTGTATTGATTGTTGCAATTTAGTTTGTGAGCGTAAATATTGTAGTGGTTGATGATCTGTGTGTATGATTGTTTCTTTACCCATTATGTAATGTTTCCACTTTTTAACACTCTAAACTAATGCATACAATTATTTATCATATGTAGGATAGTTAACTACTGTTGATGTGAATATCTCATAATGAAAGCATATAGGCTTTCTGTGTTGCACCAACACTTCCCCCATGGCATATTCACTTGCATATGTCTCGATCCCAAATGGATTCTGGAGATCTAGTAGTGCTAGTATTGGCATTGTACTGATCCTTTCTTTCAATGTGTTGAAGGCTTTCTGTTGTTTTCTTCCGCAATGAAACACCTGTTCCACACTTGTCAAAGCATGTAAAGGAGCCGCAATCAAAGAGAAGTTAGCAATAAAATTTCTCGAATATTGTGCTGCCCCTAAGAAACTTCTAAATTCTATAGTAGTATTGGGCTTAGGAAAATTTACAATGACTTCAACCTTAGAGGGATTTATCTTCAATTCAGGACCCCCTACAATATAACCCAAATAATTCAAAGATGTTCTGCCAAATTCACATTTTGACAGTTTTACATAGAGATTTTATATTTTCAAAACATCTAAAACCTTCTTTACATGCTTTACATGTTCATCCCATGTTCTACTAAAAACAAGAATATAATCTAAATAGACTATTACAAAATCATCAATGAATGGTATAAATACATCATTCATGACTCACATGAATGTAGATGGAGCATTAGTTAAGCCAAAAGACATAACCATCCATTCATAGTCTCTTCTTTTTTTTGAAAGCAGTTTTTCATACATCCTGTTCTGCAACTCTAATATGATGGTAGCTGCTTCACATGTCCAATTTAAAGAAGTAAACTGCATCTTTTAACTAATCTAACAAATCATCAATACGAGGAAGAGGATAATGATTCTTTATTGTGACTTTATTTAATGCTCTAAAATCAATGCACATTCTCCATGAACCATATTTCTTTCACACTAACATAGTAGGTGATCCACACAGTGATGTTCTTGGTCGAATAAACCCTTGATCGAGCAACTCCTGTACCTTCTTCTTTATCTCTACATTCTCTATAGATGATAACCTATACATTCCAATGTTAGATAGTGGAGCATCTTGGTGCAAGTAAATCTCATGTTCTATCTCTTGCTTGGGTGGAACTTGAAAAAAAATATCATAATTGGAAATAACTTTAAGTAGATTTTCTTTCTGTTTAGGATTACAGCCTTGGAAAACATCGGATTTATCAATATCCTTTGCTTTCACAATCATAAGTAAAAATTGTTTACTTGAATTTACAATTATTTTCATTTGTCTTGAATTTATGAGAGGGAAGTTGTCTTTGAGTTTATGATCCCTTACAATATATTCAAATCCATTCTTATTGAGTTGATACTTATTTTCAATTCGATAGAAGATAGCATTTCTATCGTACAAGTATGGACTTCCTAACACAATTTGACATATGTCGAATGGGACTATGTCTAACTAAACCTCATCTACAAACTTTGACCCAATAGAAAAACGAAGTTTACAATGTTCTGTAACTTGTGGGTTAGTTTTATCACACACCCAACCTAATGGATATGGCTTTTTATGAGGTTTTGTTTCTAGACCCAACTTCTTTACAATTGCTTCAGAAATCAAATTAACTTGTGAACCACTATCAAATAAAGTATCAATTTTAGTATGCTTGGAAATGACTCTAATGTGAAATAGCTCATTTCTTTTCCTCTCATCATTATCATTATCAACATAATGTGAAGAAGTACTTGTAGATGCTTTAGAATCTTTACCTTTTATACCTGTAGCTGTAACCGTTGTCTCGTCACCTGAATCTAATCCCAAGTCCTTTTGAATAGCAGTAACATTCTTCTGCTCCTTACTCCCAAACTTCTTAGGCTTCAATTCCAGATGAAATGACCTTCAGTGTGACTCATTGTGGCCTTCCTTCTTACAATGAGTGCATGAAGGTTTATCTTTCTTCACAATGTTCGTTTTATTCTCCTTCCATTCAAGTTTCTTCTTGCATTTATTCTTGCTTTCAATAGGTTTGGATGATTTTCTAATATCTTGGGCTACATCTTTTCCTCTAGCTTCTAGATGAGTTGCATGGACCAATATATAATCTAAGCTAGTTGGATTAAACATAAGTATAGTATGCCTCAAATAACTATGAATACCAC
Source organism: Pinus tabuliformis (assembly GCA_031772625.1). Taxonomy (NCBI): domain Eukaryota; kingdom Viridiplantae; phylum Streptophyta; class Pinopsida; order Pinales; family Pinaceae; genus Pinus; species Pinus tabuliformis. The sequence continues at coordinate 675,793,985 of CM062807.1, forward strand.
CTATGTATTTCAACCATGTCTTTGGTAAGTCCAATGATATGCCTAATGTTAAAGCTCTCTTATGGAATTCTGAGTATAACTTTGAACACTTTAACCTTTTAATTGATGTAGTGTTTGCTAACTCATCATTGCTTGTTGCATATAAGCCAAAGGATAAAATTTCTTTTTAATAGCAGAAACAAATTCATTCCAAGTTGAAATGATTTTACCATGATTTTTGAGATCTACTTGTATCTTGCCTTCCCACCATACAAGTGTGGTTCCTCCAAGTCGAAGGCTAGAAATCTGGATCTTCTTCCTTTATGAAACAATTTTCTACACCTTGTAATACACTTCAATTTGTCTTATCCAATTATCAAGATTTTCAGCGTTAATTTCTCCATCATAAATTGGCAAATCAAATTTTACATCTAATTTGATCAAAGAGGATTTCTTCTTTTTCTTCTTAGAAGGACTAGATTTATGAGAAGAAGAGGATGATGATGATGATGATGGTGATGATGGAGGAGATGGTGGAGGAAGCATTTATCCATTTCCCTTGTCTTCTTGATCTTTAGGTGATGAAGTGCCTTCATCTTTGTTCTTGTTAAACTCGCTATACATCTCTTCCACCATTGCACATATCATCATGAAACTATCCAAGAATTGAGATTATGACCCAAGTGGGGTTTCATCTGCCATCCTTATTTCTGAAAATACCCTTCCAATTTCTGAATTCTCCTCAACAAGTTGACCTTCACCTTGTCCGAGCCTTAACCTAGTAAGCATTCAAATCTTCACACAATCTTGTCAGACCTTAAAAACCTTTTTGCTTTGATACCACTTGATCTGTTAATGAAAAATGTATTATAGACTTTATGTGAAGTTGCTTATGTTACTTAGTGTAATGGATCGAAAAGATTGCAAATAAAATAAAAACATAAGCAAATTGAAAACACATTCAATCACATCAACATAGAAAAATTTAATAAAGGAGTTCACTAGACTTCTTGGCTACGTCTCCTGGTCCTTTAACTTCCAGTGCTAACTGCTTTATTTTGTCTTCCAAATGATTTTATAGGTATGAGCTCAAAAACAATAGCTCAAATGAGAAAATGGACCTCACCAATGAGTTCATCTCAAAATTTCGAGTCAAACAAGTATAAACTTGACCATATTTGGCCACTGTGACCTCCAAACCCCCTGGAGAAATCCAAAACTGCCTTTTCCCCTACAAAACCACTTTCTGCTGACAAAAACATACACACTAGTCATTTGGCTAGTTCGGCACCTTCATTAAATTAAATGAATTTATGGGCGCTTGGTTTACCAAGTCCTGCCTTGGCATAATGGTTATTGGACTGCGTGTTAAGGCGTTGGTTATATAGAGTTTTGGTGGGTCGAAGGTTCGAAACCCCTGCCCTACCTTCCACCATTGGTTATGTTATACAATGTGTACGAAATCTATTTGTGGTGATATATGATAAGGTTTCTACTTGCCGTTGCTGATATATGGTTCGGTTAATGTATATATGGTGTGTTGTTTCACATCACCCGCTACATGTGGGATATTCCAATAATAAACTAAGGGGTTCGGCGGTTGTGGGGTTGACCCCAGCTGTCGGCCCTTTTTTTTCAGCGATTCAAACACCACAACCATAAATACAATTTCATTTGTTATCCTCACAAGGTCCACCACAGCCCGTCCAGTGCAGCCCTTCCAGTGAAAACTTAGCCATTCCGAGAGGTTAGGGGTTCGATTCTCCTTGATCCCAAAAATTTTGGAAATAAGGCCACATTGGGAAAAATCTGCGCTACCACGTGTAGCATCAGATTGGCCCATATCAACCAATCACACTACGACACATCATATACTTGCTAACATCATCCTAGACAAGTGGTGTATTCCCAGGACGACACGTGTCCTACTGAGATTATCTTATTGACCATTGACTGATGACCTTTGACTTTTATTTACTTTTGCCCTAATTTTTCCAAAAGCTTTGATTGGCTTTAACTTCTTCATCTAAACTCGGATTTACACACCATTCACACCATTGGAATCGTATCGATGAGCACTTCAACTTGATTTACTTTCATTTGCATTTGAAGATGTTGATTTGGAGGCAAAACTGGATCCATTTTGGATCAAATTCTCCTTCTAGCTCCACTTATAATATAGGCCAATAAATAACATGATCAACATCCTTTACATATCTTTAAGCAATGAAACATAGAAAAAACCATGAACTTTCACTGTTGGAGGTAGTGAAAGTCTATAGGCCACTGGTCCAATCCTCTCAAGGATTTTGAAAGGCCCACAATAACAAGGTGCCAACTTCACACATGACCCAATCCTCGAGGAGATCTTCTTGGGCTTGATGCACAAGTACACATGTTCCCCAACCTGAAACTCATTAAACAACCTATGTTGATTTGCATAACTTTTCTATCTATCTTCTGCTACATTTAGATTCTTCTTGATAACTTGGATTTCCTATTCCATGTCTGCCAACATATCCAGTCATATTGACACTCTGTTCACTGGATCACTCCAACCAATAGGAGTATTACAACTTTTCCCATACAGTGCCTCAAATAGACTCGTCCTCAATGACTTCTTATACCCATTGTTATAATCAAGCTCAACTAGTGGAAGATACGCCTCCCACTTTCACTGTTGATGCATCACATACGTCCTCAACATGTCCTCCATTATTACATTGACCCTCTCCATTTTCCCATCTGTCTGTGGATGATATGTTGTAATGAAGTCCAATTCTATACTGAAACTTGCAAATTACTCTTTCTAGAATCTAGAAGTGAACTTAGCATCTATTTCCAACACAATCTTCTTCTGAACACCATGTAACCTCACTATCTCCCTAATGAAGACCTGTGCTACATCACGAGCTGAATTCATAGACTTTACTCGAATGAAGTGTGCTACCTTTGTCAACCTTTCCACCACAACCATGATGGAACCATGCTTTTTAGATGTCCTCGGTAAACTTGTAATGAATTCCATGGAAATGACCTCTCATTTCCACTCTGGAATCAGAATCAGTTGTAGTAAACCACATGGATGCTTACACTCTGCTTTTACATTTTGAAAATCCAACCACCTAACCACAAACTCTACCAGTTCCTTCTTCAAATTTGGCCAATAGTAGAACTTCTTCACCACCGTCAATGTCTTCTAGTATTCTGGGTGACTTGAATATGGTTTAGCATGAAATTCTCTTAGAATAAGCTTCTTAAGCTCATTATTTTCCAACACATAGATCATGTCCCTAAATCTGACCAAATCATTCACTCTGAGACAATAGTCCACATCCTGATCACCCGTATCCTGCTACAACCAATGCTTAAGCTCCCTATACCTATCATCCTTCTATTTTGTTTGTAAGATCTGATCCTGTAGATCTGTCCCATAATAAATCATAAGTGCTATATGATTCACCTTCACTCTTTTGCTAAGAGCATATACAACCTTGTTTTCATTTCCCTTAATGTACCTGATCTCAAAATCAAACTCACTAATCATGGTGAACCATCTAGCTTTCCTAACATCTAGATTCATTTGGTAAAACAGATATATCAATCCACTGTAATCATTCATAATTACAAACCTACTTCCAAGAAGATAGTGCCTTCACATCTTCAAAGCATGGATGATTTCTTCCAGGTCAAGATCATGTATAACATAATTCTACTTGTGCTCATTCAATTTCCTTAATCTATAACATACCACCTATCCCTCCTGCATTAGGACTCCACCAAGTCCTCTCTTGTAGGAATATGTACACAACACAAACTCTTTATCTAGATTTTCAATCTTTAAAACATGAGCATTTTTCAACAACTGCTTCAACAAATCCAAACTTGCTTCACATTGCTCTGTCCATTCAAATTTCTTCCCTTTTTGCTGCAATGATGTGATAGGATATTAAATCCATAAGAAGTTGCTAATGAATGTCTTATAGTAAACTCCTAAACCCATAAATAACCTTACCTGCCTTCCTTGGAAACATCATGTCCCAAGTAATGTACCTTTTTTGAAAGAAACTACATTTTCTAAGTTTAGCATACAACTAATACTCTCTTAGTAATCTCAATACTGTTGTTAAGTGTTCGACATGCTCTTACTTATTCTTAGAATATATCAATATATCATCAATGAACACAATAACGAAGTTTTCTAGATCAGGACGCAACACACTATTCATCAAGCCAATAAAAGTAGTTGTAGCATTAGTGAAACCAAATGGAACTAAAAAAAAATTATAATTCTCATGCCTGGTAAAAAAAGAAGTATTGTACAAATATCCTCTTCCTTCATGCGTACCTAATGGTGTCTTCATATTATATCAATCTTCATAAAAAACTACTGCTACCTTCAACTAGTCAAAAAAATGATCAATCCTTGACAACTGATACATGTTCTTGATGGTTACCTTGTTCAACTACTTCTAATTAATGCATAACATGAGAGTACCATCTCTCTTCTAAACAAAAAATAATGGTGCACTCCAAAATGATACACTTGGCCTAATGTATCCCTTGTCAATTATTTCCTTCAGCTACAACATTAACTCTACTAACTCTGGTGTGCTCATCTTGTATGGTGCCTTTGAGGCTGGTGCTGCCCCTGATACCAACTCAGTGGAAAATTCCACTTCTCTATGAGGTGAGAAATTTGAAATATCTGCAAGAAACACATCCTGAAACTGAAGTAAAATTGGGTACCTGCTCAATACCTCCACATCCTCAACATCCTTACCTCTATCACTAGAAATATGCACTAAAAATAACACACACCCTTTTATACTACTGCTCTTTTCCTTCATTTTTGTAACAATTTTGACTGGTGTTGCCTTCTTAACCTAGAAGATCCTTTGTTCTCCATTCTCATCCAAACACTCAATTTCCTTGTCATAAAAATCCACCTTGGACCTATGAAAATACAACCATTTCATACCCAACAATATGCCATATGATCCCAAAGGAAGAACATTCAAATGCGCTGATGTAGGCATACTATTCAACTCAAATGCATAAGCTCTTACCTAATGATGAACTCTTTTCTTTGTACCTATAGCCAATTGTATGAACCAAGATTCTATATACACTTCTTTATTCAAAACACACTTATCCACCAAGTCAGGATTAACATAACTATAATTAGATCTAGGGTCAATCAATATAGAAACAACTTGATCACAAACATTACTATCCATCTCGATAATAGATGTTTGTTGATATGCCTACTTGTGTTGGCTACGTGGGGCCTAACCCAGGTTCAGAAGTGATTTAGCCAAGAAAATCCCAGTACTACTGGCCCTTTCGGCAATAGCCCGTGGAGCATGGACAAAGGTCTCACATGAGGTAGTATGGGAAGGTGCTGGAACCAGGTTTCCACACCCTGAGGATGTATTATATGTGGTGATAGGTACATGATTCAACCTTCGCGCTTACTAGGTTACGTACACCAGCGAGCTCCCTGCGTATTATGGTACTGCCTTCACACGGCTCTAGCCATAGTGCAACCAATGTGAATTACCCAAGTCTCCCTTAATTAGGTTTTGTTCGCTAATTAATTAGAAGGTTTTCATAAATAAGAATTCATACAAGTGCATGCATATAAATAAATAGATACCATTAACACATAGCATCAAAGTATAGATCTATGAAATAGATGCACAATATGCCAAATAAACTTAGCTCTATTAATGATCCTTTTCAAGTTCAGTTCAATACAGACCCGACTCTTCCTTGTTCACTCAGCTGCAGAGGTCCGCGCACTCATCTGTAGACTCTACTAGGCCTCTGCGCACTCAGCTGCAGAGCCTCTACCTACTACTGCGACCAAATACACTTCAGATCCACTTCTATCTTCTAACCATGCCTTTGCATCTATCTATTACTTGCTTTCCAAAAAAGTGTCTTTACACTTAGAGCCTCGCTCTATTTATACAATCCCATGGTCCACGGACCATGGGTAGGCCGACTCAACTTTACATTATTTTACAATTCTTAGGGTGGACAACCCTATGACTCATCCTAGACTTTTGCACTCCTCGCCCATACTTCATGGAGCCTTTACATTGCATTGACCAAAACATAGGCTTTAAGCCCCAACAACATGTTGTGGGGGGATGCACTACCCAGCAGGCCCTGAACACAATCATTGTGACTCGTCCCAAGTCACTCTACTGGTGCGGAAATCCTAGCCTGGAGCCCTTATAATTGTGCCTGTGCTGCATGAAGGTCCGCAGCGCTTTGTTCTGTTGTTGGCTGAATCTACTTCAATCCTGCTTTTGAATCATCTGCATCTAACTTGTGTCTTTTCTGTGGTACTGGCTTCTAGTGCTTGTGTTTATAGTCCTGTGTCATTTTCTAGCTCCTTGGGTCGCGAAGACTGTGCTTTGGTCAGTTAGTCAAATAGCTGGCCCACCCATGTAGGGATTCAAATGACTGCCATTTACTTTTCCTGGGAAGGGTTCTCCATTAAGTTTGACTAGCTAGACCGCGCCTCCATCTAAACCTCTTTTACCACATATGGTCCCAACTAGTGCATTCTGAATTTTCCAGGAAACTTTTCAAACTTACTGTCATACACTGACACTAAGTCATTTACTTTGAAGATGCACAACTTGATATGGTGATCGTGCCAAGATTTCTCACACTGCTTTTGTACTTGCTGGTGAAATCTGTCTAGAAATCATTCTTCCTCCAGTTCTTCTGATTGCACGAGCCTTTCTTCCAGAGCTTCGTGGTTCGACATGCCTATGAGCACTACTATTCGCAGACTAGGTATGATATATTCCATTGGCATGATTGATTTTGTACCATAGACCAACTAGAATGGTGTCTGTCCCGTCAATTTCTTACATGTTGTCCTATATGCCCATAACACAACGGGTATGTGCAAGTCCCAATCGTTCTATTGCACGTTACATATTTTGGTCAACGTAGTCTCCAATATTTTATTGAATGCTTCTACTGTTCCATTAGCCTATGGGTGGTATGGTGTACTTTTCTAGTGATAAACCTGGTGTTACCAGGAAATCTAGTGTCTATTCAGAACTACTAGTCCCACTAAGACGGGTAGCTGTCTTAGAAACAAACAAACTAAAGTGACTTTTGTTTTCCTTTACGAGAGATAGATGAGAAAGAAGCAGAGAGTACCAACCTCAGTCTTTCGCTTAGCTCCTTGCTTGTTTCCTTGCCCCTTCGACAGAATCTCACCACTGCTTCCTCACTTGTCCCACTTCAAAGAGCACCTGTAGAGTCACAGCAGCATAATACCATCAAAGCATAGAGATCTATCACTATAAACAATATAGGATTAGATATATATTGACCATACAAATGCATATATCAACACAATATTCAGAGATACACAAGAATATGGCGGAAAACTCAAATAGCTTTATTGATAAAAGTAGTAGAAGAGAGGATTACAACCACTTGGTCTGACCCAGCACCATCCTCCCAACTTGAAAGCCCTCTTCACCTCATACAAAGAAAGATCATCCACCAATGTCTTCAAAGAGAAACCAGCAACACCTCTTTGCAAATTACCAAATTCTAACGTTTGGATCTCTGGGATGAGGGATCCATATATAGATATTTGCAGGGGGGTGAGTCAGCTTCCAGGATTTTGATTAGTGTCATCTCTTTGAAAGTTCTTGGTTCCACTTGGAGATTTCATGATCTCTTACTTATCCTTGGGTGAATTCAGGGAGGCAAGTGTCAAATGAGTAGCTTCTAGAAGATTCTCAGGGTCTCCACCTAGCAAACTGCTTGTGCCATTTGTCTGCTCTCAGTCATCGCACCCTATAGAAGGGCTTTCTAGTATGCATCGCACTTCTTGCATGTGGCAGGTAAGATGCATCGCACCCTTAATGCTGGGCAGTTTGTATGGTCCTTCTTTGACCAGTTCTGAGTAGTTTTTCATGGAGAACTTCTGGGAGATGATGTAATCAGCTGACCTTGCTCCTTTAGGGTATGAAACAACACTTTTAGGGACTTAGAAGCCCTTGTTTTATGGACATATGTGATTGGGGTTGCAATTCCCAAATATGTATATAATAGTTGCCCCCTAAAGCATGAGGTCATAAATCTTTTGATGTCGGGTGAAATGATTTATAATGAGGATCCAAGGTTTTTCGAACTGGAAAGTGACCTGTAATAAGATACAATACAATACATTATCTTCATAATATTTTCATGATCTAGCTGAGGTGGGCATTCCCATGCTCAGCTTGATAAATTCATTTTCATGTACATAGGATAGACAACCGTCTTTGTGCAGACTGATGATTCTAGTAGAGCCATCATCCATTAGTTTGGATGATTATCTGTGCAACAATGATGTACATTTGATGTCTTTATGTTCCTGAATATATCGCAGCCTGGATGGATGAAACTAGATCCGGGGTCTTCAAAACTCGTTCAATCTTCGCCCGAAAGTACAAATTGATCCATGTGAAAAGATGTTCTGATGTCGAACATGGAAGGACATCATCTGATTACTAGCCAATGATGTAAGATGTTAATAGGCCTGAGAGGAATCACCGATGATGATGATGACCCTCAAGGTACTGCAGTACAATTCACGTGGTGTGAATACATGAGTCGATGTTGAACACCACGCAAAATCTTTCATTCGAAGGCCATTAATGTAAACTTGTCACCGGAAGTGAGAAACTTGCCATTGAGGCATGCAAGCTTCAAAGTACTAAAAGGGTTGTCCCTAGGTCGGCTTCTTGGATAATGAGCAACAAGAAGTGACCCATCGTAGGAGGGCATTAATGGATCCCACATCTATGACACGGAACGGAGAAAATGATTTTGTAGAGGTGAAAATGATCTGATGATACAAGGTTTAGGGTGGCGGTCATGAAAGAATGAAGCGTGAAGGTATTGTAGTGGATGAGACACAAGCTGGGTAGGTGAATTCCCTTTGTGACTTTTCTTGAACATATTGGTGACAGTGGAATGGATTGGTAGCAATAACCCGAAAAGTGGATGGTACGGTGGACCAATGGTGATATGACCGTTGAACGGAATAACCCAACCCGACTCAATCATGGTGATGGAGTGAAAGTGTCATGTTCAAGAGCAACCTGCTACCAATAAAGTTTCTTCAAGTTTTCTTCCAAATTTTCCCCAGTCATTTCTGAACAGTACCTCTTTATTTTTTTCAAGCTTGAGGAGGATAACATATGCTTGTTCTATAATTTTCCCTTCGGTCAAACCCATTGCTATGTTTTAACGAGCCTAGTGGCAGTGAAACTCGCTCTTGTCCGAATGGACAAGTTTTTCGCTATTGTTTTAATGAGTTTAACGACAAGGATAACTCGGTCCTTTTCAATTTTGGAGAGTTTTAAAGGAGATGGAAAGGAAACTCTAATATTCCTTTTTTGTAGTATAATCCCTTAAGTCCAAAAAAGTATAAAACAATGCGAAAGGGATGACTTTTCAATAGTTTTAACAAGTCGAACAAGACAAACACTCGACCTTTTTGTGTAATAATCCCTCAAGTCCAAAAAGATTAAAATCTAGAGGAGGGATGTCACTTACAATCACTTTAACGAGCTAGGGAGGCCAATTTCTCAGCAATATTTTCATGTTTTATGAGTCAGAAGAAAAGAGCTTAAAGGAGACTCGTTTTTTAGGAACGAGTGATATTCTCAGGTAGCCACTAGTTCCAGGTAAGAGTAGGAACTTTCCAATCATGGCAGTGTTAAGAACATGGCTAACAGAATCACTCATCGCAGTTGTTCTTCAAAAGGGGTAAACAATCAAATGGAGGCTAATGATTGGCTAAAACAGAGTGGAGGTGATAGTAAGAACACAACCAAGGCTCAAAAGCTAATGATAATGCGTTCACAATGGTTATTTACTGGAAGTGGGTTCATTTTTTAATGAGTTTAAAGTCTAGTGGAACATATGCTCATTGCTAGGTTTAAATTTTAACGATCTTGAACTTCGCGTAAAACTGCTCATTCCAGTCATATAATAAGGATGTCTCATCGATAGGTTCATTTTTTAGGGAGCTTGCACCATTTGAAATTTTGTTCCAACTCCTTCTATTATGTAAGCTAGGAACGACCAATCCTATGAGTTTAAAGGGTTAAGAATCTACAAAATAGGAAAATAAATGGTCGCTTTTCACTTTCATGCAAAAAGGTTTGCATGCCCCCAGGTATAGTGAAGTAGAGTTTCTAGGTTACCCTTCAATTTGCAGACAAAACATTTGTTCTATCAGGAAAGGCATACCTTCTGACGGAGGTATATTATTCCGATCTAATCCCATTTTCCTAAATGGATGGGTGTATCAGACCAGTCATATATCCCTTGTGGAAACCTACCCTATACTTTAAGTTTTCCTGCCAAAGCAGACCAGGGTGCATGCCCCCTGGGTTTCAGTCACAACCACCGGATCACTCGCGCTCATCAGGTAGATGGACTGGAGATTGATGAGACATTCCTTGCGCAAAAATACCTGTTAGGGATGGCATTTGACTATTAGCTATGTGTGACCCGGGGAATGAAAGCTGGTCTAAGAGCTGGACCACTCTGCCTTGATGTGGAAAACACATCACTCGGAAGAGTGAGGAAACAATAGCGCCCATGCTATAAATGTAGTCATGCCCAAGGAGAAGATTGTAATCTAAAGGTCCTTGGACTACCATTACATTTAGATAAATGGTTTTCCTTCTCAAAGTTATAGGCAAATTTGGAAGGATCCCTAATGTTCGACTGGTTCCTTTATCGAAGCCTATCAGATTTTTCATGTCAGGCAAAAGCGATAGCGAACCGAGCGCTTTCCAAGCAGTTGAGGAAAGGATACTCACAGAAGCCTCTTCATCTATGATGGTACCAACCATGACCATTCTGTAAGTTTGCACTATGATTCGGAATGGTACATTAGATGGTAAACGGGGTCAGCCTAGTAGATTCCAATCGAAGGAGACAACTAGGTTGCTTGGAGGTGGGACCGAAGAAACTGTCGGATACATCTCTGACGAACTTCCTTCATGTGGTAAAGGAAAGGGTAGATTTCCCCCATGTTCATAGGAGTTTTTGTTTACGAAAAGAATTTGAATGGTGTTGTTCTCATTCTCTTTGGTGACTGTATCATCTGAAGGTAAATCCTCTGAAGACAGGATGGGGTCGACTGCCATTTTGACCTGTTGACTTTGGTCTGATGTGGACTTAGAGGGTTTATCTTCAATGGTAGGTGCTTCGACTGATAATAAAGGTGCATCAGTCAGATTTTCATCTAGCAATGGATTCAGCAAGAGTTTCTTGTATCCAGGAGGGAGTCGCTGGGGTGATGTAGGATAGTTATCTAAGACTCTTTTAGCTTCATCCAGGAAGGGACAACAGTGGAGGGCATGATCTCCTTCACACAGTTTTCAAGGAAATTTAGATTTTCCTTTCTGTCCAGTGACTTCGTTTTCACTAGTTGATGGTGTACTCTCAACATGATCGTTGGAGGTTGACGACACCGGATTGTGCAAGCTGGGAGACCAGTCCCTTAAGATCCATGGGATGCAAGGACAATCTCGATGATAGTAGTCCCCTTTGTAGATGACACATGGAGATTTAGGTTTGGATGGTGCAGTGTGTGGACTTTCGGTAGATGATGTACGGTTGCCCCTTTTTGCTGTTGGCTCCTTCTTCTTCTCCTCCTTCCCTTTCTTCTTCTCAGTTACTTGGTTTTTAGTTTTACTATATTCACCAAGCGAAAAGGAAGAAGGAGAGGGAGAAGCAAATGAAGTAGAAGGTTTGGGGGTAACTCTAGTATCATCTAGTTGCTAATTTGATTGCTCAGGAATCACAGTGCTTTGGATGACAAAGGTTGAGAAAAGCCATACCAGTAGGCCAATTGTTAGTCTTGGAAGGGACAATGTGGCCATATGAGGTGCACCGACATCTCCCCAAGAGGAGAAAGGACTAGGATTTCCTCCATGGGGAAATCCTTGGTTGGTGGACTCCATTTTCTCAACCTAAGATCAACGAGGGAATAGTGATGTTATTCCGATTAAAATAAATTTTAGATGCTTTGACACAACTTTCTTTTTCAATTTTTAAGAGCTGAGAAAAAGCTAAAGATGACTCTAGTCGCCTTCGATTTTTAATGAGCCTAAAGTGACAACTGCTCAGATGGACCTTTTCCTTTAAGGAGTCTGAAAAGGAACGAAAGAGACTACTCTGGAAATCTAGACAAAGGGATTACAAAACCAATCGCAAAACTGCAGAATACTTTTTACGGTACGGTAGTCAATCTTCCCGAATGCTTTGTTCAGTGCATTGCGATCGATAGGGCGGCAGACACAGCTTCCTAAGGATAAAGGATATAGCCTATTGTGGCCTCCCAATATATACTTGATGGTACGTGGGAGCACAAGTCTGTATTGGAACTTGTCGTCTCAAAGAGGAGGAATCACCCAACCTACGATGAAAGCGACAGTTACTAGGCTTTACGACACCGGAATACGTCTCTAGCCTAGACTTCTAGATGTTGTGCGTTAGCTTCCAAAGCATTTTTATGTTCAGTGAATTTCTTTTATAGTTGATATTTCTTAATAAGTTTTCCTTTAAGGTTCACCACGTGATGTAGATATACAATTCCTAAATATGCAACCTAAGATGATAAACAGTCATTTACTCTTCTTTTTGCAATGAAAATCCTAGCTACTAAGGAAAGAGAAGCGAAATTTTTTCAACATAGAGCAGAGAGCACACACTAGATGAACTGTCCTAAATCAAAATCAACAAGCAGTCTAAATGCAAATGCACATGCATGTATTTGTTTTCCGCTTTCTTAATGTGTGAATGACAAAAGAATGCTAAGTACAAATCTGAATTATATTTTCTTTCAAAGTGACAGTACTAACGATTTTCTTTTAAAAAAACGAAAGGGAGACAAGATGACACTTTGTGATTTTGAATTGAAAATTGCTTTCAACACTTGAAATACTATTAATTCAGATCAAATACAAGAGTAACAGTGTAATCAACTATCAAAAAGAGGAGGATTCTTTTCTTTGACTGAAAACGACACTTGCGACACTTTCAAATCAAAAGACGACAGTTCGATTAAGCTACTATTTTGTAAATGAGAACTGTGAATGGCGAAAAATACACAAAAAACATTCACAAATCTTTATACAATGAAGCTGGATGATGCAAAGGAATGGGGTTTCAACAGTGGTCTACTGATCATAGATAGAAAAACTCCTGAATAAAACTGAAGACAGTGAAGAAAAAACCAAAATCTGGAGGCAGAAACAGTCTTACCTGATCATCGCACCTGTAACACAGAGAAACAAGGATGCATCTCACCTACTGCACACGGGAGGTGTGATGCATCCAGATTTCCAAGAGGAGAAGGTGCGATGGTCTAGGTACAAGACTTTAAATTGGTTTTTGGTCACAGTTTGCAGCTTAGTTCAGGAATTTAGGTCGAGCTAATGATAGTCAGTAAATACAAAGTATAGGGGCTAATCTAATGAGGTTACTTGAGCTACCTCTAGGGAACTTAGGATGTTTGCAAGTCAATTGTTTAGTTCATAAACAAACTCGAAGATTGACTAAATCAGGGTTGATCTACTTTTCACTTGCATAGCAAATGCAGTTCGAAGGCTAGATGGGTTTACTTTAGGCTTCGTCTGTGGTTTATGAATCAAAGAAATAGAGACAAGCAATCAAACTAATAGCTCCCTAGTATGGTCACCATTTTGTTACTGGGAAATCTAGTGTCTATTCAGAACTGCTAGTCCCACTAAGACGGGTAGCTGTCTTAGAAACAAACAAACTAAAGTCACTTGTGTTTTCCTTTATGAGAGATAGATGAGAAAGAAGCAGACAATACCAACCTCAATCTTTCGCTTGGCTCCTTGCTTGTTTCCTTTCCCCTTCGACAGAATCTTACCACTTCTTCCTCACTTTTCTCGCTTCAAAGAGCACCTATAGAGTCACAGCAGCATAATACCATCAAAGCATAGAGATCTATCGCTGTAAACAATATAGGATCAAATATATATTGACCATACAAATGCATATATCAACACAATATTCAGAGATACACAAGAGTATGGAGGAAAAATCAAATAGATTTATTGATAAAAGTAGTAGAAGAGAGGATTACAACCACTTGGTCTGACCCAGCACCATCCTCCCAGCTTGAAAGCCCTCTTCACCTCATACAAAGCAAGATCATCCACCAATTTCTTCAAAGAGAAACCAGCAACACCTCTTTGCAAATTACCAAATTCCAACCTTTGGATCTTTGGGATGAGGGATCCATATATAGATATTTGCAGGGGGGTGAGTCAGCTTCTAGGATTTTGATTAGTGTCATCTCTTTGAAAGTTCTTGGTTCCACTTGGAGATTTCATGATCTCTTACTCATCCTTGGGTGAATTCAGGGAGGCAAGTGTTAAATGTGTAGCTTCTAGAAGATTCTCAGGGTCTCCACCTAGCAAACTGCTTCTGCCATTTGTCTGCTCTTGCTCATCACACCCTACAGAAGGGCTTTCTAGTATGCATCTCACTTTTTGCATGTGGCAAGTGAGATGCATTGCACCCTTAGCACTGGGCAGTCTGTATGGTCCTGCTTTGACCAGTTCTGAGTAGTTTTTCATGGAGAACTTCTGGGAGATGATGTAATCAGCTGACCTTACTCCTTTAGGGTATGAAACAACACTTTTAGGGACGTAGAAGCCCTTGGTTTATGGACATATGTGATTGGAGTTGCAGTGCCCAAATATGTCTATATCACCTGGAACTCTTCCATGAGCGTGCTAATGGTTTCATTCAAGAAATGTGTTCCACAATCGCTCATTAAGATTTTTGGGCAGCCAAATCGTGTCAACATGTTTTCGAATAATAAATTTGCAGTAGTGGTAGCCGTGCAGTCCTTGACTAATTGTGCTTCTGCCCATCATGTTAGGTACTCCATCGTAGTGATGATGTAGTAGGCACCTATCTTTCCTTGAGGTTTGATTGGGCCTACAAATTCGATTGACCATTTCTCAAATCGATGTAACATCATTTTGGGTTTTAATGGCATCTCGTCCCTTCATGATGGTTTTCCTGTCCTTTGACATATATCTCAGGCCTTACAATGTGCTTTCGAATCCTGGTGTAGGGTCGACCACCATAACCCTGTGCGAAAAAGCTTTTGTGCGGTTGCACATCCTACATAGTGTCCTCTTGCAGCACCCCCATATGCTTCTGTGAGGATCTGACCCCTTTGAAATTTAGGTATGTATCTTCGCAACATCTCATCATTTCCCATCTTGTAAACGTGCCCTGTGATGATAGAAAAGTCTATTGCACATACCACCAATTACTTCTTCTATTGGATTGAGTATTCCTTTGGTGCAGTCCCTGTTGTTATAAAATGGACTATATCCTCGAAGTGTCTACCTACGATGCGTACTATGAAGAGCTGTGCATCAAGTAGTCTCGCCTCCAAATTTGTTGGTTCCTCGCTTGCCTCAATTCATGACAAGTGGTCTAGTTCTACGTTTAATCATCCCAACTTGACTATGACCTCAAAATCATATTCTTGAAACAATAAGAGCCATCTACATATTCGCCCCCCCAACACAGGCTTGTTCACCAATTCTTTCAACGCGGAATGGTCGGTATACATCTTGAAATATCCTCTAAGTAAATAGTGTCGGTATTTTTGGAGCGGGTACACCATTGCCAACCCCTTGCGTTCGATGGGAGAGTAATTCTTTTCATCTTTGGACAATCTTCGTCTCGCAAATGCGATCGGGTGATCCACACCCTCTGTGCCCTCCTGCGTGAGTACAGCTCCCAACGCGATACACGACACATCGAAATGTACATGAAATTCCACATCCCATTTCAGGAAGACCAAAATTGGTGTGGACACTAGCTTCCCCTTTAGGACATCCAAACTCTTCATACAATCATCATTCCAGTAGTATGTCAGATATTTTTTCAATAACTTTTCCATTGGCGTGATTATTTGGGCATAACTCTTGATAAGCTTCCTATAGTAACCAGTGTGCCCCAAAGTAGTGCGTAATTGTTTGACACTGCACGGTGCTTCCAGATTCAGAATAACAACAATATTCATAGGGTCCACCATCAGGCCTTGTTTGTAGACCACATGGCCTAGCAGGTTGCCAAAGGAAATGAGGAAGGTGCACTTTTTAGGGTTCAACACAATTTGGTGTCAGCAGCAAGTATCCAGCATCAACCGTAAGCTTGCTACATGGTGCTTAACTAATCCAAAGGCAGTCCAATGGTCCAGATAGACCTCCAAGAATTTCTGGATGTTTTCTTTGAACACCACCACCACTATGTGCGAGAATATCACTGGCGCATTCTTCAGTCCAAAGGGCATAACGGTGTATGGAAAGAAGCCCCATTCTGTTGCGAAGGTTGTTTTGTTCCTATCTTCTGGTGCGATCTTGATCTGATGGTACCCTAAGAATCCATCCATGAATGAGTAAGCTTCCTGATCACCAACATTCTCCAATACTTCATCTGTGAACAATGTCAGGAATGGATCGTGAACACAGACGTCGTTAAGCTTCCTGAAGTCCACGCATATTCTTATCTCACCCTTATTTTTTTTCTCATGCACTACCATAGCACTCACCCAATCAGATTCTTCCATTGGTTCAATAATTCTGGTTGTGAGCATTTTGTCTAATTCGTCACGGACCTTTTATTTACACCTGGGATTCAAGAGGTGAGGTCATTGCTTAACTAGCTTCGCGTCTGGTTTCACAATGATTTTCATCATCCCTAAGTCGCCAATGATCCTCTTTAAGTTTGTGAATTTGGTTGGGAACAATTCTTGATATTCGCAGAGTAAATCGACGACCTTATCTACCTTAGCATCATCTCAATAGTCTACAAGCGTCGCATACTTCGGCTCCGCTTCTATGCCAATTTTTACTTGCTTTGTTTTAAGTGGTGCAAGGATGTTGGGATCCTTAATTGATGGTCCTCGAACCTCATGATAGCTTTCGGTTTCTAGAATATCAATATTTTGGGGGTTGTCATCATCCTCCTCCACCTGCACATTATAACACGCCAGCGTGATACTTAACCGTACCGCCCATTCTGGCTGCAGTATTTACAATGGCTCCTATGGTTTTTGAAGGTGGTGGCTTTTACTGCTTACAGCACATCATCAACAGTATCCGACCATCAGCCTTCAAATGTGAATGTTAACAAAAATCCTTCATGTAAGACATCCCATTTGCCTATACCATGTTGGGTTCTGTCTTAGTATACTAGTTCATGGGTATTACATCCAGGGTAAGGTAGAATAAATGTACCCATTCAAGCTGCGGTTCTTTTCCATAGGCCTTGGCCCATTTCGTGAAGTGCATGCGTGGGTCATCTCGTCCATCGTATTTTTCTTGTAATCATAGTTGTGGTTTCCCAAATCGTAGGTGCATCATCCTTCTACATCTATGCAATTCCTCAAAACTTCCTTGATGTGTTCCCCACCAGTGCACAGGTGTTGCGCATAGTGCCCACTTCAACGCATCGAACCATTGTTTTTCTGGTACTGTGCTTTCAAACTTGCTCAAGAATTCATCCACCACTGTCAATCCATCATATGTTGGCAGATCTCGGGCCCCTGTTGTTACGCAATGTAGTGAGATAATCATCATGTTGCAATTTAGCGTTGTTACTTCATTCAACCGATTCCGCCAACACTCTACTTCTTTGTTTGAATCCAAAGTGTAGGAGTTGTCGCACTCCCACGAGATCCTCCCATCTACAATCGGATTCACCCAATCCTTGTCTCGCGCAGTTATCTTGTAAATTCAATCAAGATCATCGTCGCTTCCATCATTGTGCACTGGTTCAGTGTAGTTTGTTCCTTGGCTGGGTCTAGTGGGACTACTACGTGTAGTGACTTCTTCTCAAATTATCATCTTCTACTTCTTCAGGTTAATGACTCCATTCATATCGGTGGCCCAGTCTATTCCTAACAACACCGGATAGGGATTGTTGTCATCAAAAATCTCTATCACCTCAAAATCCATCTGTGTGTTGGCGCCTTCAATATCAACTGTTACCCCTTGTAACTTCCTCATGGGAAAAATATTATGTTGGTTCACCGTTCATAATTGAATAGGGGACCACTGTAATGCGGGCCAACCCATGTGTTCCCATGTTTTCTTCGGTAACACATTCATGTCCAAACCCAGATCTAGGATTACCTGATCCATTTCATACTCACCAACCTACGCAATCAATCTCATTTCCCTCTTGGTGCAAAGTGCATGCTTCCCTAATTTCCGAACTACACGCGGTTCCCCTGACCCTGCGCACCTGGTGATTAGCTCCTATAGTCCCTTAACTGCCTTGTTGTCACACAACAGTTTCATGCATGTCTCCAGAAAGGTAGTAAGCATTGAAGGATCCATTCTTGGCTCTGGTTGATCCTTACTACTTGAAGTGGAGGCCTCCGTGAAGCTCTTCTTAGCTTCCATGAATGTCTCCTTCGCGTGCTCTAAGTGAAACTCAGGTTCCTTTGCAGTAGCCTTGCGAACCCATGTATCTTCCTCTAGCTACTTCCCCTTATCCTCTCCCATGGTCGCATCGCTTCTGAGCATCATGTTTACATTTGGGTCTTCTTCGTGTGGTTCAGACCTCATCATTTGTATATTCTGAGTCGGAGGAGGCTAGAATACCCCTTTTTCGCACATCTGTGTGATCAACATAGGACAATCTATTGTTTCATGATCAAATTGAGCATAATACAAACAGGAGATCCTCGTCGGGTTGGTGCAATCACGGGCATAGTTCCTTAGTCCTTCGCAGTTGTAACAAATTAACTGTCCCCGACCCCTGCCTGGTCCCATTCCTCCCCTTCCTCAACCTCACCCCTGAAATTTAGTGCACACCATCCCTGTAGCTAGGTCGAGGGCTCGCATTTCTATTCGCATCCTATAGGCTAGGGTCTGATCCATCATTAGCTTGTAGCTATGACAAGTGTGCTCATCGTGCCCTACCGACCTATAGAAATTACAAAATAACTGTTGGGGAGTCTGTGTATACTTCTGCAACAAATGCCAATTATTCGTTGAGTGTTTTCATCCTATCTTACATATCATACACCATAACGCAGTTGTCACACTTGGCCCTGCCTATGCCTCTGGTCTCAACAGCATTGGTCCCCTTCCTACCAAGTAGTTCGCGAATACTAAATAGTGGTCCTTTTCATGGCCCTGGCCTTTACACTTTATGCACCATACTTCCTCACGTGCCTCTTGCCGCAGTGCCCTATCTTGCTTCAAACTCTACATTTCTAGGCATAGATTTTGTAGTTGCATGTGGATTTGTTGAACTCCCAAGCTAGGGTCTTGTATCGGGGTCTCATGCAACCTCATCGCCATTTCCCATGCTTCAGTCTGGGTGGAAATCTTCTGTTATGATAGGGTTGTCCTCAAGTGCAGAGTCAGAGATGCCACAAACCATGCGTGATGTTGTGCGTCCGCTAACATCATATTGGCCTCGCGGATCATACTCTTTAGCCGCTGATCCAAATCCCATGGGATCTTTCCTAGGAGCATTGTGATCTCTTTAAACCCAATGATTGATTGTGTCTCTGATTTCAGCCGGCTAAATTCTCTATTAAACGCATTCTGGATCTCTACTATCCCTGCATTTGGGTGGTTGTTAGAGTGCTTGATATACCATGTGAGTGCACAATCCTGTAGTGAACTCACCAATTTAGCCTTCTTAATGTTGTCATCCGTGACCCCTTGCACTTCCCATTCTACCCTTACCATGAACCAGAATTGGTCTGGATCTTCATTCCCTACCCCTCTAAATACTGGTAGTTTGATCGTGTTCGCCATACTGAACTGTGGAGGTGGTGGAGGTGGAGTGGGTGAAGATGGAGGTGAGGGAGGTGAAGCGGGTGGTGGCATGGGTGGAGGTGGTAACTGCAGAATACACTGCCTTATCAAAGTACCCACGCTTCTTGGAGAGACCTTAGTGAGCTCTTAAATTTCCTTCTTTGTTGGGTTCTAGTGGCACGACATTAGACATCCCTTAGGCAGATCCCGGTCCTGGCAATGTAACTATTTGTTGGCTACGTGGGGCCTAACCCAGGTTCAGAAGTGATTTAGCCAAGCAAATCCTGCTACTACTAGCCCTTTCAGAAATAATCTGTGGAGTGTGGACTGAGGTCTCACCTGAAGTAGTATGGGAGGGTTCTGGAACCAAGTTTCTGCACCCTGGGGATGTCTGATATGCGATGATAGGTACACGATTCAACCTTCACACTTACTAGGTTATGCGCACCAACGAGCTCCCTGTGTCCTGTGGTACTGCCTCCACATGGCTCTAGCCACAGTGCGACCAGTGTGAATTACCCAAGTCTCCCTTAATTAGATTCTTTTTGCTAATTACTTAGAAGGTTTTCATACATAAGCATTCATACAAGTGCGCACATATAAATAAATAGATACCATTAACAAATATCATCAAATTATAGATCTATGAAATAGATGCACAATATGCCGAATCAACTTAGCTTTCTTAATGATCCTTTTCAAGTTCAGTTCAATATAAACCCAACTCCGCCCTACACACTCAGCTGCAGGGGTCCGCGCACTCAGCTATGGACTCTACTAGACCTATACGCACTTAGATGTAGAGCCTCTACCTACTATTATGACCCAATACACTTCAGATCCTCTTCTCTCTTCTAACCATGCCTTTGCATCTATCTATTACTTTCTTTCTGAAAAACTATCTTTACACTTAGAGCCTCACTCTATTTACACAATCCCATGGTCCACAGACCATGGGTAGGCTGACTCAACTTTACATTATTTTATAATTCTTAGGGCGAATAACCCTATCACTCGTCCTAGACTTTCGTGCTCCACACCCGTACTTTGCGGAGTCTTTACATTACATTGGCCAAAACGCGGCCTTTAAGACCCAACAACATGTTGTGGGGGGGTCTGCTACCCAATAACGTGTTATCCAATGCTGCATAGATCTGTGGAATGCTCTACCCAACATCCCCAACTGTCTACGCTTCATGTACACTATAGATATTAGGCCTACCACCTTGATTCTAGGGTCAATCCTTCTTGATATGATCCTTACCACATGTCCAATACTACAACTTTCTCCTACCATCACCTTTGTTCTGATCTCCAAGTTGAGGTCCATTAAACTTCTTATAAGGTGCAAAATTCTTACATGTTGGGGTGTTTTTCTTTTCAGCTACCATTTAACTTTAGCCTTATCGTTTCCTTTCCAACCTTGCTAATATTTTGTCTTACAATTTGATTGCTCATAGCAATGATTCAACTTCCCAATGACTTCTTCAAGTGACCAAGGCCCATCATACTCAACGTGATTCTTAAATGCTAATGGTAATCCATTGACAAATACCTAAAATTTGGCTTTCTTATCTTTAAGATATGGTATATACCTCAATAACTCCAGGAACTTGGTCATATACTCCTCTTCGATCATCAATCCCATATTTAGCTCATATAATTACTTGGATTTACTTTCATCGTACCTCTCTCACAAATATTTCTTGCTGAAAAGTCACTAAAATTCATGTTATTAGAAATTAATTAACAGAGCAATGAAATACACAAAATATTGCAAAAAAACAAATACAAAAATTCATAAAATAACAGAGATATAGATATACATTGCTCATATAATTTGGGTTATGTCCACTAAGGAACAACCAATCCTTCCTTTTATATTATCCAGCAAAATGAAGAGATACAACTGACAACAAATCCACTATAATTTCCTCTTCACTCTCACACAACATCCTCTCTCTCTCTCTCTCTCACTCAGAATAATCATACACAACCGCAATACAATTCCCTAATATAAATCGAGGGTTCATTTCTAGGGAAAAAAGCCTAAATTAACATAACTTCTACCGTTAAATCATCCACTTAATGAACAACCCAGATTGACTACGAAATTACAATATTTTACAAGGCAATTTTTCATCTATTTATAGCTTCGAGGGGGCTCATAAAAGTCATCGTCACCCCTTGGACCCCCTTGAAGATGATTAAATGGAGAGCTTTTCCGCCCTGTTAGGAACAGGGATCCAAAGCAATTGAAACAAAAACCTTTGAACAATCAGGAAGATAATCAAGGTCCATGCCCAACAATCTCCCACTTGGAGACATATTATAGCAACTCCACTGTTGCTTCACTTGCTGGACAATTCTTCCACTTTGGACCTGGTTTTTTCTCATCTTCATCATCATACTTGAAGACCAATTGAAATTGAGCATAATCTCCATTTCTCCTTGGTTACAATTTTTGTTAACATATCTGTAGGATTCTAGCTAGTGTGCATCTTTTTAAGCTTCAACTCTCCATCTTCCAACAATGACTGTATGAATGGTACTTGAGTTGTATATGTTTAGTCTTGGAATGAAATGCTGAATTCTTTGCAACAAGAATGACACTTTGGATGTCATTTTATAACCTTCCCATCTCCTACTTCTTGCCCAACTCATCCATAAAACTTTGTAACCAAATCATTTATTAACTAGCCTCTCTAGTAACAACATACTATGCTTCCATTTTTGAAATTGCAACAATGTTTTGCAACTTTGAAACCAAACTAATAATTGTTCCACCTACAGTAAACACATATCCTGTGGTGCTCCTCATATTATCTCTATCACCTGCCATATATGTATCAACATATCCCTATAGAGCAATGTTTGAACTACCAAAGCATAATGCTTGATTTGAGGTACCTCTCAAATACATGAGAATCCACTTCGCAATCATCCAATGTTCTTTTCCTAGATTATTGATATACCTAATTACAACTCCCATTTCATGTGCAATATCAGGCCATGTGTAGACCATTGCATACATTAAGCTTCCAACTGTTGATGCATATGGAACTTTACACATATAATCTATCTCTTCCTAGGTCTTGGGACATGTCTCAGTTTTAAATTCCTAACCAAAGGTGTACTAATTGTTTTTGTATTCTTTATATTAAATCTTTCCAACAACTTTTCTATGTACTCACTCTGAGGCAATTTTAATTTGTGATTTTTTTTTACTCTAGTTATTCTCATACCAAGGATTTGTTTTGTAGCACCTAAATCCTTCATTGCAAATGAATTTTCCAATTTTATTTTGAGCACATTTATTTCCTAAATGTTACACCCTGCAACCAACATGTCATCTACACATAATAGAAATATAATATAACTGCCATCATTTTTATTTTTAAGATAAACACAGTGGTTAGAGTGACATCTAATATACCCTTGTTCAGACATAAACTTGTTAAATTTTAGATACCACTTCCTTGGATCCTATTTTAATCCATACAAGCTCTCATTCAATTTTCACACTAATTTATCCTTTCCTTTGATCTCATACCTTGTAGCTTCTACATATATATTTCTTCCTCCAAATCCCCATGGAGAAAGGTTATCTTTACATCTAACTACTCAAGATGTAAATCTTTTGCTACCATTAGACTTAAAATAGTTATGGTTGAAGTCATTTTAACAATAGGAGAAAAAATTTCATCAAAGTCTATACCTTTCTTTCGTGCAAACCCCTTCACCACAAGTCTAGCCTTATACATTTGGTTTCCTCCATATTCTTCCTTCAACCTGTAAACCCATTTATTTTGCAATACTGTTTTACCTACACACAAGTTGACTAAGTCCCAATTCTAGTTATGCATCAAGGATTCCATCTCTTCTTCGATGGCTTGCTACCACTTCTTCTTAGTTTCTATCTGCATTGCTTCTTCATATCTTTCCAGTTCACAAGAATAAAAAAATAATACATAATATAATGAAGGAGAGTATCGTTCAGGGGGTCTACTTATCCTGGTAGATATTTTAACAATACTTTCTAGTGTTTGAGATTCCTGTTGTTGTTGTGGTTGTTTTTTTTTGGTGGCTGCTGATCATTATGATTTTCAGGCACCTTTACTTTTTCTATGACCTCATCAAGCACTGCATATTATTTGTTTTCCTTTTCCTATTTCTTTTCGTGCATATGATCCTTATACAAGAACTTTTCATTGAATATGACATCTCTACTCCTAATGACTTTGTGATTTTCATAATCATAAAAGTGATAACCAAAATCATTAACACCATATCCAATAAAGTTAGATTTCTTTGATTTTTCCTCAAGCTTTGTTCTATTTTCTTTATTAATTTAGACAAAGGCTTCACAACCGAAAGTCTTTAAAAATGAGTAGTTTACATTTTTACCTGTCCATTTATCCTCTAGAATACCACCATCCAAGGAACTTGAAGGCCCTCCATTAATTAGATAAACAAAAGTATCTACAACATATGTCCAAAATTGTAAGGGAAATCCTAAATTCAATCTCATGCACCTTGCACACTCCATGATTTTCATGTTCATCCTTTATGACACACCATTTTCTTGTGGAGTTCGTGGAATTGTCTTCTATTTGTGAATTCCATGTTCTGAAAAAAAGTTATCAAAATCCTTGTTGCATTATTCACCTCCACTTTTTTATTTGAGACATTTCAACTTCTTTCTTATCTTATTCTCAACTAAAACTTTCCATTTCTTGAAAGTATCAAATACATCAAATTTATTCTGAATACAAATCAAGGTTTTTCTAGTTTCATCATCAATAAAAGTAACATAATAGCGATAGAAACTAAGAGATGATACCTGAGCTGGTACCCATACATCTATATGCACAAGCTCTAATTTTTGTCTCTTATTTTCCTTCCCAACTTTGATAAATCTAACTCTCTTCTGTTTTCCATAAACACAATTCTTACAGAAATCCAAATTAGCATGCTTCAAACCTAGAAATAAATTTCTTAAGTGAAGAATCTGCATCCATTTCTCACTCATGTGCCCAAGCCTATGATTCCACAATGCCATATCTTCTCCTCTGGAAGTCAGAGCATTAAAAGAATTAGAAATACCATTGCATAGATACAATTTACCAGCCTTTTCTCCTTTTTCTATTACCATGGCTCCTTTAGTGACCTTCTAGGATTTTTCTGTCAATGTAGCTACACAACCTTCACCAACGAATTGTGTTGTTGAAATAATATTTTTCTTCAGATGTGGAACATGCCTTACCTCCTTCAATAGCCATTGGTTTCCATTTTGTTGCTCTATAAAATCATTACCCATTCTAACAATTTTATAGGGTTTATCATCACCCAAACAGACGTGTCCAAAATCTCCTTGAATGTAGTCATTAAAATGTTTCTTATCAGGTGGCATGGAATGAGGCCCCTGAATCGACCACTCGGGCATAAAAAATTCTCTAATGAAAGAATCAAAGCATCTTGCAAAACATCACCTATCACATTTTCTTCATGGTTGTTCTCTTGTTGTCCATCTCCTTCTTTTCCTTTCTGATATTTGCAGTGTTTCTTTAGGTGTCATTTCTTCCCAAATTTATAGTGCACTATCCATGCTTTGGATTTGGATCTGCCTTTTCTTGACTTACTATATTTTTCTAGGCTCCTTCCTCTTTCCATTTTTATTCACCTAGTCTCTACATTCAAATAGGTACTTGATGTCTCACTAATATTTTCCATCACATTTCCGCGCTAATAATAGCACCAAAAACTTCATCAAAATTTAAAGTAATAGATCTAGACACAGAGTTACTGATAGCCATAAATAAGCCATTCCAACTTTCTAGAAATGAGCACAAAAACAATAGAGCCCTAAATTCATCATCAAAATTTACCCCTATAGAACTTAACTAACTCATAACTATGTTAAATTCATTTAAATGATCAACAACGGATCCACCTTTTAACATATTCATATCAAATAGACTCTTCATAAAAAACACCTTATTTGAGGCCTAGGGTTTTCATATAGTTTTTACAATGCAATCATTAAAACTTTCATTTCCATTTCCTTTGAAATGTCGAATGCCACCGACACTGCTAGACACAACTATATTGTTCCTATTTCTACTTCTGTCGAGAATCTCCCATTCTGCATCTGTCATACTTGTCGACTCCTTTGTTTTTTTTCTCAATGGTAGGTATAGACCTTTCTAATACATATAATCTTCCATTTGCATCTTCCACAGCTGGTAGTTTTGGATATTAAATTTCTTAGCCCTAAACCTACTATCTTCCGCCATTACTCCCACTCAAACCAGGAACCCTTCTCTCCTTTTAGTTTATTAGCCAAATAGACCTTCATCTCTAACACAAGTTGGTAGAAATTAATTAATGGAGCAATGAAATACACAAAATATTGCAAAAACAGAAATACAGAAATGCATAAAACAAGAGACAAAAAATACGTGGTTCACCCAATTTGGGTTACAGCCACAGAGAAATAATAAATCCTTACTTTTATATTATCCAGCAAAATGAAGAGATACAACCTACAAAAAATCCACTATAATTTCCTTTTCGCTCTCACATAGCCTACTCTCTCTCTGTCATGCGGAAAGAGTCGTTAGTGCGGACACAACCGACCTCCCTAGAAGCCTAAGACTTTCTAGTGACAAACAAGACAAATAAGAGCAATCCTTCTCTAAATATGCTTTTACAATATGAGAAATCAAGTGTTTAGATCCTACCTGTAACCCAACGTTGTTGTAGTAGTCCAGCTTCGTTGATCCGGATGATCTCCTCCTTCCCTTCGAAACCTGCATTCACTAACAATCAAACGATTAAATAGCACCTGAATATCACATAAAATAAAACATATTTAACATATAGACCAAGGAGTATATGAAACAACTCATAAATAACAAATTGTTGAGAAGAATGGACTTATTTGTATTAATAGGAAACAAAAGAAACCATTACAACCTGAGCCTTGGTGTTGTGCAAGTTCCTCCCAGGGTCCAGCAAGAGTTTTCCTTTACTTTGATCAGCTCACCCACTTCCAAATGAAACAAGAAAGGATGGGAATCTCTCCTCACAAGCTTCTACAAGGAAGTCCTAATTCTAGCAGCATCTACCCTTAGGAATGTTCAGCTTTCAACCTCCCCTCCCTTTGGCCCAATGCCTGTATTTATAGTGCTCTAGAGGAAGTTAATCAGGTCCACCATCAATGGGATAAGCCCCTCTTTGGATGGGATAGCTCCCCTCTTGATGGGATAAGTTCCTCTTTCATAGGGATACATGAACCATCTGTAGGCGCTCAATACACGTCAAACAAGCTTCTAGAAGGCTCTAGAAATGACCACAAGTAACTTTTTTGAAGTGAAACTTGCGCCTTTTGACCTTTACAGGAGTACGCACCCACCCCTTTACAGACAGAGCGTACAAGTACGCAGGTATTGTGAACTTGAGGTGCGTACACGCAGGTAAGGCTAAGAGAAACTGCGTACCAAGAGTTATATAGATTTTTAAAGACTTTCTCTCTTTCTTGGAGTTTGACATGAAGAGCAGAGGTATAAGACTTGCCAAGGAGGATAGTATGACAGTTGATGGAGCCATACTAACTGCAAATAGTCATGGTGACAAATTTTAGTGTAACAGATTGCCCCCTAAAGTGCGAAGCCTGTAGTAGATTAGGGTTTCATATCATCTAGGAAGGGTGAAGTACTTTATCATTTCGAGGATTATCTTGTGGAGAGCCCAGACGGAACCTGCAAGTATTCAACACAAAATACATATATAAGATCATATCATCGCTGAGGTAGGCATTCCCATACTCAGATTGAAAACTTTAACTAACAAACTATCTACTGCTCTGATACAGGAATGATTCTGCAGTACATCATAATCATAGACTTTTGTAGACACAGTATGGACGCAGCCATCTGTTTATGATTAGTCTACTGTATAATGAATACAAAACTCCTCACAGCCTGGATGGTGGAAACTAGATCCAGGGTCTTCATTTCTACTTCCCGAACAGGTACGATTCTATCCATGCGAATAAATGAGTTGATGTCGAACATGGTAGAAACCACTTGATTACCAGTCAATGATGTAAACTGTTAACAAGCGCGAGAGAGACCACCAGTGATGTCAATGGTTCTCAAAGTACCCAGTACAATCCATGAGATGTGAATGAATGAGTTGAAGTCGAACATTTCACGGAATCCTTCGATCGAAAGTCAATGATGTAAACTGTCGTCAAAGGCGAGAAACCTGCCATTGATGCATGCAGACTTCAAGGTATTGACGATTCCTAGGTCATCTTTCTAGATAATGTGCTGATGTCGATAGAAAGCGACCCGTTGCAAGCAAGCCCACAACACGAAATCATAGATCAAGTTGAAGAAATGTAGCTGTAAGGACTGACTCAGGGATGGTCAAAATGGATGACGAGTATTTTGCAGATGAATGTTTATTGCAGAGAGCTCTTGAACACATAACGACACGACAGATGGCTTGGTGACAATTGACCCAATAGTTAATACCCGGAACCGGTTTGAAGATTTTCAATGTGGTTTGATCAACTGTTAGGCAAAGGATTTCCCAACCCAGGTGAATAAAAAGTGTCGTGTTCAAGAGTGGTGATAAGGCTTCTTCTAAGACAAAGGATAACAAATAGGCCCATTTTTCTCTCTTTTCCCCCACCATTTCTGGCAAGTACCTCTTTATTTTTTACAAGCTTGCTTGATTATAAGCTCATCCTTCGGATGAGTCCAACTTAGTTTAGATTCAAACCCTAAGAAGGAGTGGTTCGTTCCTGTTTGTAATCAAACAGGTCCTTTACTGTAAAATTTTAACGAGTCCAGTATAGGAGAAACTCGGCATTTTTCAATTTTAGAGAGTCTGAAAAAACTTAAGAAGACTCCAAGGTTGAACTTTTTCATAAATTTGTGTCTCCCAAGCCCGAAAAAGTATAAAATAATACTTGAGAGAACCGCTTGATCTTGTGACCAAGGAGTACTTTCATGATTAGTGCCTTTGACCTGAAAAGTAAAAAGCGATCAAGGGCACGTCGTTTTATTTCTAGTATCGAATTTGAAACGACAAAAATCCGGCAATCTTTTCGTGTTTTTACGGTCAGAAAAGGGCTATAAGAGGACCGTCTTTTAATTCCATTTTAACGAGTGTAAAAGAAACGCTCGACAATATTTTCATGTTTTAGGAGTCAGAAAAGGGATTAAAAGATGACTCTGAGCTTTCACTTTTTCGTAAGTTTTAACGAGTTCGAAAAAATGCTAAAAATGTACTCATGGTTTTCATTTTTCTGTAAGTTTTAATGAGTTTGAAAAAATGATAAAAATGTACTCATATGGCCAACTTTCAATTTAATTTACGAGCAGGAAAAGATGGAAAGAGCTCGGCATTTTCATTTGTTTTACGAGAATGAAAGATAGCAAAATAATCTCGGGATTTTCATGAGTTTAACGAGTCTTGAAAATAACTGAAATTGACTCGAGATAGGTTTCATTTTTACAAAAGCTTGAAACTGAGAAAAACTATGCTTCAAAGTAGTTTCATTTTTACACAAGCTTGAAACAGAGAGAAACTGTGCTTGATGCCCACTAAGCGTAACTGCTAGAGCGCATGTCCCCCCAGCTTCATTTCATTCAACTAAGTACAAGCTAGATGGAATGAAGGTTCATGTTACGAGATCATTTGAAAGACTCAACCTAAAACTGTAAGAAAATTATGCAAAAAACTGAAATAACTAACCTAAATATACAATTTAACATTTATGAGATCTAGTCAAATTCTTGACCCAACTAGAGGAGGATTTGTTTCATTTTTTAACGAGCTGGACATAGGAAAAGAACTATGCTCGGATTCGGTTTCATGTTTACGCAAGCTTGAAACAGAGAGAAACTATGCTTGTTACAAGTTCGCATGCCCCCAACATAATGACACAAATCAAGGGCCATGCCCCCCAAGCTTCATTGCATTCAACTAGGTGGATGAAATGAAGGTTTACTTTCGAAATCTTGGAAAGTGGGAGTTGTTTCATTTTTTAGTGAGGTTGACACAGGAAAAGAACTATCCTCAAAAATCCTTGTTTCATTTTTTAAACGAGCTTGACACAAGATAAGGAACTATGCTCATAACTACTCTCTACAATCTACCTAACAAAAAACTCTACTCTAAAAACCTTGATTCATTTTTTAACGAGCTTGACACAAGACAAGGAACTATGCTCTTAAAATCCTTGATTCATTTTTTAACGAGCTTGACACAAGACAAGGAACTTTGCTCGTGACTACTCTCTAAAATCTACCTATCTAATCTATCCTTGTTTCATTTTTTAACGAGCTTGACACAAGATAAGGAACTATGCTCAAAAATTTCGCATGCCCCCAGTATAATGATGCAAATCAAGGTACATGCCCCCCAAGCTTCATTGCATTCAACCAGATGGATGGAATGAAGGTTTACTTTCAATATTTAACTTGAAAAGGGACTTGTTTCATTTTTAAGGAGGTTGACACAAGAAAATAACTATCCTCATACCTGATTCATTTTTTAACGAGGTTGACTCAGTAACAAGAACTATCCTCATACCTGATTCATTTTTTAACGAGGTTGACTCAGTAACAGGAACTATCCTCATACTAACCTATTTCATTTTTTAACGAGGTTGATACAGGAAAAAACTATCCTCGCACCTGATTCATTTTTTAACGAGGTTGACACAGTAAAAGGAACTTTCCTCGGTACATCCAGTTTCATTTTTTAACGAGGTTGAGACGGGAACAAACTATCCTCGCACACACTGATTCATTTTTTAACGAGGTTGACACAGTAAAAGGAACTTTCCTCGATACATCCAGTTTCATTTTTTAACAAGGTTGAGACGGGAACAAACTATCCTCGCACACACTGATTCATTTTTTAACGAGGTTGACACAGTAAAAGGAACTTTCCTCGAAACATCCAGTTTCATTTTTTAACGAGGTTGAGACGGGAACAAACTATCCTCGCACACACTGATTCATTTTTTAACGAGGTTGACACAGTAAAAGGAACTTTCCTCGAAACATTGATCATGGCTTCCAATTGGAAGAAAGACATGTCAATGGACACACCTTGATCATGGCTTCCAAGAGGTCTTCATCAGAAGGAAGAATAGTTCTCTGGAAGGAACACATGTCAAGGGACTCAAAAGGGATAAGAACATCGTGTTCAAGTAATCCCATAGAGTTTTCCATGTCAATTACCGGATCTAAATCAAAGGAAGATGAGCAAACAGTGAGAGGCTCACTTACCTCGGTAACTGAAAACATGGGACCAGTTGCCACATAATTAACCCGTGGCAGGGTAGATACCACTCTAGAATCAGGAACATTTAGGGGTGTCATATTATTGGTAGTTGAAACAAGACTAGGGAACGAAAGTTGGTCTACAGTCACAATACAGCCATTGTGAGGGAAAGACATCACGCGAAAGAATGTCGATACGACAGCTTTCATTGCATAAACATAGTCTCGCCCAAGGAGTAAATTGAAATCCAAGGGACCTCGAACTACCATAAGATCAATACAAACAGTTTTACCTTCCAAGGTAATAGAAAACTTAGGAAGGATCCCTAAAGGTTCACTAATGGTTCTGTTAAAAGCTTTCAGATTTTGCGTAATAGGCGCAAGCTGAGGGGAACCCAAAGCTTTCCAAACAGTCGAGGATAAAATACTAACAGAAGCACCTTCATCTACCTGAGTATGATGTATGTCCCTACCACCAGCCTTGACAATGATTTGGAAAGGGATGGAGGAAGGAAGACGAGGTTCTATCAGTCTATTCCAGTCAAAGGAAAAGACCTCAGTACTTGGAGGGGGTTCCATAGAAACAGGTGAAATTCCCCCCAGCATAGAAGAATCTGATGTAACAAGAAGAACCTGAGCGGTATGAAGTTCACTCTCTAAAGGGAAAGTGGGATTGACTCTTTGTGAAATTGAATCGACCACTTGATCAACTAATGGATCATCAACCTGAGTGACATGAGTTTCACTCTCCAATGGAAGAGTGTGATTGACTGTACTTGAAATTAGATCAATCACTCCGTCAGTTGATGGTAGGTTGGGAGAAAGCTTACGGTAACCAGTTGGAAATTCTTGCTGTGGAACAGTAAGGTTTTCCAACAATGTTGAGGCTTCATCCATGTGAGGGCAAACGTGAGTTTGATGACTCCCTTTGCATAACTTACAAGGAAACCTAACTTTACCCTTTTTCCCAGGAACCTGACTATCACTGGTTGATGGATCAATGGAAAGTTGATGAGATTTTTCTGACCATACTTCCAAGACCTTTGGAATACCAGGACAATTGACAAGGAAGTGGTCACCCTTACAAAGCCTGCAAGGGTATTTGGGTTTACGATGCATGTCGGAGTTTTCCTCAACACAACTAACACTTACAGTCGTGGTTGGTTGGTTGACTTCTTTCTTATCTTGCTTCTTCTTCTTCTTCTTCTTCTTCTTCCCTTTCTTCTTCTTCTTAGCCTCCTGGTTACTAGCATCAAGGCTTTTACCAGGCGAAGAGGAAGAAATGGAGGAAGAAAAATTAGGCAAAGAAGGTAAAGGGTCAACAGAAGGTTGGTGATGTTGAGATGGTGAACTCTGTTGAGGTGAAGCATTCGGTTGAGGTGGAACAATTGGAGTACTTTGGGCCAACGAAGTTGAAAATAACCATATCGGTAATCCTATTGTAAATCTAGGTAATGACAAAGTAGCCATATAAGGAGGACCAACATTTCCAAAGTAAGGAAAAGTACTAGGATTCTCGTTAGGAGGGGTTCCTAGGTTGGTAAATTCCGGAACGTTTGCCATTATATTCAACTTCAGTGAATTTTTTAACAATTTATAACTGAAATTAACAATCCACAATTCACACCTAACAATTAAAATTCACAATTCACACCTACGGTCTCTAAAAGGTAAAAACAAACAAATTAACACGCGCTATCAAATCTAGGAGTCAAACCACACACAAACAGTAACCTTCCGGACCGAAAACACTAGTTGGTGATGAAATCCAACATCGCAGAATTCAGTACAGAAGTGGTGGGTGGAACAGTTACCTCGACAACTTGCTTAATGAATATACTGGACCAAGTTCCTCCACTTTAACCGTCTCGAGTGAAGTGAACCCCCCAGAAAATCCAAGTGAGTCTAGCCGACGTCTGCTCCAGGTACAGTGGGATCTTCCCTCCATCGTCACCTTGGGTAGAACCCTAAAGATAATCGTCACTAAGGTCACCAACAGCAACAAATACACCTGGGGGAACAGTCTACGACCCGATAGCACGCAAGGGCAGAGTAACAAGCTCAATCCCCTTGCTGGCTCCTTGACAATAATCCAAGGTTTACCGACAAGTGACCCCAGGCTCCTCGACAATAATCCGAGGTTTACCGTTTGTAGTACGTGCATATCTGGCGTCTTTCCCAATGAAGGAGGATTGATCCCCTCACTGGTTCGGACACGGTCTCGTGCTTCTCCTTTAAGAGGAGCTTTCCCAGAGCATAAATGTAACAGTTGGATTTATCCTACCACAAGATGAGCTACTTGTTTGGTTTTGTTGTCTTGGAGAGTTAATTACTCTCCTACTCCAAGACACTAGCCTAATCTATGTTGGTGTTTCAGATCCCTAGAAATGTAAAAATTACTAGATGAATTTTAATCAAGCGTTGTGTTATTAAGGTTGTTATTACTCAAATGGGTAAATGGATACGAAACCAATGGTGTTATGACCCGACTCAACTGAATGCAATCGAATATGATAATGTAATCTTTTCAATTCGATGAATCCTAACTAAAGTAAGGAGAGAGTTTCCATTCACTTCCAACAATGCAAAAAATTGATCACTAAGAGAAAATATAACAAATTCTCTAATGCACTAATTTCATCAAGAAAAACTAATGCAAATCAATTCCAAAATAGTTTTTTTTATTTTTATTTTTATGTAAATTCAAATCAAAGAAAACTGATCTAAACCTACAATTGATTTTTCAGAATGTAAACTATGCAATTGTAATCTATGCACAATTCACTTGAAAAGTATGCAAATTTAACCTATGCACATTTTTCATTAATTTTCTGAAAATGAGAATTCTAGTTATGCAAATGTGATCTATGCAAGAGAATTCTCAGACACAAGATGATTCTAATGTAATCTAAGAACCAATCAAGTGCAAGTCGAGAAAATTGGGTGAGAGTTCCAAAGATCAAAAAATAAAAACACTCAAAAGCGATTAACACTCATACACAATTTAGCCCCCCCCCCCCTCGGCGAATGAGGGGGAATTTTGTTTTGCAAAAACAAGAGCAAAAAGATGCAAAATTGTGAAAGGACTGAGAGAAACCTCCAAGTAATGACCAAAGGAAAACAAATCAAGAATTTCTCAAAAAGAGACTCAAAGCACCCAATTGATAAAAGCTTAGAGCAGGAATGCCAATGAAATTAGCCAAGATGAAAGCTTCTGACAGGTGAACAGTGGATTTGGGCAGCAAAAACAAGCTATAAACAAAATCTAAAAGGAAAAAAGGAGAAAATTGAAATTTTCTCAATTTTGACAGGGTACGCAGGCAACCTGTTTGCACAGGTGCGTGTACGCTCTGTGCACAAGGCTGCAATGTGTACAGGTACGCACTGTGCTTAACGCAGAGGCTACGTGCTTCTAGCAAAACCAAGAAAAACTAAAATCTAATTTAACCCTAAGCTAAGCCACCCAAATACATAGTCAGACAACCAAAAACCAGAAAGAAAACGACTTATCTCAAATCAAAGTTTCAGACAAAGGAAAAATCATTCACATCAATGGAGTTCCCCAGTGGAGTCGCCATTTTGTCATGCGGAAAGAGTCGTTAGTGCGGACACAACCAACCTCCCTAGAAGCCTAAGACTTTCTAGTGACAAACAAGACAAATAAGAGCAATCCTTCTCTAAGTATGCTTTTACAATATGAGAAATCAAGTGTTTAGATCCTACCAGTAACCCAACGCTGTTGTAGTAGTCCAGCTTCGTTGATCCGGATGAGCTCCTCCTTCCCTTCGAAACCTGCATTCACTAAAAATCAAACGATTAAATAGCACCTGAATATCACATAAAATAAAACATATTTAACATATAGACCAAGGAGTATATGAAACAACTCATAAATAAAAAATTGTTGAGAAGAATGGACTTATTTGTATTAATAGGAAACAAAAGAAACCATTACAACCTGAGCCTTGGTGTTGTGCAAGTTCCTCCCAGGGTCCAGCAAGAGTTTTCCTTTACTTTGATCAGCTCACCCACTTCCAAATGAAACAAGAAAGGATGGGAATCTCTCCTCACAAGCTTCTACAAGGAAGTCCTAATTCTAGCAGCATCTACCCTTAGGAATGTTCAGCTTTCAACCTCCCCTCCCTTTGGCCCAATGCCTGTATTTATAGTGCTCTAGAGGAAGTTAATCAGGTCCACCACCAATGGGATAAGCCCCTCTTTGGATGGGATAGCTCCCCTCTTGATGGGATAAGTTCCTCTTTCATAGGGATACATGAACCATCTGGAGGCGCTCAATACACGTCAAACAAGCTTCTAGAAGGCTCTAGAAATGACCACAAGTAACTTTTTTGAAGTGAAACTTGCGCCTTTTGACCTTTACAGGAGTACGCACCCACCCCTTTACAGACAGAGCATACAAGTACGCAGGTATTGTGAACTTGAGGTGCGTACACGCAGGTAAGGCTAACAGAAACTGCGTACCCAGAGTTATATAGATTTTTAAAGACTTTCTCTCTTTCTTGGAGTTTGACATGAAGAGCAGAGGTATAAGACTTGCCAAGGAGGATAGTATGACAGTTGATGGAGCCATACTAACTGCAAATAGTCATGGTGACAAATTTTAGTGTAACACACTCTCTCTCTCTCTCTCTCTCTCTCTCTCTCTCTCACTTAAAATAATCATACACAACTGCAATACAATTCCCTCATATAAATTGAGGGTTTGTTTATAGGGAAAAAAACCTTAAATTAACATAACTTATACCATAAGATTTGCCTAATGAATGACCTGAATCGACTATGAAATTACAATGTTTTTAAAGGCAAAATTTCATCTATTTTTAGCTTTGAGGGAACTGTCCCTGAACCCCCACCCGGGGTGACAAGGATTAAATGGTCGTCATTTTTTCCCTATTAGGAGCAAGGATCTGATGCAACTGAAACAAAAACCTTTGAATAATTAGGAAGATAATCAGGCACCACACCCAACACATGCCAACTCAACTCTTCTACCCTAATGTTTCTAACTCACTTCACATCTTCCCATTAGATGTATGCTTTCCCCTTGAGGCTAAAGATAGCTATTCTGGCTTGCATATTATTTTTGTAATCATGCAACTCAAAGAACTTCTTCATCATGATTAACCATGCCTCTCCATCTTTTGGTTTCTTCAAATATCCATCAAAGGTAGGTGGCTTGGCTTTTTTGAACTCATCTAGAAAATATCCCCTGTCATTCCTCCTGTAAGGATGATTACGAAGATGACCATGGTACCTATCGAAACTAGAACTAGAATAAAACATGTATCCATCACCTGCCCTATTAGGTGTGTCTAAGAACCTACCATCTCTGATCGTGTCATCCCTATCCGTCCTGTGTCCACCTTGAGACCTACTTCCATATTCCCCATTAGTCATGTCCTCCTGTCCATGACTGATCCTAAGCAGTCCCTATCTTTGCAAGTCTGAAAAACTATGAAGGATAACTACATTAACCTCTGCTTGTTTCTCCTACGCTTGAATGATTATGTCATTATCTGCTTTGAAAATTCTTATTTCTGCCTTCAAGCTTCTCAATGTTTTTTCCATGTTAGGAGAGTTCCCATCACCATGTTACTCATATGATCTATAGGGATAATCTTGTGAAATGTAGTCTACCATATTTCTAGTCATCTTTGATCTTCTTCCTGCAAGTATACCATGTCAGCTAAGACAAAAAATAAATGTAATCAACATATCTCAGTATGGTTCAGGGGATGATATCTCATTTGCAATATTTACAATATTAGCACAATGCATGTATAAACATAATCATAGTAGTATATAAACATCATCTCAATCATCATCCAATTACCATGCATGACTATACTAATCGCATGCAATGGCCTCATGCAAAACAACTATAGTCATGAAAATGCATGCATACATCCACATAGATAACAATCATAACTAGAAAATGCATATTCAACTAACATGCATTCACAAAAAACAAATCCCAATCACAACACCTTCAACTTATACATAAAAACACAACTGCAAAAATGACCATCATCATGCATACACATCAAGAACATATACAACCTACATGCATGCATGAAATCCATATTTCACCCATCCAGTCCAAGGGGTGAAACATGCTTTGATACCACTCTGTAACACCCTCCCCCCACATTTAGCCAAGCTAATCGGTCTACCAGGGTAAACATGTGACGAAGAGTTACCATGATATGATTCAGCTCCCCATGTAAAATTAAGGAAGTGGAATCGACACACCAAAAACCAAACTGACCTTTCTCAAGAGCTATAGGGCCCCCAATGACATCTAACCAACCACTCCAGGTCCCCAACCCCTCAGTTAGCTTTCTTTTTTCTAAGACAGACCCCTAGTCGCTCCCATGACAAGCCCTCCAAGTGATTGGAACTCTCCAATCACTCCCACAACAAGGCATCCATGCGACTGTAGCCTTTTTTATGCATTTCTATGCCAGTGATATTGAATTCTGAGCCACTTTTCAAGGCTAGTAATCAGGCCTATGCCCAGAACTTGATGAAATTCTCAGAAATTATAAATAAAAAGAAGACGAGGCCTCTAATGTGAAAATTGAACAAGGACCTAACCAGACTCATCCTAACCATGACATGGATTTCTTCAAACACATCATAAATATGTAATGTATAGGTCTTAGAAACACATATGAACATAGGGACCTCATACTTATCTGTGATTTGTCAAGAAGGTTTGATCCCCTCTCACAATAGCTACATTATCATCTATTAGGTCATAAACTCATTAACATTTCATTTAATAATCAAAACATGATGATATACATAACCAAAGTTTGTCATAAACCATGCTTATCACCATCATATAACCAACATAATAACAATAATAGCATAACCATTAAAACCACATAATAATAAGTACATTTACACATGGAACACAAGAGGAAGAGAGCTCTTATTAACATACGTAAAGACCAACCAAGTCAGGGTCTTCCATGTACCTCCCACCCATAGATTGGGGTGAACCAAATCTTTCTTTCAGCCAATGACCCCCGTGCCCTATTCCAAGCATGAATGTGAGACTCACAACAAAAATGACCAAGGATTCCTCAACCTTTATCACATATCTCGCAAGTACCAGTAAAGTATTCCTAGGCCCAAAACCATCATCTATAACCAATCTTAACAACTATCCTTCCAAGGGATTCCTAGACCTAAACAAGAAAAATACACTACCAGACTTTACCACAATCCCCGCCATATATTGGTCTAGGGATGACTAGGCCTATACAGGCATGGATGCCTCAGAATCTCTTCACCTAAATCATGAGGAATTTGTCTGTCTCCACCCTCTAGGCTTTACCATATATCCCTCGATTTACTGGTTGATGGTTCCTAGGCTGAATGAGGGTACACACAACTAGGCTTTACCACAATCCCACCTTTACTAGTCCAAGGATTCCTAGGCTAGTTATTTTTCCTAAGACCACCCCACTCAATTTCGAAACCATCTAGTAATCCATCTCAACCAAGTAAGAGAAACCCCATCACACCATAGCTATCTAGAAATTACAAGGCAAGGCTAAAAACCATTGTCACACTTGGAAAAATCCATGCCAATGACAACAACAGGATCAATAACACACATGCATATATCATGCATGCCAAAACTACTAAGGGATCATACATGTAACTCAATATCTAAAAGTAATCACGATGTAGCTGCTTGATCCAACTCTTCCTTGCTTGATATTTCATTCCATTTTCTTTATTTTCCTTCCTTTGCCTTCCTTCCTCTAATGCTAGAGTGCTCCAAGAATGCTCTAAGTGTGCAAAAGTATGAGAGAGTAGAGAGAATAGAGAGAGAGAGCTCCAAAACTAAATTGAAAAAAGGTTATGAACTGATTGTCAGAATATTTTTTATTAATGAGGCCCCTATTTTCTTCAATTTACATTATTTTTCCTTCATTGTGTCCTCACATACAACTTGTGACCTTTCACCTTCCTTTTCTCATAATTTCCTTTATTTTCATAAATAAAATGCCAATTAGTGCCTCTTTGCCTTTTCAATGCCTTTTCCATTACCTTTTCCAATTTCCCCTTAGCCATATTAAACCATATGAACACCCACTAGGATGTTTTTCCCAACATTCAGCTTGGAATAAGTGTCCCATGACCTTGGTCTTATTTTTCCTTTATTAACTTTATTACATGGATTTTAAACCAGGTGCTGTTACAATTCTTGACTTTTTTCTAGCTCTTAGTTCATCATTGCACATGTTTGGATTCGTTAACACACTTTCGGCAAATGTCTTCCACAAAAATTTCTGACCATCTCCATGAGTGGCAAAATCATCATAACCCTTTTAATGTGAACATAATAGAGAACATCCACCTTCATTTCTTTTTGAAATCGCAGTTGCAAAAGATGTGGCCACATCTATTTCACAAATAGAGGAAGATACCATTAGTAAAGGCAATAAATTTGAGCTTATATAAAGTAATTCAGGGTACATTTACTCTATAGTTACATATTCTCCCTGCTTACAATCATTTGGACAAGATAAACTAGGAGCATCAAATGTTGTAAACAATTTGAATTGAAACATTACCCAAAATCAATTTGGAAGTACCTACCAACATCCTGTAAATGCGTATGGTTCACAAAATCACTTCCAATCATTTGGTCGGCCACCCACAACACAAAACCAAACTAACATGGGGTATTACCCCAATTAAACTGTGCTCTCCCAATAACCTCCCATGCAGGGTAACCAATATCATCCCATGTAGGGTAACTAGTACCATTCATATATTGTCGAGATGATGTCAACCTCCCAAATCACTTACACCGACCCAAGTCAAGGGAACCCTTACTATCCTTTTTCATCACCTAGACAAACTAACCCCCCAAATCAGCCAAACGAAGGGGTTAGTTTTGTGTAACCTTCCTTCCCTCAGCAACAACAGCCATTTGAGTAACTCAACATTACAATCTCCAAATACTAACAAAAGGAAAGGGAAGAATAGATTTAAAGGAGAACTAAGATAGGGGACAGCAACTAACAACAACCTCTGCATGCACCAACTAGGGGAAATCCCCCTAATCAAAATCAAAACCAGAACTAGGGTACAAATAACCCACAAAATAAAAACAAGATATCCGGTGTTTGGACTAATCATGCTTGCATTATTTGTGGAGTGTATGGGAATTACATCCATCATTGTCCTTAACTCCCCAAGTTAAATCATATGAGAGAGGTCAGGGGGAAAGGGGGAGCGAACCAACAACCTATAGTAATGAAAAATCCTTTCCCTCACCAAGGAGCGATAAACACACAACACGAGGTCTCTCCTCCACCATATCAAAACCCAACTATGGGAAGTTCTAATGATGAAACAAATAATGAAATTTACATGGCAGGGACAAATTTTCTCTTACAGACACAAAACCATGATTATGGAACCCCTCCAAAGACCAATACCTCCACGTCAACAATTACTATAGTTATTCCACCTTTAAATTTACCATGACCCCCTATTGAGCCCATCCAAAATACAGTCAAAGGGCCATTGCATCATGCTGATCATAATTCAAAGATATCTTATAGCTACAACATTGTTGATGACCTAGCACATTGACCTTCAACTATGTCAACATTAGAGGTCCTGCAAACTTGTCCATCTTAGCGAAAAGCCCTACTATCCGTGTTATGAGAAATTGACCCTTCCAATTTGCAATCAATACCATTTTATTTGGACAACTCAGAACCACAACTACCATCAATGGTCTCCTTTCATATTCAAGTCACCATTCAAACTATCACCATCCATCGATGCATCATTGATGAGGGGGAATCCACTTGTATCATGTCTAAGTTAGTTTGGAAAACATTGGGATCTCCTGAGATTAGTACTTCCCCTATCACTTTAAGGGAGTTTGATAGATGTCCCTTCGCACATGTATGACTTTTTGAAAACATTCTAGTTGAGCTTTTTGAAAAAACCGTTCTCATATATATCAAGTTCCTTAATGCTCATTTAGATTAAAACATCTTGTTAGGACACAACTACATGTATGCCATGATGTTCCCACATAACAGGAAAATAATCACCATTGACCAATTAACACATCACGAGACACAAGTGTCTCCATCCCCTGATAGTGTATTAGCCTTTATTGGGTATTAGAATGAATTGGTCCCCTCCCTGACCGAAGTTATTCTAGGGATGTTCAAATCATCATCATTTCTTGGAATATATCAAGGAGGTCCAACAATATTTAAACCAGTTTCTACAAAATTGGTATGCATTATGAGTTCATTAGATACTACCTAGTTGCATGACCATCAACCAACATCAAAAACCCCTAACATCTCTACTATTGAACCACCCTTCTTACCTTACGCGAAAACCCAAATACTATTATTATACCCTCCACCCAATTTTGTCTTGTACAAAATCATGGAAACTCTCATGTTTCCCAACATGGATTTTGTGGTACCTATCTGGTATTGGGTTCCACAGGCCATGTCAACAAGCTATAGTATTACTTAGACCAAAGTGATTCCTTTAAGTACCCATCCAAACACCACACCCAAAGGAGCCATACTTGCATCGGAACCAGTAGGTTCCTCCAAGAGGGATAAATAGAAAGGTAAGAATCTTGATACCTCAATTAACTCTTCTCCTAGGGTGCCTCCCCCATACACATTATGTAATGCAATAAGACACCCTATTAAACAATCCCCAATGTTGGAAGAATTTAAAGCTCTCCTTCATGCCCCAAAGGAACTCATGGCTCCTCCTTCACCTTTGAGAGACAAGTCCACCACATCGCATAGTAAGGGATTATGCACTAACCACCCATGCACTGTTTACGCATAGCACGATTATTACACACACCATTTCCATTATATCCCTCACTATAGGGATGCATTGGTGTCCCTCCATTATATCAAAAATGTGACACCATCACTACCCTCTACTCCATCTATGGATGGCGTGTCTCATGCCATTTAT
Source organism: Pinus tabuliformis (assembly GCA_031772625.1). Taxonomy (NCBI): domain Eukaryota; kingdom Viridiplantae; phylum Streptophyta; class Pinopsida; order Pinales; family Pinaceae; genus Pinus; species Pinus tabuliformis. The sequence goes on from CM062807.1 coordinate 675,836,193, forward strand.
TGTCTCTTTTAGGAAGAATCTATGCACTTAGTTCATCCTTTTTCTCATTTGCATAAAAAAACTCACCCTATGTTAGTATCCACCAAGATGGCAAAGAAATCAAAATCAACCTTGTCAAAAACTACCCACACATGTGCCCTATGCAACAAACCTAGGCATTTGATCGACCGATGTTCAGATTTGAAAGAACTAAGAGGTTTTATTTCCTACCATTTGTCCATCTCGCATGACCTATTCACTCAAAAAATTCTAGGCACATGCATAATCATTATCATGTTTTCTCACAAGTCCATCATATGTGGAATTACCCACACCTTCCTTGATTTCAAGAGGCATGGACAACTTATAAAAAACTAATGCCAAGACCTTGGCCTTTCTTCCTGCTACTAAAGCTAAGAAAGTTTCCCCACCTCATGATGTTATTCACCAATCATCGTGAAGAGCTATGAAATATGCTACCATGCATACCATATACTACATTGGTACAAGGCCTATGTTAAATGTAGTACATCCTTTTGATATTTGTAGCAACACCTTTCACTCCTCAACCACATGTTGACATCTTCAAATATTGGAATAGATTAGCATAATGCAATGTCATCTCCACATGATTTAATAAGAGCTTCCTCCCATAGAGGAAGACTCCATGGCCCCTAGGACACCGACACCTTCCTAGGAACATTCTCTCACCCATCATCAGACAACCATCTAGGAGATACTCCCACCACCTGGTGTGGTTGATACCCAACACCATATTTGATTAATTTCTTCTTTCATAGGGACCTTGATTAATGCCCACTAATAGTCGTTCCTCACTTTTGAGATCACTTTTCCCATTGCGAAGGTTGCACCACCCATGACTACGTAGACCCATCTAGTCTATGTGTTGTCAAAATTGTTGGGTTCTATAGGAGCAACCACAAAATCATTTCCATGTTTGTGAACCAACACCTCAGGGTGATAATCCAAGCCACATGACCTCTTGCAACCTCTATCACCATTGGAAAACCTATTTCATTTAGACGAGGATATTGTAAAGGCTCTAACAAAACTAGAATTCCCTTGGGATGCCATGCATCACCACTCTTTCATTTTTATTAGAAAAAAACGTTTTCACCTATTGAAGCACCATGTCTAACATTTGCACAATAGAGATAAAGGATTTCATACCACTAGGATAGACAGATTGGTTAGGGTACCCAATCCCTACACTAGACGTATTCAAGGAAGGGAGCGTGTCTAATATATCACCTACAGTTAAGGTAGATATCTCCACCAAACCCAATATAGTTAAAGAAAACTCGTTGGGGCAATTTGTTCTCCTGAAGAAGTTTCTTCTTATAAAGACCTATTTCAATATTATAGGGATATTTTGACATGGTCATATTCTGAAATTCGAGGTATCAGTCCTGCAATCATGGAGAACTGCATTACACATGGCTTGATTCCTTCCTAGTTAGGAAAAAGCAACATCAACTCCACCCTTCCAACGAAGAAGCAATTAGAGAAGAAATCAACAAGCTCCATAAAGTCAATTTCATCTACCCGATCACCTATACATCGTGGCTTTCTAACCCTATAGCCATCACGAAAAAATGGGGCACCATTCAAGTTTATACTAACTTCATAGATTTGAAAAAGGCATGTCCAAATACACCTATCTTACACCCTTCATCGACCAAGTGATCGGTGTTTCCGCTGGGCACAAAGCCTTGTCATTTATGGATGACTTCTCTAGATATAATCAGATTCAAATATGCCACATGGTTCAGTACAAAATGAAATTCAGTACTCCATGGTGTACGTTTTCCTACAACATCATGCCCTTTGGCCTTAAAAATGTTGGCACCACCTTCCATCGAGCCATGAATTATATCTTTAATGACCTGGTTCATCTAATCCTGACATATTTGGATGACCTTGCTGTCCATTCCAAAACGCGTTTAGACCATTTGGAAGATATCTGCCTAGGTTTTAAAAGGTGTCGACAATACACGCTTCACTTGAACCCCCTCAAGTGTGTCTTCTACGTCAACGTAAGAAGACTATTGGGATTCATAATTTCCCAACAAGGAATTAGGGAAAACCCTCCTAACGTCCAAGCCATTCAATAAATCCCAACTCCAAGAACTTTAAAGTAATTACAAATATTAAAATGTAATATCATCATTTTGTGATTCTTTATCCTTGATTACTCAACTTATCCCCATGATGTGTTGCGCCTTCTTTATCAAGACATTCCTTTTGAGTGGGATGAAGAAGCTCAAAAATCATTTGATGCCTTAAAAGAAATTGTCATCAGCACCATGATTAGCCCCCGTGACCTGATCCAGATTTCTATAGGAATGAAATGAAATACAAATTCAAATAGAAACATATATCTACAGTGAAAAATGAACTTCAATTCATTAATAACAAATATTGAAAACTATTTACATGCAAAATAGAAATAGACTAGCTCGAGTGATGGTAGCTTATCTCTAAGAACAGATATGATGACTACATGCCTTCCAAAAACCTAACCTTAGGAGATGAAGCATCAAAATTTTGTGGGCCCCAATGGGCTTAACTGATACACCAACTTCCCAGGGTCATAACTTTGGCATACAATCTCCATTTGATGCATACGGTACCTTGATAGAAAGATATATCCAAGGAATACTATTTTTTATTGCAAACCCCTACAATACAAAATAGATTTTCCTATTTTCCAAAAAAAAATTCGTTTAGGGCCTTAAAACAACTCTGGAAGTTCACGACCCAAAAACTGCCAAAAATAGTAAACGCTGCTACAATTAAGGAAATTGAAAGAAACAGTGTTGGGGATCCAAGTGCAATAGACGGGTGGCCAAAAATATCTACTTGAATTATTACTCTCCCATTGGGAAGTAATGGTCCCTGGTGAGCCACTTGCCCTAATGTAAGTGTAGGCTAACTTTAACAACTCGATATAGTTGGATCCTTTGTTTGCAATTATTCTTGATCTGTGTGTGCATTACCTGATCAGTTATGGCTTGTTCAATGCAATATGGGTTGAGCTATATTAGTGTCAACTGCTCAACAATGTTTGATATGTCCAACAATGGTGGAAAGTATGGTCTAAGGTGTTCCACATTGAATATAGTGTAGAATAAAAGGAATGAGAGGATACAGAGCTTCAAAGCATTGTCTCCCACAACCTTGGTGATGGTGTAAGGCCCATATCAGAGTGGTCAAGGATTCTAATGGGCTTCGACAAGGCGTTATTTCTATAGATGTAACCAAAATTTTTCGCCTACTTGAAACTTATGTGGCACCCGATGTTGATCATGCCACTATTTGTACTTCGCATTGGCTTTCTCCAAGATATCATGAATGTACTTGAAGATGTGCTTAATGCACTTAATAAACTTGGTGGCTTTATCAAATTCAGATTGAACATGGGTAGATTCTTCTTGTGTAGTTGTAAAAGGCAATGCAACATCAAGAGGACATAATTTTTGAAATCCTAGGCCCACTTGAAAGGGTATGTTCTTCTTTATAGTTATTGTTGGGAATGGGATCCCCAAAGGATAGTTTTGGGGCGAAAAGCCCATGTTTTGGGTCGAATTTTGTAATAAAATAGTAAAGTCTCCCCAATTTGTGGTTGCGGAGCCAAAGGTGTCATGAGTCATAAAGGGTTTTCCACCCTTATTTTCGTAAAGTAAAGTTGGTTGTAAAAGATCTACCCATGGTCTGCGGACCATGGGATTGTATAAAAAGAGCTAAGTAAGTAAGATCTAAGTAGTTTAGATAACTCTTGGAGAGTCATAGCTTTGAAGTAAGTCTAAGTTTTGGGTCATAGTGTAGGTAGAGGCTCTGTAGCTAAGTGTGCAGAGGCCTAGGGTGGAAGTCCGCAGCTGAGTGCGCTAATCCCTGCAACTATGTGTGTAGTGTGCATAGAGTCTATAATCACTTGAAAGATATCAATAAAGAGAAGTATTTTGCAAATTCTATATCTTTGTTCCGGTTAATGCATCTTGACATGTTATGTATCAATTTCATTTATAATGCTTATATGATGCGTGAATGTATGTAATTATGTTGGTTAAGTGAACGCAAGTAAGAACATATGTTTACACGGTGCTAATTTTGATTGTCTAATAAGATAAGTAAGACACTCAAAGTAGTTTGGGAATCTGCATGGTACGCTACCATAGTAGCGTGAAAGTACCTAAGCCGTAGGTTAGGGCTACGCGAAGGCCAATCATACCCTTTTGTGGAGGTACTAAAGGGCAGAATAGAGGGCTAGTCTGGTAAGACCTAGAACTAACTGACCTACGCGAAGGCAGGGATAAAAGAAACAAATTGACATCAAGACCATGTCAGGGTGTGGAAACCTGGTTCGAACATCCCCCCATACTGCTTCAGTTGAGACTTTGGTCCATGCTCCGCAGGCTGATGCTGAAAGGGCCAGTGGTGTAGCGATTTGTTTAGCTAACTAAGGTTGAACCTGGGTCAGGCCCCCTAAAGCCAACAAATGGTTCCTTTGCCAGGACCAGAATTTGCATAATAGATGTGTGATGTCATATCATTGGAATCCAACTAAGAAATAGATCGGAGACTGGTTGGATAGGAAGATCCACGAATTCGTGGCACAAGAGAATAGAAACCCATGACTAACAAAAGAACAGTGGTTGGATAGGTACCTATATACAAAGATCAACGAGATCTTTTTCTTCTCCTTTCTGGTTGAGCTATACGAGTGGATCGCATAGCTAGTAGATAGCCAAGGAAGGTGGAGACTTGACAGTCCTATTGTTTGGACCCCAGAGCCGGTACAAAGATTTGAAGCATCTGAGGGTAAGATCGATTAGGTTGTCGATCATTGGCTCGATCATGTCATCAGAGGATTTGTAACTAAATTTGCATTTGATGCCTCAGTCAGCTACAACGAGGTGAAGCGACGCTTTTTTAAGGGACCGCGAAGGAAGTACTTCAACTCTTTGAATACCTGGATTAAAATTTTATTGTGCAAAAAGTGAGTTATGCAGCTACCTTGATGTTTGGAGCTACGCGAAGCAGAAAAAATTACATGAAAGAAGGAAGAAGGGGTCTTGAATATAGTCCATTGATTTCACCTCCATGAGGTGACAAAGAGGGAGTAGCACAGGCTTCTCCACGAAGTGCTATTCAGTTAATAAGACAAGGATTCCCGTGACTACCACCTCCACCCACACCACCTCCAACTTCACTACCATCACCTGCGACTTCACCCGTACCACCTCCGCCTGCACCGTAGTTCATTATGGAAAATTTAGTGAAGTTGCCTTTGTTCAAAGGCTTGGGAAATGAGGACCTGGAGCAGTTTTGGTTCATTGTAAAAGTTGTATGGGAAGCTCAGCGCATTACAGATGATCACATGAAGAAGGCGACATTGGTTAGTGCTATGCAGGATCTCGCGCTAACCTCGTATATCAAGTACTCTAATGATAACCTAAATGCTAGAGTGGCAGAAATCCAGTCCATGTTTAACAAAGAATTCAGTAGGCCTAAATCTAAAGCGCAGTTGATTGTGGGGTTTAAGTAAATTGTGATGCAACCAGGCGAGACACCGTGGGAATTAGATCAAAGGTTGAAGTGTAAAATTTGCGAAGCTAACATGAACTTAACAGATGGATAGCATCGTGAATGGTTTGTGGCTTCATTCTTGCCACACCTAAGGGTTGCGCTATCACAACAGAAGATAACGACTCAGGTAGAAGCCTTGGAGTTTGCAATGAGACTCCATGAAACATTGATGCAAGATTCGAATCTCGAGGTCCTGCAGATTAATGCACAGTTGAAAAATATTTGCCTTGAGATGTGTTATAGACATTTTTGGGCACTACAACCCCAAGCATGAAATGTCCATAAACCAAGGGCTCCTAAGTCCCTAAAAGTGTTGTTCTAACCCCTAAAGGAACAAGGTCAACTTATTACAGCTTCTCCCAGAAGTTCTCCATGAAAAACTGCTCAAAATTGGTCAAAACAGGATCATTTCAGCTGCTCCACAGGCCAGGTGCATTTCATCTCACCTAAGTACACTATGAGGGTGCGTTGCATTTCAAAAGGCCCTTCTATGGGGTGCGATGGGCGAGAAATGACAAATGGCAGTGGCATTCCGCGAGGTGGAGAGGCAATGGAAGCTTCCAGAAACTTCTCCTATGACACTTGCCTCTCTGAATTCGACCAAGGATGAGTAAGAGATCATCAATCTCCAAGTGGAAGCAAGAACTATCAGAGGGAAGACACTAATCAAATCATAATCTGACTCATCTCCCTTACAGATATCTATATATGGATCCCTCATCCCAGAGATCCAAGGGCTGGAATTTTGCATATTGTAAGGAATTGCTGTTGGTTTCTTGAGACAAACATCAGATTTTTGGGTGATCTAAGCTTTGTATGAGGTGAAGAGGGGCTTCCTTGCTGAGAGGTTGATGCTGGGTCAGAACAACTAGTTGTAACTCCTCTTGGCTTTTTCTTTTTTATCAATAAAAGCTATTCAAGTTTTCCTCCATACTCTTGTGTCATTTATGTTTGCTGCATTTGTATGGTCAATTTACATCTGATCCTAGATTGTTTATGATTATAGATCCATGTCTTTGTATAGTGCTATGCTACTGTGATCTTACAGGTACTCTGTGAAGCTGGGCGTGCAAGGGAACAAGTAGCGAAAGACTATCAAGGAAGAGAGGAATCAAATCAGGAGATTAGCGCAAGACAGAGGTTGGTCTTCTTTGTTCCTCTCTATCTATACTTTATAAAGGAAAAACGAAAGTAGCTTTACTTTGTTTGTTTCTAAGGTAGCTATCACACCTTATTGGGATAAGCAGTTCTAAGTAGACACTTTTCCCTGTAATAAAATGGCGACTCCACTGGGGACGAATTAGTTTGTTTGTTTATCTTCCTTGTTGTCTATTTCATAAACTTACAGGTAGCATTCGAACTGCATTTGCCATAGCAAATGCAAAGTAGATAAATTGCACTTCAGTCCATCTACGAGATCTGTTTATGATTTAAACAACTGATTCACAAACTCTTTGATTTCCCTTGTGATAGCTCTTAGATCCTCCTTAGATCTACCCCTGATTGTTGAATTACTAATTACCTTTTGCTCAGCCAAAACCCATGAACTGAACTACAAATTGTGACTCGGAACCCAAGCAAATTCTTGTTTCTGGCCCAACGCAGGTATTGTTCTGAGAATCTGAAATTCAGCGCACTTCCCGAGTGTGCTCTTTGCTCTTTGTGAAAGAATTCTATCTTTCTTTCCTTAGTAGCTAGGATTTTCATTGCACAAAGAAGATAAAAAGATTGTTTATCATCTTAGATTGCATTTTAGGAATTACATCTACATCTCGTGGTGAACCTGAAAGGCAAACTTCATAAACAAGATCAACTATAAAATAAATTCAATGAATCTAACAACGCTTTGGAACCTAACGCACAACATTTAGAAGTCTAGGCTAGAGACGTATTCCGACATCGTAAAGCCTGGTAATTGTTGTTCTCACTGATGGTTGGGTGATTGCTCCACTTTGAGATGATAAGTGCCAGTACGGACTTGTGCTCCCATGTACCGTCGAGTATATTTTGGGAGACGACAATAGGCTTAATCCTTTATCCATAGGAAGTCGTGTATGCCGCCCTATTGATCGCAATGCAGTGAACACAGCATTCGGGAAGATTGACTGTCGTACCGTAAAAAGTATTCTACAGTTTTGCGATTGGTTTGGTAATCCCTCTACCTAGATTTCCATAGCAGTCCCTTTCGTTCCTTTTCAGAGTCTTTAACAGAAAAGGTCCATCTGAGCACTTGTCACTTCAGGCTCATTAAAAATCGAAGGAGACTAGAGTCATCTTTTTTTTTTTCTCGACTCTTAAAAATTGAAAAAACAAGTTGTGTCAAAGCGTCTAAAATTTATTTTAAATGGAATATTCATTACCCTTTCCTACGTTGATCTTCGGTTGAGAAAACGGAATCCACCAACCAAGGAATTCCCCTTGGAGGAAATCCTAGTCCCTTCTCCTTTTGGGGAGATGTTGGTGCACCCTATATGGCCACATTGTCGCTTCCAGGACTAACGATCGGCTTGCCTGTATGGCTCTTCTCAACCTCTGTCGTTCAGAACACTGCAATTCCTGAACAATCGAGTTAGCAACTAGACGAGTCTAGAGTTACCCACCAACCTTCTACTTCCTCTAATTCTTCCTCTCCTCCTTCCTCTTCGCTTGATGGGGCTGGTAAAGCCAAAAGTCAAGTACCTGAGAAGAAGAAGGAAAAGAAGAAGAAAGAGAAGAAGAAGAAGGAGTCGAAAGCGAATGGGGGCAAACGAGCGTCGTCTAGCGAAAATCCACACACTGCACCGACTAGGCCTAAATTGCCATGTGTCATTTGCAAAGGAGACCACTATCATAGAGATTGTCCTTACATCCCTCGGATCTTAAGGCACTGGTCTCCTTGTTTGCACAACCCGGTGTCATCAACCTCTGATGATCATGTTGAAAACACACCGTCGACTAGTGAAAGTGAAGCCCCAGGACAAAATGGAAAATATAGATTTCCTTGTAAACTGTGCGAAGGCGATCATGCCATCCACCGTTGTCCCTTCTTAGACGAGGCTAGAAGAGTTTTGGACGATCGTCCGATTTCACCGTTATGACTTCCTCCTGGATATAAAAAACTCTTGCTGAGTTCGTCACTAGTTGAAAATCCGGTTGGCCTGCTCAGGTGGTCAGCTGAAGCATCTATCATTGAAGACAAACCATCTGAACCCATACCAGACGAAAGTTAAAAGGTTGAGGTGGCAGTTGACTCGGTCTTGCCTTTAGAGGTTCCATCTTCAGATGATACAGTCACCGAAGAGAACAAGGATGACACCGTCCAAATTCTTTTCGTAAGCAAAGACTCCAATGAACATGGGGGAAATTTACCCGTTCCTTTACCACAGGAAGGAAGTTTGTCAGAGTCATACCCGACCATCTATTCGGTCCCACCTCCAAGCAACCTAGTTGTCTCCTTTGATTGGAATCAACTAGGCAGACCCCATTTACTAGCTAGTGTACCATTCCGAATCATTGTTCAAATATATAGGATGGTTATGGCTAGTACCATCATAGATGAAGGGGCTTCTGTGAGTATCCTTTCCTCGACTGCTTGGAAAGCGCTTGGTTCACCATCGCTTTTGCCTGAGATGAGAAATCTAACAGGCTTTGATAAAGGAACCAGTCAACCGTTAGGGATCCTTCCCAATGTACCCATAACATTGAGAAAAAAAACTATTCAAATGAACGTAATGGTAGTTCAAGGACCCCTGGATTATAATCTACTCCTTGGACGAGACTATATTTATTGCATGGGAGCGATTGTCTCCTCACTCTTTAGAGTAATGTGTTTTCCGCACGAAGGAAGAGTGGTCAAGCTCGTAGACCAGCTTTCATTTCCCAGATCACACAGAGAAAATAGTCATATACCATCCCTAAATGGTCTTTTCACGTAAGAAATGTCTTGACCTCCAGTCCGCCCGCCTGATGAGCGCGAGTTATTCGGGGGACATGATTGAAACCCAGGGGGCATGCACCCTGGTCTGCTTCGGCAGGAAAACTTTGGGTATAGGGTAGGTTTCCATGAGAGAATATGACTAGTCTGTACTCCCATCCGTGATTGGAAGAGGGGGTTATTCTGGAATAAGGTTCTCTTGTCAAAGTTATGTGAGTTGGTAGGCATTGCCACTCACCTTTGTTTATTTCGATAAACATCGCCGAAGAAGTTTTTTGTTTACGCCGTGAATAGAACAATCTTTGGTAACCTGTAAGAGGTAGACCTCTCCCGATAAAACAAATGTTTTAGCGGAAAGAAGAAGGGGTAACCTTGAAACTCTGTTTTATACCTGGGGGCATGCAAACTTTTTGGAGTGCAAGCAAAGAGTGATCATTTATCTGTTTTTTGGATTGGTCATTTCCTAACTTGCATAAAGAAAGGATGTGGGGCAAAACTCTAAAAGTTGTCATTTTTATATGAGACATTCTTATCACATGACTGGATTAATCGAGCAGTTTTAGCGCGAACTTCATGCTCGTTAAAAATAAACATAAGCAATGAGCACATGTTCCCCCAGAGTTTAAGCTCATTAAAAAATGAACCAATTTCCGGTAAATAACCATCGTGAATGTAATACTTCAGCCTTTAAAGCCTTTGTCGTGTTTGCACTATCACCTCCACTTTGGCATTGGCCGATCATTCACCACCATTTGATTGTTTACCCATTTTGAGGAACAGCTGCGAAGAGTGATAAGTTGCTACCCATTTTATCACTTGTTCCTCAAAAGACGAGTCTCCTTTAAGCTCTTTCCAATTGACTCATAAAATATGAAAAGATTGTCGAGCCATTGGCCTCTCCAGCTCGTTAAAGGGACCGGAAGTGCTATCCCTCCTCTAAATTTTAATCTTTTTGGACCTGAGGGATTATTACACAAAAAGATCGAGCGCTTGTTTTGTTCCGCTTGTTAAAAGTATCGAAAATTCATCCCTTATGTATTGTTTTATACTTTTTCGGGCTTAAGGGATTAGATGACGAAAAAGGAATTTTGGAGTTTCCTTTATGTTCCTTTTCAGACTCTCTAAAATTGAAAAGGACCGAGTTATCTTTGTCGTTAAACTCGTTAAAATTTTAATAGCGACAAACTTGTCTATAGACGAGAACGAGTTTCACTATCGCTAGGCTCGTTAAAACATAGCGATGGGTTTTCCCAAAGGGAAAATTATAGAACAAGCATATGTTATCCTCCTCAAGCTTGATAAAAATAAAGAGGTACTGGTCAGCAATGACTGGGGAAAATTTGGGAAGAAAACTTGAAGAAATTTTGTTGGTAGGAAGTCACTCTTGAACATGACACTTTCACTCCGCATCCAAGTCGGGTTGGGTTGTTTCATTCACCGGTCACATCACCATGGTCCCATCATACCACCCACATTTGGGGTTAATGCTACCAACCCATCACGTCAGTGTCGCCGATATGTTGAAGAGAAGTCATTCAGAGAATTCACCTGTGTCTCACCCGCTACAATACATTCATACTCCATTCTTTCATGACCGCCGCCCTGAACCATATATCATCAGATCGTTTTCACCTCCATTAAAATCATTTGCTCTGTTCCTTGTCATTGATGTGGGATTCATTAAGGCCATCCTGTGGCGGATCACTTCTTGTCGACATTAGCTCATTATCCAAGAAGTTGATCTAGGAACACCCCATTCAGTACTTTGAAGTTTGCATGCCTCAATGGCAAGTTTTTCACTTCTGGTGACAGGTTTACATCAATGACCTTCGACCAAAAGATTTTGTGTGGTGTTCGACACCAAGTCCTTTATTCACACCACGTGAATTGTACTGCAGTACCTTGAGGGTCATTATCATTATCGGTGATTCCTCTCGTGCTTGTTAACAGCTTACATCATTGGCTGGTAATCAAGCGATGTCTTTCCATGTTCAACTCCAGAACATCTCTCACATGGATAGACTTGTACTTAGAGTGAAGATCGAACGAGATTGAAGACCCAGATCTAGTTTTACCCATATGGGCTACGATATATATTCAAGAAAATAAAGACATCAAATGTACATCATTGCTGCACAGATAATCATCCAATCAAAGGGATGATGGCTCTATCAGAATCATCAGTCTACACTCAGACGATTGTCTGTCCTATGTACATGAAAATGAATTTATAAAGCTGAGCATGGGAATGCCTAACTCAGCTAGATCATGAAAATATTATGAAGATAATGTATTGTATTGTATCTTGTTACAGGTCTCCTCCCAGCTTGAAAGAACTTCGGATCCTCATAATAAAGCATTTCACTCGACATCAAAAGATTAACAACCTCATGCTTTAGGGGGCAACTGTTATAGAAATTTTTGGGCACTACAACCCCAAGCATGAAATTTCCATAAAGCAAGGGATCCTAAGTCCCTAAAAGTGTTGTTCTAACCCCTAAAGGAACAAGGTCAACTGATTACAGCTTCTCCGAGAAGTTCTCCATGAAAAACTGCTCAGAATTGGTCAAAATAGGATCATTTCAGCTGCTCCACAGGCCAAGTGCGTTGCATCTCACCTAAGTACACTGTGAGGGTGCGTTGAATTTCAAAAGGCCCTTCTATGTGGTGCGATGGGCGAGAAATGACAAATGGCAGTGTCATTCCGCGAGGTGGAGAGGCAATGGAAGCTTCCAGATACTTGTCCTGTGACACTTGCCTCTCTGAATTTGACCAAGGATGAGTAAGAGATCATCAATCTCCAAGTGGAAGCAAGAACTATCAGAGGGAAGACACTAATCAAATCATAAGCTGACTCATCTCCCTTACAGATATCTATATATGGATCCCTCATCCCAGAGATCCAGGGGCTGGAATTTTGCATATTGTAAGGAATTGTTGTTGGTTTCTTGAGACAAACATCAGATTGTTGGGTGATCTAAGCTTTGTATGAGGTGAAGAGGGGCTTCCTTGCTGAGAGGTTGATGTTGGGTCAGAACAACGGGTTGTAACTCCTCTTGGCTTTTTCTTGTTTATCAATAAAAGCTATTCAAGTTTTCCTCCATACTCCTGTGTCATTTATGTTTGCTGCATTTGTATGGTCAATTTACATCTGATCCTAGATTGTTTATGATTATAGATCCATGTCTTTGTATAGTGCTATGCTACTGTGATCTTACAGGTACTCTGTGAAGCTGGGCGTGCAAGGGAACAAGTAGCGAAAGACTATCAAGGAAGAGAGGAATCAAATCAGGAGATTAACGTAAGACAGAGGTTGGTCTTCTTTGTTCCTCTCTATCTATACTTTATAAAAGAAAAATGAAAGTAGCTTTACTTTGTTTGTTTCTAAGGTAGCTATCACACCTTAGTGGGATAAGAAATTCTGAGTAGACACTTTTCCCTTTAACAAGATGCAAAGTTTGAAGAAAGACAAAACAGTTCAACTAGAGGTGTGCAAAGAGGTATGGTGCCTAAAATGGAAGGGTCAGGGGCATGACAAAGACCATTACCCAGTCTTTGCAAACTATATCACAAGAGGAGGACCAATGACTTTGAGGCCAGAAGCTCAGGCAGGACCAAGCGTGGGAATTGCATTGTGGTGTGCTATATGTTAGGTAGTAGGAAAACATGCCACGGATAACTGTCATTTGCTACAAAAGTTTGTACATACACCACAACAACTGTTCTACAACTTATTTATATTGGTAGGGCATGATGAGTGCAACTGCAGAAGCTATGAGTTGATGATGGATAGAACTCCTTCCTATAGGGTTCAGGCATAAACGCTCTCCCTTGACTAGAGCTCGAGGATGGTGCGGATAGGATTTCAGGGGCGCAGATGAGGCCGAGGTAGAGGAGGACCTGGCAAAGGCTGGGGGCAACTGATTTGCCACAATTGAGGAGGACTAGGACACTATGCCCATGATTGCACTAACCCAACATGTCCGTTGTGCAAGTATTTCACTCTGTTTGATCATGAGACAGAGGACTGTCCTACACTGATAGCGAGGATACAAGACAAAGGGGCGCTATCACCTCAATTAACTCAGAACCTATAAATGATGAGGTCTAAGCCACGTGAAAAGGATTTGAATGTAAATATAATTCTCTGAAGCAAAATCACAATAGGGGATGATAAGGTTAAATAACCCGAGGACAATACATGGGTTCGCAAAGCTCCGGTGAAGGAGACTGAGTTCGATTTGGAGGGTGCACGTGAAACATTCATGGAGGCAAAGAATAGCTTTGAGGCCTCCACATCAGGGAGCAAGGATAAGCCTAATCAGGATATGGACCCTACTATTGTTACAACCTTCCTGGAGACCTGCATGAAGTTACTGTGCAATATCAAGGCTGTGAATGGGTTATAGGAGCTTATAAAAAGGTGCGCTAGAACCACTCCAGGTGAGCCACGGATAGTATGAAAGATTGGTAAGCATAAAACAAGGACGGGATGGGAAATGAGACTAACCGCATAGATAAGAGAATATGAGATGGATCGAGTTATCTTGGACCTGGGCTTAGATGCGAATGTCCTAACAAAACAGACTTGGGAGTGGATGGGGAGACTTACACTACAGTGGTCTCCAATTTAGCTAAGGATGGCGAATCAATAGAAGATCATCCCCATGGGTCAGCTGCAAGGGGTGACTGTAGATATTGAAGGTGCGAGCGTGTTGGATGACCTTGAAGTAATAGAAATTGTGGATGACAACAAACCCTATCCTGTGCTCCTTGGAATTGATTGGGCTACTAATATGACTGTGGTAATCAACCTAAAGAAGCGAACTATGATATTTGAAAAGAAATCACTCTGCGTAATAGTGCCCCTAGATCCTGCTAAAGGGTCACGCTACACTGAACCAATCCACTATTATGAGAGAAACGACGATTTAAGCTGTGGAGTGGATGGGGAGACCTGCACTATAGTGGTCTCCAATTTAGCTAAGGATGGCGAATCAATAGAAGATCATCCCCATGGGGCGGCTGTAAGGGGTGACTATAGATATTGAAGGTGCGAGCACACTGGATGAATTTGAAGTAATAGAAATTGTGGATGACAGCAACCCCTATCCTGTGCTCCTTGGAATTGATTGGGCTACTGATATTAATGGGGTAATCAACCTAAAGAAGCGAAAAACGAATTTGAAAAGAAATCACTCCGCGTAATAGTGACCCTAGATCCTACTAAAGGGTTGTGCTACATAGAAGCAATTCGCGATTATGAGAGCGAAGACGATCTAGACTATATCTATAAGATAACAGCGCGAAACCAATATTGGGTGAATCCAGCAGTGGATGGACGAATGCACATGGGATCGCGAGAGTTCATGCACCTCGGACTCTGATGAAGAATTAGAGCGCTGGCAGAATTGGTTACATGAGGTAACTACACTAAGCTGTAACATGATGACCCGGTCGCTACGCTGTGTCATCGGAGGTAAGGAATCTGCCCACTTGTGATGGCCTAAATGATGTAGATATATTTTTGGATGCATTTGAAAGGGAGGTACCAAAACAGCAGTGCTTCTAGGCGTTGGACTGGGCACTACACCCTACACCTACAAGATGGTGGGTTATGCACATGGGAAAGATTTGATGTTTAGCATGAATGTAGGAGGATGATGAGAACACACTTTGGGAAGTCGAAGGTCTGCATAATAAAAAAATATGATGGGCAGGATGATCTGCGTGCACACTTGGCCAAATGGGCTTAGGTTTATGGAGAGAAGCCCCAACCTGAATGGGTGCACCTATTTTGTCACACCTTGGATGTTGTCCCGAAGAACTAGTATGTAGAAACAGAGCTTCACCATGGTACAGGTGAATGGAATATTTTGCATGTGGGATTCATAATGACATTTAGCTCTGAAGAGGGGTTTGATTGTATTGACGAAGCACAACAAGAGGTGAAAGCAGCAATCTTTAGGTTACCGTAGGATCCTTTGGACCTGATTCAGCCTGAATGGGCTACTCAACTGAGTCACGCACTAGAATGATATAACATAACCAGTGAAGAAGAGGATGAGGATCTATGAAATATTAACATCCCTGAAACAAAAGGTCACCGCAAGGTTGAAGGACTGCAGATTGAGAATCTGGATATAACTGTGTCACTGAAAACAAAATAGGTAAAAATTGGTATAGAGGCAGAGCCCAAATTCGTGAAGATTAGAGATTATTCGGACGACACGATGGTGGATAAGGTCACTAAATTGTTCCGCAAATACCAGGATTTATTCCCTACCAAGTTTACGGATCTAAAAGGGATAATCAGGGACCTAGGTGTTATGAAAATCATATTGAAACCTGACATGAAGTTGATTAAGCAAAGACCTTACTGTCTCAATCCAAAATATAAGGATAAGGTCCACTTAGAGCTAGACAAGATGTTCGTGGCAGGCATCATTGAGCCTGTGGAAGAATCTCACTGGGTAAGCCCAACGGTGGTACAAGAGAAGAAGTAGAAGGATGAAATAAGGATATGCATGGATCTCAGAAAGTTGAATGACTCTTGCGTACATGATCCTTTCCCAACTTTGTTCATAGATGAAGTGTTGGACAATGTAGGTGGCCAGGAAGAATATTCCTTCACTGATGGGTTCTTTGGGTACCATCAGATTAAAATCGTACTACAGGATAGGAGCAAGGTGACCTTCACGACTGAGTGGGGATGTTTTTAGTACACTATAATGCCATTTGGATTGAAGAATGCACCTGCAATTTTCTCGCGTGTAGTCGTGCTAAGTTATGGTATGTTTTATGCTTATAACAATTTACTTCTTTTCTTATTATATTCCACAGATTTGCAATCACATGTACATAAAGTAAAGTGCAGATAGAACATTAAACGATTGACAGAAAACAAGCCAAGACAAGAGACACAAGATGTGGTGGCTAGTAAGGGACAAACCCCACAATGTGTGGGTAAAACCTTTGATAAATTCTTCTTTTATCTTCAATAATTCAGCAGAGAGAAATAGTACAATAAATCTGATTTATATTAGCAGTAGCAAACCCTAGATTAGCAACATCAGCATTAGTGACTTCATCATCAAAACTAGGGCAGTCAATATCTCACAAATCGACCGTCAGATCGGCTTGATTCCACCACCAAAAGTTGCAGCCTTCAAAGGAGGTTCAGATGAACCTACAGTTCAGATCAGAAGAGGAGGTTTGATGGTCCACGCTAGTCAAATTTTGGATCTGCAGTTGCAGCTTCAGTTTTAGCAGCTTCCTTCAAACTAGGGCAGTCGATATCTCACAAACCGTCCGTCAGATCGACTTGATTCCACCACCAAAAGTTGCAGCCTTTAGAGGAGGTTTAGATGAACCTATAGTGTAGATCAGAAGAGGAGGTTTGATGGTCCATGCTGGTCAAAGTTTGGATCTGTAGTTGCAGCTTCAGTTTTAGCAGCTTTCGTCTTCACATGTGTGAGAGAGAGACCCTTTTCTGCGCAGTAGAGAAGAGACTCTTTTTTGCACAGTAGAGAGAGAGAGATGTGATGATATGAGTGAGTGAAAATGAGGAAAAGTCCTCCTGTATTTATACACAACGTTGATGCTTGAATAGATGTGACTGTTGGGCTTCTGAGCCTACATGAGTTGTAGGTCGGCTTGATAATAATTCAACAATCAAAATAAATTCATATCTCCATAAATACTTATTGGAATTAGATGATATTTAGATCAATCTTACACCTCTCGATGAGAGGAATCTAATAAAAATATTATTAGCCATGAATAAGATGACCCACATGAAGTTTGGCCCTAGTTTCCAATTTAACACTCCCTCTCAACTAGGGAGAACTTCATCTACAATCTATCTGTCGGTCTCTACTATTCATCCATCAAATGCACTGCCTTGTACAACCTGACCCTTGCCCTACTGTGCTCTATTCTACCTGCTCTACTTTGTCTTGTTCTTCCATGTACTGATTTGTACTGCTCTGCTCTGTTCTACTCTGCTTTGTCTTGTTCTGCCCTGTACTGCTCTGCTCTGTTCTCCTCTGCTCTGCTTTGATTTGTTTTGATCTGCTTTTTTTTTGTTCTGCTCTTCTTTTGTCTGAATTGTGAAGAAGAAGAAATGATCAAGGATGTAGCATACTGACTTAAAATCATCAGAGTATGTACCACTAGTCCCAGACCAGTCTCAACCAAATAGAATTCAGTGTCATAGTATGTATAACTCCTACCACTGGTCTCAGACCAGTAACATCCTCCACTGACTCAAAGTCAGTCTCAAAGTGCACACCATTGGTCCCAAACCAGTCTCAACTGACCAGAAGTCAGTGTCATGGAGTGTACCACCCCTACCACTGGTCCCAAACCAGTATCATTGATCCCAGATCAATGGAGGTCATCCTAGCATAGGGAGTACAGTACATACAATGATGCATCCATCGGTACTACTATGGTCCCTAACTTCATTTCCCTACTCATTGATCAGATGAGAAGTACTTCCCATGAGTCCCAGACTGCATGGGTAGGATGCCTCGATAGGAGAACTAATCAATCCTATCCTCATAGGAGAACACATCAATCCTGCTACAATCGCCATGGAAAACACATCAATCCAGGCCTCACAGGAGAACACATCAATCCTGCTACAATCACCATGGAGAACACATCAATCCAGGACTAATAGGAGAACTAATTATCTTGCTACACAGGAGAGAAAATCATCTTGTTCCACAAGAGAGTGAATCATCTTGTCCCACAAGAGAGTGAATCATCTTGTTCTAGTGCGCACCACCAGGGGAGGGTGAGTCACCCTGTGGTTGTATGTTGCTCCAATAAGAACTGCAATCCCTCAGAGCTCCCAGAGCTCAATGTATGCAACACGCAGGACCCTTGTACAAGGGTTTCTTGATGACTCCAAGACGTTTTGGAAAATCACAGATTAGATCTTTCCTCAGGGCTTTGACAAGGTGTATCGACCTGTACATCATCTTAATGCGATCGAGCCTCCTTTCTCATCGACTTACCATATCCCAAATGATGTCTATCTGCTGGAGCACTCGATGAATATGGGATTCCTAAATAATCAAAACCCACGTCTAGTTGTTACAGAGAATCACAATGGTATGTGTTCAAACAACTCACTGAAGAGCTTCCCCAACCATGCAGCTTCATACGAGATCATACTCGTAGATATGTATCTGGTCTTGGCGGTGCTTATGGAAACCAAATTCTGCTTCCTGCTCATCCATTATATCGAAGAAGAATCCAAAGAGAAACATCACTAAAAGTGCTCCAGTGATCCTCCACACTACCTGCCTAATCAACATTCGAATAATCATGTAGTTTCATATTTCTCACAGTGTATCTCAATCCATGAGAGATTGTGTCCTGAAGACATCTCAAAAGATTCTTGGCACCAATATAGTGAGCTCAACCAAATATGAGCTCACAATGCTAATTGCAAAACATATGTTTGAATGGAGGTTCACCAAGAACATCAATGCGAATGAGTTTTTGAAACTCAGAGGCATTTCCCAAATCTAGTCCAACATCACTACCATATAACTTCTGAAAGTTAAGATCCTCGAGGTAGTCACAGGCTTGCAGTTCATCATACCAAATATTTTCATAATCTTCACCACATATTGTCCTTGAGATAGGAAAATTTCCCTTGGCTTCTGCCACAATTCAAGTCCTTGCTTCTTCATTTCAAATTCAAATCCCTCTTACATTTGTAAATGAGGGTATGCACCTGTTAGAAATAGGTCATCCACATACAACACCAGTATGAGAGGCTTTTCATCTTCAATCTTAAGGTAAAGGTTAGGATTGGCTTCACTCCTAGTGAATCCCAGCTTCATCAAGTAGCTATCGATCCTCTCATACCATGCTCGGGGTGCTTCCTTCAGGCCATAGAGAGCCTTCTTCAACCTTCATACATGAGATTTTCAATCATAAATCTAAAATCCTTCGGGTTGCTCCACATAGACCTCTTCTTTGATCAAACCGTGCAAGAACATGGTCTTGACATCCATCTAATGCAAGTTCCATCCTTGTGAAGCCACAAGGGCTATGATCAAGCGGATGGTCATATATCTGGCAACAGGTGAAACTATCACATCATAGTTTATACCTTCCTTCTGGGAGAAACCATGAGCAACAAAACGAGCCTTATACTTTTCCGTACTTCCATTTGTTGCATGCTTTATCTTGTAAAGCCATTTGGAAGTAACAATTGTCTTGTCTTGGGGTCTGGGAACTACTTCCCAGACATCATTCTTCATAATAGACTCATATTCTTTGGTCATAGCATCCTTCCATACTTGATGCTTGATGACATATGAGAATGATGAAGGCTCATTTTGTATGATCGTGCTCATGATGGTCAGGTGTCCCTGATACCTGTTAGGTTTCTTACTTTCACGGAAGGTTCCTCGGGGTGCAGAATTTCCTTCAGCATGATCAAGTAGCCCCCTAAGCCATGAAGGCCTCTTCCTAGAAGAGGAAGGCTCATGTGGAGGAGGATCAATCAGATCCATGGGTTATTCTACATCAGGCATTGATTCATCATCCTTTTCTTTCAGTTTCCTGGTGTCAGCTTCTTGAGAGGTCCTCAAAGTTGGAAGATTGTCCACCTCGCTGAGAGCCATATCTTCGTCAAAGGTGACATCATGACTAATAATGACTTCCCTTTGACCAGCTACATTGATTCTATAGCCTTTAATATTTTCACCATAGCCCACGAAAATTCCTTTCTTTCCAGATGCACCCAATTTATTTCTTTTCTCTTTCGGCACATGAAAATATACAGGGCTTCCAAAAATTCTAAAATGAGAAACATCAGGTTTCTTACCGGTGAACATTTCTTTAGGAGTCTTGGAACCCAATGCTTGATGAGGGCATTGATTTTGTACATATACGACGGTGTTTGCAGCTTCAGCCCAAAGAAACTTCGGAACTATTTGATCATGTAGCATGGACCAGAAAAATTTCATAATCATGCAGTTATTCCTTTCCACCACACCATTCTGCTCAGGAGTATGTGGTGTAGTAGTTTCGCTCTTAATGCCAGCCTCAGATATGCCTGAGTGAACCAACTGTAATATATCATAGGTCTTTCTTTGGCTTGAGGGGAATGGTCCCCTTTTGAGCTTTCCTTTGGCACATCCTGGACATACACCTTCTTTCTCTACTTGGAATTCAGGCATCCTTGTCACCATTTGTCTTACATCGAGTAGAGCTTTATAATGAAAGGGGGGAAAACCTGTGATGCCAAAGTTCAGACTAAAGAGATGTGTCATAAGACATGACACCTAGCGGATTTCCATCGACCTGATATAATGAATCGACATGAAACCCAAGAGTAAATGCATATTTAACATTATTTTTCCATATATGTACCTTGCCATTGCTAAAGGTTACCTTGTAGCCTTTGTCTTCCATTGCCGAGATGGACAATAGGTTCTTTTTGAGGTTAGGTGCATTTAAGACATCCTGGAATTTATAGCCTTTTTGAACGGTTGTCCTCTTCCTTGATTCCCAACTCTCCTCTTACCTTTGCTATTGAATTTGTCATTCCTTTGATTATCATCAGAGGGATTTTGATCATCATCCTGGTGTGAGTCCTTTCTATTAGGGCACTCCCTTGCATAGTGACCTGCTTTATCGCAGATGTAACATCGTCCTTTTCTTCCACCCTTAGGTCCAACCTTTCCTTTTGATTTAGTCCCGGAATTATTTATTTTCTTTGTTTTGACTTCACCGTTTTTCCATTTGTTCCAGACAGTAGCAGATGCATTTGATGGAGGCTCAACAATATTGCCTCTGACATGGTCCAACACTCCTTGATCTTGTACGGTTAGATCAATAGACATCTTCCATCCGTGATAGTCAACTTTCTCATGGAGCTTGTCTTTGGCAGGAAAGAGTGTTGATGACCCCATAGTTCTTTTAGGATATCCTTGCCAATCTTCTCTTCGGTGATTGCTCTTGCTCTTGCTCGGGCTTTTTCTTCACCTCAGCTCTGATACCATGTTAATTTATTGTATGTTCTATGCTTATAACAACTTACTTCTTTTCTTATTATATTCCATAGATTTGCAATCACATGTACATAAAGTAAAGTGCAAATAGAACATTAAACGATCGACAGAAAACGAGCCAAGACAAGAGACACAAGATGTGGCGACTAGCCAGGGACAAACCCAACAATGTGTGGGGGAACCCTTTGATAAAATTTTATTTTATCTTCAATAATTCAGCAGAGAGAAATAGTACAATAAATTTGATTTATATCAGTATTAGAAAACCCTAGATCAGTAGCATCAGCATTAGCGGCTTCATCATCAAAACTAGGATAGTCGATATCTCACAAAACGACCGTCGGATCGGCTTGATTCCACCACCAAAAGTTGCAGCCTTCAAAGGAGGTTCAGATGAACCTACAACACATATTAGAAGAGGAGGTTTGATGGTCCACGCTGGTCAAAGTTTGGATCTGCAATTGCAGCTTCAGTTTCAGTAGCTTCCTTCAAACTAGGGCAGTGGATATCTCGCAAACGTCTGTCGGATTGACTTGATTCCACTACCAAAAGTTGCAGCCTTCAGAGGAGGTTCAGATGAACCTACATTGTAGATCAAAAGAGGAGGTTTGATGGTCCACGCTAGTCAATGTTTGGATCTATAGTTGTAGCTTCAGTTTTAGCAGCTTCCGGCTTCACATGTGTGAGAGAGAGACCCTCTTCTGCGCAGTAGAGAAGAGACTCTTTTCTGCACAGTAGAGAGAGAGATGTGATGAGATGGGTGAGTGGAAATGAGGAAAATTCCTCCTGTATTTATACACAACGTTGATGCTTGAATAGATGCAACTGTTGGGCTTCTGAGCCTACATGAGTTGTAGGTCGGCTTGATAATAATTCCATAATAAAAAGAAATTCGTATCTCCATAAATACTTATCGAAATCGGATGATATTTAGATCAATCCTACACCTATGGATGAGAGGAATCTAATAAAAATATTATTAGCCATGAATAAGATGACCCACATGAATTTTTTCCCTAGTTGCCAATTTAACAAGCCATTACTATGTTCAAGGAGTTTATTCATAAGTTCCTGGAAGTATACTTTGATGATTGGACTATGTTTGGGCTGGTGAAATTCCATGTAGCAAGCTTGCGCCTGATGCTGGATACTTATCAAAGATACCGGATCACGCTCAATCTGAGGAAATGCCTGTTCTGTGTTCCTTTTGGGACCCTGTTGGGTCATGTGGTTTGTAGACAATGACTGATGGTAGATCCGGTGAAGATCGCGGTGATACTAAATTTGGAAGCACCAAGGAATGTGAAACAGTTGCACGCTACCCTAGGACACACAGGCTATCTGAAAGTTCATCAAAGGCTATGCCCAGATCACCGCGCTTATGGAGAAGTTGTTAAAGAAGGATTTCACATTCTGCTGGAATGAGGACTGTAAGAATAGCCTAGATATATTGAAACAAAAGATGGTCACTGCACCGATCCTAGTCTTCCTAGATTGGAAGAAGGAGTTTCATGTACATGTCGACGCGTCATGTATAACGTTGGGAGTAGTACTGACAAAGGCTGGCATAGGACACTTGGACCATTCTATTGCATTTGCAAGCAAAAGGTTATCCAAGGTAGAGAGGAACTATTCCACCACCGAGCACGAAGGGTTAGCCATGGTATATGCACTCTAAAAGTTTAGACACTACTTGTTGGGTGGCCATTTTAAGATGTATACAGATCACTCCGTGTTGAAGTACCTGGTCAATAAGCCTTTGTTGGGGAGGAGAATCTACAGATGGTTGTTATTGTTCCAAGAATATGATTTTGAAGTCATTATGAAGCTTGGACAACTGAACGCGGGACTAGACCATCTGTCGCACATCAAGACAAGGGAAGAGCACACGAATTTGGAGGAGGTATTCCTTGACACATAGATATTTGCAGTGTGCATCATGAAAGGTAATTTTGAGGATATAATACACTTCCTAAAAATAGGAATTGCCCCGAAAGGATACACCACCCAGCAAAAGAAGGAATTACTAGTGCACACGGCAGATTTTTCTATCATTGCTAGGCATCTGTATAAAATGGGGTCTGATGAGATATTGCAATGATATATACCAGAGTTTGAAAGAAGCAGCATCCTTGCATATGCTTATGGGGCTGCTGCAGGAGGACATTACTTAGGGAGAGTGACCGCGTAAAAGATTCTACACGCAGGATTGTGGTGGCCAACCCTCCATCAGGACTCAAAAGCGTATTGCAAGGCGTGTGATGTGTGTCATGCCTTTGAATCTATATATGACATTGCAACCCTTTGAGAAATGGACAATAGATTTTGTGGGACCCATTCAATCCCAAGGAAAAATGGGAGCAAGGTACATTATCACCATGATGGAGTATTTGACTCATTGGGCGGAGGCACAACCTGTGAAGGATTGCACAGGCATGACCACTACAAAGTTCCTCTTTGAGTATGTACTGACGTGATTTGGTTATCCAAATATTTTGATGAGTGGTCGTGGTACACACTTTCTGAATGAGATGATCAACGCGCTGACAGAGGAATTTTAGGTATATCACTAGAAGAGCACACCTTATCACCCTCAGGCTAATGGGACAGTGGAAGCATTAAATAAAGTGTAGGAGAATGCACTGACCGAGGTTTGCAACGCTCAAGGAAGTGATTGGGACCTAGGCATACCTGTAGTACTATGGGCTTATTGGACGACATGCAAGAAGTTGACTGGATAAACTCCCTTTAGGCTTGTCTCTGGTGTTGAAGCGATAATGCCTATGGAATATATTGTGCCTAATCTATGCATAGTGGTTCTCATGGGTATGATGGATCATAGAGCCCTTGAGGAAAGGCTCGCACAACTGGATGAGCTTGAGGAATAGATTTTTCTTTCTGGATTTCACCAACACATCCAAAAGTAGCGCGAAAAAGCATGACATGATCGACACATTAAGTAGCGCACCTTTAAGGTAGATGACCTGATTTTGTTATATGACAGCAAGTTTGATAAATTTCCAGGGAAGTTCAGAATGCACTGGTTGGGGCCCTATGTCATTAAGGAAATTACCGACAAAGAGTGGTACAACTAGTCAAATTGAATGGAGATCCCTTCCCAGGAAACATGAATGGTAGTCAATTGAAGCCATACACCAGTGGTCTGCCCATGTGACTAGATGAAGGTAGCATAGTCTTAGCACTCCAGGCAGCTGAAAGGAGACGCAGGGATATAAACTACACTACTTGGGTTGGGGAGCTACGCGATTGGAGGATTGTGCAAAGCAACGAAGTTTCACAAGGTTTGCAGTAGCGCGAAGGGAGCTCCGCTACACAAGGATAAATCACGCAGATAGGCAGGAAAGTAACCGTTAATGTCACTGTTCATGATTTGACAGTAGAAATTCGGCCAAATTTTGTGCGTGCCTCCCATTTAAGACGAAATTTATGGCTCATATCTTTGAAAATCTACCGCCAATTCAACATTAATGAACAGTGTCTACCAACCTGGCTATCGGCACTTCAGAAGATGCCGAGATGTTGCATGCAAAGGCCTCTAGTGCGATAGTGCTACCTAATGGAGCACTGACCATGAAGAATGAAGCTGACAGGCCCATTGTTAACACCTAAAGGGATTACGGTTGAATCTGGCATCGCTCCCGCGTGAAGCACTCCACCTCTTACAGGATGGAGTGATTGTAGAGTTGAGGGCCCAGTGAGCACCGAGCCCTCTACATGATCAGTGAACAACGGATAAACAATGAGCAGATGGCACTACAGTGAGATTCTACCATTGTCGTTGAGACCGAGGTGACAAATTAGAGAAAGCGCATTATGCAAGTCATCGAGGAGGCATGCCAAATGGTCCTAGAGTTGGCCATTCCTGAGGAGGAGCTAGTCGAGATGCGCATCTGCAAGTTGGCCATAGGGGTGCATGACACTCGTACTGAGATGGAGAGGGTTTAGTTGGAGTTGAACCTGCAAATGACAGAGTTATAGTTGAAGGCCCAACCTTTAACTCTGCCAGAAGTGAAGGAGCAGCGAGCAACCATTGTCACAGAAGCAGTAGCGGTGGTGGACAGTGTAGAATTCACACAACATTTTGAGCCATCATTTGAGGTCCTAACAAGCTTACAGGAGGACCCCAATGTATAGTGATTGGAGACAGAAGTGCATGAGCTACAATAGCTCTATGATGAGGTCAAGGGCACAGTGCAAACTGGTGCGCTAACACAAAGACTAGCAAAGCTACAGGAGGCGAAGCAACTAAAGGAACGGGAGGATGCGACACTACAAAAGGAAGCAGTGCTGAAGGCACAACTGAAACTCTAGCTAGATGAGGTTTACACGGTAACAAGATCTATTTAAGGAAAGCTTGCGACTCTGCAAGCTACTCAGCAAAAGCTTCAGGCTAACAGTTCAGGAGCAGTGACCGAATAGATGGTCAAAGACACAACGCAGGTGACTGCACAGTGCACAACTGAGGTTGCTGTCATACGATTTGAACTGGAAGGTCTTCACGCAAAGATCTCCACACCTGTCGAGTGACTCGAGGGCGAGTCATGATGTTTGTGTTAGGGGCCTATTGGGAACGGGATCCCCCAAGGACAGTTTTAGGGCTAAAAGCACATGTTTTGGGATGAATTTTGTATTAAAATAGTAAAGTCTCTGTAATTTGTGGCCAGCATGAAGGTGTCATGAGTGATAAAGGGTCTTCCACCCTTATTTTTGCAAAGTAAATTTCGCTGTAAAAGAGCTAAGTAAGTAAGCTCTAGGTAGTTTAGATAAGTCTTGGAGAGTCATAGATCTAAAGTAAGACTAAGTTTTGGGTCGTAGCGTAGGTAGAGGCTCTGTAGCTGAGTGCGCAGAGGCATAGGGTGGAAGTCCGCAGCTGAGTGCATGAACCCCTGTAGTTGTGTGCGCAGGTTGGATAGAGTCTGTAATCACTTGAAAGATATCAATAAAGAGAAGTGTTTTGCAAATTCTGTGTCTTTGTTCCTGTTAATGCATCTTGACATGTTATGTATCAATTTCATGTATAATGCTTATATGATGCATGGATGTATGTAATTACGTTGGTTAAATGAACACAAGTAGGAACATTTGTTTACACGGTGCTAACTATGATTGTCTAATAAGATAAGTAAGATACTCAAACTAGTTTGGGAAACTTGCATGGCACACTGCCATAGCAACATGAAAGTACCTAAGCCATAGGTTAGGGTTGTGCGAAGGCCAATCATACCCTTTCGCATAGGTACTGAAGGGATGAATAGAGGGCTAGTCTAGCAAGCCATAGAACTAAGTGACCTACGTGAAGGCATGGATAGAAGGAATAAACCGACCTCACGACCATCTCAGGGTGTGGAAACTTAGTTTCAGCATTCCACCATACTGCTTCGAGTGAGACTTCGATCTACGCTTCACGGGCTGATGCCGAAAGGACCAATAGTGTAGGGATCTATTTTGCTAACTATTAATGAACCTGGGTCAGGCCCCCTCAAGCCAACAATTATGTTGCACATAGGGAAGACTCTCATCCCATGTTCGTAGATGCTTATATTTGTACATGCATAGTATCTTCACAATCATCTTGTTGATGACCTCTATCTGGCCATTAGCTTGGGGGTGGAATGTAGTCAACTTGATGAGCTTGGTGTCCAATAATGACCAAAGTCTCGACCAAAATGTGTTTAGGAACCTGCTATCCCGATTTGATATAATGGTTTGTAGGATCCCAAAATGTACCCACACTCATTAAAATAAGAGTTTAGTCATGGCTTCTACTATGATACTCTTCTTGCAGGAAGACAATATGGCCATGTTAGAAAATCTGTCGACAACCACAAATACATAGTCATTTCCATGCTTGGTAGAAGGAAGGTTAGACATATAGTTCATAGAGATGGATTCCCAGGGTCATCTAGGAGTATGAAAAGAAGTATACAAGCCTTGCTTCTTAATTTTTGGCTTTGTGATGGTGCAAACAGTGCAAAATCTGATGTTTTTTCCAACATCTTGTCATACATTTGGATAATAAAAATATTGTTGTAGTACCACAACTGTCTTCTCAACACCACAGTTTCCTGCGAACAAACTGTAGTGTGCATCCCAAATCATCTTGTCACACTCACTTGAAGGAACAAAAAAGTTTCCCAGGTGACATAATAATGCATCCTATAGGTGGAAGTTCAAAACTTGCTTGACCTCTATCAACATCTGGTATGTAGTGGCGAATTCTGGATCATTTTTGTAAAGCTACAACCATCCATAAGTCTCGTCGATTCGAATCTTTTCACTTCAAATTTGAATACAAAATCACATTTTAAAGAGCATGTAACCATAAGATGCATATACATAAACGAAGTGGAAATAAACAACAACCATGAGAAGCAAAGACACAATAAGTTGATAACAAAGTTCACCTAGTGTGGGTTATGTCTTTAGGCTCTGCTCAATGTGGGGAGGCCTCTTTCTTTAATCTTCAATAAAAATCAAATTACATGCATGTATGAAAGACACCTTATACCTCCACTTTTGGGAATGGCCTGAAAATACACACCTCTACTAAAGAAATGCACCACACCATTGAATTATTGGCAAAATATCATGAAAAATGACTGTAAACTTGATCCCTTTATGCTTTGGTCAAAATATGGACCTTCAAGAATCTCAAAGATTCCTTCTCACTAGTTGACTATAATTATGTTGCTCAGATGACAAATACAACTTCACCATTGTGCACCTTTTGAAAAAATGAGTAAAATGAGTATAAAGTCTGCTTGGTTATGAAACTATCAAAATTTGGCACTTAGGGAATCTTTTAGATTCCTCATGATTCCACAAATGTTCCTCTCAGCAATTTGATTGAATATATGCTACTCAGATGAAAAATATGACTTCACCACTACTCTCCTTGTAAAAGACTAAGTAAAATGAGTATAAAGTCGGCCAAGTTCTGAAATTATCAAAATTTGGCCCTTAGGGAATCTTTTAGATTCCTCATGATTCCACAAAGATTCCTCTTTGCAAATTGACTACAGATTTTCTACTCATATGAAAAATCTAGCTTCATCACTGTGCTCCTTGCGAAAAACTGAGTAAAATGAGTATAAATTCGACCTAGTTATGAAACTGTCAAAATTTGGCCCTTAGAGAATCTTTTAGATTCCTTGAATATTCCCCTACCTTAGGGTTCTGCTCCTCGATTTATGTGCCATATTAGGGTTTCACCTCTACATTGGGTTTCATGTCTCTATTCCATTGTGGCAAACATGAGTTTAAATAAAAAAGGAAATGGCATTAAATTTTAAGCCCACATTTCTGGGAGAATGGTTGGCAGTGTTAATTTGTTGGGCCTTTAGCCAATTTTAATTTTTTTGGTTTTTTTTTTTTTTTTAATATGCACAAAATTTGTTCGCCGAAATTTTGGGGTCACCATAAAAATTATGTAGGTGCAAATTTTTCTAGTTCCAGCTACCGAAAACTATTGTTTCCAAGTGCCAAATTATTTCCTCGTTAATTTCTGCCAAATTTAGCAACTCTACCAAATATAGTTTGGTTCCAAATTTAGTTTGTGCTATGCTAACTTTAGCCAAGAGGCCTAGTTGATGAAAACTTTGACTAACCATAAATTTTGCATACAATTTCATATTGATGTGCCATTTGTGCCGTTGGAAATCTTGTGATGAGATCTTTGATCTGACTCTGGTTTCATGGTAATCCAAGAACTTTTATTTTGAGCCTTTCCTCGACCCTCTTTGATCACTAAGTGTTTCGAGAGCCACCTGGATCATTTGTGTCCACAAGAGTCGAGGATAGTGGTCAACGCCGCAAACCACTGTCTGACTAAGGAACTCTGCTACATTATTAGTGTTTCCCTTCTTATACTTAATGTTCATATGGAACTATTGTAGATATGTGGACCATTTTTTATGGCAATCATTCGGCAATTTCCCTTATGTTTGTATAAACTAGAGAGGTCTATGATTTGTATGGATGATCATTTCATTCCTAGGAATGTAATGTTTCCACTACTGGCAAGTTTGCACAATGAAATATGTCTCTTTATGATAAGTGGCGTATTTCCAAATTTATCAAAGAGTGTCTCACTATGATAGGCCACCAAATGCCCTTTTTTGGTGAGAACTACACCAATAGCATAGTCAAAGGCATCTATCTCAAATTCAAATGGTTGTTGTGAATTTGGCAATGTGATCTCTAGTGTGGATCAAAGACAGTGCTTTAGCTCAATGAAAGCCTTCTGTTGGGACACAGACCAGATTTTTTTTCTTTTGCTTCGCCCTTGGTAACTTGTCTTAGAGGCAAAGTGATATGAGAGAATCCCAACATGAACCTTCGATAGAATTAATAAGGCCCAGAAATATGCAAAGCTCTATGAGAGTGGTGAGGGCTAGCTAATCCCAAATGACTTGGATCTTAACAAAATCCATATGGATGCTATGCTCATCAATGATGTAACCCAAATATTGGACTTGGTTCATGCCAAAGGTGCATTTCTACATGTTGGCACACACTTTTCATTTTCGCAGGGTTTGAAGGACCTACCGAATATGTTGTAAGTGTTCTTCCCAACTCTTGTTGAAGATGAGGATGTCATCCAAATATACAACCATGAATGTGTTGGTAAATGGTTGCAAGATGTCATCCATCAATCTCATAAAGTTGCAAGGGAATTTGTCAATCTAAAAGCCATGACCAACCACTCAAAAAGGCCCTCCTTAGATTTGAAGGCGGTCTTCCATACATCTTTTGGTTCTACTGAAACTTAGTGATAACTAGGCTTCAAATCACTCTTGCTGAAATACTGGGCCCCTTTGAGCTGGTCAAGAATGTCATAAATACATGGGATTGGATACTTTTACCTGACAATCATTTTATTTAGTCCCTGATAGTCAATGTAGAGTTTCCAGGTCCCATCCTTCTTCTATACGAGTATAATAAAGTTCCAACAAGGTGAGTAACTTGGTCAAATGTGTCATTTCTATAGAAAGAACCAGATATTTAGCTTGATTTCTTCGTTTTCCATCAAAGAGTCATGGTATATCATCCCATTTGGTACAGGTGCTCGAAGAGTCAAATAGATTGAATGCTTGACTTGGAAGTGCATAGGTGACTCTATGGGTGAGCAGAATATGTCTTTGTATTATTCCATGACGTTATCCACCTGCTTCTTTTTCGTCATGGAATTCTTCCCAGGGGCCATGGATGTGGCCATGATCTTTCCATTGCTTTGAGATCGAATAGTAAAGGAAAAAAAATCCCAGTATGGGAGATAATCTTGCTACATTTCTTAGTAGAGATCAAATAAATGACAGTAGGTGGGGTGCCTCTGGTATCTGTTGCATCTAAATTTGCATGTAAGGAGATATTTCTCCATGATCTAGTGTCCAAATTAGATCACCAGACATCAAAAGGAAAAACCAATAGAGATATAATAGTGTCCCAACCTAAATGATCAAACATGCATCAGATAGTCAATTCTATATACTACGGAAATATGTTTGCACCTAGCCTCTTCATACGTTTGGAAGGGATTTTGGGTCTTATGCATATTCCCATGCTCCAATCTAGAAATCTACCTTTTCCTCACCTGATCACGATCCCTACACATAGCCACAAAGAAATAGAGACATCAAGTGACCTTCCTCGAAAGATTGTTAGATCAAAATGTCATAGAAACAACTATAAAGCATTATGAATACAAATAAATATAGGGAAGGAACATGTGTTTCTATTTTCATGAAAAAATCATATCAAAATCATATACCTTCACCTCAAATCCTCCTCTCTATGATCCGATAGCATCTCCTCACTATAACAAGGAAATTAGCATGAAGAGAAATACTCAAGCAACAAAAACCTCACAAGCTCCCTCTAGTAGCAAGATAGCAACATAGGCTCAAGATCTATAGCTCACCAAGAATATATCTCCCAAAAATCACCTAACCTTCTCAAATGGTCTAGTCTACATAGGAAGAAGAGAGGTCCTAAGAGGATGAATGTAGATGCTCAGGATGACAAGAAGTCATGGAAGCTTATAAATGATATGTCTTGGCCAGCTTGAATAAGTCATGAGTCGAATTTATCTCCTAGGGACCAAGACACTCCAGAAGACATCCCTTGTCACAAGCATAGAAAAGAATGAAAAAGGCCATAGTCACATGCACAAGGAAGGGATGGGAGTGATTGTGAGGCTCTAGTAACTCTCATAGGCCTCCATCTATGTGACTCAGAAGTATGACTAGAAAAAAGTTCTAAAGCCTGGAAAAAGTCAAAAAACCATGAGGACTAAGGAACACTGACCTTAGGGGGTAAAATATGTCGATAACATATGCCCCCTAATGTATGAGGTCAGAAGAAAAGTTGAAGGCCTAAATACATTATGATAAAGCTAAGAGGTCAAAACAAGAGTGAGGAGACAAAGCCAAGAATGCAGATCTAAAGACTCTGGAGTTGAAGTCTTATCTATGCTGATAACATCCTCGAGACCATCATACCCATACTTAGTCAAAAGAAGATACTAAAAATGGCCATCAAAACATACGTTGCGGATCCATGAGATGAAGTGTTAGAACATGGCCACGAAAGACATACATAGTGGATCCATGTAAATTAATAAATATATCATAGCCACTAACAAATACAATCATGGATCTATGTCACAGTATACATCAGTAGGACTATGGACACATGAAAGGCAGAGAAGTGTCTCAAGATAGTTCTAAAAGTACATAAAAAATACATAACTCCAACGCAGTTTAGGAATGATGCTATATAAGAGTGAGATGTTCCTAACCCAGGGTCTTCAACATAACCCCAATGGTACAAATCTACATTATGTGAATGTGTGAGATGATGTCAAGCATGGTAGAAACCGTATAATTACTATCCAATGAGTTAAACCCATATTAGATGCAAGATAATCCACCAATGAGGAAAATGGACCCCAAAGTACCTAGTACAGTCCAACAAGTGTCAGTAAATGAGATGCCATCGAGCACCACTAAACTTGATCAATTAGGAGCCAATGATGTAAACCCACTGTTGATTGTGAGGAAGCCTACCACTAAGGTTTGCAAGCTCCAAGGTACTACTAGTTCCTAGACCAAGCTCCTGGATAATGAGCTGAAGTCGACAGGAGAAGATCCGTCGAAGGAGGGCCTTGATGTATCCCCCATCAATCGACATGGAACATAACAGTATGATGTGATGTATGGATGAAGTCATGAGATGATGAAGTACAACTGACATAGGGATGGCTAACCAAAAAATGTCAATAGGCTACTACAGATAGCTGACATAGGCTAAGACTTCCCTTGAACAGATAGCGGCATGACACAAAATTGACTTAGCAACATTACTAATGAGCACCATGTGATATCATGCAATGACAGAGAAGGCACCAAAGCATGCTCCGTATGATTGGAAGAGTAACTAGATGGAGGAGTAAAGAGATTCATATGGATGGTACATATCCTAGGCAAACTAAAACCCAACTGTGAGATAATGAAGCAGATAGGTGTCGTGTTCAATGATGGCATAAAGGATTCTTCCATTTGATGAAAAGTGGAAATAAATGTTCCCTCCCTTCTCTTTTTATAAGTTCTTTTTTCGTAAATTTGTTTCCCAAGCTCGAAAAAGAGATAAAAGTATACAATGAGAACCCCATAGCCATAATAGACTAGGGTATTCCTTTTTCGTAACTACTCCATCCCAATTCGGAAAAGGGTTAAACTTATACTGGGTAGAAGACCCTTCAAGTACTTTCACAAGCATGGAGACAATTTCACTCGACAATATTTTCTAAATTATGGAGTCTGAAAAGAGATTAAAGGAAAAATTTCCTAGAGGAACAAGTGGTATAAAGGACAGAAACTGGTTCCAGTAATGATGAAACTACTCATGACATAAAGAGGAAAAGAGGACGGCTAATAAGACCACTCATCACAATGACTCCTCCAAGAACTGGTAAAATACCAAGTGAAACCAATTGATAGGCCAAGTAGAGGATGACGATGGAATGAAGAAACCAAGGCTCATTGTGCAAAAGTAGGATAAAAAAAGTGGCAATCACAAGGGATAAATTGTGGAATCCTCCCGGGTTATAGCCAAAAAATAGACAAATAAGAGGACACGAGGCTTAGATTCTAAATCATGGTGGGTCATGCGGAGGGATTCTGTTGGGATGGCCCCCCCAGGTGTAAGTTTTGTCTAAATTTTGATGTAATATTGTAAAGTCTCTGTATTTTGAGGAGCAGAGCATGAATAACGCAGAAAGTTAAGAGTCAAAGGGGCTTTTAGGTAGGTTAAAGCTCCCTATTTTGTAAAGGGATGGGTTGTTTTGATTAAGTAAGTAAAAGCTATAAAAAGAAGTCATCTAGGAGTCATTAGGTAGTACATGAATATTATTTTAAGTCTATTTTGTCAATAATTCTGTATTCTGAAGAAGGGGAAGGCTCCTGCAGCTGAGTGTGCAGAGACCTTGGCAAGTCCAAAACTGAGTGCACGGGCCCCTACAGCTGTGTCCAAAGGGTCAGAAGAAGTGTATTCATTGAATATCTGAAGTAATAAAGCCTATTTGAAGCAATTTCGTGCATTCTCTGTATATTTATATGTTTCTATGTTTATGCTCAGTTATGATTCGATTCTCTGTAATATTGTTTTAATTGC
The DNA here is from genome assembly GCA_031772625.1 of Pinus tabuliformis. NCBI lineage: Eukaryota > Viridiplantae > Streptophyta > Pinopsida > Pinales > Pinaceae > Pinus > Pinus tabuliformis. Next base: position 675,870,432 of record CM062807.1, read on the forward strand.
ATCGCGAAGGTCCAGATCTACTTTTGTATGATAACTTATGCATGTTAGAACAATTAGGCAAAGCTCATAGATCTATTTAAGTAGAAATCACTTTAAGTCTGTGATTCTGAAGATAAGGGTTTGCGAAGGTCAGATCAAGCCCTAGATTAAAGAAATGCCTTACTGCTACATCACATAACCTTCTAGATGCAGAAACCTAGTTCTAGCATCCCCTAATACTGCCCAAAGTGAGACCACAGTCTGCTCTAAGTGGGTTGTTTCCGAAAGGGCCGATAGTGTACGGTTTTTTTTTTAGCATAGCTAACTCTAGACCTGGGTCCAAGCCCCCTCAAACAAAAAAATGGTTCTGTTGTCAGGACCAAGATCTATCTGAGGGATGTGTGATGTGGCATCCATGGAGACCAACTAAGAAATAACTCCAAAATTGGGTAGATCAGAAGTTGCATGAGTTTGCAACTAAGGAAAATCGAAATTTTCACTGGTCATAAGATAGGTGGTTACAGAGATATATCTACATAGAAGAGCACGACATTTTGCTTTCATCGTTCGCTTGCGAATTACACTAGTCGTTGTCTAAATTGGCAACAAGCCAACCTACCTAGAAACATGACAAACATTCGGTGTGGACTCTTGAACTGATCAAGCGTCTTGAAGAATTTGATCATAAGGTTGCAAGGGCTATCGATTATTGGATCGATAGTATTTTGGGTAGTTTCATCACTGGATTTGATATTGACACATCTATATCTTATAGAAAATTTGAATGCTAATTCTTTAAGGGTCTAAGAGGTAAGTACCTAAAATTGCTAAAAACTTGGATTAAAATATTGTTGTACGAAAAGGGTGTTATGCCTTTGAATTAATGCTCAAAAGAGGCTAGTCGAGATCTACGCAAAGTGGCAAAAGGTTCCGAGTAGATTGTGAAAGATACATTGAAGGTGAATACAATTCGTTGTTAGGGGATTTAGAAACTAATAAAGAGGGAAACCCTAATACACCTGGAGGTACACCGCAGATAAAGGTTAAGGGCACTTATGGGATTCTGCATCCATCCACTCCACCTATGCCTTCCTCGCCATCTCATACACCTACAACTACACCTCCACCTCCACCTTCATTATTCAATATGGTGAATACAGTGAAAATGGTTCTATTCAAGGGTCAGGGATTAGAGGATCCTGATCAGTTTTGGTTCATAGAAGAAGCTATGTGGAAGGCATAGCAGGTCAATGATGATGACATGAAGAAGGTGAAACTGGTTACAAAGTTACAGGATAGAGTGCTTACATGGTATATCAAATATAGTACAACCAATCTGAATGCTACGTTGGCTGAGACAAAGATTGTGCTGAATGTAGAATTTAGAAAGTCGAAATCACAAGCTCAATGTGTTACTGAAATAAAGGAGATCAAGTAGACAATTAACAAGTCCACATGGGATATATATATTAGATGTTGAAGTGCTTACTGAGGCAAGCTAATCTTCAGATTTCAGACGAACAACATAAGGAATGGTACATAGCTACGCTATTGGCACACTTAAGATTACCTTTGTCTCAGCAGAAGATCAGATCTCAGGCCAAAGCATTAGATATCATGATTAAGCAGGAGGCTTCTTCGATCCAGGACATGAATATAGGATTCCAACAGATAGAGTCATATTTATCAAGCCTACATATGGAGTTTTAGATTTTGAAGAAGGGAAATGAGGTTCAGTTGGGAATACGCCCTAAATTTTGGTGCATGAAGTGCAAATTTGTAGGCCACTATCAAGACCTGTGTATCGGGACTATATATTTGTAGGAGGTACCAACTCAGTGAAACCAGAGTCTCCTATTGGTTCAAGAATAATTCAAGTGTCTGGTGTAGTATCTGCCAAGTGTCAGGACTACATCTGATAGAAAACTATTATCTATTGAAAAATTTTGTATAGTGAACAAAGAAACTATTTTGTAACTTTTTTAAATCAATTTGCCATGATGAAAGAGATTTCTGAAGATATGACTTGATGTTAGAAAGAACCCCAATGTATAGGATGCAAGCTAAAACCTGTACGTATAACGATCAGGGCTCACTTGAGGCTCGCCAGAGGATTCCAAGGATAGGGAAGTGGATGAGGAGGAGGCGCTGGAAGAGGTGGGGGCCAAATCATCTGCTACAACTATGGAGAACAAGAACATTTTGCATGTGACTGTCAAAATCCAACCCATCCTTCTTGTCAATACTGTAAGAAATTTGATCATGTTATAGAAGATTGTCTTGTATTAATAGCAAAGATGTAGGAAAAGAAGAACCAAAAGTTGACTCAGAACATTCAGATTATGAGATCTGAGCCGCGCGAAGACAATCCTAGTGTCAATATAGTCATGCAAAGTGGTATAGCCACTGGTGAAGACAAGGTAGAAGGCAAGCAGCTGGTATTAGATACATGGGTTCATAGGGTTGGTGAGAAGAATGTTGGATTTAAATTACAAAGAGAAAAGGACACGTTTATTGAGGTAAGAAAAACCTTTATGGATCCAAGTGTTTCTACGTCTAAAAATCAGATACAAATAGTCCCACGAAAAGAGAAACTAAAGAAATTAATGCGATGGAGGACTTTGATCCCACTATGTTGAAGTCGTTTCTGCAGACATGCATGGAGCTACTAAGGGATCAGAAGGAAATTGAAGGACTACAAGAACTGATAGATAATTGCGCTAGTAAGGAAAAATTGTTACCAGAATAGTGCGCAGTGAATAAGGTGATCCGAAGCAAGAAGAGGACTTGTAGGGAGATGCGGTTGACATCAAAAATTGCTGAATTTGACATGGACCATGTAATTTGAGACTTAGGATCTGACACTAATGTACTGCTAAAGAAGAATTGGAAACGTATGGGGAAACCTAAGTTGTAGTGCTTTCCAATCCAGCTACGCATGGAAAACCAACAAGAGATAATTCCGATGGGTCGCCTTCATGGAGTGGTTGTACATATTGAGGGAGCCAATGTGCTCACATATTTTGAAGTTATTGAAATAGTAGATGATAATAATACATACCCTACATTTCTTGGGTTTGATTAGGCTTCCGACATGAATGCTATTATTAATTTGAAGAAGCGAAGCATGGCATTTGAAAATAATGGCCTTAGAGTGGTTGTTCTGTTGAAGGTGCGTGATACACAGAGTTGGTCCATGATGACTATGATAATGAAGACATTGATCACATATATAAGCTCACTATGCAAGACAAAGACTAGATTAATCCCACTGCAAATGAACAGATCAGTTGGGAGAAGGATAACTCATGCCAATTGGACTTAGATGAAGAATTAGAAAACTGGCAGAATCGGTTACATGAGGTCTCTACACTATGATGCAATAGGCTTACAAAGTCTCTGTGTTTTATATCAATTGAGGTACATAGATTGTCTTATTATGATGGTCTAGTTGATGTCAATATTTTTCTTGATCACTTTGAAAGAGACATACCAGAGGAGCATAGGTTATAGGCTCTAGATTTAGCTTTAAGAGATACACCTACAAGATGGTGGGGAACCCACAAGAATAATATTTCTAATTGGAAGGAATATGATAGACTGATGAGATTAAGATTTGGCTACACATAAATGTAGCTTAGTGAAAAGTACACAGGTATGGATGACCGACGCGAACATCTGGCTCGATGGACTAAGGCTTTGGATGAGGTTTCTCAACCAGAGTGGGTACATATCTTTATTCATACCTTAGACATTATACCAATGAACTGGTATTTGGAGATGGAGTTGTGACATGAGAGTTCTAATTGGTATGAAATGGAGGAAAGTTTCCTTCTGACATTCAACTTTGAAGATGGGTCTGAATGCATTGATGAGGCACTTCAAGAGATTAAGGCAACGATATTCTGAACACCAATAGAACCTATAACTTGGATGCAACCTGACTAGAGAGAAAAAATACAACGTGCTTTAGAATGCTACAATTTTACTATGGAAGAAGGTGATGAAGATATGAGAAATATCAATATTCTTGAGTCAAAGGGATTGTGAGAATTTGCAGGACCTGATGTAGAGATCCGTGATATATCACAACCGGTAAAGACAAAACATGTAAATATTGGTTGAGAAGCAGAACAAAAGTTCATGCATATTGATGACTATTGGGATGAAGACACGGTAGGCAAGGTTGCTGAATTATTGCACAAATATCAAGATTTATTTTCGACAAAGTTATCTAAATTGAAGGGAAGTAGGTGATTTGGGTATGATGAAAATAAATTTGAAGAAAAATTCTCAGCTGGTTAAGCAACACCCATATCAACTGAACCCCAAGTACAAGGAAAAGGTAAGACAACGGCTGAATAAGATGCTCGCGGCAAGTATAATTGAGCTAGTAGAAGAGTCGGAATGGGTTAGTCCAATGGTGGTCCAGGAAAAGAAAAGAAAGGGTGAGATAAGGATATGCGTAGATATGTGGGAGTTAAAAATGATGCATGCGTCCATAACCCGTTTCCTATGCCTTTTATAGATGATGTTCTAGAAAACTTTGGCAGACAGGAGGCTTATTCATTCACAGATGGATTTTTGGGATATTGACAAATTAAGATTGCATCGGAGGATAGAAGAAAGACTGTTTGTTACAAAGTGGGGTTCATTCCAATATACAATCATGCCTTTCGAACTGAAAAATTCTCCTACAATATTTTCAAGGGTGGTATTCACAACATTCAACGCATTTATTCACAAGTTTCTGAAGGTTTACTTTGATGATTGGACAATATTTGGGCTAGTTAAGAAACATGTTTCTAGTATGTGCCAAATTTTGGATACATGCAAGAAGTATCAGATTTCCTTGAAGTTGAAGAAATGTATTTCCTATGTACCTTATGGAGTATTGTTGGGATATGTCGTATGTAAGTAGGGATTGATGTTAGACCCTTCCAATATCATTGTAATTATAAATTTGGATCCACCTAGGAATGTAAAGCAACTACGTGAAACTTTGGGTCATATAGGGTATTACAGGAAGTTTATAAAGGCGTATGCATAGATAACTATGCCAATGGAGAGGTTGTTGAAGAAGGATCGTACGTTTTGTTTGGATGAAGACAGTAAGAAGAGCTTGGATGTTCTTAAGGAGAAGATGGTTACAATTCCAATCCTGCTGTTATCACCAAAATAGGACCTTGATAGGCTGCTGATCAGACTATCTCGGTGTAACTATTTCAAACCAATCTTTTAGCTAAGGCTTAGCCTCCTCAACCTGAGAGGGCTCTCTCAAAGGGTTAATGATTTAGATTAAAGATATGAATAGATGGCTAACTCTATGGTTCGTAATTGTATAGTTTATAGGTTGAAAGATGAAGGTTGGCTACCATTGGGCTATGGAGTCAAAGTATGTTTCAGTACCACATCAAGATCAGCTTAACATGAAGTCAGGGCATAGAGAGTTTTTATGCATCAACAAAACAAAGGTACAATGCAAGGAAACACAGTTTATAAATACATGAAGGAAGTTAGAGCATGATTGATGAGTTCTAAGTAACATGTATTCATACCACTACAAGTAAGTGAAAGAGGAAAGCCATGAGACAATATGACATTAAAAACTCTCTTTGAATCCTGAATAGTGAAGCCAAAGCATTCTACCTAGCATGGAAGTCAAGGCATTATAGAGTTCGAGTGCAGAAATGAAAATACAAAACAGTGAAACATAGTTAGTTTATCTATGAAGGAAGTCAGAGCATCATTGATGAGTTCTGAGTATCATAAATAAACACCACTGCAATTTAAGTATTGGAATATGCCATCATAACAAGAACATACAAGAATTCTTCATGAATCTTGAGTTGTCCAAGTAGAAATCTGCATTAGGTTAAAAATATACACAGTCTACACATAGAGTAGCAGCTGAGCCAAAAAGTCTCCAACCCTTTGCTAATTCGACCTCTTTCTCTATATAAAGCATTTAAAATTAGGATTCCATCATCTCTCATCAAGAGAATTCGACTTTTCCATCAGTGACACCTATTCTAACCATAAAACAAACCATTAAGTAGAACTAGCTGTTAACTAGGAGTGCTAGTGACCTAATACAACTAGGAGTGTAACTCCTTATCATGATCACAACAACCTTATCTAAGCATTTAAATCATTATTTGACAACTTTCAACCTCAAGAATTTGAATTTGATGAAACCTCCCACGTGGTCATCTGACTGCTACAGACAAACCCTAGAAATTAGGGAGCATGTTTCCCTGTTTTTAGGTTTAGGATCCCTGAAAATGGCACGTGGAACAGAGCCTTTATCTCCTCATCCATGACACATTTTTCGAAACTGAAGGATTTTTTTGTATTCCATTATTTCTAGAACAAAAACCTCTCTTATTTTTTTAAAATACGTCTCCAGCTGTCCCGAATCTATCCTTGAAAAACACGTGTCAAACAGGAAAAATCCGTTCTCTGAATTTTGCGTTTCAAAGAAAGCTTATTATCTCCCAACTGAAAACACTTATGAAGAAAGTGAGATAGGTTATTTTATATGGAGAGTTGATGAAGAGAAACCTCCTTCATAATTCCAAAATACCTTTTCATGTGACTAGAAACTGATCTTGCAAAAGACTGCTAAAACCAAAAGACCAAGCTTGACTTTCAGCAGTTTCGTAGCACAAGTTTAACCATAAATTCCTCCCACCTCAAAATGAATTTGAAGAAACTGAAAGAGGTTTTTGTAGTTCAGAATGTAGCTTTGAACATCCACCATATCCAAACTAAAAAGGGACCAGATGTCAAAGAACGAGAATGATTGTAATCAAGGCTATTATTAGCATAATATGGAGTTAGACTCCTACTTGATTTAGATCTCTAGAAAGTCTAGTTGCAGTTTCTTACATTTAATAGGCAGTTAAAAGTTAAACAGGTGTCATTAGAAGTAGATTTAAAGTTCCCCTAATGTTTAAGGAGGAATCTCAGTCAGGTAGAAGAACTCTATATATAGGAGAAAAGGAAATGTAATAAGGGTTGGAAGTTTATGTAAAAAAGCTCTGTTATCAAGCTTATGTAAAAACTTTGTTTCTTTTGGTAATACAGTACTATCTTCTTCTGCTCAAGAATCATAGAGAGTTCAATGTATGAGTTCCTTTTGTTGTTGTCTACAGTATTATGAGTATTTTATTACTTAGAAATCACTTGTAGAGTTCTAATTTCCTTCATATACTCGTAAACTGTCCTTTTTGTGTTTGGTGTACTCTACCTATATTGAAATCTAAATGCCTTGATTTTATTGCAAAGCCAAGTCTACTGTTAATGCTAAATTACATATGAATCCATAAGCCCAATGGATTCTTGTTAATTTTATTCCACCAGCTTCATTCCTATTTGTTTCACAAAGAGTTAGCCATCTTAATCATAATCAAAAACCTTCAATCCTTTGAGAGAGCCCTCTCAGGCTAAGGAGGCTAAGCCTTAGCTAAAAGATTGGTTTGAAACAATTACTTGAAGTCTTCCTGGTCTGCAGCCTTCCAGGGCTTGATTTTGAGATAACATTTTGGTGCGTCTGCCGGGAGTCTGAAGATTATTCATTCCCGAAAACAAGAGACTGAACTTCTGAAGGTAGCAGGAGCTCAGAAGACTTTTCGAGGCTGCATTCTACCTTGGTGACTCCATACAATTTCAAAGTTTAAAAGGTGGCTTCGAGAGGGAGATATACACGGAGCAATCCTGACCCAGATCCACCTACTCCTATGGAAAATCCAAACACCATTTCAAGGAGCAGATAAAGATTTACTGAAACACCAGGTACTACATCTTTTTCAAAATCTTTGCTCTCTGAATTTTCAAGAAGTCCTGAGGAAAAAATTGTTGATGATAAGATTCATGAGGTATTGTTGAGGTCTGAAAATGAAGAAAAAATTATTGATACTTCATCCTTAGTGTCACAAAAAGATAAGGAGGAATTTTGGGAGGTTGTTACTTCTGAATTGTTGTTAGAAGAGGAAGACTTAAATAAACTCAAAGAGTTTGATCCTTTTGAAGTCTTACTCAAATCTAAAACTGGTCTACCCCTTCCAAATTGGAGTACATTTGTTAGTGGTTTGCGAAGTCCAAATAGTCCTTTTCGTATCAGCACTTTATCCTCTGCCTCTGCTAGTCCTAGTAGTTCTCAAACACTAGGAAATCCACCTCATACCAGTTCTGGTTCCACTGTCCCTACAGTACCTGTCATCACTGCTCCTCCATTCATTATGGCTGTACCTGCTAGGTATGCTCCATTAGCCCTCCCTGCTGTTTTACATGACCTTCCCAGCAAATATGCTACTAGAATTCCAACATGGGGTGGGCATGAAAATATCACAGCACAAGAACATGTAGACAGATTCAATGATTTTGTGGATAGAGAGGAAGTTGATGATGAGGATGTGAAGCTTAGATTTTTTGCACAAACCTTCATTGGAGAGGTTAGAAAATGGTTTAAGGCTCTTACAGCTGGAAGCATTCACAGTTGGACAGAGTTTGAAGATATTTTTCTAAGGAAATGGGGAAATAGAACTAACCCTGTCCAAGCTCTTACTGAATACAACAATCTTAGAAGATCTCCTGATGAAACTATACAAAACTTCTCCAGGAGGTTTAATAAAATACACAATTCTATTCCAGCTCACTTGAAACCTCCTGGGGCCTTGGCACAGCTGAGATTTGCCGAAGCATTTGATTCTGACTTCTCTCTTTTACTCAGAGAAAGGGATTCTACTACTCTTGCTGACATGCAAAATGATGCAATTAAAGTGGAGGTGAACATGATTACTGCTAAGAAATCAAAGATAGCAAAGGCTAAAGTGAAAGAAGAAGAGAAACCTTCCACTTCAGCTCCTGAAGATAAGTTTGAAACAATGATGAAGACCATGGAAAAATTAATGGATCGGTTGGCTCTTGGGAATACCTCTGCTCCCCCAGCACAGCAGGAACCTCAATTTAGGAATCCTCAGTTCAGAAGACCTCAAAATCAGCAGAGGCCAAGAGAGAACAAAAATCAACAGCCAGATCCTCCAGTAAGACCTCCTTTCCAGCAAAATTTGGTCGATCAAGAAGATGAACCTGAAATTCCTGAGGCGTCCATCCATTGTCTTGATGAAGAAGTATTAGGGATTTTCTTGACTAAGGAAGAACATGATGAGTCCAGTATGACGAAATTAGGAGAAGAGCCTTAAGACTATTTAAAGGGCTATCAACATGCTATCTTTGAGATGCAAAAGCAGTACAATCTCAGGAATAGAAACGTTCCCATTACAGCAAGCAAAGCACAGCCCAAGAAGGATGCCTCAAAGGTAGTTGAAGATAAGAAGGACAACTCAAAGGTTGCTGAAGGTAAGAATGATTCTCCACCTGACAAAAAGGTTATTCAAGCTCCATCACCTACTAAGGAAATTGAGAAGACTGTTTCTGTTTTTAACCTTGAGAATGAGATTGTAAAAATCAAGATATCAGTCCCCTTTAATTAACTCCTCAATTCACAACCAGGAGTAGCTGATATCCTAAATGTATAAGAAGAAAATCCTATTATTTACTTGGGTCCAAGACTTGAAGATGAACAGAATGAAGAGTTTCCTCCTTTCTACATAAGCATTAGCATTCATGACATGACTTTACATAATGCTATGTTAGATTCAGGGGCATCTCATAATCTTATGCCCAAGGTGATCATGGAAAGACTGGGATTAGAGGTAACTAGACCATATAAGGATTTATTTTCCTTTGATTCAAAAAGAGTTCAATGCATTGGTTTGATTAAAGATGTTGTTGTGGGTCTCACACAAATTCCAGCAAAAACAATTGACATGGACATTGTTGTGGTTGACATTCCACCTAAGTTTGGGATGCTTCTCTCAAGATCGTGGGTAGTAAAAATCAAGGGCACAATGTAGATGGACCTTTCCTATGCTACTATCCCTGTTTTTGGTGAGCAAAGGAGGCTGTATCGGGAGACCAGAATGGCTTATATGGTAAGCAGCAAAGATAAACCTCAAAACTTTCCCATTTATTCATGTGACACTGGTCTCGGATCAGCCATCCTTTATAATGAGTCAGATGAAGAGGAATCAGAGGATAAGCTTCCAGAAAATAAGTGTCAAGGAGATCAGCAAAAAGATGAACATGACACAACAGGTTGGTGGTCATTATATTTTGATGGATCAGCAGGAAGAGAAGGGGCAGGAGCTGGGATTTGGATCACAAGTCCTGATAAAGAAAGTAAGCTTCTCTCCTACAAGTTGAATTTTGATTGCACTAACAATATGGCCGAGTATGAATCTTTGATTTTGGGATTAGAAGCTTTGTTAAAATTGAAAGCTAGAAACATTGCTATTTGTGGAGATTCTGAATTGGTAATAAAGCAAGTGGAAGGAGCTTACCAAACCAAGGATGTAAGGATGAGGGCATATAGAAACTTAGTGTTGGATATGTTGGAAAAGTTTCAGCCTCATACTTTTAGTATCGAAACTAGAGACCAAAACTCTATTGCAGACTCTCTTACTATTTCTGCCAGCCCTTTTATTATTCCTACACACTCTTCTGAAAAATATGAGGTGGAGGTTTGTCACAGACCAGTTATACCAGATAAAATCATTAATTTGCAGGTCTTTGAGGATGACCAGCAGGTGAGGAATTTCATTGAGTTAAAGGAAGAATTTTAGAGCACTCAAATGGATCAGCAAAATATGTTTGTGGAATCAAAGGAAAATCCTGAAGTCTTACAATTAAAAAACAACTTGATTCCAAAAGGTCTCATTCCCCTTGAGAAATTGTTTGATCAAAACGATGTATTCAAAGCACCAAAATTACAAGTTGATGAAGAAGAGGTGGAAAGATGCAATTTAGGAGACTCAGTTGTGCCTAAGATGGTCAAGATTTCAAAATTTCTTTCAGCTGATATGATGACTAAATATGTTAAGATGATGAAAAGGTTCATTGATGTTTTTGTTGGCATTATGTTTCAGGTGTTGTCCTTGATGGCAAACCCTTTCAGGTGATAAATCAAGAAGGACGCAGGAAATATGTTCAGCAAGTGCGTCCCCGCAGGTATACCATACAGAACCCGCGTCCAGGGACGCCGGCCAGCCGTTCAGGAGGTGCGTCCGCCCAGTGCACACATTTCAAGGCAGAGAAAAGCACGTGGGGGTTTCTTTGCGTGGTATCTAGCCGACGGTTTTGTGTTTCTATGGTGTCGGCTCGTGGTATTGTTCCATGTTTTGGGGAGAAGCTTGCCTATATAAAGCAAAGGAGTTCATTTGGATTAAGCATCATCTTGGTTGAATATCTTTTGGTGAGATCTAGTCCAGATCTATGAGGGCGAATCTTCTAATGGACTGTGATCTCTATGGCGCATGATCAGATCTGTGGATCTGAGTGTTTGGGTTGGTTCTGAAGTCCTCATATCTTTTATATCTGAAGGGACGCAGGTTCAGTGAAGGGCAAGTGCGCCGGGACACAGTACAGTAAAAGCTCAGGTGCGTCTCTGAGGCAAAGGACGCGGCGCGACTGTGTTATTGGGTGCGTCTCTGAAGCAAAAGACGCGGCGCGATAGTGTTTCGGGGTGCGCCGGTCGCAGCAAAGCATAGAGGAACGGTGCGTCTGCACGCAGAACAGCGGAGGGTAGACTGCGTCCAGTCGCAGGCCACAGAAAGAAAATATGCGTCCCTGTCTTAAGATGATCTGTTGACTGTATATTTCTGTTCATAAGGTGTTCTGGGTTATTTCTGTAATTACTGATCTGATATCTGTAGTGGACTGTATCTGTTATATACTTGTTGATCATTTGATTCTTCATGAAAAGAAGTAGGGGGTTGTAGCTCCCTTCCAGGAGAAACTGGAAAACGAGAGAGAGTTGTAGCTCTCTGCAGGTTGCAGCCTGCGTGCTGGTAAAGGACTGCACCAGTACAAAATCATTGTAAAAGAATTTCTTGAAAGAAGATAGAGACATATTGCAGCAGGTGGTTTTCTCCCGCATTGGGTTTCCACCTTACATCTTGTGTTCTTTGGTGTGACTGTCTATTTTCTTTATTCAAGCTCATTATTTTATGGTACTGATATGCAAGAATAATTCAAAAGATCAAATAAGGAAGATTTGGTAAATTGCTTAATAATACTGATTCACCCCCCCTCTCAGTATTATTTCCAACAATTGGTATCAGAGCAGGTCCTTCAGAAAAGCTTGATCGCTTGAAGGTAGATCGTTCATCATGAGCAACTACGAGAGAGAAGCATCAATCAGGCCACCAGTTTTTGATGGGACAAACTTCAATTATTGGAAGGTAAGAGTTACTGCATATCTTCAATCTCTTGGTACTGAAGTTTGGGACATTATAGAAACAGGCTATGCTTTTCCTTCAGCTACTCCTACAGTTCCAGCTGAGAAAAAGAAGTATGAAACAAATGCAAAAGCAGTCAGTACTCTATTAGGAAGTATATCCCAAACAGAATTCATGAAGGTAATGCACTTCAAATCAGCAAAAGAAATATGGGACAAAATGATCACAAGCTATGAAGGAGATGAACAGGTAAAACAAGCTAAACTTCAAACTCTCAGGATTCAATATGAGACTCTCAAGATGTATAATGATGAAAGTGTGGCTAATTATTTTCTTCGGGTAGATGAGATTGTTAATTGTATGAAAAATTTGGGTGAAGAAGTAAAGGAGTCCATAGTAGTTCAAAAGATTCTAAGATCATTATCCCCCAAGTTTGAATCCAAAGTATCTGCAATAGAAGAAAAAGAAAATCTCCGTGTTCTTACTATGTCTCAGCTACATGGAATTCTAACTGCTTATGAAATGAGAAAGGGAGGACCATCAGACAGAAGGGAGGCTGCTTTTAAAGCATCAGGCAAAGAAGATTACTATGAAGCAAGTCATGATCCAGAAGAAGAGGAAGAAGAATCAAATTTTGTCAGAAATCTTCAAAGAGGTTCTGGAAGGTTCAGAGGTAAGCTACCTTTCAAATGCTTTGCTTGTGGAAGAGTAGGTCATTATGCTGCAAAATGCTCTTATAAGGATAAAGGAAAGGAACCAGTTAGATGGAACAAGAAACAAAGCGCAAATAAGAAAAGCTACTACACCCATGAAGATAGTGATGGCTTATCAAACAGTGATGAAGATGAACAAGGTAATAAATATAGGTTGTTAATGGCATTTGAAGATGATGATTATGAGGATGCTGTAGATGTGGATAACCTTTATGATGAAATTACTAGACTCAAGAGATGCATAGAAGAAAAGAACATGATTATTGATACTCTACAATTCCAAATTGATGAAAAGGAAAAACATCTTGAAAAATTAGAAGGTGAAATTGTTGGTCTTAGAAAAGAAATTGAGAAAACAAAAACTATTAATCTCAAGTTTGTCAAAGGATCTGAAACTTTGGATGAGATTATCAGTGTGCAGCGGTCTCCACTAAATAAGACAGGTTTGGGCTATAATGGAGAAACTTCTCAAGCATCCACTTCAAAAAGTTATCTTGATGCAGCAAGAAGAAATGAGCAAGAGCACAAGGAAGATCATCAGGTAAAGCAGGGACAAATGTCAAACAGAAACTATCAGGGGCAATCCAGCTTAAGGGTGAACAAAAGCCACAACCAGCCACAGGTAAAATCTTCTCAATTTGGTTCAAGAATAGATGAAAATAGAAATTACAATCAGTTGGCTGGTAGATCCAATAATCGCAGAAGCTTCTTCAATGGACAATGCTTTTCTTGCCATAACTTTGGTCACAAAGCAGCTCAACGTGTTGCGTATAAAACAATCATGACTAGGGAAGCTCAAAAACAAAGAAGTATGACAGGGATTACAAAAAGGACCTATAACAACTTTTCAGCTCTTGAAAATGAAGTTGAATGTTCTATTTGCAATAATTTTGGACATAAAGACTTTGAATGCAGAAGCAGGTTTCCGGAAAGAAAGGTACAAGAGCAGAAAAAGGAACAAGCCTCAGGCACCAAAACATGGAGAATAAAGGAACCTCAAACAGAAAGATGTGGGATAGCATTTTATGCAGAAGGACAAGAAAATCTATGGTACATTGACAGTGGATGTTCGAAGCATATGACAGGTGATAAAGAAAAACTTGAGTCTTATTCTAATTTAGAAAAGGGAAAGAAAGTCTCTTTTGGAAATGATACTCCTGCAACTATAAAAGGAAAAGGTATTGCTCCTTTAAAAGAAGATGTTAAGGCTGGAAATGTTTTGTTTGTTGATGGATTGAAGCATAATCTACTAAGTGTCAGCCAGATGTGTGATCAAAGAACCGAGGTTATATTCAGATCAAATGGATGCCTTGTTCGTGATCTTGATACAGGTAAAACAGTTCTCAAAGGAAAAAGAACTCCAAATAATCTATACATATTTGATGAAGGACAACAACAATGCTATCTAAGCAAGGATGAAGAGCACTGGCTATGGCATCGAAGGTTGGGACATCTAAGCTTCTCACAAATAAGGAAAGCTTGCAAATATCAGGCAGTTCGCGATCTTCCAGATATCAAAATTCCTGACAACACCATATGCAGATCATGTCAGTTTGGAAAACAAACCAGAACTAACTTTCCAGAGAAAGAAGGATCAGCCAGAATGCCTCTTGAGCTAGTACATACAGATGTATGTGGACCATTCAGAAAAAGAACACCTAGAGGAGAGGAATACTTGATATTATTTATTGACGATTTCTCCAGGTTTGTTTGGTTAGGACTTATGAAGCACAAAGATGAAGCATTCGAAAAATTCAAATCCTTCAAAGCCTTGGTTGAAAATGAATCAGGTCACAAAATTAAGTGCCTCAGATCTGACAGAGGTGGGGAATTTACTTCAAATGAATTTTTCGATTTCTGTGATGAACATGGGATAAGGAGAGAATTTTCTACAGCTAGAACTCCTCAGCAAAATGGAGTAGTTGAAAGAATGAACAGAACAATCCAGCAAATGGCTCGTGCTATGCTTGATGAATCAGGAACCCCTGCAACCTTCTGGGGTGAAGCTGCACATGCGGCGGTTATTATTCTCAACAAGACAAATGTCCGAGTGAACAGCACTCAAACTCCTCATGAGCTCTGGAGTGGTAAAACTCCTTCGGTAAAGCACTTCAAAATCTTTGGGAGCAAATGCTATATCAAGAATACTGAGGAGCAGCTTGGTAAACTTGATCCTAGAGCAGATGAAGGTATTCTTCTTGGCTACTCTCCACATAGCAAAGCATACAAATGCTACAATAAAAGACTTGGCAAAATTGTTGACAGCATTGATGTAGTGGTTGATGAGAAGGGATACATTCCTAGGCAAATACATCGTGAAGACATCGAAGAAGATGAAAGCCACCCTCAAAGACAGAATGATGAAGAAGAAGAACCGCAAGAAGAATCTCAAGAAGAACCTCACGAAGAAGCAAAAGAACGAACAAGAATAGAAGAAAAGACTCCATCCAGATATGTTCAAAAGAACCATCCAGAATCTCAGATCATGGGACAGAAAGAAGCAGGTATACAAACTAGAAGAACAGTTGCAGAAGCTTCAAGTTATTTGGCATTACTCTCCTCTACTGAACCACAAAATGTGAAAGAGGCATGCAAAGATGAATGTTGGGTGAAAGCAATGGATGAAGAACTTGAGCAAATCGAAAAGAACAACACTTGGGAGCTGGTTCCTAGACCAAAGGATAAGAATGTTATCGGAACAAAATGGGTCTTCAAAAATAAATTGAATGAAAATGGAGAAGTAATTAGAAACAAAGCCAGACTTGTTTGTAAAGGATATGCACAGCAAGAAGGAATAGACTTTGAAGAAACTTTTGCTCCTGTTGCAAGACTTGAGGCCATCCGAATGTTCCTTGCTCTCTCAAGTTCTCAGAATTTCAAAGTATTTCAAATGGACGTAAAATCAGCCTTTCTGAATGGAGACTTGGAAGAAGAAGTGTACATTGAACAGCCAGATGGTTTCATTCTTGGAAATGATCCAAATCTTGTATGCCGATTGAAAAAGGCTCTCTATGGTCTCAAACAAGCCCCAAGGGCTTGGTACTACCGGTTGGACAAATATCTTCATCAACAAGGTTTTTCAAAAGGTTCAGCAGATAGCAATCTATATATAAAAATTGAAAATGACAAATTGCTAATACTTGTTGTGTATGTAGATGACATTATTTTTGGCAGCAATGAAGAAGCTATGAGTCAAAGCTTTGCCTCAGTCATGCAGAAAGAATTTGAAATGTCCTTGCTAGGAGAACTGACATACTTTCTTGGTTTGCAAATCCAACAAAAGGAAGGAGGAATCCTTTTATCTCAAACCAAGTATCTCAAGCAGATTTTGAAGAAATATGGCATGGAAGATGCAAAACCAGTATGTACACCCATGGTCACAGGATGCAGTCTCAGTGCAAATGATGAATCTGCAGCAGTACATCAACCAACCTACAGATCTATGATTGGAAGTTTACTATATTTAACAGGTACCCGACCAGACATCATGCATGCAGTTGGAATAGTTGGAAGATTTCAGGCAAATCCGAAGGAGACTCATCTTCAAGCAGTGAAGAGAATTTTCAAATATCTTCAAGGGACTCAAAATTATGGCTTATGGTATCCTAGAGATACAGATCTTACTCTTCATGCCTATACAGATGCAGATTGGGCCGGAAGCGTGGATGACAGGAAAAGCACAAGTGGTGGTGCGTTCTTTATGGGTCCCAGACTGGTCTCTTGGTTTAGCAAGAAACAGAGTTCAATTGCCTTGTCTACTGCTGAAGCAGAATATGTTGCTGCTGCATCTTGTTGCACCCAACTCCTTTGGATGATGCAGACTTTGCAGGATTATCAAATCACTTGTACACCTCCAATCTCTATCTTATGTGACAACACAAGTGCAATCAGCATCTCAAAGAATCCGGTTATGCATTCAAAAACCAAGCACATACCAATCAAGTACCATTTTCTCCGGGAACAAGTACTTGAACAGAAGGTCAAGTTGGAGTATGTTCCTTCTAAGGAACAAGTTGCTGATATTTTCACCAAACCATTGCCCAGGGACACTTTTGAATACCTCAGGCAAAAGCTGGGGGTTGTTGATGCATCATCTTACTGTTGATCATCTTCCTATTGGTGGTATAGGCTCAGGGGGAGCACATAATGCATTGTTGGCATTATGGAGAAGGAGATCTTGGAAATAGCTGCAATATGTCTCTATCTCCTTCATGATGGATTTCTGGTTACAGATCTGGAGATGCATGAGCATAGGGAGAGCATACCCTTTGCTCTTGATGTCAAAAGGGGAGAATGAAGCTGAAGATTATGTGGTTGCCATCAAGTCCAAAGGGGGAGATTGTTGGCATTATGTTTCAGGTGTTGTCCTTGATGGCAAACCCTTTCAGGTGATAAATCAAGAAGGACGCAGGAAATATGTTCAGCAAGTGCGTCCCCGCAGGTATACCATACAGAACCCGCGTCCAGGGACGCCGGCCAGCCGTTCAGGAGGTGCGTCCGCCCAGTGCACACATTTCAAGGCAGAGAAAAGCACGTGGGGGTTTCTTTGCGTGGTATCTAGCCAACGGTTTTGTGTTTCTATGGTGTCGGCTCGTGGTATTGTTCCATGTTTTGGGGAGAAGCTTGCCTATATAAAGCAAAGGAGTTCATTTGGATTAAGCATCATCTTGGTTGAATATCTTTTGGTGAGATCTAATCCAGATCTATGAGGGCGAATCTTCTAATGGACTGTGATCTCTATGGCGCATGATCAGATCTGTGGATCTGAGTGTTTGGGTTGGTTCTGAAGTCCTCATATCTTTTATATCTGAAGGGACGCAGGTTCAGTGAAGGGCAAGTGCGCCGGGACGCAGTACAGTAAAAGCTCAGGTGCGTCTCTGAGGCAAAGGACGCGGCGCGACTGTGTTATTGGGTGCGTCTCTGAAGCAAAAGACGCGGCGCGATAGTGTTTCGGGGTGCGCCGGTCGCAGCAAAGCATAGAGGAACGGTGCGTCTGCACACAGAACAGCGGAGGGTAGACTGCGTCCAGTCGCAGGCCACAGAAAGAAAATATGCGTCCCTGTCTTAAGATGATCTGTTGACTGTATATTTCTGTTCATAAGGTGTTCTGGGTTATTTCTGTAATTACTGATCTGATATCTGTAGTGGACTGTATCTGTTATATACTTGTTGATCATTTGATTCTTCATGAAAATAAGTAGGGGGTTGTAGCTCCCTTCCAGGAGAAACTGGAAAACGAGAGAGAGTTGTAGCTCTCTGCAGGTTGCAGCCTGCGTGCTGGTAAAGGACTGCACCAGTACAAAATCATTGTAAAAGAATTTCTTGAAAGAAGATAGAGACATATTGCAGCAGGTGGTTTTCTCCCGCATTGGGTTTCCACCTTACATCTTGTGTTCTTTGGTGTGACTGTCTATTTTCTTTATTCAAGCTCATTATTTTATGGTACTGATATGCAAGAATAATTCAAAAGATCAAATAAGGAAGATTTGGTAAATTGCTTAATAATACTGATTCACCCCCCCTCTCAGTATTATTTCCAACAGTTTTTGCATGGAGTTATGCTGACTTGAAACAATATGATTCCTGAATTATACAGCATACCATTCCTATTAAGGAGAATGAAAAGCCTTTCAAGCAGAAGTTAAGAAGAATTAATCCTCTTCTTATGCCATTGATTGAAAAGGAAGTGAAAAAACCCTTTGATGCTAAGATTATTGTTCCAATCAGATTCTCAAATTGGCTTGCTAATTTGGTCCCAGTCAGAAAAAAGAATGAAGAGATCAGGATTTGTATAGACTTCAGAAATCTGAATAAAGCTTCATTGAAAGATAATTATCCTCTTCCCAAGATGGATTTGATTCTAAAAAATATTGTTGGTTCACAAAGGATATTTATGCTTGATGGTTTCTCAGGGTACAATCTGTTACAAGGAAAAGTGTCTATATAGAACTGCTCTATCCCACTAAGGTGTGACAGCTGCCTTAGAAACAAACAGAGAAAAGCTACTTTCATTTTTCCTTTATGAATTATAGATAGAGAGGAACAGAAAGACCAACCTCTGTCTTGCGCTAATCTCTTGATTTGATCCCTCTCTTCTTTGATAGTCCTCAGCTACCTGCTCCCTTGCACGCCCAGCTTCACAAAGTACCTGTAAGATCACAGAAGCATAGCACTATAGAAAGACATGGATCTATAATCATGAACAATCTAGGATCAGATGTAAATTGACCATACAAATGTAGCAAGCATAAATGACACAAAAGCATGGAGGAAAACTCAAATAGCTTTTATTGATAAACAAGAAAAGAGCCAAGAGGAGTTACAACCAGTTGTTCTGACCCAACATCAACCTCCCAGCAAAGAAGCCCCTCTTCACCTCAAACAAAGCTTAGATCACCCAACAATCTGATGTTTGTATCAAGAAACCAACATCAATTCCTTACAATATGCAAAATTCCAGCCCCTGGATCTCTGGGATGAGGGATCCATATATAGATATCTGTAAGGGGGATGAGTCAACTTGTGATTTTATTAGTGTGTTCTCTCTGATAGTTGTTGCTTCCACTTGGAGACTGATGGCCTCTTACTCATCCTTGGTCGAATTCAGTGAGGCAAGTGTCACAGGAGAAGATTTTGGAAGCTTCCATTGCCTCTCCACCTCGTGGAATGACACTGCCATTTGTAATTTCTCACCCATCGCACCCCACAGAAGGGAATTTTGAAATGCAACACACCCTCACAGTGTATTTGGGTGAGATGCAATGCACTCAACCAGTGGAGCAGCTGTAATGATCCTGTTTTGACCAATTCTGAGCAGTTTCTCATGGAGAACTTCTGGGAGAAGCTATAATCTGTTGACCTTGATCCTTTAGGGGTTAGAACAACACTTTTAGGGACTTAGGAGCCCCTGGTTTATGGACATTTCATGCTTGGGGTTGTAGGGCCCAAAAATGTCTATAACAGTTGTCCCCTAAAGCATGAGGCCGTTAATCTTTTGATGTCGGGTGAAATGCTTTATTATGAGGATCCGAAGTTCTTTCAATGTTGAGAGGAGACCTGTAATAAGATGCAATACAATACATTATCTTCATAATATTTTCATGATCTAGTTGAGGTGGGCATTCCCATGCTCAGCTTTATAAATTCATTTTCATGTACATAGGATAGACAATCGTCTGAGTGTAGACTGATCATTCTAATAGAGCCATCATCCTTTTGAGTGGATGATTATCTGTGCAGCAATGATGTACATTTAATGTCTTTATTTCCGTGAATATATATCGAAGCCTGGATGGATGAAACTAGATCTGGGGTCTTCAATCTCGTCTGATCTTCACTCAAAGTACAAGTCGATCCATGTGAGAAATGTTCTGAAGTCAAACATGGAAAGACATCTCTTGATTACCAGTCAATGATGTAAACTGTTAACAAGCATGAGAGGAATCACCGATAATGATAATGACCCTCAAGGTACTGCAGTACAATTCACGTGGTGTGAATAAAGGACTTGGCGTCGAACACCACGCAAAATCTTTCGGTCAAAGGCCATTGATGTAAACCTGTCGCCGGAAGTGAGAAACTTTCCATTGAGGTATGCAAGCTTCAAAGTACTGAATGGGGTGTTCCTAGATCAACTTCTTGGATAATGAGCTGATGTCGACAAGAAGTGATCCATCACAAGAGGGCCTTAATGAATCCCACATCAATGACATGAAACATAGCAAATTATTTTAATGGAGGTGAAAACGATCTGGTGATATAAGGTTCAGGGAGGCGGTCATGAAAGAATGGAGTATAATGTATGGTAGTGGGTGAGGCACAGATGAATTCTCTGAATGACTTCTCTTGAACATATCGGCGACACTGATGTGATGGATTGGTAGCATTAACCCCAAATGTGGATGGTATTGCGTGACCATGGTGATGTGACCGGTGAATGAAACAACCCAACCCGACTCGGACATGGAGTGGAAGTGTTATGTTCAAGAGCGACTTGCTACCAATAAAGTTTCTTCAAGTTTTCTTCCCAATTTTCCCCAGTCATTTCTGACCAGTACCTCTTTATTTTTGTCAAGCTTGAGGAGGATAACATATGCTTGTTCTATAATTTTCCCTTCGGGCAAACCCATGCTATGTTTTAACGAGCCTAGCGATAGTGAAACTCGTTCTCGTCTATAAACAAGTTTGTCGCTATTATACTTTTAACGAGTTTAACGACAAAGATAACTCGGTCCTTTTCAATTTTAGAGAGTCTGAAAAGGAATGTAAAGGTAACTCCAAAATTCCTTTTTCATCATCTAATCCCTTAAGTCCGAAAAAGTATAAAACAATACAGAAGGGATGAATTTTCGATACTTTTAACGAGCCGAACAAAACAAGCGCTCGATCTTTTTGTGTAATAATCCCTCAGGTCCAAAAAGATTAAAATCTAGAGGAGGGATAACACTTCCTGACCCTTTAATGAGCTGGAGAGGCCAATGGCTCGGCCATCTTTTCATATTTTACGAGTCAGTTGAAAAGAGCTTAAAGGAGACTCGTCTTTTGAGGAACGAGTGATAAAATGGGTAGCAGCTAATTCCAGGTAAGGTTTGGAATTTTCCAATCACGGCAATGTCACAAGGATGGCTAGTGAAATCACTCTTCACAGCTGTTCCTCAAAATGGGTAAACAATCAAATGGAGGTGAATGATCGGCCAATGAAAAAGTGGAGGTGACGGGTGCAAACACGACCAAGGCTTTAATGGCTGAAGTACTACATTCATGATGGTTATTTACTGGGGAATAGTTCATTTTTTAATGAGCTTAAATGTGGGGGGAAACATTTGCTCATGGCTTATGTTTATTTTTTAACGAGCTTGAACTATGTGCTAAAACTGCTCGATTAATCCAGTCATGTGATAAGAATGTCTCATAAAAATGGAAATTTTTAGAGTTTTGCCCCACATACTTTCTTTATGTAAGTTAGGAAATGACCAATCCAAAAAACAGATAAATGATCGCTCTTTGCTTGCACTCCAAAAGGTTTGCATGCTCCCAGGTATAAAACAGAGTTTCAAGGTTACCCCTTCTTTATTCCATTAAAAAATTTGTTTTACCGAGAGAGGCCTACCTCTTACAGGTTACCCAAAGATTGTTCTATTCACAGTGCAAACAAAACACTTCTTCAGCGATGTCTATCGAAATAGCCAAAGGTGAGTGGAGGAAGTTACTCTGCTCACGTAACTTTGACAAGAGAATCTTGTTCTAGAATAACCCCCTCTTCCAATCACGAACGGGAGTACAGACTAGTCATATTTTCTCGCAGAAACCTACCCTATACCCGAAGTTCTCCTGCCGAAGTAGACCAGGGTGCATGCCCCCTGGGATTCAGTCATGTCCCCCCAAATCACTCGCGCTCATCGGGTAGACGAACTGGAGATTGAGACATTTCTTGCGTGAAAAGACCATTTAGGGATGGTATATGACTATTTGCTCTGTATGATCCAGAAAATGAAAGCTGGTCTACGAGCTTGACCACTCTTCCTTCGTGCGGAAAACGCATTACTCTAAAGAGTGAGGAGACAATTTCTCCCATGCAATAAATATAGTCTCGTCCAAGGAGTAGATTGTAATCCAGGGGTCCTTGAACTACCATCACGTTCATGTGAACGGTTTTCCCTCTCAATGTTATGGGCACATTGGGAAGGATCCCTAACAGTCGATTGGTTCCTTTATCAAAACCTGTTAGATTTCTCATCTCAGGCAAAAGCGATGGCGAACCAAGCGCTTTCCAAGCAGTTGAGGAAAGGATACTCACAGAAGCCCCCTCATCTACGATGGTACCAGCCATAACCATTCTATATATTTGAACAATGATTCGGAATGGTATACTAGCTGGTAAACGGGGTCTGCCTAGTTGATTCCAGTCGAAGGAGACAACTAGGTTGCTTGGAGGTGGGACCGAATAGACGGTCGGGTATGACTCTGACGAACTTCCTTCCTGCGGTAAATGAACGGGTAAATTGCCCCCATGTTCGTTGGAGTCTGTGCTTATGAAAAGAATTTGGACAGTGTCATCCGTGTTCTCTTCCTTGATTGTATCATCTGAAGATGGAACCTCTGAAGGCAAGACCGGGTCAACTACCACCTCGACCTTTTGACTTTCATCTGGTATGGGTTCAGATGGTTTATCTTCAATGATAGATGCTTCGGCTGACCACCTGAGCGGGTTAGCCGGATTTTCAACTAGTGACGGACTCGGCAAGAGTTTTTTATATCCAGGAGGAAGTCGTAACGGTGAAACCAGACGATCGTCCAAAACTCTTTTAGCTTCATCTAAGAAGGGACAATGGTGGACAGCATGATCGCCTTCGCACAGTTTACAAGGAAATCTATATTTTCCTTTTTGTCCTGGGGCTTCACTTTCACTAGTTAACGGTGTGTTTTCAACATGATCATCAGAGGTTGACGACACCGGGTTGTGCAAACGAGGAGACCAGTCCCTTAAGATCCGAGGGATGCAAGGACAACCTCTGTGATAATGGTTTCCTTTGCCAATGACACATGGTGATTTAGGCCTGGTCAGTGTAGTGTGTGGATTTTCGCTAGACGACACTCGTTTGCCCCCATTCGCTTTTGGCTCCTTCTTCTTCTTCTCTTTCTTCTTCTTTTCCTTCTTCTCCTTAGGTACTTGACTTTTTGCTTTACCAGCCCCATCAAGCGAAGAGGATGGAGGAGAGGAAGAATTAGAGGAAGTAGAAGGTTGGTGGGTAACTCTGGACTCGTCTAGTTGCTAATTCGATTGTTCAGGAATAGTGGTGTTCTGAAGAACAAAGGTTGAGAAGAGCCATACAGGAAAACCAATTGTCAGTCCTGGAAGCGACAATGTGGCCATATGGGGTGCACCAACATCTCCCCAAGAGGAGAAGGGACTAGGATTTCCTCCAAGGGGAATTCCTTGGTTGGTGGATTCCATTTTCTCAACCCAAGATCAACGTAGGAAAGGGTAATGAATATTCCGTTTAAAATAAATTTTAGACGCTTTGACACAACTTGTTTTTTCAATTTTAAAGAGTCGAGAAAAAACAAAAGATGACTCTAGTCTCCTTCGATTTTTAATGAGCCTGAAGTGACAAGTGCTCAGATGGACCTTTTCCATTAAGGAGTCTGAAAAGGAACGAAAGGGACTGCTCTGGAAATCTAGGTAGAGGGATTACCAAACCAATCGCAAAACTGTAGAATACTTTTTACGGTATGGCAGTCAATCTTCCCGAATGTTGTGTTCAGTGCATTGCGATCGATAGGGCGGTAGACACGGCTTCCTATGGATAAAGGATTAAGCCTATTGGGGTCTCCCAAAATATACTCGACGGTATGTGGGAGCACAAGTTCGTACTGGCACTTATCGTCTCAAAGTGGAGGAATCACCCAACCATCAGTTACCTGGCTTTACGATGCCGGAATATGTCTCTAGCCTAGACTTCTAAATGTTGTGCGTTAAGTTCCAAAGCATTGTTAGATTCATTGAATTTATTTTAAGTTGATCTTGCTTATGAAGTTTGCCTTTTCGGGTTCACCATGAGATGTAGATGTAATTCCTAAAATGCAATCTAAGATGATAAACAAACTTTTTATCTCCTTTATGCAATGAAAATCCTAGCTACTAGGGAAAAGAAAGGCAGAATCTTTTCACAAAGAGCAAAGAGCACACTCTAAATGCACTTTCCTAAATCAAGCCAATCAGACTGTCTATATGCAAATGCACATGCATGTATTTGTTTTCGACTTTCTTAGTGTATGAATGCTAAAAAGAAAGTTGATGTACAAATCTGAATTTCTTTTCAAGCGACAAATATCAACAAGTTTCTTTTCGAAATCAAAAAATGGAGGCGATCACAACACTTTACGATTTTGAACTGAATACTTGTTCTCGACACTAGAAAATTACAAATTTAGACCAAAAGCAATAGTAACAGGATAATCGACCATCAACAGCAATCAAACTCTTTCCTACGATTGAAATCGACACTTGCGACAGATTCAAACCAAAGGACGACAGTACGATTACGTTACTTTTGCAAAGGAGAACTGTAAATGACTCAACAAACACACAAAAACATCTACAGTTATTTTGTACAAAGGAGGCGGAATAACAGCAAGGAAAAGGGGTTTCAAACAGACATATACTAATCACAGGCAGCAAAATCAGGAATAGAACTGGAAAGAATGAACCATAGAAGCCACAACTGCACAGAGCTAGTCTGATCAGCGCACCCGTAACACAGAGAATCTGAAATGCAGCGTAGGTTGTCCACTCGGGAAGTGCGCTGAAATTCAAAATCTCTGAACAGTACTTGCGCTGGGCCAGAAACTAGACTCTGTTCGGGTTCCGGGTCACAGTTTGCAGTTCAGTTCTTGGGTTTTGGCCGAGCAAAAAGCAATCAGTAATGCAACAATCAGGGGTAGATCTAAGGAGGATCTAAGAGCTATCACAAGGGCAATCAGATAGTTTGTGAATCAATTGTTTAAATCATAAACAGATCCTGTGGATGGATTGAAGGAACAGTTATCTACTTCGCATTTGTTATGGCAAATGCAGTTCGAATGCTACTTGTAAATTTATGAAACAAACAACAACGAATGATAAACAAACAAACTAATTATCTCCCCAGCAGAGTCGCCATTTTGTTACAGGGAAAAGTGTCTATATAGAACTGCTCTATCCCACTAAGGTGTGACAGCTTCCTTAGAAACAAACAGAGAAAAGCTGCTTTCATTTTTCCTTTATGAATTATAGATGGAGAGGAACAGAAAGACCAACCTCTGTCTTTCGCTAATCTCCTGATTTGATCCCTCTCTTCTTTGATAGTCCTCAACTACCTGCTCCCTTGCACGCCCAGCTTCACAAAGTACCTGTAAGATCACAGAAGCATAGCACTATACAAAGACATGGATCTATAATCATAAACAATCTAGGATCAGATGTAAATTGACCATACAAATGTAACAAGCATCAATGACACAAAAGCATGGAGGAAAACTCAAATAGCTTTTATTGATAAACAAGAAAAGAGCCAAGAGGAGTTACAACCAGTTGTTTTGACCCAGCATCAACCTCCCAGCAAAGAAGCCCCTCTTCACCTCAAACAAAGCTTAGATCACCCAACAATCTGATGTTTGTCTCAAGAAACCAATAGCAATTCCTTACAATATGCAAAATTCCATCCCCTGGATCTCTGGGATGAGGGATCCATATATAGATATCTGTAAGGGGGATGAGTCAGCTTGTGATTTGATTAGTGTCTTCTCTCTGATGGTTGTTGCTTCCACTTGGAGACTGATGGCCTCTTACTCATCCTTGGTCGAATTCAGTGAGGCAAGTGCCACAGGAGAAGATTCTGGAAGCTTCCATTGCCTCTCCACCTCGCGGAATGACACTGCCATTTGTCATTTCTCGCCCATCGCACCCCACAGAAGGGACTTTTGAAATGCAACACACCCTCACAGTGTATTTCAGTGAGATGCAATGCACTTAGCCAGTGGAGCAGCTGCAATGATCCTATTTTGACCAATTCTGAGCAGTTTCTCATGCAGAACTTCTGGGAGAAGCTGTAATCTGTTGACCTTGATCCTTTACGGGTTAGAACAACACTTTTAGGGACTTAGGAGCCCTTGGTTTATGGACATTTCATGCTTGGGGTTGTAGGGCCCAAAAATGTCTATAACACATTCAGATTCTTGTTCATCTAGATGATCAAGAGAAAACAGCCTTCACAACGCCATGGGGAACATTTATGTACGCCAAGATGCCTTTTGGTCTCATGAATGTAGAAGCCACTTTCCAGAGAGCAATGGATATTGCTTTTGCTGAAGAAAAGGACAAACCAGTGGTGGTTTATCTTGATGACATCACAGTTTTTTCAAAGAGAGAAGAAGATCATTTGAATCACCTTGAAAGGGTTCTGCTGAAATGTAGAAGGTTTGGTATTTCTCTTAATCCACCCAAAAGTAGTTTTGCTTTAACCTCTGGTAAAATTCTTGGTCATATTATTTCTGAAGAAGGAATTAGGATTGATCCTAATAGAGTTAGTGCAATTCAAAAATTAGATCTGCCAAGAAGTAGGAAAGAGATTCAATCCTTCCTTGGAAAAGTTAACTTTGTTAGATGATTCATTCCTAACTTTGCTGAAGTTGTAAAGAGCATAACAAAGATGTTGAAAAGAGGAGTGGACTTTAAGTGGACAGTTGAAGCAAATAAATCATTTGAGGAGATCAAGAAGGCACTCGCACAAGCACCTGTACTTATTAGCCCTGATTTTACCAAAGAATTCCTTATTTTTACATTTGCTTCTGAAGATACAATTGTTGGAGTTCTGCTGCAAAAGGGAAGACAAGGTACTGAGCAACCTAATTCTTTATTTAGCAAGACATTAGCAAATGTTGAACTGAAGTATAATATCCTAGAGAAACAAGCCTATGCATTGGTGAAAGCAATAAAAGATTTCAGGATCTATGTTTTGCATTCTCACATTGTTGCCTATGTTCCAAATGTTGTTATAAAGGATATTCTAACACAGGCTGATCCAGATGGAAAAGGGGAAAGTGGATAGCAAAATTGTTAGAGTATGAAATTGAGATTAAACCCACTAAGTTGGTAAAGGGTCAAGGCTTAGCTAAGCTGCTGACACAATCAAATTTGGACTATCTTGATATTAACTTGAGTACAGAGATCTCATAAATTGCTGAAAATGAAGAGGAATTGGTCCAAATAAATGAAAAAAATTTGGTTTCAGAATGGTACAAGGATGTAGCGTTTTTTTTGCAACATAATAAAGTCCCTGCTAATCTTTCAAAATCCAAAGCCCAGTTTGTCAAGATGAAATCTCTAAGATATTTTGTGTATGACCAATATTTGTTTTGGAAGGATGCAAGAGGAATATTGTTAAATTGTCTTATTGAAGAAGAAGCTGATAAAGTAATTGATGAATTCCATAAGGGATATTGTGGAGGACATCACTATTGGAAAGCTACTGCAAATAAGATCTTGAGGGCTGGATATTTTTGGCCAACTATGTTCAGAGATATATATAAAAGGATAGCTACATGTCATGAATGTCAGGTGTTTGAAGGAAAGAGGAAGCTTGTGCCATTGCCTTTGGTTCCTATATATGTTGAAGCGCCTTTCCAACGATTAGATTTTATAGGGGAAATCCATCCTCCTTCATCAGTTCAGCATCGCTAGATTCTCACAGCCACTAATTACTTTACCAAATGGATAGAAGCAATCCCAACAACGCAAGCAAATGATTCAGTGATTATCTCTTTCTTAGAAAATAATACATTATCAAGATTTGGTTGCCCAATGAAGATTATAACTGATAATGCTCAAGCTTTTAAGTCCAAGAATATGATTAATTTTTGCCATCAGTATCACATTTCTCTTGGACACTCTACTGCTTATTATCCGCAAGGAATGGCCTTGCTAAATCATCAAACAAGAGCCTTGTAAGAATCATCAAGAAGCTGCTGCAGGAAAATAAGAAAGCTTGGCATTTGAAATTGAAGTATGATTTGTGGGCTGACCGGATTTGTACAAAGAGATCCATTGGAACATCGCCATATGAGTTAGTATACGGTGTTGAAGCCATATTTCCAACATCTCTTGGAGTGCCTGTAATGAAGCTGATTCAAGGATTAGAGGAGGAACCAAATGCTATACAAAGAAGAATCAATCAGCTGATAGCCTTGCAGGAGAAAAGAAATGAGGTGTTTGACAGTCATCAACAAAGTCAGAACAGAATCAAGAGAACATTTGATAAAAAGATCAAAGAAGTTACCTTTCAGATCCATGATAGAGTGTTGAAATGGGAAGCTAGAATTGAAGAAAAAGGTAAACATGGTAAATTTGAAAATTTGTGGAAAGGGCCATATCAAATTTCTGCTTTTCACGGAAATAATATAATTACATTCTGCAAGAGATTGATGGAAAACCATATGCTGGAGGACCTGTCAATGGCAAGTTCCTAAAGCATTATTATTGATCAAAATTCTGCCAGTTTCTCACAACATTGTATATACCCGTTTTATCAGTTTTTCTTTTGTTGCAAATAATGACAAGTTGAACAGAAAGCTCAAGCCCAAGGTGAAGGCCCAAGAAGCTGGAAAGAAATGCTCGTCAAGCAAATCTATGTTTTTCATAAAATGGACAAAGCACTGGACCTGCGAGTTCTTAGTATACTACAGGAGCACACTATCCCAAGTGGAGCCACTGTTATCACTTAAGAATTCTAATGCCAAAATTTCTCATACTAGTTTGATGATAAAGGTCGGTGCTAGTCTAAGTTTGATTTTGTTTTTCTTTAGAGTCTGAGTCTTAGGGGGTCTTGAGTCAAATATGCATTCTCATTCACCACTGTTCATTCTCATTCATCACCGGTCTCATAGCCATGTGTCAGTTTGGTTTAGAAATTACTATGTGCCACAAAGCCTTTTAGGTGATTTCGTAGCGCATGTAACCATTTTGAAGTGTTTTCACAGCGCATAAATCCTTTTAGCAGTTTCACAGCGCAAAAGCCCTTTAGGTGATTTCGTAGTGCGATGTGTTTTAGGTGATTTCGCAGCGCGACACGTATTAGGTGATTTCGTAGCGCATAATTCAAAATTTACACTGACCGCGCTGCGAAATTGGAGATTCGTGCATTCCGCAGCGAATCTTTCCCAACTGTCAAATATGTCAAGTTAATCTATGGTTGCATCATTCATTGTCAGTTTATGCACTCCACATATCATGTCCAACCGCTTATCTCCATTATTACAACCACTAGGTACGTTGGTACACACGGATTACAAGTTCCAAGAAAAGCCAGGTATCCACAGTCTTAATGATGATTGTATTCGTTGCATGATGAACAAGTTTGCAAGTTTTCAATTTGAATACATTGTTATCAAGCGAGGCAGGTATCAAGCGAGGCAGTTATCAAGCGAGGCAGCCATTCAAACAAGGTAGAGAGTAAAATTTGAGCAGCGACAGTGTTTCAAACCTTCATGGAGGGATCGGCAGAAAGGAAAGACCACAGATCAGGCAAATGTTTAAGAAACAAGCTTGAAGGTTTAGACATAACCTTGAAGAACAGAGAAGTCGAGCATGCATTTAAACAAGCTGGATGTTGGAATTTTTGCAAGAAGCTCCAGGGAGGTCATGCACAAGTTACTAAGGAATTTTCCCTGAATTTCACAGGACTAAACTCAAAGGTTGGTATGCTGGAATTGCAGGTCTCACCAGACATGATATCCATAGTTACGGAGATTCCAAGACGACAAGAAAGTTGGTTCAAGAATTTCAAATTTGATATGTCCCCGTGTAAAGAATTTCTAAAGCAGGAGTTCATTAACTCAGATTTAAGCAAGTCTATGCCTAGAAGTTATGTCAAAGAGTCATATGCCAATTTGCTTACTTGTATACAGAAGTACCTTACCTGTGAAGGGAGATATAACAAGGTGTATTCATATCATTTTAAACTTCTGTTGCATTTCACAGGAAAGACATCTATTGATCTACCTTTTTACTTATTCTGCAGCTTAAGCAAAATGTGTGACAAGGTGCAGCTAAGAAAAGAAGCCTATGAGACTTCATTGTTCCACCATGGCTTGGTTAAGTTGATTGTTCTGCATGAACTCCAGAGGGTAGGTAGAGACTGGGACACATTCATATTCATGTCTGGTTTCAAGAACAAGACCGGTCTCAGCCCTCAAGCTGCAAAAGACCTTCCAACAATAGCTGGTCATCAGGCAGAAACAAGATCCAAGAGGTTTTCAAAGTTAAAGGCAAGGAAACAAGTTAGAGAATCCACCAGGCCACTGACTATCCAGGATACACCCCAGCAGTCCCTTAAAGAGAAAACTCAGGTCAAAGAAACTGCA
Source organism: Pinus tabuliformis (assembly GCA_031772625.1). NCBI lineage: Eukaryota > Viridiplantae > Streptophyta > Pinopsida > Pinales > Pinaceae > Pinus > Pinus tabuliformis. The sequence goes on from CM062807.1 coordinate 675,901,324, forward strand.
CATGAATCAAGCACAGGTGAAGGAGTTCAAAGAAGAAGGACTAGGAGCCAGGTGGCTAAAGAAAAAGGTAAGTCAGTGAGTATTGAAGAAAGCCCTGTTTCAAAGGGAGACTTAAATGACTTATTGCAAGCCATTGACATTGAAGAGTCTCCACTAGTTCAAGCAGATTTCATAGAGTCAGGAAAAGACAAGGCCAAGAGAGTCAAAGCCTCGAAAAAACTCAAGTTTGATGATCAGGTTGAGCAATTCGTTTTTAAGCCTAGGAGACCCATAATGAGGAAGTTTAAACAAGTACAGGAGGTACTGCCAAGAGCAGATGAAACAGGGGAGCTGACACGACATCATGAAAGAAAGGATAAAGGCAAAGCAGTTGCCATTCAAGAAGAAGATAGTTTGGAAAACCTGAAAAGGAGATTGGAATCGGCCAACTTTGAAATTGCCAGATTGAAGAAAGCTGCCAGGAAATTTGCAGTTAAGGAGGCTTATTTTAACCAAATGCAAGCTCGGTGGGAGGACCAAACATTTCAAATTCCTGAAGTGGTTGATTTTAGTGTTCAATTTCGTAGTTGGACTGTTCCTGCAATAAAGGAAGCTCAATTTATTAGAAAGGTCAATACACGCCTTAGATCTGGGATCAAGGTCATGAAGAAACAAATTGAAGACTTAAAGATATAGTTAAGCCAGCTGAAAGAATCTCCTTAAAGAAATCTCACTTCAAGTAAGACTATGTATCAAAAGTTTGATGGTTTTTCTTGGTATAATCTTTCTTGAAGAATCATACATTTCCATTCAGTTTTGAAAGGCCTTGGAGCAGTTGAAAGAATGTTTAAATAGCAAAAGGCTCAAAAATGGCAAAATTTTGGTTGAAACTATGTTTCTTGGAATAACACAACAGTTTTGTAGCGCGCTACGAAACTGCTGAAGATGATGACTAACGCTCAGTAGTTTCAAAGCGCGCTACGAAACTGCTAAAGCTACACAATCTAATCTCAGTCAACCGGTTTTGAAATACAAGCGGGAATTTTGAAAAGATAATATCTACAAGGGATCATCTGAAGCTATCAACGTTCAACAAGGTCAAGACAGGTGAAGGAAACATGTATTCGAATCCAAATCCAAACTTTTTGTCATAAAGTAAGCATATTTACTACAGTCCAAGATATGTCAGACAGCATGGAAGAGATTTTGCCTTTAAACATAAAAGAGGTTGACAGCACATCAAAGACGTGGCAATCTATTATATTTTGGATAATCAAAGATAAAGGGCATGGTTCTTTAGACTCGAACATTTTGAGGAAAACCAAAGACTGATAAACAGGGGTAGTTTCCTATGTTTCAGGGCAATGGAGAAGATGTAACATTGAAGACCAGCATGGAGCTTTGAACATCCACCACATCCAAACTAAAAAGGGACCAGATGTCAAAGAATGAGAATGATTGTAATCAAGGCTATTATTAGCATAATATGGAATTAGACTCCTACTTGATTTAGATCTCTAGAAAGTCTAGTTGCAGTTTGTTACATTTAATAGGCAGTTAAAAGTTAAACAGGTGTCATTAGAAGTATATTTCAAGTTCCCCTAATGTTTAAGGAGGAATCTCAGTTAGGTAGAAGAACTCTATATATAGGAGAAAAGGAAATGTAATAAGGGTTGGAAGTTTATGTAAAAAATATATGTTATCAAGCTTATGTAAAAACTATGTTTCTTTTGGTAATACAGTACTAGCTTCTGCTGCTCAAAAATCATAGAGAGTTCAATGTATGAGTTCCTTTCGTTGTTGTCTACAGTATTATGAGTATTTGATTACTTAGAAATCACTTGCAGTGTTCTGATTTCCTTCATATACTTGTAAACTGTCCTTTTTGTGTTTAGTGTACTCTACCTATATTGAAATCTAAATGCCTTGATTTTATTGCAAAGCCAAGTCTACTGTTAATGCCAAATGACATATGACTCCATAAGCCCAATGGATGCTTGTTAATTTTATTCCACCAGCTTCATTCCTATTTGTTTCATAAAGAGTTAGCCATCTTAATCATAATCAAAAACCTTCAATCCTTTGAGAGAGCCCTCTCAGGCTAAGGAGGCTAAGCCTTAGCTAAAAGATTGGTTTGAAACAGTTACTTGAAGTCTTCCTAGTCTGCAGCCTTCCAGGGCTTTATTTTGAGATAACACCTACTATTCCTAGATTGGAAGAAATAATGTCATGTGCATGTGGATGCATCTTGTATAGCATTGGAAGATGTTTTAACTCAACCAGGTGAAGGAGATATTGACCATCTGATTACCTTTGAAAGTAGGAGACTATCAAAGGTAGAGAGAAACTATTCAACCACAAAATGAGAAGGATTTGCCATGGGATATGCACAACAAAAATTCAGGCATTATCTGCTAGGTGTGCACTTTAAAATGTACACAGATCATTCTGCATTGAAAGACCTGGTCAACAATCTTGTGTTGGGGGAAGATTTGTAGATGGTTGCTTCTCTTCTAGGAGTATGATTTTGAAGTGATAGTTAAACTAGGGAGGTTGAATGTTGGAACTGATCACCTCTTTAGGATTGATACCGATGAAGAACCCACTAATATTGATGAAGGGTTACCTCACACGCAACTCTTTGCTGTCAGAGTTGTTGATGAATATTTTATAGACATTATTTATTTCCTATCTACTAGTGTAGCTACTAAAGGATACACAATGCAACAAAAGAAGGAACTATTAATCAGGGATGCATATTTTTTAGTGATTTCAGGACACTTATATAAGATGGGATTGGATGAAGTTCTACACTGATATGTACTTGAGTATGAATGACATAGTATTCTGGCTGAATTGCATGGTGGTGTCATAAGAGGACACTATGTAGGTAAGGAAACTATACAAAATATTCTGTGGGAAGGATTTGGTGGCCTATGGTACATAAATATTCTGAGTACAATATTGTGTGTGATGTGTGTTAGAGGACTAGAATACCATCGCTAAGGTCATGCTGCAAGCATTTGATAAATGAGAAATTGACTTTGTTGCACCAATTAATCCACCAGGGAAGAAGACAGGTGCACATTATATTATCACTGCGACAAATTACTTGACCAGATGGGCCGAGGCACAACCCATGAAGGATTGTAGCATGTAAACTGCTATGAAGTTTATATTCGAGTATATTCTATCACAGTTTGGATGCCCAAATATCCCGATGAGTGACTGAGGTTCACACTTCTTGAATGAAACAATTGAGGTGTTGAGAAAAGAGGTCCAAATTCACCATCAGAAGAGTACATCGTATCATCCCCAAGCAAATGGAACTATTGAAGATTTTAACAAAACATTGGAGAATGCCTTAACGAAGATCTACAATGTTAATAGGAATGATTGGGATATTCACATACTGATGTTTCTATGGGTATATAGGATGACTTGTAAGAAATTGACAGGGAAAACACCATTTAGAATGGTATATGGACAAGAAGCAGAGGTTCCAACGGAGTATATAGTGCCCAGCCTAAGGATCACAACAATAACTGAGATGGCATATCATGACTTCATGGAGGAATTCTTAGCGTAGTTGCTTGCATTGGAGGAGGACTACTTTTTGGTTGGTTTTCATCAGCAAGTGCTAAAAGCTAGGGAAAAGGCAGGGCATGATCGCCACATTAAGTAGTGCACTTTTAAGAATGGAGATTTGGTCCTGATGTATGACAACAAATTCACAAAATTTTTTGGGAAGTTTTAGATGCATTGTTTGGGACCCTATGTGATCAAGGATATTTCGGATGGTGGCACAGTTCAGCTTGAAAATTTGAATGGGGAGATGTTTCCTGGAAGGATTAATGGGAGAAGATTGAAGGTATATAGGGACGATCTCACCCCTGGAAGGATGCAATGACTATATGGCAACAAGAAAGTCTTAGTGCTTCAGGCAGTTGGAAGGAAGCACATGACTATAAACTACTCTAAGGAAAAAGGGTTCCATCAAAGAAGGAGGGTTGCATGATGTTTAGGGAGATGGGGTAGGTGGAGAAATATGCGACAACATATTTGCACCATAAGGTAGGGTCCATTGAAAAATATCCAAAATGTGACCCTTGCAAAAGCTACAGTTGATTTGACAGTGATTTTTTTGTTAAAGGGAGTGGGGGAAGTGCATTTAAGGAGCATATCTATGGAAATCTTCTGCCAAATTCGAATTTATGAGGAGGATATAAATGAATTCAAGGCATTCAAATTCGAATTTGGCTATAAATATGGCATCCCGCTCTACATTCAGACACTTTGCCTCTTGAAGAAATATTGTGAGATTTTGCATAGTGATGAGCCTTATCATTGAGTAATTATATGGGCCTTAATTGACCTTAATTCACCACCTATCTTAGTCAAACCAACTATTCTCACAACTTATTGCATAATTTTGATTATATTTTTCTTATGAGATGAGTTAGAGTTGGATATTTTGCTTTGTGTTCTAATGTGCATGTAATGCAGGAATAAAGGATAAGAGCAATGGAAACGCAAGGATAAAAGATAAAAGAAAGGAACTATGGTAAAGACCTTGCTAAAAACTCAAATGGGACAAGGGAGAGGAATTAAAGGAGGTAAATCCTCCTCATTTACTACCCCTCCATTCGAATATCCCTCCATCAAGTGAAAGTACAAATAGCCAAATCAGGTGTACTAGAAGGCAGCCAACCAAGTGAAAGTATGAGTTCATCTTGAGTTAGGGAACCAAGCCTGCCTATTAGAAGGCAGCCAAGCTAGTGGAAGGGAAAGCATGAGTTTATCATTGAATTGGGAGTTGTGCCTCCCTAATTTTGAAAGAAATCATTGAAGAATTCATATGTCTAAATAGAGAGGCTTAGGACCTCAGTTTTTTTAGTTAGACATAGTCAGTTAGCAAGCATTAGGAGTATTCATACTTTTTACTCTACAATGTGTCCAAGTGAAGACTTGTAATAGTTTTGATGTAATACAATGTTCTTTTATAATGAATATGAGTCTTTTTTTTAGCCAACACTGAGTTAACTCAGAGGGCTAAAGCTCTGGGGTTAGGGCCCGACCCTAACAACCAAGGATCCTCTTTATTTTATTGTTAAGTAGCATAGCTTTTTGTTCATCTGTTGAAGTAGTTCATTTCCATTACAGCAGTAGCATATATGCATGGTTTGATTGTTCATTTGATTCAATAAGTTCATTCCCATTAAAGCATGATAGCATAGATTTATGGTTTTGTTCATTTACTTAAGTAGTTTCCTGCTTTTCTGTTTATTTGTTTAAGTAGCTACATTTCCATTACTACAAGGTAGAATAGATTAGTTGTGTTTCAATCTACTCCATTTATGTTTTTGTTCAATTAGCATGGTAGCAAAGGAAAGATCCACAATGTTTCCCACAGGTGTCTCAACCTCACCTCCTCCCTCTGGGACCATGACATGAGGAAGAAATATTGTAGCAACCCCGAAAACACAGAGTTTTGGTTTTCATTGGGAGTTTGTTGTTTAACGCAATCACTGAGCTCATTTCATGTCACCATGTTCCTTTAATGGTCATCTACTCCTTCGCTCTCTTCCCGTCATTTGATCTCTCTCACATCCCTTTCATTCTCCTTCATCGTGAAAAGCTGAGCGAAAGTTGTTAATCCATGTCCAAACGATTTTTAATCGTAGATCGCCTCACACAACAAAACTAATGAATCACCGCCCAAATTGACTTTTAGCGTTTGACTTTGTGCAATTTAAATCCCAACCATCAATCTGCCTTGTGAGATATGACAGCTATCACACACCAGCTCATGAACCATCTTGGTCATACCTTCACCATTGATTTGCCTTGCCAAATCCGATCGCCATTGCGCAATATCATGTGGATTTCTGTTTGATTGTTATCCGCCCGAGGGCACGTGAAATGGGTGGTTTCCTCATGCTATGTGTCAGTCGGGGAAGCTAATCACGTGAAATCTGAAAAAATTACTTACAGCTTTGAGGGCACGCGAAATACTGCTTACCACCCTCTAAACTCATGCCCTCATTTCTGCATGTTCCTTTAAGTGCTCCAATATCCATTGTAAATATGTCTCCTAATATAACGGCCATCGCATCAACCGATACCATTTTTGCACGTTTCTTTTTCTCGTGATCTAATCTTCATCGTCCAACTGCATATTAATCATGTTTTTCCATCTCCTGACTACACCCACGTGATATAATCTCAGTCGTTCATCCTGTTAGTTCATGTTGTTCGCCCATCTACCTACGTACCCTCCTGTGATTCGATCTCAGCCATTCGTTTTCCTTTCACACACCTGATCCAATGGTTCGTAGGAATTGTTGCTCCCTCACGTCCTCTTTTCACCAATTTGACCTTTGACTGTTTTTTTTTGCTTAAGCACAGACTTAGCTTAGTTTCCTTTGCTTCCACCTTTGGATAATTTTACACTCTTTTACTTCTACAACTTAGATAGTTGGCATTAGATTAGTGTTGTTTAGAAATTCTGCTTAGTCTCGTTGTTTCCATGGTTAATTAGGTTATGGTGTGATTTAAGATTGCATGTTGTTTTCTTCATTTCTGTAGTAAAGTAGCTCTCTCTTAGAATAGATTTTCTCTCCTTCCATCAAAATCAAGCTTCTTCTAACCCTATAGAAGTCTGGTTTGGAACCCCTGGGGTCTCTTGCCAGATGAGCAGTGACAACAAGCAATACCTTCACTTCTACTTGTGTATATAGCACAGTCACCTCCAAGTTTGTATGAACCCCGGGTTGATAAGTAAAGTTGGTAGCCCTGGGAGTTGCAACATTCTTGCTGCAATACCTAGGCTCATCACTTTTTGGCATCGTTGTTGAGGAGGTGTCAGAGTAGGAGTGATTACTCCTCCTTCTTCTATTTCTAGTCTCTAACTTTCTTTTTTTCTACTTCTAGTCTTCAATTTTCTTCCATTAGTCTATTTTGCAAAAGTAATCTAGTTTCTTTCTTTCATTTGGAATTTATTTGCTTTCCTTTCCATTTAGCAAGTAGTTTCCTTCTTATTAGTAGTTTTTCATTCAATTAAGCAATTTCAATCTACAAGTAGTTTTCTTTCTTTCAGTAGTCTTTCATTCAACAATTACAATTCAGTAGGTAGTTTCCTTTTTGTTAGTGGTTTTCATTAAATCAACAATTTCCTTTCTGTAGAGTACTTTCCATCTTTAAAGAAAAATCTTACAAAAAACAAAAAACATTTCCTTTCATGCCTCATAGGAATAGGGATAATTCAGGAAAATTATTGCCAAATACCCCCACTACATCCAACAATCAACCTTCTCTCTTCTTCGGTGATTTTGATTTGGAAGAACTTGTAGGTGAGCAACCTAACATATTCGAAGAACCTATAGGGGAAGAAGAAGAGGAAGAACCCATTCCTACTAAACCAATGGCTGAAAACCAAGATGACAGAGGAAATAGAGAGAGAATTGGGAGTGCCTTCCCCATTAGGGAAACCAATGGCGACACTAAAATGAAGAATATAAGCCCCTCTGTTGTACCTCATTTCCATGGCTTGACCACAGAGGACCCTGACACTTTCCTATTTGAGTTTTCTATTATATGCCAAACCTATGACTATACAGAGGATGAGCAAAAGTTAAAATTGTTTCCATCTACCCTCAAGGATGCAACATTGCGCTGGTTCATGGGTTTACCTGGAGATAACATCATAACTTGGGCTCATATGCAACAGGCCTTTAACAAAAAATATAGGGACTACTGTAGGTCAAAAGACACTAAAGAAGATATTTTTAGGATGACCATAGGCTAGGATGAATCCTTAGAAGACTATGAAGAAAGATTCCAGCTCAGTTACAAAAGGGCCAGGTGCACACTTGACCCTGAGTCACTGAAGTTGGTCCTGCTTAGAGGAGTAAGGGAGGATATCCTAGATACCTTTCATTTGTTAGTAGGAGAAGATATCTACCAACTACCCTATGAGGATATCAAGACTGTCTTTAGAAACCATTCTAGGGCAACCAAGAAAAAGGGTAGGAGTAGTCAACCTATGGCCAGTACATCATCTTCCAACTCATCCATCAAGGGTGAAATTGGAAATATGCTGGAGGACTTCAAAAGTGAGATGCTGCAAAGACTTGCCCTGCAATTGGATTCCATGAATATCAAAAGGAAGCAAGAGGAAGCAGTGAGAGACTTGGCCATATTTTGTCCTAGTTTCACTAGGATACATCCTAGGAATGAATGCCCATTGAACTTTATTGAGATTTGCTCAGTCTATGAAGAAAACCACTCCATAGACAAGTTCCCTTCTTTACCTGGACTCAAAGTTGTATATCAAGGAGCTGAAGGGGTCACTGAGCAGCTTTGCTACATCAACCAAGGGAGACCTCCTGGGCCTAGACCATACTAGCAGGGCATGCAAGGATCATCCCATGCATATTACAGACTCAACCAAACCACAACTATACCTTCTTGGGGACCCCTTGCTCAACCTTCTTGGTATACACCCCCTCCTTGGTCCTACGCACCTCAGTATCATTACCAGCCAGCCAGCTAGTCATTCCAAACTTACATTCAGCCACAATATCAATGGAATACCCCACCCTAGGGGTGGAGGCCCCAATTCAACAATGTTCCAGCTCTATTGCCTCCATCACCTACCGAACCACAACTCCTGCACTCTTCTCCACGTAGGAAACCCTAGATGCCTACCCAGCCAAATCCAAACCCAAACAATAGGCAGGCTCAATAGGGATATGGTGGAGAGACATCATACCCAACTTATGTTGTAAAAATCCAAGAGATCAACCTAGGATCTGGGAGAATTCTCCCAGATAACCAACCTTCCTCTCCAGATAGCGAGGTTGAGGAAGAAAGAGAGGAAAGAAACCTTAAAGCAAATCCACCCTTTCTTGAAAGATTAACCCAACCACTCCAGCCTACCCCAGAAGAAACTAAGCTTCTGAGAGAATTGAAAAACCTATTTCTAAATATCCCCCTTCTCCAGGCAATCAAAGATGTTCCTATTTACAATAAATTGATTGAGGAGAAGTGCTTTAAGCATCCAAGAAGAAGAAAAAGGGATGCCCCTACCATTAATGTCATTGGGTAGTTATATGACTTAATGCTAGGGCAGGTGATATGTCCAAAATACTTAGACCCTGGAACCCATGTAGTTGATGTGCACACGAATGGCACCTTTGTACCACACACTCTGATTGATCTTGGGGCTACCATTAATGTGACGACCAAGGACACGATGCTCAAGCTTAACCTCCAAGGGTAATTAAGGAATACCACAATAGTGCTTCAGCTTGTAGACTGCTCCACAGTCACCCCTAAGGGAATTGTGGAGGATGTGATGGTCTCCTTTGATTCCTGGGCATACCCTGTAGATTTCCTAGTTCTCTAGCCTAAGGATAAGCTTACTAGTTACCCTCTCATCCTTGGGAGGCCATGGTTGGCCACAACTAATGCCTACATTAGCTATAGAGCTGGGAATATGACCATCAAGGATGGGCATATGTCCAAATGGTTAGTCTTATACCCTCTTCCTCAACCATCCCTAGAACATGATCTACCTTTATGGTTGAAGGAGGAGGAAGAAGATGAGCTTTATTCTGCCCAAATTTATGCTATGGAAGCAATCATAGGGGGAGGACAACAAGAGGATGATGACTTAATTGAACACCTGCTCCAAATTCCAACTCCTAGTTCATTACCCTTAGAAGAAGTAAAGGACACACTGAAAAATCATCAAATTGAATTATGCTTGGCTGATTCCAGCCCACTCCGAGTCAAAACCATATAATTTGGCCTAGAGAAAACCTTGAAGATTAATCCATCTCTTTCTACTTTAGAAGAGGAACAACTATGCAAATTGTTGAAGGAGAACCTAGAAGCCTTTGCTTGGAGCTATAAAGAAATGAAGGGAGTACACCCCTCAGTGTGTAATCACCATATATACATCAAGGAAGGTTGAAATCTAGGCAGGCAACCACAAATGAGAATGAATCCATCCCTTAAAGACATTGTCGAGGAAGAACTACAAAAATTGTTAGATGCAGGGTTCATTTACCCTATCTCTGACCAATGAGTGGGTCTCTCGTCTAGTGTTAGTTCGCAAGAAGAATGGTAAGTGGAGGATTTGTGTCGATTATAGGGAGTTTAACAAAGCCACAAATAAGGATCATTTTCCCTACCCTTCATTGACCAAGTGCTAGATGGCCTAGCAGGGAAGAAGTTATTTTCTTTCCTAGATGGATTCAGTGACTACAAACAAATCCAAATCTGCCCAAAAGACTAGGATAAAATGACATTCACCTGTCCTTGGGGTACTTTTGCCTATAGGGTCCTTTCTTTTGGCTTATGCAATGCTCTTGCCACTTTCTAGAGAGTAGTCTTGAGTATTTTTGCTGAACTAGTGCATGACACTATGGAAGTGTATATGGATGATTTCATGTCTTATGGCTATGATTTCCAAGAAGCCCTAACTAACCTAGGAAAAGTATTACGCAAATGCATTGAAATGAACCTGACTCTCAGTCTAGAAAAATGTGAATTCTTAATGACTCAAGGGACTATGCTAGATCATTCCATATCTCAACAAGGGCTACAGGTGGACCCAAAAAAATAGCAATCATTCAAAGGGTCCCACCTTTACAAAAGCAGAGAGATGTTAAGAGTTTCTTGGGGTTAGCTGGATACTACAGAGGGTTCATAAAAGAATTTAGCAAGTTAGTCTCTCCTTTATTTGGATTGTTGGCCAACAATTCTGAATTTATATGGTCATAGAGCTATCAAGAGGGCTTAGATATTCTAAAGGGTAAATTAACCATTGCACCAATCCTTAGAGGCCCAAACTAGGCCCTCCCTTTTCATATCCATGATGATGCCTCTCATAAAGCCATGGGAGTAGCCTTAGGTCAGGTAGAGGACAAATTGCTTTATGCCATCTATTTTACCAGTAAAAACCTGTTAAAGGCTAAGTTAAATTATACTGTGACCAGAAAAGAACTCCTGGCTGTTGTGCATTCATTGAACAAGTTTAGGCATTACATTATAGGCTATCAAACATTTGAGCATATGGATCATGCTGCAATTAAATATTTAATGAACAAACCAGATGTAAATGCTAGAATCATAAGATGGTGACTTTTATTGCAACAGTTTGATCTAACTATTGTTGATAAGCCTGGTAAGGAGAATGTTGTTGATGACTTTCTATCTAGGATGAGTCTACCTGCAGGTGAAGAAGGAATGGCGGATGATCAGTTACGAGATGAGCATTTGTTTTCTATTTCAGTGCTCTCCCCCTGGTTTGCTGATATAGAAAACTATTTGGTATCAACATAGTTCCCACCAAACCTGCCCTCTAGAGAAAAGAGAAAGATAATCAGGAAAAGTACCCCCTTCACCTAGATTGGGGGAAATCTATTCAAACTTGGCCCAAGTCAATTCATGAGAAGATGTGTAGGGGAAGAAGAAGTCTTTGACACCCTTCTCACCTGTCATGATGGGCCTTGTGGAGGTCACTTTGCAGCAAAGAGGACAACATTCAAAGTGTTGCAAGTAGGCTATTATTCGCCTACTCTTCATCAGGATGTGAAGAAGTATTTAGTCAGTGTGATCGGTGCCAGAGGATGGGAAAACCGACTCCAAGAGATGAAATGCCCCTACAGCCTCAAGTTACTTTCGAGCCACTTGACAAGTGGGGCATGGACTTCATTGGGCCTATCAACCCTCCTTCAAAGCAAAAACAACACATCATTGTGTGCACTAATTATCTAACCAAGTGGGTTGAAACTAAAGAAATCAAGGCAATAATAGAAGAAAAGGTGGCTGAGTTCCTAAGGGAGAATATATTCTACAAATTTGGGTACCCTAGAGAACTAGCCATAGACCAAGGCAGCCACTTTACCTCAAGCATGATTGAGGAACTGCTCAAGCATCAAAAAATCAAGCAGAGGATCTGCACTCCCTATCATCCACAAGCTAATGGGAAAGTGGAGGTGACCAATAGAGCACTGGAGAACATCCTAACCAAGGTAGTGAAAAACAACACAAAGGATTGGGTAGAAAGACTAGTTGAGGCCACCTAGGCCTATAATATAACATGGAAGCCCACCACTGGATTTACACCCTATGAGCTGATCTCTAGGAAGAAGGCTTTGTTATCCATTGAGTTTGAATATAACACATTGAGGATGGTAGCCAAACTAGATCTGGATCTCAGCCATGCATAGAGAGAGAGACTGTTCCATTTGAATGGCTTGGATGAATTCAGAATGCAAGCCCTCATCCATACAAAGATAGTTTAGCTTCAGAGGAAAATCTGGCATGACAAGCACATTAAGGTGAAGCAATTTCAAGAAGGATATTGGGTATTATCATATGACTCCAGATATAAAGACTTCAAGGGCAAGCTAAGGACAAGATGGCTCGGACCTTATGTGGTGGAAAGATGCCATGAAAACAGTTCAGTGTAGATCATAACTATAGTTGAAGAAGCCATTCCATTACTAGTTAATGGACACAAAATAAAAATGTACAAGAGGCCTTTATCTAAACAAGAGTTCATTGAAAATACCAAAAGATAGTGATGATGGTGGAGAAAGTTTCAACTCCTCCCTCATCAGGTCACTGAAAAAGCAAAAAAAACAGAATAAGGATTTAGGTGAAAACCTCCATGAGGCGGCCCAAGGATGAGAAAAATGGCAAGAAAAATAAATCCTTGGGTGAAAACCTTCCTTGAGGTGCCCAGGGAAAATATTTAGAGTGAAAACCTCTCTTAGGCAGTCTCAGGCAACCTAGGTGTTTAATATATATATATATATATATATATATATATATATATATATATATATATATATATATATATATATATATAGATATATATATAATTAGAGAAAAAGAAAAACATAATTTTTATTTGTAGGAGGATGAGAAAGAAAATTAGGGAGTAAAGAGAATATCCAAAGGGAGCCTTGCATCACATATGTTCATCTCCTCCACTCCTTACCATGTATCCCTCCATAAATTCCATTGTTTTTCACTCCATTGCTTCAATTCAAGAGAATCTTATGTTTTCTACAGAATCACCTCATCCATTACAATCATCCCTACCTTCACATACACTCCTACTCCCTTTATCCATTCAGCAGCATCAGATATGTAGCCACAGACACCATCAATAGAGAGCAGAAGAGGAAGAAAGATGACAATACAGCAGCAACAGGAGCATCAGATTTGCAGTCAAGAAACCATCAACAAATAGCAGAGGAGGAAGAATAATGACCATCAACAACAACTATGATCTTTGACAGCTGTAGCGTGGCATTAACGCCACAGGTAAGTATCCTGCTCACTCAATCATATGCATCATTTGATAAAAAGTTTTAAAGGTTAAGAGGTAGTTGGTTTGTAAGTAAAAAGGTGGCTAGTTTCCTCTATAAAAAAAGGCTAGTGGATTACATAAATAGGAAACTCTGTTTCCTCAAGAATTTGTTCATTTCCTCTTTAAGCCTCACAAGCAAGATGCTCATCAAGTATATCTCATGTGAGGGTAGATACAATATTATTTATGGCTACCATTTTAGAATTCTTGAAGAACTAAGATTTGGGGTAGAAACACCAGTTCACCAAAGATTCATCATACCCTATTTTCTGATGTAATCATTGATGGACTCCAGCAGCAAAGTAAGGAAAGGAAATTCCCAACTGTTGGCTCACCATGGGTTGATCAGAATCCTCATTAAGGATGCCATCCTAAACCCCAGGATCCATATAACATGGGTAGTCTTTAATGACTTACCAGTAGAGGGTGACATCAGAACCTTCATCTATGTGTTAGTCCTTCTGTCGGTGAGGGGGAGGTAAAACAAGAATAAGAAGATACAGAGCTAGATAGGGATGAGGTGGATAAGGAAGAAACTAATACAGAGGGGCATGATGAAGAGGACACTAATACAAAATAACATGATGGTAAAACAGAAGAGAAAGAAGGCATTAAAAAAAAAAGAGTAGCAGGAAACAAAAGAGCTAAGTGGCTTCAAGGACAGAGAAGCAGCGGAACAATCAAATCCAATGGCCCTAATTTGCACCAATAATCTAATTGAAAATGATCCTCAGCTGGCACTTAGATATCTTGTTGCCCAAGAGCAATCAATTTCACATTTTGAGGACATGTTTAGGCTGCTAAGAAACGATAATATACATGCGTGCATAAGGAGATGGAAAACACTGCCACATAGCTTGAAGATCAAAGAATATCAGTGGGAAGAAGTAGAAAGGAAAGCAGGCTTCTATGAACAAGAAGAAGAGACCACAATAGAAGCATAGGATGTCAGAGAGGCTACCAGGGCCACTAAGTTCTCAAAGGATGAGCAACACTTTTAGTAGGGGGGTGATGATGAGCCTCATAATTGTGTAATTATATGGGTCTTAATTGACCTTAATTCACCACCTAGCTTAGTCAAACCAACTATTCTCACAACTTATTGCATACTTTTGATTATATTTTGCTTATGAGATGAGTTAGAGTTGGATATTTTTCTTTGTGGTCTATTGTGCATGTAATGCAAGAATAAAGGATAAGAGCAAGGGAAATGAAGGGATAAAAGATAAAAGCAAGGAACTATGGTAAAGACCTTGGTAAAAAGTTGAATGGGACAAGGGAGAGGAATTACAAGAGGTAAATCCTTGTCATTTACAACCCCTTCATTCGAATATCCCTCCATCACCTGAAAGTACAAACAACTAAATCAGGTGTACTAGAAGGTAGCCAAGCAAGTGAAAGTATGATTTCATCTTGAGTTAGGGAACCAAGACTCCCTACTAGAAGGCATCTGAGCTAGTGAAAGGGAAAGCACAAGTTTATCATTGAATTGGGAGTTGTGACTCCCTAATTTTGAAAGAATTTGTTGGAGACTTTAGATGTATAAGTAGAGAGGCTTAGGACATCAGTTTTTTTAGTTAGACATAGTCAGTTAGCAAGCATTAGGAGTATTTAAACTTTTTACTCTACTTGGTGTCCAAGTGTAGACTTGTAACAGTTTTGATGTAATACAATGTTCTTTTATAATGAGGATGAGTTTTGTTTTGAGCCAGCACTGAGTTAACTTAGAGGGCTGAAGCTCTGGGGTTAGGGCTTGACCCTAGCAGCCAAAGCTCCTCTTTATTGTATTGTTAAGTAGCATATCTTTCTATTCATCTGTTGAAGTATTTCATTTCCATTACAATAGTAGCATAGATGCATGGTTTGATTGTTCATTTACTTAAGTAGTTTCTTGCTTTTTTCTTTATTTTTTTAAGTAGTTGCCTTTCCATTACAACAACGTAGAAGAGATTAGTTGTGTTTCAGTCTGATTCATTTATGCTTTCATTCAATTAGCATGGTAGCAAAGGAAAGATCCACAAGGTTTTCCACAGGTCTCTCGGCCTCACCTCCTACCTTTGGGACCATGATGTGAGGAAGAAACCCTGCAACAACCCGGAAAACACAGGGCTTTGGTTTTCATAGGGAATTTGTTGTTTAACACAGTCACTAAGCTCATTTCATATCACACTATTCCCTTAATGGTCATCTGCTTTGTCACACGGAATAAGTCGATCTTGCGGACAAGATAGACCTTCCTAGAATCTAAAGAAGACCTAATGACAAGCAAACCAACCAGACACTATCTTTCTCTAAATATTCTTTTATAAACAATAGAAAACAAGTGTTTTTAGGGCCTACCTTAGGTCCAATGCTAGCTTGTGGATGCCCTCGCTCCTTCGATCCAAATGAGCTCCTTTTCACGAATCTGCAAACACAAACAAGGCAAACAAATTAAATAGCACCTGAAAAGCCAATTGCATTAAAACATATTTAACATGAAAGTCAAGGAGTCCATGAAACAAATAACATAAGTTACTTATTGAGAAAAATGAGTTTGATTGTATTAATTCAAAAGAAGAAGAACCTTACAACCTTTGCCTTGACGTTGTACATGCTCCTCCCAGGGTCCAGCAAGAAGTCTCCTCTACTTTGACAAGTTTCACTCACTCCCAATGAAACCAAAAAGGTATGTGATCTCTCCTCTTTAGGCTTAACTAGGAAGTCTTGATTTCACCAGCATTTACCCTAAAAAATGTTCAGCTTCTAACCTCTCTAGCAACCAGCCCAATGCCTGTATTTATAGTGCAATGGAGGGAGGTTACTAGGTCCTCCTTCAAAGGGATAAAGCCCTCCTTCAAAGGGATAGCTCCTCTCCTCAAGGGATTAGCTCCTTCTCTTTTGGGATGCATGAACCACCTCAGAGCGAACAATCCACGTCAAAATTCCTTCTAGAAACCTCTAGAATTAACCCAAAGTGAGTTTTTTAAGATAAAACTTGCGCCTTTTGACTTTCACAGGGGTCCGCACCTACACCGTTAGGGACAGAGTGGGCAGGTCCGCAGCTTTTGTACATAGAAGGTGCGGGACCGCAGGTGACCATGAGAGAAAGTGTGGAACCAGAGTTACATTGATTTTTAATGTCTTTCTCTCATTTCCAAAGCTTGATTTGAAGAACTGAGGTCTGAGACTTGCTTAGGAGGACAGTACAAGTGATGATAGATCCATACTGACTGCAAATAATCATGATGACGATATTTTTGTGTAACAGATTTCCCCCTAAAGTGCGAAGTCTGTAGTAGATGAGGATTTCTTATCATTTAGGAAGAGTGAAGTACTTTATCATTTCGAGGATCATCTTGTGGAGAACCCGGTTGGAACCTGTAAAAACATTCAATGCAAAATATATATATGAGATCATATCATCGCTGAGGTAGGAATTCCCATACTCATATCAAAACTGAACAGAAAAACTAACTACTGCTCTGATACAGGAATGATCTTGTAAAACATCACAAGTAAAGACTCATGTGGACACAGTATGGATGTAGCCATTTGTTTATGAATAGTCATTTATATAATGAATACAAAATTCCTCGCAGCCTGGATTGTGGAAACTAGATCCAGGGTCTTCATTTCTACTTCCCGAAATAGTACGATTCTATCCATGCGAATGAATGTGTTGATGTCAAACATGGTAGAAACCACTTGATTACCAATCAATTATGTAAACTGTTAACAAGTGTGAGAGAAACCACCAGTGATGTCAATGGTTCTCAAAGTACCCAGTACAATCCATGAGATGTGAATAAATGTGTTGATCTTGAGCATGTCACTGAATCCTTTGATCGAAATTCAATGATGTAAACTGTCGTCAAAGGCGAGAAACCTGCCATTGATGCATGCAGATCTCAAGGTACTGACGATTCCTAGATCCTCTTTCTAGATAATGAGCTGATGTCGATAGAAAGCAATCCATCGTAGGCAAGCCCACAACACGAAATCATAGATCAAGTTGAAGAAATTTAGTTGCAAGAACTGACTCAGGGATGGTCAAGATGGATGACAGATATTTTGCAGATGAATGGCTTATTGGCAGTGACCTCTTGAACACATAACGACACGACAGATGGTTTGGTGACAATTGACCCAAAGTTAATACCCAGAAACCAGCTGAAGACTTTCAATGTGGTTTGATCAACTATTAGGCAAAGGATTTCCCAACCCAGGTGAATAAAAGTGTCGTGTTCAAGAGCGGTTACAAAGTATGACAAACAGGCTCATTTTTCTCTCTTTTCCCCCACCATTTCTGGCAAGTACCTCTTTATTTTTGACAAGCTTGAGGAGGATAACATTTGCTTGATTATAAGCTCATCCTTTGGATGAGTCCAGCTTAGTTTAAATTCGAACCCTAAGAAGGAGTGGTTCGTTCCTATTTGTAATTGAACAGGTCCTTTACTGTGAAATTTTAACGAGTCCAGTATAGGAGAAACTCGGCGTTTTTCAATTTTAGAGAGTCTAAAAAAACTTAAGAAGACTCCAGGGTTGACCTTTTTCGTAAATTTGTGTCTCCCAAGCCCAAAAAAAGTATAAAATAATACTTGAGAGAACCGCTTGATCTTTTACGACCAAGGAGTACTTTTCATCATTAGTGCCTTTGACCTGAAAAAGTAAAAAAGTGATCAATGACACGTCGTTTTATAACCAATATCGAATTTGAAACGACAAAAATCCGGCAATCTTTTCATGTTTTTATGGTCGGAAAAGAGCTGTAAGTGGACCGTCTTTTAATTTCGTTTTAATGGGTTTAAAAGAAACACTCGGCAATCTTTTCATGTTTTAGGAGTCAGAAAAGAGCTTAAAGATGACTCTACATGTTTTTTTATCGAAAATGGTAGATTTCGCCTGAATAATCCTTTATTCTGCACAAAAACACAAACATTACTCATACCTGTTTGAAATGGATAAAAACGTCGCAAAATACCTTTTCAAAGTGAAACATAAACAAATTTGTGATTTATTTACTCAAAAAACTTATAAAAAGGGCCTTTTCCAATTCATTTTTACCGTTTGAATTTGGGTGAGGAAATAGTGCTTTTGCTTAGAAAACTTCCCGTGAAGATTGCGGAAAACCCAACCGTCGGAATCGAGCGTCGTCTTCTCCAGGTAATCCACATCATCCTACTCTTCATTTTCAACCATTTAGTTTTTTTTTTTAGTCCTTCATTTCATTTTTGGGAGGGTTTTTAGGCGCAAAACCCGCGCGCGGGAGCCCGCAGGTTTACCATTGCGGGCCTGCGGACCCCGACTTTTTCTCCATTGGGAAAAAGCTCGGGGTCCGCACCTTCCGTGTAGAAAAAGTGCGGTCCCATGCACTATGTCTAACCTGGAGGACACGTACCCCGCCGCATGGGTTTTGAACCCAAAAATTCTCAAAAATGGACCAACCAAAATATTTTCTAGCAATTTAATTAATCTTTATACTTGATGCAGAGAGCACATCATGCTAGATTGGCGTGAACAAGAGCATGAGGATGTGGATGCTACCACATGGAATCATCAGCCTTCACTTGATGCTTTGAGGGCGTGTGGACTGTACAAATTCTGGGCCATTCCTGGCATGAGGGCTCAGGTGGATTTCTTACAGTGGCTGGTTGACAGATGGAGCATACAGGACCAGTGCTTCTTCATTAGCGGCCACCAGCTCGAAATCGATCCGGCGGACATATATTTCTTGACTGGTTTGCCCAAGAGAGGTGAAGACTTGACTCTGCACGGGACTAGGCCAGGTGGCCAGTCTGTCGATAGCCTCCGACTAGAGTACTGCAACAGCCAAGCTAGACACAAAGGGATAGACATAAAGACGATATCCCGTCCTGAACTCATGGTGATTGTGTTTACTGTCACTAGACTTTGCGTAGCTGCCGCATTACATATTGCCACCGGATCCCAGATGCGTATGGCAGTTGATTACTTTCGATGCACCATCTTCAACTAGTGCGATGCCGTGTTGGCCAATGTGAAAGGCCAACTGACCAGGGCCAAGAACGGACAACTAAAGACCTTTGGTTATGGGGCTTTGGTCGTGAGTTTTGGCCTGGAGAGGATTCCTATGCTAATCTCACAGCACCTTACTATTGGAGCTGGGCTTCCTCGAGAGCCCAAACTGATGCGATGGGTCGCAGTCATGGCCCGTCACCCGGACGAGAGGACAGAGGTTGCTCGGTTCAAACCTGAGTATTTCCAATGGCTGGAAAACTAGGTCTTTTCCATTCAGGACTTTCCTTACGCTGGGATAGATTTTCGTGGTGACCCAGACATGGCTCTTCCACCAGGAGAGCAGTGGGACGAGTCAGGTAAAATCCTTTCCAACATTTTCCTATTTTAAATTTTTTTATTTTTCCATCGTCTCAAAACTGATAGTAAAAATTTTAAAATGCAGATGTGGGTCCACAGCGACCAGCCGCTCTCCGGCCTTTCGAGAGGAAACAACCAGTTGCACCCGCGCCAGCCCCACAGGATGAATCAGCAGAGGTTTTGGCTGAGTTGGAGGGTCATCTCGAGCGCTTGACAGGAGATATTCCTGAGACCACTATAGACGACATTCCTCGTCGACTTCAGCGCTATGTGATTGGAGTCCTGGGACCTTTTAGGAGGTTCCTTTGCAAGGTGGCCCGTGCAGTGGTTTCTTATAGAGATCATCACCAGTGATAGGATGATCGCCTATTGTGGGCACATGTGACATTTTTGTTTTTTGTACTTATCATTTTTTCCGATCATAAGGTGTTTTTCAACCTATGATCGAAGACGATGTATTTTTTGACACACTACTATATATATATATATATATATATCACTATTACCGGCTTATCTTGTTAATCATGTTATGGAATGATTTTAAATTTACATGTATGATTATTGCAAATGTCTATTTAACATTCGAGAAGCAATTGCATCTGCTAATGTATTTAAAGACCTTGGAATATGCTGATATTCAACGTAATCAAACTCACGTTCCAAGAGATGCACTCTCAAAAATAATCTTAATAACACTGGATTTCTAATGGCATACACTCTATTAAGCTGTAATACAACGAGTTCAGAATCTAACCTCACTATCAAACTCTGAATCCCAAATGAAATAGATTCAGACAATAACTCAATCACTGCACTATACTCGGCAATGTTGTTTATTGTTTTATCGAGGCTTACCCCATGCATAGATACTAACTCGTCAGAGGGCGAATAGATAACCCAAGTTGCGGAAGAGATGTTCCATGTATTACGACAAGCACCATCAGCGAAACCAATGTATGTTTAGAGAGGCATCGACATCTGCAATATCAAGAGTAAAACCAAGATAAGCATGAATAATGACGAAAAAACACTCTTTAAGCTAAGCACACTGTTTAAACTAAAACACACCAGCTAGAAAGAAAAACTATCCTAACTAAAAATCTCCATACCATTCTTTTAAGCATAATACCTCTTCAAGTAAAGGCCATTTCTGGGTTTACCCAAAGAGTCCCCATCAAAGTCTACCAATTCATAAGCCCCTTTGGCTAGATTTCGCTTGACAACATAGGGACCATGCCACATAGGAACGAATTTTCCAGCGCCTAATTTATCATTAGCTTGATCATACACTAAGACTAGATCTCCTTCCGAAAAATTTCGAGGGGTCACATTTCGATCATACTGAGCTTTCATTCATTTTGCGTGAGTCTCGATCGCCAATGCAGCATTACGTCGATTCTCATCTAATTGAGCTAAGTATAACAAACTCTTTTCCTCTTCAGAAGTGGCTGGAAGTAACTCGATGGCCATTTGCAGTGACGGGATTTCGCATTCAATGGATAACACGGCTTCTAAACCATAGACTAGTTGTAAAGGAGTGAACCCTGTTGATGTTTTTGCTGAAGTTCGGTACGCCCAAAGTGCTGAAAATATCATGTTGTGCCAATTCGACCGATGAATCCCAATGATTCGTCGGATCATGATAACTAAAACTTTGTTGATGGATTCAACCAGACCATTCGCTTGTGGATAATAAGGGGTTGAACTATCGTGACGTAAACTAAGTTGGCCTATAAGTTTGGTCATCATAACGTTTCGAAAATGACGCCCATGATCAGTGATTATCGCTTGCGGGACACCAAACCTAGCAATTATATGATTGAACACAAAAATTGCAGTTGTCTTTCTGTCTGCCTCGAATGTAGGCATCGCCTCGGCCCACTTAGTAAAATAATCTACCGCAAGGATGATATACGCATGCCCCCGGCCGAGTGAGGGTTACATGTAATAAAATCGATACCCCATTTGGAAAAAGGACCAACGGCAATTATAGGGTGGAGAGGAGCAGGTGGAGCGCGCATCTTACGATCAAAAATCTGGCAGTTGTGGCATTTTCGGACCGCCGTAATACAATCTTTAAATAAAGACGGCCAGAAGTAGCTAGCGCGCAATATCTTTTGGGCTGTGGCAAACCCAGACATATGACCGCCACATGCTCCAGAGTGACAGTCATTTAGAACCCTTTCAGCTTCCTCATGAGTTAAGCAATGTCGAAAAACAGAATCCGCCCCACTGCGATAAGGAGTATCTCCAATAATTCTGAATTGTTGGGACTGGAATCGAATTTTCCGACGTTCCGACCTTGAAATTTATGGCCGAAAGGATTGGGTCTGGAGATAAATGATGATATCCCATACCACGGATCTAAAGTGCTAATTAGAAACAAGGATTCGTCCGCAATGGGCTCCTCCGCCATAGTTTCTGTGTCAGTACGTGGGAAGTCACACATTAACTCCGCAAAAACTAAAGATTTCTTAGACTTAGATTTCTCAAATTCCAAGTCAAACTCTTGTAGGATAACGATCCATTTAGAGTACTTGCCCCCTAGCAATTGCTTGGTCAAAATGTAGATCATAGGGTTGCAATCCAAAATTACTGTAGTTTTACGTAGTAGAATGTAGTGACGAAAACGTTGGATAGCTTGGACGGCTGCCAATGTCAATTTCTCCACATGTGAGTATTTTAGCTCAGTGGGATTTAACGTTCGATTAAGGTAATATATCACATGTTCAGTTCCTGATTCATCTTCCTGAACTAAGACCATTCCAATGGTGGAATGAGAGGTGGCGAGATACAAGAAGTAATCTGGTTGTAGTTGGGAGGATGCAACAACGGTGCATGGGTCAACACGTGTTTGAGTGCATCAAAAGATTTCTGAGTTATCTCATCCCAATAGAATTGAGTGTTTTGCTTCAACAACCGGGTAAAACCCTTTGTAACCTCGGCGTAGTTAGGAATGAATCATCGTAAAAAGTTTGCTTTCCCCTGCAAACTTTGGAGTTGGCGAAGACTTGAAGGAGGAGGCAATTTGATGATAGCTTCGACCTTTGAGGGATCAACGCGAATGATGGCTTTCGAAACTACAAACCCCAGTAATCGACCTGTTTCTATACAGAAGACACATTTGTGTGGATTCAACTGAATCCGATAATGCCTACACCTCATAAAGATTGCTCGTAAATGGACGAGGTGATCAGCTTGATGTAATGAATGAGCAGGCAAGTCATCGAGATAGGGTTGCACAATGTGCCTGATGTCATGAAACGCATAAGACATCGCCCTTTGAAAAGTTGCTCCGGCATTCTTAAGCCCAAAAGGTAATTTGAAATAAGCAAATGTCCCCCATGGACAAATGAAAGCCGTTTTTGGTTGATCGATAGGTAGAATGTTGATTTGATTGTATCCGGAAAAACCGTCCATAAAGGAAAATATTTCGTTGTCGGCACAATCATCAATGATTTGATCAATATAGGGAGTTGGGTAATTGTCCTTTGGACAAGCTCGATTAATCTCCCTATAATCGATGCATATTCTTATTGTTCCCTGCTTTTTGTTAACCGAAACAATATTCGATACCCAATCTGTTAACGGGATTGGATAAATGAAACTTGCTTTCAACAGTTTTTCAACTTCTTCTTTAATTGCAGTAGCTTTTCGTTGGTGAATCTGACACAAACGTTACCGGACGGGTTTAGCGTCCGGGTAAGTCTTGATCTCAAGAACAACAATCGTGGGATTAATTCCTGGCATTTCCTCATAGGACCAGGCAAACACGTCGCGGAATTCTTGAAATAGGGCCTTATATAATTGAATTTCGTCATCAGTACACGAGGCACCTATATGAATGTTCTCAACAATTCCGGGCTTAACCGAAATGTCAATAGGAATAGTTCGAGAGATGTTTCCCAAATTTAACTCTGAATCCGGATGTTTCATTGGATTCTGAGGTTCCTTAACATATTCAGTTGTAAAAATTGATGAGAAATCATTTTCAAAACGATCATCTTCAGGTAAAAACGAAGATCTGTGATGGAGATCTTCCCATGGTAAATCATCTACACATAGGATTTCACGAATTTTCTCATCAGAGTGAACAAGTTCAGAAAACATAGTTAAATCCGAGGTTGATGTGAAAAGTGATTCCTCACGGACCACATTCATTAAGTCATTTTTGGTTGAACACGAGTCGGCAAAAGACTGCACGACTTCATAGGCAATTTCATATGGACTCAAAGGCATGGAATCACCAAATGAGTCTATCTCAGATTCAGAAGGAATGATCCAAGGATCATCATAAACAATGGTGTCTGATGTAATCATATGAATGGTTGCAAATGAAGATGATGCGTTGATTGGAGGAAAAGGAAAAGTTCCCAGTAAACCGACATCTTTAACTAATCCTACTCCAACATCCTTATATGGGATAGTCGTTTTACCAACATGCTGAATACTTTTCGAAGAGGCTGGGTCGGATGAAAAGTAAGCCAACTGGTCTATTGTTACGATCTTTCCATTGTGTGGAAATTTTATTACTCGAAAGACCAATGAAACGACCGCTGTCATAGTGTAAGACCAACTTTGACCTAAGAGAAGGTTGTATTCTAGAGGGGCATCAACCACCTCCACATCTAGACTAACGGTTTTTCCTTCAACCCCTATAGGCAAATCCTATAGAATGCCAAAAGGATGAAACCCATGGCCATCAAATGCCTTTAGAATTGTCGAGGATTGATTTGGTGAAGCAGAACCAAGCAATCTCCAACACTGTATCGACATAATACACGTTGAGGCTCCCTCATCAATTACATTCCAATGAATAGGCTTGTTTTTTACTATCACTGGTATCTGGAAAGCCATTTGATGAGGCAAATGCGGTGTACTATTTTCTAGATCGAAAATTATTAGGTTCGGGTCCTGAATATCAACAGCTCCTATAGCCGACAAAAGTAATTTACGTTGTGCTGGGCATGATTGCAACACTTCCAAAGCCGACATTGCTGAGGGTGAAAAAGCTAAATCCTCAACAATGCTATAATTATGAGCCGCTCTCGCATGTGGATTGAAAGCTGACTTTCAAAGTATACCCTTAGCGGGAGGTTTGATTACCAAGTCTGGATTAGGTTTCTCGATCTGTAGTGGATCAGAACCGGGAGCTGAGGTTGATGGATTAGAATGAGAAGATTCTGCTTCTTTACCATCAACAGGACTCTTACTACCATAATCTTGCGATCGAGTCGCAATCCTAACATGGGACATCATCAGTATGGGTTCTTCATTGGCACTCAAGGATGAACCTATCATCTTGTTGTCTTGAGCCGGAAAAGGATCCTTCAAAACAGCAGGAGTTTGGGAACCCTTGACAATCTTCGCAACCTCTGCATGATGAGGGCAGTCTCTTGTAAAATGTTCATTGTCACAAATGAGACAAGGATAACGAGGTTTGCGCTTTTCGTCATTGGATTCTGCATTTTCGGGTTTCTCCTTTGAATTTTTCTCTGTTTTACTCTTCTTCTTTCCTTCTTCCCACCGGATTTTGATTTGGCTGTAGATGACTCTACAACGTGAATATCGGCGGAAATCTCTGCAGAGGAATCTCCTATTGGGGAATCAGGCAAGGTTATGATAGGAGAAGAATTCTTAGAAGACTTCTTCTTACTTTTAGTGTTAACCGTGCCAATCATACCATCGGCGGCATGAGATCCCGAAGGAGCTGCAACGATTTGATTTGACTTGGGAAGATTAGGGATTTTTTCATGTAACGTACCTGACTGAGTATAGACCAAGTCAAGGTACTCTGCTTGAGCAATGACTTGCTCCTCAGTAACAACTCCGGCTTTAGCAACATCTTTAGTGATCTTTCGCAACAAAGATTTTACAAACCACTCAACCAAGATTTGATCCGGAATAAATACCTTCACTAAACAACGTCGACGTCTCCACTCGTGAATATGATCTGAAATGTACGTGGATGTCGACTGTTTTAGCGAAGTTAACAATTCCGTTCCATTGTCATACCGGACTGGAAACGGAAAATGAGTTAAAAAAAAGGTAGCTAACTGACTAAAATTATAAAAAGTGCCTCGCGGTAACTCAATGTACCACTTGGCCGCGAGACCAATTAGAGTGTGCTGGAAAAGTCTAAGACGGATCGAATCATCTGTGATGGAGTTAGACGCACACCAGATGTGGTAATTCATCACATGATTCGACGGGTCCTCTCCTGATTTACCTTCGAACTTGGGAATGTCACTGGGCAACTTATTCGCCATTGGCGGCCAAAACGGAAGATAATTAATGGGATCATTCGTTAAGCGCGACAAGTCAGGTAAGTCCAAATTTACGATAAACGGTAACTGCCGATTAGGATCCCTAAAACTCTGGGTCATGAGACCAGCCCCAGGAGGAAGATATCCAGGATAACTAGGAATAGGAATCGCGTTCGGGATATTGTATCCTCCCGGAAAACCAGGATTAACTGGACCATACTGGGGTTGTTGAGGTTGTTGATAAGTGTACCCAGGATACGGTTGATACTCATAAACTGGCTGCTGGATAGCAGGACCGAATTGGTACTGTCCCTGGTACGGTTGATAGGTGAATTGTGGTTGACTTGTGACAACCGTACTTAAACCAGGTTGTCATACAGGCATCTGAACTGAAGTTTGAATCGTAGATCTAGACGGTGGTAAAGATGTCTGAGGAGTAGATACAGGAACAGTAGAAACCAGAGCTGTCGATACTCCAGAAGTAGGTGGGGTAGATTGAACAAATGTTGCGGCAGTTGTAGCAGTCGTTTGAGGCGGAGTACGAGGTGTACTAGGCCCATGCTGAGAAACTACCGAAGGTACAGAAGTTTGAATGTTAGACTGGACTGGTTGCTGGGATGTACCAGAAACTAAGGGTTGACCAGTTTGAGATGACAACTGTACACTTGGCTGCAACACCTATTGGGTTTGCGATGGATCCCGCACTATATTCATTCCAGGGTACTGACCCATAACTGGTTGAGAATATTGAGGACCATAACCGGGTTGAGGGTAGGATTGATAATTGAAAGGTACATTTCCCGTTCCTTGAACAAACGTTTGACCTTGGGGTGGTTGGAAACCTTGGTTCGAGTATTGACCTTGGGGTTAATACCCTTGAGGCACATACTGATACTGGGGTTTACCTTGAGGTATAAATTGATACTGGGGTTGACCTTGGGGTACATATTGAGTCTGGGGTTGACCTTGAGGAACGTACTGTCCCGTAGGTATGTACTGTCCTTGAGGTTGCTCCCCAGATGCAAATTGTGTACCTTGAGGTTGCACCCCAGGCGTTAATTGAGGCTGCCCCCCAGGTGGTAACTGGCCACCTTGAGGTTGAGGATTGGGAATAGAACATGACATCATAAGAATGTCTTCTATGCTCAATGGTTTATTACCATTGCTTCCAGTTAATAACCCTTGCTCAATGGGTTGAGGAGATGCTCCCAAAAAAGTACCAGAAAGAGACTGATACCTAGATGTTGTTGGGAAAAGTGTCTACTTCGAATGCCCCTATCCCACTAAGGTGTGACAGTGCCTTAGCAACAAACAAGGAAAACTACTTTCGTATTCTTCTTTATGAACTGTAAACGAAGAGGAATAGGATGAACCAACCTATGTCTTGCGCTAGTCCTTTGATCCAATTTCTCTCCTCTTTGATAGCTTCCAGCTACCTGCTCCCTTACTTGCCTAGCTTCACCAAGTTCCTGCAAGATCACAGAAGAGGAAAACTACACAAAGAAATGGCTTTACATTTATAAATAGCTTAGGATCAGATTTAAGCTAAACATGCAAATATAACAAAACATCATTGATACACAAGCATGTAGGAGAAACTCAAATAGTTTTATTGATATCATAAGAAGGTCCAGGAGGAGTTACAACCGATGATTCTTGATCCAGCATCAACCCCCCAGCAAAGGAATCCCCTATTCACCTCCAACAAAGCATAAATCACCCAATGCACTGATCTCTATCTCAAAACCAACAACAATTCTCTGCAAAGTACAAAATTCCAACCTCCGGATCTCTGGGATGAGGGATCCATATATAGATGTATGCAAAGAGGATGAGTCAGCTTATGATTTGACTTGTGGCCTCTCTCTGTCAATTCTTGCTTCCACTTGGAGACTGAGAGCCTCTTACTCATCCTTGGTCGAACTCAGTGAGGCAAGTGTCATTGGGGAAGATTCTGGAAGCTTCCATTGTCTGTCCACCTCGCGGAATGACACTGCCATTTGTCATTTCCCGATCAGCACACCCTGGTAGTGCATTTAGGTGCGTTGCAACGCACCTAGATAGTGTACTGGGGTGCTATGCAACGCAGCTAGCTAGTGGAGCAGCTGAAATGATCCTGATTTGACTGGTTCTAAGCAGTTTCTGGCGGAGAACTTCTGGGAGAAGCTGTAATTTGTTGACCTTGTTCCTCTAGGGGTCGAAACAACACTTTTAGGGACTTAGGATCCCTTGGTTTATGGACATTTCATGCTTAGAGCTGTAAGGCACAAAAATGTCTATAACAGTTGCCCCCTAAAGTATGAGGCCGTTTATTGGGTGAAATGCTTTATTAGGAGGATCCGAAGTTCTTTCAATGCTGGGAGGAGACCTGTAATAAGATACGATACAATACATTATATTCATATTTTTTTCATGATCTAGCTGAGGCGGGCATTCCCATGCTCAGCTTTATAAATTCATTTTTATGTACATAGGACAGACAATCGTCTGATGGTAGACTGATGATTCTGATGAAGTCATCATCCTTTTGGTAGGATGATTATCTGTGCTGCAATGATGTACATGTCAATGTCTTTATTTTCCTGAATATATATCGCAACCCGGATGGATGAAACTAGATCCGGGGTCTTCAATCTCGTCCGATCTTCACTCAAAGTACAAGTCAATCCATGTGAGAAAGGTTTTGAAGTCGAACATGGAAAGACATTGCTTGATTACCAATCGATGATGTAAACTGTTAACAAGCGCGAGAGGAATCACCGATAATGATGATGACCCTAAAGGTACTACAGTACAATTCACATGGTGTGAATAAAGGACTTGGCGTCGAACACCACACAAAATATTTCAGTCGAAGTCATTGATGTATACCTGTCGCTGGAAGTGAGAAACTTGCCATTGAGGCATGCAAGCTTCAAAGTACTGAAGGGGGTGTTCCTATATCAACTTCTTGGATAATGAGCTGATGTCGACAAGAAGCGATCCGTCAAAGGAGGGCCTTAATGAATCCCACATCAGTGACACGGAACGGAGCAAATGATTTTGATGGAGGTGAAAACGATCTGATGATACATGGTTCAGGATGGCGGTCATGAAAGAATGAAATATGATGTATGGTAGTGGATGGGACACAGGTGACTTCTCTGGATGACTTTTCTTGAACATGTCGGCGACACTTATGTGATGGATTGGTAGCATTTACCCCAAATGTGGATGGTATGGCGTGACCATGGTGATGTGAGCGGTGAATGAAACATCCCAACCCGACTCAGGCACGGAGTGGAAGTGTCATGTTCAAGAGCGACTTGCTACCAATAAAGATTCTTTGAGTTTCTTCCCAATTTTTCCCCAGTCATTGTTGACCAGTGCCTCTTTATTTTTTTCAAGCTTGAGGAGGATAACATATGCTTGTTCTATAATTTTCCCTTCGGGCAAACCCATCGCTATGTTTTAACGAGCCTAGCAATAGTGAAACTCGTTCTCGTCTAAAGACAAGTTTGTCGCTATTAATCTTTTTAACGAGTTTAACGACAAAGATAACTCGGTCCTTTTCATTTTTAGAGAGTCTGAAAAGGTACGTAAAGGCAACTCCGAAATTCCTTTTTCGTCATCTAATCCCTTAAGTCCGAAAAAGTATAAAACAATACAGAAGGGATGAATTTTCGATAGTTTTAATGAGCCGAACAACACAAGCGCTCGATCTTTTTGTGCAATAATCCCTCAGGTCCAAAAAGATTAAAATCTAGAGGGATAGCACTTCTGGTCGCTTTAACAAGATGGAAGGCCAAAACTCAGCAATCTTTTCATATTTTACGAGTCAGATGAAAAGAGCTTAAAGAAGACTCGTCTTTTGAGGAACGAGTGATAAAATGGGTAGCAGCTGATTCGAGGTAAGAGTTGGAATTTTCCAATCACGGCAGTGTCACAAGGATGGCTAGTGAAATCACTCTTCGCAGCTGTTCCTCAAAATGGGTAAACAATCAAATGGAGGTGAATGATCGGCCAATGGAAAAGTGGAGGTGACGGTGCAAACACGACCAAGGCTTTAATGGCTGAAATGCTTCATTCACGGTGGTTATTTACCGGGGAATAGTTCATTTTTTAACGAGCTTAAACGCGGGTGGAAACATTTGCTCATGTCTTATGTTTATTTTTTAACGAGCTTGAACTATGTGCTAAAACTGCTCGAGGCGGGTTTATTTTTTAACGAGCTTGAACCCTGCGGTAACACTGCTCATGGCGGGTTTATTTTTTAACGAGCTTGAACCCTACAGTAACACTGCTCATGATAAGTTTGCATGCCCCCAACATAATAACGCAAATCAAGGTGCATTCCCCCCAAGCTTCATTACATTCAACTTGGTGGTTGGAATGAAGGTTTACCTTTGAGAAAGGGGATTTGTTTCATTTTTTAATGAGGTTGACACAGTAAAAGAACCATCCTCAAGACTCCTTGTTTCATTTTTTAATGAGGTCGACACGAGATAAGAACCGTCCTCGGAATCTAAATCCATTAGATATAGAAGGTTTCATATTCCACTGTGGCCACTTCCGCCAGATTACTCAGAGGCAGTAGGGCAAAACTACCCATTAAGGCAGGGTCTTTTAGGATACCTACTCCGATATTTTGGAGCAAATGATTGCTTCCATGGATCATTGGAATGCTTCCCGTAACTTGTGAACTGTTGGGGAGAAATGTTTGTTGGTCGACGATTGTAATTCCCCCTTGGAAGGGAAATGCAATCTTCCTGAAGTAGGTCGACACAAATACGGCCATGGCATATATCCGGGGCCTTCCCAATAGGATGTTGTAATCGAGGTTTCCGTCGATTACTTCAACATCAATTTCTATTGTTTTACCCCCCAGTTCAATTTGCAAGTTACTTAAAATCCCGTATGGAGTGTATGATCGTCCATCAAATGCTTTTAACATTGTTGACGATCGCGACAAGGGTGGTGAGCCTAAATTTTTCCAGCAACTCATCGACATAATACATGTGGATGCCCCCTCATCAATAATTGTCCGATGAACAGTTTTGTTGAGATCTTTCACTTGAATAAGGAAAGCTTGTTGAGCTGGTAACTGAGGGTCATATCCTTTATGATCAAAGGCCACAAGATTGGAATCCATTGGGTCAATCCCACCTATTTCTGATAATAAAGCTTTCTCTTGGGAGAGGCAATTTTGCGGTACCTCAAGTGTCGACATAGCAGACAGCGATTGGGCCAGGTCCTCTATTATATTATAATTTTGTGCTATTCTTGCATGAGGATTAAATGTCGATTTGTGTACTACTCCCTTTGGCGACTTTATCATTTGTTCAGGAATGATGGGTGGCACAACTTCGGTCAAAGTTGTTCTCCAACTACTAGGTTGTTCATTAGCCTTGTTATTCGACAGCTGTGGATT
Organism: Pinus tabuliformis; assembly: GCA_031772625.1. Classification (NCBI taxonomy): domain Eukaryota; kingdom Viridiplantae; phylum Streptophyta; class Pinopsida; order Pinales; family Pinaceae; genus Pinus; species Pinus tabuliformis. Next base: position 675,932,708 of record CM062807.1, read on the forward strand.
CCCGTAATCTTTATTCCTTGTCAAAGCATCATTTTACTGCTTTGAGATAGACAACATAAGCACTTGGGATCGGGAAGCATTTTGATTAGCAACCAGTTTGGTTCCCGGGTTTGGAAACGGATCAGTCAATACTGCTGAGGTCTTTGAACTCTTAAAGAGTTTCTTAACTTCAGCTTTATGTGGACAATCTCTCGTCCGATGATCCTTATCGCATATATGACACCCCGTAGGGGGTTTCCTTTGCCCATAAGGGTTTGCAGAAGCTTTATCGTGCTTCTTTTTTCTCCCTTTCTTTTTCTTCTTGCCCCCTAGTTGCTTCAGTTGTTTTCCCTTGTCGGTCGACATGGCATTTACTTCCAAGGTAAGAAGTTCCTCATTTGCATTTTGACTAGAAATCTTACGAGCCTTTTTAGATGTAGCCTTTGTTGATTTCGTGTCTGTTGCGCCAATCATGCCATTGCCAGCATGAGAGTCATTGTTTGATTTAGGAGGAGGAGGAACTGAGAATTCCGGTCTAGGGGCATCAGGTATTTTATCGTAGAGCATGCCGGACTGAGTGTAAATCAAGTCCAAATATTGCGCACGAGCGATAACTTGCTCTTCTGTTACGACTCCTCCTTTTGCCACATCTTCCGTGATGGAAGGAAATAATGACTTAATAAACCATTCAGCTAAAAGCTGATCGGGAACATACGTTTTCACCATTCTACGACGACGTCGCCACTCATGTATATGATCAGATATGTGTGTGTCTGTTGTTTGTTTGAAATTGGTAAGAAGTTCCGTTCCCGTTTCGTACCTTATCGGTAATTGAAAATGGGTTAAAAAGGTTGTGGCTAGGGTACTGAAGTTGTCAAATGAAGCTCTAGGCAATTCGATATACCATTTTGCTGCTGGACCAGTTAACATCCTCTGAAAAAGGCGAAGCCTAATCGAATCATCGTTTAGGGTGTTTGATGAACACCACAGATGAAAGGTCATCACATGATTCGATGGATCTTCACCTGGATTTCCATTAAATTTAGGAATATCTGATGGAAGTTTATGCGGAATCGCTGGCCACCAAGGGGCATAAGCAATTGGATCATTCATCAGCCGGTTTAGATCTGGTAATTCTAGAGTTGCTACAAAGGGCAACTGTTGATTCAGGTTAGGCGAAGCATACCCAGGATAAGATGGAATCGCCTGAGCAGTGGGTCTTTGCATACCAGCATAATGTATTTGATGCTGGCAACTTTGACAAGGTTGATGGGCATAACCATTATAATATGGTTGTTGATAACCGCTTTGGAAATGTGATTGCCCATTATTTACAAAGACTTGTTGCTCAAGTCCTCGATATGATTGCTGGGATGGGGGTTGTTGACTTTGAACTAGCTCTGGTTGTTGGACCATTTGCTGTTGTCCAATACTGGATGATTGACCAAGATGAGGAGTCATAGTACTTGTTTGAGCCTGAGTCGCTCCAGATAAGGAGGCACTAACCTGAGGTTGTGATTGAGTTGTCGAGACAAGAGGCTGTTGTATGGCAACCTGAGAAACTTGGGGTTGACATACAACAGGTAGCACTTGTACTTGCGACGCAATCACCATACTAGGTATAGTGGCAACATTCGACACAGGGTGGACTGGTTGCATTGAATATGCAACCCTTGGTTGCTGAGGTAGTATTGGTACCCATCCGCTGGATGTAATTCCAGTTTGACTTGAACTTTGTTGTAAACTCCCATATGGTTGTTCTCCGGGGGGGAACAATGAAAAGGCATATTGTCCTCCATATGGTGGCAATCCAGTACTTAAAGGGTAGATTGGCCTTTGAAGACACATTGGATCAACTTGTTGAGTTTCAACATAAGAAATACCAGATGATAATCCGGATGAAGAAATAGGAACTAACCATGTCGTCGAAACAGTCTCTGATTGGACTCCAGCTTGTTGTTGACAATTTGCTGGGACAGATGGTATACCAGCGAACATCGTTGGAGTAGCAGCAGGAGGCTCTGCCGCTGCTGCGTCGGATGACACAGTCCTAGATGTCGACGGTTGTTCAGACATATTTAGTCTATCCAAAATATTTCCTAGCGATTCTACAAGAACTTGTGATGAAGGGAGACTAACTTCGAAGATCAACGAGGGAAAGGTGATGATTATTCCGTTTAAAATAAATTTTAGACGCTTTGACACAACTTGTTTTTTGAGTTTTAAAGAGTCGAGAAAAAACAAAAGATGACTATAGTCTCCTTCGATTTTTAATGAGCCTGAAGTGACAAGTGCTCAGATGGACCTTTTCCGTTAAGGAGTCTAAAAAGGAACGAAAGGGACTTCTCTGGAGATCTAGGTAGAGGGAGTACCAAACCAATCGCAAAACTGCAGAATGCTTTTTACGATACGGCAGTCAATCTTCCCGAATGCTGTGTTCGGTGCATTGCGATCAGTAGGGCGGCCGACACGGCTTCCTATGGATAAAAGGTTTTAAGCCTATAGGGGTATCCCAATATATACTCGACGGTACGTGGGAGCACAAGTCCGTACTGGCACTTATCATCTCAAAGTGGAGGAATCACCCAACCATCAGTGAGGACAACAGTTACCAGGCTTTACGACGCTGGAATACGTCTCTAGCCTAGACCTCTAAATGCTGTGTGTTAAGTTCCAAAGCGTTGTTAGATTCATTCAATTTATTTTAAGTTGATATTTCTTAGAAGTTTGCCTTTTGGGATCACCATGAGATGTAGATGTAATTCCTAAAATGCAATCTAAAGATGATAAGAAATCTTTTATCTCTTTTCAGCAATGAAAATCCTAGCTACAAGGGGAAGAGAAAGACACAATCTTTTCTCAAAGAGCAAAGAGCACACTGTAAATGCACTTTTCCTAAATCAAGCCAAAAAGACTATCAATATGCAAATGCACATATGCATGTATTTGTTTTCACTTTCTTAATATTGATGCCTAAAAAGAAAGTTGATGTACAAATCTGAATTTGCTTTCAAGTGACAAACACAAATAAGTTTCTTTTCGAAATCAAAAGGTAGAGATGATTACGACACTTTATGATTTTGAAAAAAATACTCGTTTCGACACTAGAAAGTCATAAATTCAAACCAAAGGCAAAAGTAAAAGCATAATCGACTGTCAACAGCAAATAAACTTTCTCCTAAGATCAAAATCGACACTTACGACAGATCTAAACCAAAGGACGACAATATGACTATTCTACTTTTTCAATGGAAAACTATAAATGATGTAACAAACACACAAAGAACATCTACAGTCTTTTTGTACAAAGGAGGTGGAATTAAGGCAAAGAAAACGGGTTTTTAAACAGACACACATTGAAAAAATGAAGCAAAGAACCTCAGCTGCACAGGGTTAGGCTGATCAGCGCACCTGTTACACAGAGAAACTGAATTGCAGCACAGGTAGCCCTCTCGGGAACTGTGTTGAAATGCAAAATCTCTTCACAGAGCCTGCGCTGGGGCAGAAACGAGAATTCCTTCCGGGTTCTGGGTCACGGTTTGCAGTTTAATCTATGGATTTTGGCCGAGTAAAAGCAATCAGTAATGCATAATCAGAGGGTGGATTTAAAGGAGGTCTAAGAGCTATCACAAAGGGTAATCAAATCATTTGTGAATCAGCTGTTCAAATCATAAACAAATCCAGTGAATGGATTGAAGTAGCAGGTGTCTACTTTGAATTTGATAATGGCAAATGCAGTTCGATTGCTACTTCTGTGTTTATGAAACAAACAACAAGAGAAACACAAACAAACTAACTAGACACGATCCCCAGTGGAGTCGCCATTTTGTTGTTGGGAAAAGTGTCTACTCAGAACGCCCCTATCCCACTAAGGTGTGACAGTGCCTTAGCAACAAACAAGGAAAACTACTTTCGTATTCTTCTTTATGAACTGTAAACGAAGAGGAATAGGATGAACCAACCTGTGTCTTGCGCTAGTCCTTTGATCCAATTTCTCTCCTCTTTGATAGCTTCCAGCTACCTGCTCCCTTACTTGCCCAGCTTCACCAAGTTCCTGCAAGATCACAGAAGAGGAAAACTACACAAAGACATGGATTTATATTCATAAATAGCTTAGGATCAGATTTAAGCTAAACATGCAAATATAACAAAACATCATTGACACACAAGCATGTAGGAGAAACTCAAATAGTTTTATTGATATCACAAGAAGGTCCAGGAGGAGTTACAACCGATGATTCCTGATCCAGCATCAACCCCCCAGCAAAGGAATCCCCTCTTCACCTCCATCAAAGCATAAATCACCCAATGCACTGATCTCTATCTCAAAACCAACAGCAATTCTCTGCAAAGTACAAAATTCCAGCCTCCGGATCTCTGTGGGATGCACTGATTACTTTTAAGGTTGTTTCTTAAGTCAAAGGTGATGGAAGTGAAACCAGTGGTGTGTTGACTCGACTCGAAACCACTACAAAATGCACCTAGGATGATTTACCCACTACTTTACTTTTTCGATGAATTGCTTAACTAAAAAGTTGAGAGAATGCAATCTTTATAAAAGCAACTTCTTAATTGAAGACAATCAAAGAAACAATTCGTTTGTCTTTTCCAAGCATAAAAACATGACCGCTCTTTACATGCACGAAAAACTCTTTTTCTCTTTCAAAAACAAAAAGCTACTTGAAACAAGACTTTTAAAGAAGATGTTTTTGTATTTTTCTTTTAATAAAGCAAATAAATCTAAGGTAACAAAAATCAATCTTAACAACTCTTAAAATCTACGAAAATTCACTCATAAGCAAACTAAAAGGTAAATTTACTCTAAGCAATCTTAACGAGGCCAAAACCAACAATGATTATTCTAAGGTGTTTTACTTGATCACAATCAAATCAAGGACTAGCTTATTGCAGAACCAAAAACTAGCCAAAACAAAACTCTAATCTTTTTGTTCTTTTGTAAAATGGAAATCAACACTTTATAAACAAGTAATTCGAAATTTGACCCAAAACAACTTAAATGGTAAGCTGCTCACACAAGGAGACTTTACGACAGGCCCGACTTCTAAGAAGGCTGACAAACCAGAGAGATCTAAGGCTGGACAACTTTCTACCGTCAAAGTCACTACAGGACCTATCCAAAAATCAAACCTAGGCCTAAACTTCGTTGAAATCCACTAAAACACTCAAAGCTCACAAAACAAGTTCAGGTGAAAATTTTGACAAGGTACTAAAGGATCTGGGCAGAAAACACTAAGAAAAATCAAAATCTAAAAGCAATTAAAGCAAAAAATGGAATTTTCCTAAATTTTACAGGAAGACGCAGGCAACCCGTTATAACAGGCGCGGGCCCGCTCTGTGCAAACGGCAACAGCGCGTCCAAAGACGCACTGTGCAGTACTTAGAGGGTGCGTCCTTCTGGAAAAGTTAAGAAAAACCAAATCTAACTAAATCTAAAGCTAAGCCACCCAAATACTAATTCTCACAGTCAAAAACCAGAAAATAAAAATGATTTTCTCAGAGCAAAGTTCACACAAAGGAAAAGACTTTCTCATTAATGGATTCCCCAGCGGAGTCGCCAATTTGTCGTGGCGGAAAAATTCGTTTGTGCGGACACAACTGACCTCCCTAGGAGTCTAAACTCTCTAGCGACAAACAAGACAAAATGGAGTGATCTTTCTCTAAATATACCTTTTAAAACATGAAAACTACAAGTGTTTAGGCTTACCTTATTCCAAAACGTTGTTGTTGTAGTCCGTCCTTGCCGATCCGGATGAGCTCCTCCTTCACATCAATTCTTGCAACCACAAACAATCAAACAATTACCAAGCACTTGCATTTCATATAATAAAACATATATTCAACATGCAGACCAAGGAACACATGAAATAACTCATTAACACAAGCTATTGAGAAAAATAAACCAGTTTGTATTAATAACGAAACAAAGAAACTCTTACAACCTGGCCTTGGTGTTGTGCAAGTTCCTCCCAGGGTCCATCAAGGGTTTTCCTCTACTTTGACAAAGCTCACCCACTTCCAAGTAGAATCAAGCAAAGACAATCTCTCCTCACAAGGTTCTAAATGGGAGTCCTAATTCCTGCAGCATTTACCCAAAGAAAATGTATAGCTCCAACCTCCCCTCCTTCTGGCCAATGCCTTTATTTATAGTGCTGTAAAGAGGTTATTCAGGTCCACCATCAATGGGATAATCCCCCTCTTTGGGTGGGATAGCTCCCTTATTGATGGGATAAGTTCCTCCTTAATAGGGATACATGAACCAACTGGAGGCGCATCCATTTCATCAAACCGACCTCTAGAAAGTTCTAGAAGTAACCACAAGTAACTTTTTTAAGATGAAACTTGCGCATTTTGCCTTTTACAGAAGGACGCACCTGTCCCTTAACATACAGAGCGTCCAAGGACGCAGCTTTTGTGAACATTGTGAGCGTCCCCGCAGGTAAGGCTAGAGAGAACCTGCGACCCCAGAGATAAACACATTTTTTACAAGACTTTCTCTCTTCTTTGAGTTTGAGATGGATAGCAGAGGCATAAGACTTGCCTAAGAGGGTAGCATGACTATTGATTTGAGCCATACTAACTGTAAGTAGTCATGGTGACATTTTTTAGTGTAACAGATTGCCCCCTAAAGTGCGAAGCCTGGAATAGATTAGGGTTTTGTAATTCTAGGAAGGGTGAAGCGCTTTATCATTTCAAGGATTGTCTTGTGGATGACCTGGTTGGAACCTGCAATTTTCAACACAAAATACATGTATAAGATTATATCATCACTGAGGTAGGCATTCCCATACTCAGATTCAAAACTTTAACTAAAGGACTAACTACTCTGATACAGGAATGATCTTGCAGTACATCATTTTTATAGACTTTTGTAGACACAGTATGGACGCAGCCATCTGTTTATGATTAGTCTACATAGATAATGAATACAAAACTCCTCGCAGCCTGGATGGTAGAAACTAGATCCAGGGTCTTCACTTCTACTTCCCGAATTGGTACGATTCTAGCCATGTGATTAAATGATTTGATGTCGAACATGTTAGAAACCACTTGATTACCAGTCGATGATGTAAACTGTTAACAAGCGTGAGAGAGACCACCAGTAATGTCAATGGTTCTCAAAGTACCAAGCACAACCCGTGAAATGTGAATAGATGTTTTGATGTCGAACACTTCACGGAATCCTTTGATCGAAAGTCAATGATGTAAACTGACGTCAAAGGCGAGAAACCTGCCATTGATGCATGCAGACTTCAAGGTACTGTCGATTCCTAAGTCATCTTTCTAGATAATGTGTCGATGTCGATAGAAAGCGACCCGTTGCAGGCAAGCCCGCAACACGAAATCATTGTTCAAGTTGAAGAAATGTTGCTGTAAGGACTGACTCAGGGATGGTCAAATGGATGACAAGTATTTTGCAGATGAAAGTTTTGCTTGCAGACCTCTTGAACACATAACGACACGACAGATGGCTTGGTGACGAATAACTCAAAGTTAATCCCCGGAACCCGGTTAAAGACTTTCAAAGTGGTTTGATCAACTGTGAGGTAAAAGATTTCCCAACCCAGGTGAATGAAAAAGTGTCGTGTTCAAGAGTGGTAATAAAGTTTCTTTTGAGACAAAAGGTAACAAACAGGTTCATTCTTCTCTCTTTTCCCCCACCATTTCTGGCAAGTACCTCTTTATTTTTAACAAGCTTGAGGAGGATAACATATGCTTGATTATAAGCTCATCCTTCGGACGAGTCCAACCTAGTTTAAATTCGAACCCTAGGAAGGAGTGGTTCGTTCCTGTTTGTAATTGAACAGGTCCTCTACTGTAAAAGTTTAACGAGCCCAGTATAGGAGAAACTCGGCGTTTTTCAATTTTAGAGAGTCTGAAAAAACTAAAGGAGACTCCACGTTGAACTTTTTCGTACATTTGTGTCCCTCAAGCCCGAAAAAGTATAAAATAATACCTGGGGGAACCGCTTGATCTTGCGACCAAGGAGTACTTTCATAATAGTGTCGTTGACCTGAAAAGTAAAAAGCGATCAAGGACACGTCGTTTTATTTCCTTATCGAGTTTGAAACGACAAAAACCCGGCAATCTTTTCCTGATTTTGCGGTCAGAAAAGAGCTAAAAGGGGACCGTCTTTTAATTCCATTTTAACGAGTGTAAAAGAAACGCTCGGCGATCTTTTCATGTTTTAGGAGTCAGAAAAGGGCTTAAAAGATGACTCTGATATTTTTGTTTGTGAAAAAATGACAATTTCCCTCGAAATCCCTTTGTCCTGCACAAAAGCAACACATTACTCATACCTGTTTAAAATAGGCAAAAATACATCGAAAAATCTTTTCATGGTAAAAAATGAACTAATTCATCCAAAAAACCTATAAAAAGACCTTTTACCATGTCATTTTTACCGTTTGACTGTTGAGGTTGAAAAAGGAGCTTTTGACAAGAAACTTCCCGTGGTCGCTGCGGAAAATCCAACCGTCGGAATCGAACGCCGTCTTATCCAGGTATTTTACACATCCTACTCTGCATTTCTATCCGTTTAGAATTAATTTTTAGGTCTTAGTTTCATTTTTGGGGGGGTTTTGGTTTTGGAATGCGCCTCTCGGCGGACGCGGGTGCCCTTCGGGTGACCCGCGTCCCCCGACTTTTTCCTATACAGGAAAACGGTCGGAAGACGCAGTCCGCCTTCAGGCCAGCCGCGTCCGGGCGCCCTGTGCTGTAAAGGCGGGGTGCGTCTTCCGTGAAACGCGCATTTCAAAACCCCAACCCCTCAAATAACTATCTAAAAATTCCCAAATCAATTTCTAATGACTATTTCTGGTGTGCAGGGCATTAACCATGTTAGATTGGAGAGAAAGAGAGCATGTAGAGGATGATGAAGCTGCAATAAATCATCAACCTTCCCTGGATGCCCTAAGAGCATGCGGATTATACAAATATTGGACCATACCGGGCATGAGGGGCCAGGTAAGATTCTTGGAATGGCTGGTTGAGCGATGGAACGTTCAAGAACAATGCTTTTACATAGGAGGGCACCAGCTCGAGATAGAGCCCTCGGATGTATACTTTCTCACTGGCTTGCCGAACAGAGGCGAGCAACTCAGTCTTGCGGGGACTAGGCCGGGTGGCCAATCCCTTGATAGTCTCCGCGACGAGTGGTGCACACCTGGGGCTCACCATTCGAAAGGCATAGAGATAAAACACATCACTCTGCGTGAACTCAAAGTCATAGCGTTCACGGTTACCAGAATTTGCGGCGCGGCCGCTTTACACATTGCTTCCGGATCCCAAATGCGGATGGCAATTGACTGTTACCAAGGCACCATTTTCAACTGGTGTGAAGCTGTGTCGGCTCATATGAAGAGCCAACTGACCAAGGCAAAGAACGGACGACTAAAGACTTTTGGATATGGGCCTCTAGTCGTGAGCTTTGCCTTGGAGAGAGTTCCAATGTTGATCCCTCAGCAACTCACTGTTGATATCTTGGGTCCTCGGGAGCCAAAGCTGATACGATGGGTTGCGGTGATGGCCCGGCATCCTGACGAGGGCGCGACAGTGGTTCGATTCTCAGATAGTTACTTTCACTGGTTAGAGGACCAGGTTTTTTCGATACAGGACTTTCCGTATGCCGGAGTGGATTTTAGAGGTGATCCGGACATGGTTCTTCCACGGGAGAACAATGGGACGACAGAGGTACTTTTATTTTCACAAGTTTTCTAATTATGTATTTTTTTATTTTTCATATATATCGTCTCAAAACTAACAGTAAAACTTTCAAAATGCAGATGTTGGTCCACAGCGTCCAGCCAACCTCCGGCCTTTTGATAGACTACATCCAGCTGCACCGGTACCGGCCCCACAGGACGCGGCTGCAGAAGTACTAGCTGAGTTGGAGCATGATCTAGAGCGTCTCACGGCAGATATACCTGAGACTACTATGGACGACATTCCTACCAGGCTTCAGCGCTTCGTAGTCGCGGTCCCTGGACCGTTTAGGAGATTTTTGCGTAAGGTAGCCCGCGCAGTGGTGTCATACAGAGAGCACCACCAGTGATTGACTAGTCACTTTTGTAGTCACATGTGACATTTTGACTTTTTGTACTATCATTTTGCCGATCATAAGGTGTTTTCAACCTATGATCGAAGACGATGTATATATTTTTTGACACACTTCTATCTATATATATCACTATTACCGGCTTATCCTGTTTAACATATGTGATGAAATTTTTTTTAAATTTACTTGCATGATTATCGTAAATGTCTGTCCAACATTCGAGAAGCAATTGCATCTGCTAATGTATTCAAAGACCTTGGAATATGTTGATATTCAATGTAATCAAATTCACGTTCCAAGAGACGCACTCTCAAAAACAACCTTAATAACACAGGATTTCTAATGGCATAAACTCTATTAAGCTGTAATACAACAAGTTCAGAATCTAACCTCACTATCAAACGTCGAATTCCAAATGAAATAGATTCGGATAATAATTCAATCACTGCACTGTATTCTGCAATGTTGTTCGTTGTTTGACCGAGGCTTACCCCATGCATAGAAACTAACTCGTCAGAGGGCGAATAGATAACCCAAGCTGCGGAAGAGATATTCCGTGTACTACGACAAGCACCATCAGCAAATCCAATGTATGTTTGGAGAGGCGTCGACATCTGCAATATCAAGAGTAAAACCAAGATAAGCCAGAATAACGACGAAAAACCACACTCTCTAAGCTAAGCACACTGACTAAACTAACACACTTGCTAGCTAGAAAGAAAATCTAACCTATCTAAAAATTTCTCCATACCCATCATTTAAGCATAATACCTCTTTAGGTAAAGTCCATTTCTGGGTTTACCCAAAGAGTCCCCATCAAAGTCAACTAGCTCATAAGCCCCTTTTGCTAGCTTTCGCTTTACAATGTAGGGCCCATGCCACATGGGAACGAATTTTCCAGCACCTAGCTTATCGTTAGCTTGATCATATAATAGTACTAGGTCTCCTTCCGAAAAACTTCGAGGGGTTACATTTCTATCATACTGAGCTTTCATTCGTTTCGCGTGAGTCTCGATTGCCAATGTAGCGTCACGTCGAGTCTCATCTAATTTAGCCAAGTACAATAAACGTTTCTCCTCTTCGGAAGTAGCTGGAAGTAATTCGACAGCCATTTGAAGTGATGGGATTTCGCATTCAATGGGTAACACAGCTTCTAAGCCATAAACTAGCTGGAAAGGAGTGAACCCTGTTGAATTTTTCACTGAGGTTCGGTATGCCCATAGCGCTGAAAATAACATGTTGTGCCAATTCGACCGATGAACACCAATGGTTCGTCGGATCATGATAACTAGAACTTTGTTGATAGACTCAACCAAACCGTTGGCTTGCGGATAATAAGGAGTAGAGCTATCGTGGCGCAAACCAAGCTGGCTTGTAAGCTCAGTCATCATGACGTTTCGAAAATGGCTCCCATGGTCAGTAATGATTGCTTGTGGGACACCAAACCTAGTTATGATATGATTGAATACGAAAACTGCAGCTGTTTTGCCGCTTGCGTCGAATGTAGGCATCGCCTCGGCCCACTTAGTAAAATAATCAACCGCAAGGATGATATACGCATGCCCCCCGGCCGAGTGAGGGTTACAAGTAATAAAGTCGATACCCCATTTGGCGAATGGACCAACGGCAATTATAGGGTGGAGAGGAGCAGGTGGAGCGCGCATCTTGCGATCAAACACTTGACAGTTGTGGCACTTCCTGACTGCAATGATACAATCCTTAAACATAGACGGCCAGAAATAGCCAGCGCGCAACACCTTCTGAGCTGTGGCATACCCAGACATATGACCGCCACATGCTCCAGAGTGACAATCATTCAAAACCCTCTCAGCCTCTTCGTGAGTTAAACAACGTCGAAAAACTAAGTCTGCCCCCGGCGATAAAGTGTATCTCCAATAATTTTGTATGGCTGGGATTGAAACCGAATTTTTCGACGTTCCGCTTTGGAAGCTTCAGGCCGAAAGGTTTGGGTTTGGAGATAGATGATTATATCCCCGTACCACGGATCTAACGTACTGATAAGAAACAAAGATTCGTCCGCAATGGACTCCTCTGCCACAGTCTCTGTGTCAGCACTCGGGAAATCACACATCAATTCCGCAAAAACTAAGGATTTCTTAGACTTGGACTTCTCGAACTCCAAGTCGAACTCTTGCAGGATGACAATCCATTTAGAGTACTTGCCCCCTAGCAGTTGTTTTGTCAAAATATAAATCATAGGGTTGCAATCCGAAATAACTGTAGTTTTGCGGAGAAGAATGTAGTGACGGAAACGCTGGACAGCTTGAACGGCTGCCAGGGCCAATTTCTCCACATGCGAATATTTTACTCAGTGGGATTTAAGGTCCTACTAAGATAATATATCACATGTTCCGCTCCGAATTCATCTTCTTGAACTAACACCATTCCAATGGTGGAATGCGAAGCTGCGAGGTATAAGAAGTAGTCCTGGTTGTAGTTGGGAGGATGCAATAACGGTGCATGGGTCAACGCGTGTTTAAGTGCATCAAAAGATTGTTGGGCAATCTCGTCCCAAAAGAATTGTGCGTTCTGTTTCAACAACCGTGTAAAACCTTTAGTGACCTCGGCGTAGTTTGGGATGAATCGGCGTAAAAAGTTCGCTTTCCCTTGCAAACTTTGGAGTTGGCGCAAACTCGAAGGAGGAGGCAATTTGATGATAGCCTCGACTTTCGAGGGATCGACGCGAATGCCGGCTTTTGAAACAACAAATCCCAGCAATCGACCTGTTTCTATACAGAAAACACACTTGTGGGGATTCAACCGAATTCGATAATGCCTACACCTCATAAAGATTGCTCGTAGGTGGACAAGGTGATCAGCTCGATGTAAAGAATGAGCAGGCAAATCATCGAGATAGGGTTGCACAATGTGCTTGATGTCATGAAATGCATAAGACATCGCCCGTTGAAAAGTAGCCCCGGCATTCTTAAGCCCAAAAGGTAATTTGCAATAAGCAAATGTCCCCCATGGACAAATGAATGCCGTTTTTGGTTGGTCGGCAGGTAGAATATTGATTTGATTATAGCCCGAGAAACCATCCATGAAGGAAAACATTTCACTTCCGGCACAATCATCAATAATTTGATCGATATAAGGCGTAGGATAGTTGTCTTTTGGACAAGCTCGATTTATATCCCTATAGTCGATACAGATTCTTATTGTTCCTTGTTTCTTATTGACCGGAACAATATTCGATACCCAATCCGTTAACGGGATCGGATAAATGAAACCTGCTTTCAACAGCTTTTCGACTTCTGCTTTAATCGCAGCCGCTTTTCGAGGGTGAATTTGACGCAACCGTTGCCGGACGGGTTTAGCATCCGGGTAGGTCTTTATTTCATGAACAACAATGGCAGGATCAATTCCCGGCATTTCCTCGTAAGACCAGGCAAACACGTCGCGGAATTCTTGGAATAGGGCCTTGTAAGTTTGGATTTCTTCTTCAGTACATGCGGCACCTATATGAATGTTTTCCTCGATTCCGGGCTTCACTGAAATATCAATGGGAATAGTACGAGAAATATTCCCTAAATTCAACTCTGAATCAGAATGTTTCGTTGGATCCTGAGCGTCTTTGACATATTCAGCGGTAAAGATAGATGAAAAATCATTTTCAAATGCATCATCCTTAGGTAAAAACGAAGATCTGTGATGGAGATCCTCCCATGGTAGATCGTCTACACTTAGGATTTCGCGAAGTTGTTCGTCAGATGACACGACTTCGGGAAACGTTATCCGTTCTAAGGGTGAGGTGAAAAGTGACTCTTCACTGACCACATTCATTTGGTCGACTTCGGTTGAATGAAAGTCGGTAAAAGACATGAGAGCTTCATAAGCAATTTCATACGGACTCAAAGGCATAGCATCACCGAGTGAGTCTATCTCAGAGTCAGATGGGACGAACCAAGGATCATCATAAATAATGTTTTCTGATGTAATCATATGAATTGTTGCAAACGAAGGATCTGCGCTGAGTGGAGGGAGAGGAAAAGTTCCCAGTAAACCGGAATCCTTAACTAAACCTACACCAACGTCCCTATAAGGGATTGTCGTCTTACCGACATGCTGGATACTCTCTGAAGAGGCTGGGTCGGATGAAAAGTATGTCAGCTGATCAATAGTCACGATCTTACCGTTGTGTGGAAACTTAATTACTCTGAAGACCGATGAAACGACCGCTGTCATAGCATATGACCAACTTCGACCCAAAAGAAGGTTGTAGTCTAGAGGGGCATCAACCACTTCCACATCCAGACTAACGGTTTTACCTTCAACCCCTATAGGCAATTCTTGTAGAATACCAAACGGACGGAACCCACGGCCATCAAAGGCCTTAAGGATGGTGGGGGATTGGTTCAACGAAGGAGAACCAAGCGATCTCCAACATTGAATCGACATAATACACGTAGAAGCTCCCTCATCAATCACAGTCCGATGAATAGGCCTGTTTTTGACTATCACTGGAATTTGGAAAGCCATTTGATGGGGGAGACGTGGCGTACTATTTTCTAGATCAAAGATCATTAGGTTCGGGTCCTGAACATCGACAGCTCCGATAGCCGACAAAAGCAATTTCCGTTGTGCTGGACATGATTGCAGCACTTCGAGTGCCGACATTGCTGAAGGTGAAACAGCTAAGTCCTCAACAATGTTGTAATTCTGGGCTGCTCTCGCATGTGGATTGAAAGCAGACCTTCGAAGTACACCCTTGGCGGGCGGCTTAATCACTAAGTCTGGGTTAGGTTTTTCGATCTGTAGTGGATCGGAACCAGGAGCTGAGGTTGATGGGTTAGAGTGAGAAGATTCTGCTTCCTTACCATCAACAGGAGCCTTACTACCATAATCTTGCGATCGAGTCGCAATCCTCACATGAGACATCATCAAAATGGGTTCTTCACTGGCATTCGAAGAAGAACCTATCATCTTATTCTCCTGCTCTGGAAATGGATTCTTTAACACAGCAGGAGTGGGAGAACCTTTGACTATTTTCACAACCTCGGCCCGATGAGGGCAATCTCTCGTAAAATGATCCTCTTCACAAATAAGACAAGGATATCGAGGTTTGCGTTTTTCGTCATTGGTTTCCGACTTTTCAGTTTTCTCCTTTGGAGCCTTGTCTGCTTTAGCCTTCTTCTTTCCTTTCTTCTTTCCACCGTTTTTTGATTTGGCCGTAGATGACTCTACAGCGTGAATGTCGGCGGTGAGTTCAGGAGAAGACTCTCCTGTCGGAGAATCAGGCAAAGTGATAATTGGAGTAGTTGAAGCCTTGGAAGACTTCTTCTTGCTCTTCGTAGTCACGATACCAATCATACCATCAGCGGCATGAGATCCCGAAGGAGCAGCAGCGATTTGATTCGACTTTGGAAGATCCGGAATCTTCTCGTGTAACGTACCCGACTGAGTGTAAACTAAGTCAAGGTATTGTGCCTGAGCAATGACTTGCTCCTCAGTAACTACTCCGGCCTTAGCTACATCTTCAGTAATCTTCGGTAATAATGATTTGACAAACCATTCAGCTAAGATTTGGTCCGGGATAAAAACTTTCACTAATCTCCTTCGACGTCTCCACTCATGAATGTGATCAGAAATATACGTGGACGTCGATTGTTTTAGTGAAGTTAATAACTCCGTGCCGTTATCGTATCTGACCGGCAACTGAAAGTGAGTTAAGAACGAGGTAGCTAACTGGCTAAAGTTGTAAAAAGAGGCCCGTGGTAACTCAATGTACCACTTGGCCGCGAGACCAATGAGTGTACGCTGGAAAAGACGTAAGCGGATGGAATCATCTGAGATAGAATTCGAAGCACACCAGAGGTGGTAAGTCATCACATGATTGGACGGATCCTCTCCAGACTTACCTTCGAACTTGGGTATATCACTGGGCAACTTATTTGGCATTGGCGGCCAGAACTGAAGATATTGAATTGGATCGTTCGTTAGGCGCGTCAAGTCGGGTAAATCCAAAGTTGCAATAAACGGTAACTGCCGGTTAGGATCTCTAAAACTCTGGGTCACAATACCAGCCCCAGGAGGAGGATATCCAGGATAACTAGGAACAGGAGTCGCATTTGGGATATTATATCCTCCTGGAAAACCAGGATTAACCGGACCGTACTGGGGTTGTTGAGGTTGTTGATAAGTGTACCCAGGATACGGTTGATACTGGTAAACCGGTTGTTGGACAGCTTGCCCATGTTGGTACTGTCCCTGGTACGGAGGTTGAACAAATTGAGGTTGAGTAGTGACAACCGTACTTATACCAGGCTGACCTACAGGCATCTGGACCGTGGTTTGAATCGTAGATCCAGACAACGGTAAAGATGTCTGAGGTGTGGTAACAGGGACAGTAGAAACTGGAGCCGTCGATACTCCAGAAGTAAGTATGGTAGATGTAGGGGTAGTTGCAGCAGCCGTTTGAGATGGAGTACTAGGTGCAATTGACGGCTGAGTAACTACCGAAGCTACAGAAGTTTGAACATTTGGCTGGACAGGTTGCGGTTGCTGGGTTGGACCAGAAACTACGGGTTGTCCAGCTTGAGGAACCATCTGTACACTTGGCTGCAACACCTGTTGACCCTGTGATGGATCCCACACTAACATTCCAGGGTACTGACCCGTAACAGGTTGAGGATACTGAGATCCATAACCAGATTGAGGGTAGGATTGATAATTGTAAGGTGCAGTTCCCATACTTGGAACATATGACTGACCTTGAGGCGGTTGATAACCTTGACTTGAGTATTGACCTTGAGGTTGATAACCTTGAGGTAAATACTGATACTGGGGTTGACCTTGACCTTGAGGTTGGTACCCTTGAGGTTGATAACCTTGGGGTTGATACCCTTGAGGTTGCCATCCTTGGGTTGCCATCCTTGAGGTTGATATTGATACTGAGGTTGACCTTGGGGTACATATTGAGGCTGAGGTTGACCTTGAGGCACGTATTGCACCATAGGTACATACTGACTTTGAGGTTGCCCCCCAGACACGATTTGTGTACCTTGAGGTTGCCCCCCAGGCGTTAACTGCGGTTGCCCCCCAGGCGGTAATTGGCCACCTTGAGGTTGGGAAACGGGAACTGAACCTGACATCATGTAAATGTCTCCTACACCCAATGGTATATTACCACTGTTTCCAGCAAATAACCCATGATCAACGGGTTGAGGAGATGACCCGCAAAGGTACCAGAAAGTGACTGATACCCAGTGGGAACAGAAGGACCGCCGTGTAAAAAAGATTCAGGACTTTGAGTAAACACGGACGACTGACCAGACATATTTACAGGAGTATAAATACCTCCAGGTGGAAAAGGAGTACGAGGTGTAGAAAAACCTACTGAGTTGTCTAAAAAATTGGTTAATGCAAGGTACCAAGAAGTACTTCTAGGAGGACTGTAAAAGATGGATTCACGCTCCCTTAGATCAATAGTAAGTTGACCTTCAAGGTGAGAGACACCTATATCCTCTTCTGGAGCAAGTTCTTCTATAGCAATCAAACCAGAAGGAAGATTTTCGGTGATAATTCTTTCTATTCTCGGTGAATCAGGGACACTAGAAGTTGGAGTAACAGGTTCGGAAATTTCAGGTTCTTCGCCTGTTTCACTGGCAGATGAAAAACTACCAGCAAGCTCGGAAACTGTAACAGTTTCGGGATTGTAACCTGTTTCTAAACTTTGGTAATCTGGATGGACTACCAAGGAAGATTCTCCTTCTTCAGGTGAACCTACTCTACTGTCACTAGGAGGAGTTACAAGGACCTTTAACCCTTCGTACTGACCCGGAATGTCTTCAGGAGATTCACCCGCGATTTACGGAGTTTTCTTAACAAATCTATTCCGGTAACAATCTCAGGAGACTTGCCCCGAAGTCGACGGGACTGTCTCGGTAATTCCGCCACAATTAAAGATTTTTAACTACAACACACGAAAACAAAGTAAAAATTTCAAATCAAACCACCTAAAGTCTTCTAAAGAAGCAAACAAATTTGAAGCACACGCCTAAAGAATCTAGAGCGTCAAACCAAACACAAACAGTAGTCTTCCGGACCAAAAGCGCTAGTTGGTGATTAGGCCCAACCTCGCAGGATTCAGTACAGAAATGGCGGGTGGAACAGTTACCCCGGCAACCTGCTTAATGAATAGACCGGCACAAGTTCCTCCACTTTAACCGTCTCGAAGTGAAGTGAACCCCCGGAAAATCCAAGTGAGTATAACCGACGTCTGCTCCAGGTACAGTGGGACCTTCCCTCCACCGTCACCTCGGTAGAACCCTAAAGATTATGGTCACTAAAGTTACCAATCACAACAATTACACCTGGGGGAACAGTCTAAACTCCGACAGCACGCAAGGGCAGAGTAACAAGCTCAATCCCCTTACCGGCTCCTTGACAATAATCCAAGGTTTACCGATAAGTGACCCCTGGCTCCTCGACAATGGTTAATCCGAGGTTTACCGTTTGTAATACGTACTGTCTGGCGTCGTTCCCAACGAGGGGGGAATGATCCCCTCACTGGTTCGGACACGAGCTCGTGCTTCTCCTTTAAGAGGAGCTTTCCCAGAGTGCAACTGAAACAATTGGATTTAATCTACTCAAGATAAACTATCTGTTTGGTTTTGTAGTCTTGGAGAGTTAAGTACTCACCTACTCCAAGACCCTAGCCTAAGCTATGTTGGTGTTTCAGAGCCCTAGAAAAATAAAAATTACTAGATTGATTTTAATTTAAGCGTTACTTTTAAGGTTGTTTCTTAAGTCAAAAGGTGATGGAAGTGAAACCAGTGGTGTGTTGACTCGACTCGAAACCACTACAAAATGCACCTAGGATGATTTACCCACTACTTTACTTTTTCGATGAATTGCTTAACTAAAAAGTTGAGAGAATGCAATCTTTATAAAAGCAACTTCTTAATTGAAGACAATCAAAGAAACAATTCGTTTGTCTTTTCCAAGCATAAAAACATGACCGCTCTTTACATGCACGAAAAAACTCTTTTTCTCTTTCAAAAAAAAAAGCTACTTGAAACAAGACTTTTAAAGAAGATGTTTTTGTATTTTTCTTTTAATAAAGCAAATAAATCTAATATAACAAAAATCAATCTTAACAACTATTAAAATCTACGAAAATTCACTCATAAGCAAACTAAAAGGTAAATTTACTCTAAGCAATCTTAACGAGGCCAAAACCAACAATGATTATTCTAAGGTGTTTTACTTGATCACAATCAAATCAAGGACTAGCTTATTGCAGAACCAAAAACTAGCCAAAACAAAACTCTAATCTTTTTGTTCTTTTGTAAAATGGAAATCAACACTTTATAAACAAGTAATTCGAAATTTGACCCAAAACAACTTAAATGGCAAGCTGCTCACACAAGGAGACTTTACGACAGGCCCGACTTCTAAGAAGGCTGACAAACCAGAGAGATCTAAGGCTGGACAACTTTCTACCGTCAAAGTCACTACAGGACCTATCCAAAAATCAAACCCTAGGCCTAAACTTCGTTGAAATCCACTAAAACACTCAAAGCTCACAAAACAAGTTCAGGTGAAAATTTTGACAGGGTACTAAAGGATCTGGGCAGAAAACACTAAGAAAAATCAAAATCTAAAAGCAATTAAAGCAAAAAATGGAATTTTCCTAAATTTTACAGGAAGACGCAGGCAACCCGTTATAACAGGCGCGGGCCCGCTCTGTGCAAACGGCAACAGCGCGTCCAAAGACGCACTGTGCAGTACTCAGAGGGTGCGTCCTTCTGGAAAAGTTAAGAAAAACCAAATCTAACTAAATCTAAAGCTAAGCCACCCAAATACTAATTCTCACAGTCAAAAACCAGAAAATAAAAATGATTTTCTCAGAGCAAAGTTCACACAAAGGAAAAGACTTTCTCATTAATGGATTCCCCAGCGGAGTCGCCAATTTGTCGTGGCGGAAAAATTCGTTTGTGCGGACACAACTGACCTCCCTAGGAGTCTAAACTCTCTAGCGACAAACAAGACAAAATGGAGTGATCTTTCTCTAAATATACCTTTTAAAACATGAAAACTACAAGTGTTTAGGCTTACCTTATTCCAAAACGCTGTTGTTGTAGTCCGTCCTTGCCGATCCGGATGAGCTCCTCCTTCACATCAATTCCTGCAACCACAAACAATCAAACAATTACCAAGCACTTGCATTTCATATAATAAAACATATATTCAACATGCAGACCAAGGAACACATGAAATAACTCATTAACACAAGCTATTGAGAAAAATAAACCAGTTTGTATTAATAACGAAACAAAGAAACTCTTACAACCTGGCCTTGGTGTTGTGCAAGTTCCTCCCAGGGTCCATCAAGGGTTTTCCTCTACTTTGACAAAGCTCACCCACTTCCAAGTAGAATCAAGCAAAGACAATCTCTCCTCACAAGGTTCTAAATGGGAGTCCTAATTCCTGCAGCATTTACCCAAAGAAAATGTATAGCTCCAACCTCCCCTCCTTCTGGCTCAATGCCTTTATTTATAGTGCTGTAAAGAGGTTATTCAGGTCCACCATCAATGGGATAATCCCCCTCTTTGGGTGGGATAGCTCCCTTATTGATGGGATAAGTTCCTCCTTAATAGGGATACATGAACCAACTGGAGGCGCATCCATTTCATCAAACCGACCTCTAGAAAGTTCTAGAAGTAACCACAAGTAACTTTTTTAAGATGAAACTTGCGCATTTTGCCTTTTACAGAAGGACGCACCTGTCCCTTAACATACAGAGCGTCCAAGGACGCAGATTTTGTGAACATTGTGAGCGTCCCCGCAGGTAAGGCTAGAGAGAACCTGCGACCCCAGAGATAAACACATTTTTTACAAGACTTTCTCTCTTCTTTGAGTTTGAGATGGATAGCAGAGGCATAAGACTTGCCTAAGAGGGTAGCATGACTGTTGATTTGAGCCATACTAACTGTAAGTAGTCATGGTGACATTTGTTAGTGTAACAGGATCCATATATAGATGTATGCAAAGAGGATGAGTCAGCTCATGATTTGACTTGTGGCCTCTCTCTGTCAGTTCTTTCTTCCACTTGGAGACTGAGAGCCTCTTACTCATCCTTGGTCGAACTCAGTGAGGCAAGTGTCATTGGGGAAGATTCTGGAAGCTTCCATTGTCTGTACACCTCGCGGAATGACACTGCCATTTGTCATTTCCCGCTCAGCACACCCTAGTAGTGCATTTAGGTGCGTTGCAATGCACCTAGCTAGTGTACTGGGATGCTATGCAACGCAACTAGCTAGTGGAGCAGCTGAAATGATCCTGATTTGATTGATTCTGAGCAGTTTCTGGCGGAAAACTTCTGGGAGAAGCTGTAATTTGTTGACCTTGTTCCTCTAGGGGTCGGAACAACACTTTAGGGACTTAGGATCCCTTGGTTTATGGACATTTCATGCTTAGAGCTGTAAGGCACAAAAATGTCTATAACACCAGAGGGAGCAGATGGACTGTCGTACAAAAGGATTCGGGCGATTGAGTAAACATGGACGACTGTCTTGACATATTGACGGGAGTATAAAAACCTCTAGGTGTTGAGTGATAAGGAGCATGAGGTGGTGAAAAACCTAACCCTGAGTTTTCTAAATAATTAGTCAAAGAAAGATACCAAGAACTGCTCCTAGGTGGACTGTAAAAAATTGATTCACGCTCCCTTAGTTCAATGACAGGTTGATTTTCAGGGATAGGGATGCCTACTTCTTCTTCTTCCGGAGCAAGTTCTTCAATAGAAATAAGGCCAGAAGGAAGATCTTGAGTAATTACTCTTTCTACCCTAGGTGAACCGGGACCACTAAAAGTTGGAGAAACAAACCCCGATGTTGGAGTAGCAGCAAATTCACTTTCAGGCTCGGATATTTCGGGTTCTTCACCTATATCACTAGTAGATGAAAAGCTACCAGCGATTTCGGAGACAGACACTGACTGCGGATTATATTCTGCTACTGGCGTTTGAAAATCAGGATGTACAATCAAAGAAGATTCTCCTTCTTCCGGTGACCCAACTCTACTGTCTCTAGGAGTTACGAGGACTTTTAAGCCTTCAAGTTGGGTCGGTACTTCCTCAAGAGGTTGGCCCCGAAGTCTACGAGACTGTCTTGGTAGTTCAGCCACAGTTAAAGACTTTTAACTACTTCACACACAAACAAAGTAAAATCTCAATGAAAAGCACCTAAAGTCTCTAAAGAACCAAACAAATTTGAAACACACGCCTAAAGAATCTAGGAGATCAAACACACACAAATAGTAACTTTCCAGATCGAAAACACTAGTTGGTGATGAAATCCAACGTCGCAGAGTTCAGTACAGAAATGGCGGTTGGAACAGTTACCCCGACAACCTGCTTAATGAATAGACTGGCACAAGTTCCTTCACTTAACCGTCTCGAGTGAAGTGAACCCCCAGAAAATCCAAGTGAGTCTAGCCGACGTCTGCTCCAGGTACAGTGGGATCTTCCCACCACTGTCACCTCAGGAAGAGTCCTAAAGAATATGGCCACTAAGGTTACCAACTGAGACAAATACATCTGGGGGAACAGTCTACGATCCGATACGCACGCAAGGGCAGAGTAGCAAGCTCAATCCCCTTGAAGGCTCCTTGACATAATCCAAGGTTTACCAACAAGTGACCCCAGGCTCCTCGACAATGGTTAATCCAAGGTTTACCGTTTTTAATACGTGAATATCTGGCGTCGTTCCCAATGAGGAAGGATTGATTCCCACACTGGTTCGGACACGATCTCGTGCTTCTCCTTTAAGAGGAGCTTTCCCAGATCATAAATGCAACAATTGGATTTCTTCCCAACCACAAGATACAGCTACTTGTTTGTTTTTACTGTCTTCGAGAGTTAATTACTCTCCTACTCCAAGACACTAGCCTAAGCTAAGTTGGTGTATCAGAGCCCTAGAAATAAAAATGTTACTAGGTGAATTTTACTTTAATCGTTAATTTAGTGGTTTTTATTTAAGTCCAAAGGTGCGGAGATAAAACTCGTGGTATGAAGACTCGACTCAAAATTACTAAAAATGCACCTACGATGATTTAAACAATATTTTTCTCTTCGATGAACTTCTAAACCAAGAAAGAGTTTGAGAATGCAAATACTTTGTAAACACAAATCTTTCTCAATTAAACAAATTAAAAGAAGAGCTTTTCCTTTCCAAAGCACTCAAAACGAGACAACTAATTATTTCACAAAAATTTCCCTTTTTCGTTTCAAAGCATTCAATCACTACAAAAAACAAACTTTTTTCAAAAGAGATTTTTTTTTATATTTTGTAAATAAAACACTCAAAACTAATGAAAATGACTAACTTTGAGAGCTACAAACTATAAAAACCTATTTGAAGTCAAAGCCTACTAAAAGTCTTTTTTAAGGATGTTTTACTCAGCTAGATGCAAGCTAAGGACTAATTTATGCAGAATCACAAATCAGTCAAGAACAACCAATTTCGTTTTCTTTTTGAAAATGAAAATCCAAACTCTCAAACACAAGCTTTTCGAAGTTTTGTAAAGAGAAAACTCAAAGCGGATTCCTCAAACAAGGGGAGATTTCATTAATGGTTAGACTCATAAGAAAGCTGGTAGACACTAAGGTGATCTGAAGTCCCTACAGCCTCTAAGCTCAGAGCCACTACACAACCAAAACGAAAAACAAAACCAACAAGCAAAACTCCTAGGAATTTCACCTAAAACCATAACACTAGTGAAATTAAACCAAGGAAAGATTTTGACAGGGTACACGCAGGTCTGGGCAATGGCTAAAACCTATAAACAAATTCTAAACTGATAAAAAAGAGAAAAATTTAAAATTTCTCAAAATTTTGACAGGGTACGCAAGCAGCCTGTTTACACAGGTGCGTTCACGCTCTGTGCACAAAGAAAAAGCGCGTACATGTACTCACTGTGCTTAACTCAGAGGGTGCGTACTTCTCCCAAAACTATGAAAAATAAAAACTAACTCAAAATTAACTAAATCACCCAATCCCACAATCACCAAGTCAAAAACAGAAACGAAAAATACAGTTTCTCAGGTCAAAGTATAAACAAGGAAAACAATCACTTCCCCAGCGGAGTCGCCATTTTGTCACACGGAATATGTCGATCTTGCGGACAAGATAGACCTTCCTAGAATCTAAAGAAGACCTAATGACAAGCAAACCAACCAGACACTATCTTTCTCTAAATATGCTTTTATAAACAATAGCAAACAAGTGTTTTTAGGGCCTACCTTAGGTCCAACGCTAGCTTGTGGATGCCCTCGCTCCTTTGATCCAAATGAGCTCCTTTTCACGAATCTGCAAACACAAACAAGGCAAACAAATTAAATAGCACCTGAAAAGCCAATTTCATTAAAACATATTTAACATGAAAGTCAAGGAGTCCATGAAACAAATAACATAAGATACTTGTTGAGAAAAATGAGTTTGATTGTATTAATTCAAAAGAAGAAGAACCTTACAACCTTTGCCTTGACGCTGTACAAGCTCCTCCCAGGGTCCAGCAAGAAGTCTCCTCTACTTTGACAAGTTTCGCTCACTCCCCAATGAAACCAAAAAGGTATGTGATCTCTCCTCTTTAGGCTTAACTAGGAAGTCTTGATTTCACCAGCATTTACCCTAAAAAATGTTCAGCTTCTAACCTCTCTAGCAACCAACCCAATGCCTGTATTTATAGTGCAATGGAGGGAGGTTACTAGGTCCTCCTTCAAAGGGATAAAGCCCTCCTTCAAAGGGATAGCTCCTCTCCTCAAGGGATTAGCTCCTTCTCTTTTGGGATGCATGAACCACCTCAAAGTGAACAATCCACGTCAAAATTCCTTCTAGAAACCTCTAGAATTAACCCAAAGTGAGTTTTTTAAGATAAAACTTGCGCCTTTTGACTTCCACAGGGGTCCGCACCTACACCGTTAGGGATAGAGCGGGCAGGTCCGCAACTTTTGTACATAGAAGGTGCAGGACCATAGGTGACCATGAGAGAAAGTGCGGAACCATAGTTACATTGATTTTTAATGTCTTTCTCTCATTTCCAAAGCTTGATTTGAAGAACTGAGGTCTGAGACTTGCTTAGGAGGACAATACAAGTGATGATAGACCCATACTGACTGCAATAATCATGATGACGATATTTTTGTAACATGCTCCTTCACTCTCTTCCCATC
This sequence comes from Pinus tabuliformis, assembly GCA_031772625.1. Taxonomy (NCBI): domain Eukaryota; kingdom Viridiplantae; phylum Streptophyta; class Pinopsida; order Pinales; family Pinaceae; genus Pinus; species Pinus tabuliformis. Next base: position 675,957,958 of record CM062807.1, read on the forward strand.
ATTTGATCTCCCTCACATCCCTTTCATTCTCCTTCAGCCTGAAAAGCTAAGCGGAAGTTGTTAATCCACGTCCAAATGGTTTTTAACCGTAGATTGCGTCACACAACAAAACTGACCAATCACCACTCGAATTCACTTTTAGTGTTTGAATTTGTGCACATTAAATCCCAACCGTCAATCTGCATTGTGAGATCCAATGGCTATCGCATGCCCACTCACCAACCAGCTCAGTCAAGCCTTCACCGTTGATCTATCTTTCCAGATCTGATGCCATCATGCGATATCACGTGGATTTCTGCCTGATTGTTATTCGCCTGAGGGCACGCGAAATGGGTGGCTTCCTTGTGCTATGTGTCAGCCAAGGAGGCTAATCACATGAAATTTGAGAAAATTGCTTACAAATTTGAGGGCACACGAAATACTGCTTACTGACCTCTAAACCCGTGCCCTCAGTTTTTCACATTCCTTTAAGCGCTCCAATCTCCACCATTGATCTGTCTCTTGATCTGACAGACATCGCATCACCTGATACCATTTCCACACATTTCTTTTGCCTGTGATCTAATCTTCGCCATCCATCTACTGATTAATCATGTATATCCATCTCCTGACTCCACCCACACGATATAATCTTAGTAGTTCATCCTGTTAGTTCACCTTGTTTGCCCATCTACCTACGTACCCTCCTGCAATCTGATCTCAGCCGTTCGTTTGCCTTTCACCCTCCTGATCCAACGGTTCATAGGCACTATTGCTCCCTCACGTCCTCTTTTCACTAATTTGACCTGTGACTCCTTTTTCTACTTAAGAATAGACTTAGCTTAGTTTCCTTCGCTTTCACCTTAGGATAATTTTATGCTCTTTTACTTCCGCAACTCAGATAGTTGGCATTAGATTAGTGTTGTTTATAAATTCTGCTTAGTCTAGCTGTTTCCATGGTTAATTAGGTTATGGTGTGATTTAGGATTGCATGTTGTTTTCTTCATTTATGCAGTAGAGTAGCTCTCCCTTAGAATAGATTTTCTCTCCTTCCCTCAAAATCAAGCTTCTTCTGACCCTATAGAAGTCTAGCTTGGAACCCTTGGGGTCTCTTCCCAGATGAGCAATGACAATAGGCAGTGCCTTCACTTCTACCTGTGTATATTGAACAATCACCTCCAAGTTTGTACGAACCCTGGGTTGATAAGTAAAGCTGGTAGCCTTGGGAGTTTTAACATTCTTGCTGCAATAACTAGGCTCATCAAATAGCCGAGAGAAGTGTTGCATGTCTGGTGAGGATTGGCAAGACATCTACTAGGAATTTATGGAATGAGGATTAACAAAAATCATGACTGCTACACCTCCTACACACACCACAACTCCTATATCGCCAAGGCTGAAGCCAACAGCTACAACAGTGGTAGCAACAATGGTAGAACTAGAAGAAACAATATTAATAATGAAGAAGAAGAAACCGTAGAAGGTGCCTGATAAGTAGAGGAGTAAGGAAACGATGGACAAAGGGAAACATAAGCAACCAATGGAGCTGATTGACTTAGAGGATGAAGAACTTGAGGCAAGAATTGAGGAAATATGTGTCGATGAGGCTAATCCAATCTCACGGTTACCTCTGTATATGCCATCAAGAAAGCCAACTGCTAAGGTGACAAAGGACCCTAATGCAGTAAAATTTTCCATTTTTACACCTTTGCTACCAGAATATGTGCCATTTGAGGGAAAGTTACTGGTGAAGGTGCCGCAATTGTGCATGGAGGATTGGGATCTAGCAGACAGGGAAAAATTCCCTCATTTTGAGTGGAGTAAATACTTGAAGATGTTATATTATGAGGTCTAGTCTAGTGTAACGAGAGTAGAACCAATGAAGTGGGCGATTGGGATTGAGTGCACTGATTTACTAAACATGTTGTCTATGCCCCATTTTGGGCATAGAAACATCAATACAATATGTGTGCACTAGTTGTTGGCTTTGGTACATGACGGAGCCTCATGCCTTGGGATGAGGATCCCAATTGATGATATGTTGATTAGGAGGATCACCGCATTTCCATGTGCAAGAGAAGACCCTGCGAATGATCTTTTTGACAAGTCTCAAGAAAAGAAGCTCACAAACCAAGTAAAGAAAGATTTCAATGTCATCAATAAGTCATGAGGCTACTATGTAAGCTCAATTTCTAATAAGGCTATCACATTTTCTGGATCCCTTATGGATGATAAGATTATGGGGAAGTGCAGGGAAACGAGGTGCCAACCCTAGTAATTTAGTTGGTTGCATAGTGTAGCCAAGGGGTGCAGTTTAATTGGGCATGATACCTCTACCAAGAGTTTTTGGATGATTGTCGTGAGGCCCAAGAAGAGAGGAAACCCTTCCATTATGCATGGTTGTTACTTTTGATTGCTTTGATAACCTAGAGAACCCCCAACGAGTCGCAATTCCCTACTATCAACTCAAACTTGTGCGAAGTTGTGAGGTACGATTTGTTGTGGTTGTCGAAGGATCCAAGTCAGATGGTAGAGAATAAATTATTTTGGGTGTTGTTTGAGATAGATCTATGCACGCGATCAACTAGAAGCCACGAATATCACTAGTGCTACTTAACAAATATCCCAGAGTTGTGAACTTCAAAGTAGGCTTCCACAACGTATACATATAGGTGAAGAAATATGCAGTGGGAATATGGTATGAGTTTCCCTACTTGGTCACAAATCAAGACATGTTTTTGTTAATATCTAACTGGTCAAGCGTGTGGCTAGATCCTAGTGAGGAAGCTGAAGGAGATTAGGCAGGTACCAACAAAACAACGAAGGCCACAGGAGGTACGTCAACTATGAAATATGCACTGAAGGGAGACACAAAGAAGGTGCCTCAAATGGTAATTTTGGACCTTAAGAAGAATATATATCGTGCTAGATCTAGAGCACGTAGAAGAAGGGGAGCTAGAAATAGAGGAACCAGAGTAGGGTGGAATATACACTTTTGAGGAGACCAAAGATATTGAGTCTCCTTTCATCATAAAGAAGAGGAAGAAAACCACCACTAGAGGTATGTGAAAGATGCAGAAATCTAACAATACCTCCAGCACTAAGCTGATAGTCCTCAATGAGGGGGACATCGATGAGATCGATGACACTATGTGATCATTCACTGAGGACATGTGGGGAATATAGAGGATTAGTATCACTCAGTATTGACATAGGTCTAGTAGGTCCTCAAAGAGATACAGGTACAAGCAAGTATGATTCAAGCAAGTGTGATCAAAGTGAGCAAGAATCAAACAAGCATGGGAACGTTAAGTGCGATACTGACATTACCTTTGACGTTGGTGGTAACCACAAAGGTCTACACAATGCCCATTCTAGGATGGTCACTGCGTTTTACTACCGAGGTAGATCAAGGAGAATTTCCATATGGGAGGAATTCAATGATAAACTTTGTGATGCTGCCCATTCAAGCATTGCATGAGCTCTACTAGGGAGTGTCTGACGAATTGAAATCGGGGAAGAGTGAGTGCCACAATGAGAAGCTAACTGAGGAAGCTGCGAGGGCCATCTAGGAAAGGGGCGCAGCCACTGTGTGCAGGCAATAGCTGGAGGACACCATTACTCAGACTTGCATTCAGCTTCCAAATCTCCTCATACAGACTAAAGCAGCTTTCGAAGAGAAGTTCCATAAGCTGACAACCATGGCAAAGGAGTCTAAAGCAGAGGTTGAATGAGTAAAGTTTTAGATGCAGATACAGGTTACAGAACTACAGATGAAGCTACAACCAACAACACCTCCAAAAGTTCGAGAACAGTTGAGGCTTCCATTAAGGAAGATATGGATGTACTAGCAACTGCAATTAAGTAAAACAACCATATTTTCTAGAACATCACGGAGATGTGGGCCTCACTGTAGGAGGACCCACATGTACAGAAGATTGAAGCTGACATAAGATAAAAACAACTGTAGTTCAATGAAATAAGTGCAACAACGTAGACCTTAGCACATGTGCAATGGTTCGCCAGACTCCAGGAAGGGAAGGCTATTTAGACTTAGATAGATGAGCTGTGATGCAAAGCATCAATCATTTCAGCGAGAACATAGCCTTGGGATGATGAAGCTAGTCAAATCTCTCATGTTGTAGAGAGTAAACTAAAAGGTATAAAACAGACGCAGAGGACCATTGGCTTAACAGTAGAGGGACCAACTACTGAGAAACTGGTCGAGGAGATTCGACAAGCTACTGTGCAGTTCACAATAGAGATTCAAGCATTGTAGACAGAGTTCAGTGACCTTAAAGCGCACGTCAAGGACATACCAGCAGAGTGACTCAAGATGGTCACATCTTTATGTTAGGGGCTTGTTTGGATGGGATCCCCCAAGTCTAAGTTTTGTCTAAAATTTGAATCAATTTTGATGTAATATTGTAAAGTCTCCACATTTTGAGGAGAGAAGCACGAATAACGTAGAACATTAAGAGTCAAAGGGGATTTTAGGTAGGTCAAAGCCCCTTATTTTGTAAAGGGATGGGTTGTTTTGATTAAGTAATGAGCTCCACCCATGGTTCATGGACCATGGTAATGTAATGTAAAAGTTATAAAAGGAAATCATCTAAGAGTCATTAGGCAGTTCATGAATAGTATTTTGAGTCTATTTTGTTCATAATTTTGCATTCTGGTGAAGGGGAAGGCTCTTGTGGCTGAGTGCGCGAAGACCTTGGCAAGCCCGCAGCTGAGTGCACATGGCCTTACAATTATGTCTGTAGGGTCAAAAGAAGTGTATTCATTGAATATCTGAAGCAATAAAGCCTATTTGAAGCAAATTTCATGCATTCTATGTGTATTTATATGTTTTTGTAGTTATGCTCAGTTATGATTCAATTCTCTGTATATTGTTTTAATTGCATCACGAAGTTCCAAATCTACTTTTGTATGATAACTTATGCATGTTAGAACAATTACGTGAATCTTATAGATCTATTTAAGTAGAAATAGTTTTAAGTTTGTGATTCTAAAGATAAGGGTTCAGGAAGGTCAGATCAGGCCCTAGATTAAAGAAACACCTTGCTGCTACATCACATAGCCTTCTGGATACCTAGTTCTAACATCCCCCAACACTTCCTCGGGCAAGACTATGGTCTGCACTAGGTGAACGAATTATGAAAGGGCTGGTAGTGTAGGGTTTTGTTGGTTATAGCTATCTCTAGACCTGGGTCAAAGCTCCCTAAAACCAATAGAATTTGAAAAGAAGAATAAACTGACTGCGTGGACACCAAGATGGGAAACGGGTGCTAAATATGGTATCCATGAGGAGGTAAGCTCTACCACTAAGATATGATATGCATAACAGAGAGTGGGTAAATTTGTAGCTCGACGGTATCGAACCTAATGCATTAAAATGACACTGCCAGTCAAAATTCAATAGTGAGAGTGAAAGTGACCTACCCCTATATGCCAATAACAATGACGTACCTTGGGACCAATGGATGTCACAATAGAAATTCCACCTAGTCTTGCAAAAAACCATCTAGAAATACTAGACCCATGGTTAAATCAAATAATGATAGAAATAAACATGGATGAGGTAAAAACATGACCATATGTTTGGATTTTTTGAATTTTATAATTTTTTGGATTTTTGGCATAAATAAGGCATGGAAAATATTGGCATCACACACTAAACCAAAAAAGAGATAAAACATCACACTCCTATGTACAATATGTACAAGCACAATGCAATCCAGTAGGTCATGCTAAACTGTGCACATAGCCGGCACATGCCAAGGGTTTCTATACGGAAAATTATGGAGGGTAAAGGGACCATATGGCTCACCAATGTGGGGCCATGCCAAAGGAATTCAAACTTCGTAATATAAATGGTTGACCATGCCAGGGAAATTCTAACATAGTCGTGCTATAAAAATGAACCCGAGGACATAAGGGAGGATCAAGACATAAAGGAAGTATAAGATTCTCATCAATAGGTAGTAAGGAGTTCGACAATTTTTTGGCAAGTTTGGTAGTAGAAGCCCAAGAATTGACTCGGTCCAGAGGTGGAATTTCCATGTAGGGTCAAGGAGGTGCTCCCTGAATATTTCCAAGATTTATGTTGCCAAGCACTACATGTTCCGAATCGGGGAGACTGTAGGTAGGAAGAGGCATAATATCCGTAGGATTATCGACAGATGGATCCATGACCTCCAAGATCAATAGTTGAGGGGGTTTGTCATCGAGGGAGTCATTTGGAATAGGCAGAGTGATGTCCCATGTGGGAAAAGAAACCTAGTCATATTCCATATTGTGATGGAGTTTCCAACCAGCATCAAGAGGTATTGACAGGATCGCTGGAGGGGAATATCTTCTACAACAGGTGGCAAGGGATGTTCACTATCTTGATAAAATTCGATAAGATCAAGAGACATTACCTAAGGATCAGGAGGTCTATAGGGTCCACAACTGTCGGAAGAGATCATATGCATTGGAGCAAGGATAGAGGTGGAAGGAGTGCTAGGCAGGGGTAATTGAGGAAAAAATACCATAAGGGATGAACTTTTAAATAGTCTCACACCAACACTCTGGAATTGACCAGGGTTATCTCCCACAAGCTGCACTAAATTCCTCGTAGTGGAGAGTTGAGCCAATGGCACGTAATAGTCAAGGTGATCGATAACGCAAATATTTCCCTCATGAGGAAAGCAAAGGACACGGAATACAAATGAGACAACAATGGTCATCACATAGAACCAACTATGACCAAGGAGTAGGTTGTATTCTAAAGAGGCATCGACAACTTCAACGTCAACGTATACAGTTTTTCCCCCTAACTCAATGGAAAACTTGGGAAGAACCCCCTTAGGTAAAAAAATTTGTCCATCAAAGGCTTGAAGATTAGTGTTGAGCATAATGAGCGTTGGAGAGCTAAGGGCCTTCCAACATGATGCTAACATGTCACAAGTGGAAGATCCTTCATCCACCAAAGTGCGATGAATATTCCTCTAGGAGACATACGATAATCTGAAAAGAAATCTAGTCAGAAAGTCGGGGAGGAGCTTTGCCAGCAATGAATGCAATAATTTTTTATTCAAATGGATCTACTCCACCAATGGAAGACAACAAGGCCTTACGCTACTGAAGGCAAGTTTGAAAAACCCCAGGGTAGACCTGGCACAAGGAGCTTTGGCAAGATCTTCAATAATATTGTAATGTTGAGTGACCCAAGCAGAGGGGTTGTATGACTTATGGGTAGGATAGGAAAATGGCCCCTCTTTTCCCCCTTGTGGAGGTTGAGGAGGTTGGGAAGCCATTTTTTTCCAAGGTTGTTCAGGAAATGGTTGATTTAAAACAACAAGTTGTTGGGTAGATTGTGGTGGTGCAAGGAGACTATGAACTTAATTTATTCAAGGGAATTTGTGAGTAAGATGTTCACCTTGACAAAATTTACAAGGGAATTTTATCTTTCGATGACACTCACTAGTGCCCCCTCTCTAATTTTCGGGATCAGGGTCAGATCCTTGAGTAATTTAATTCTTTTTTTTATTCTTTTTGCCACCAGGCTATTGGTTTTTCTTAGGTGCTATGGACTTCACCATCAGAACATCGGTGTATTGCTTAGAAGAGGGTGATTTAGTAGATCTATATGAAATTGTTGGGACTTGAGATGTAATGATAAAGTTCCCAAGTTGGGAAACCGGTTGGCTCACAGAATCAGAAACAAACCTAATCACACCTTCAACATCTGGGCCCGGAGTAGGTTTTGGTGGGTCAATGGAAGGCTTAGGAGCATTAGGAAGAAATTCATATAGTGTTCCTAATTGTGAGTAAATTAAATCAAGTTGTTTGGCAGCTAAAATTTGTTGCTCCTCAGTAATGATTTAGAACATGGACACATCCTTTCCAATCTAAGGTCGGAGAGAGTGAATGAACCATTTACATAATATTTCATCATGTAACTTGGTTCTCACTAACCTTTTGCAATGGAAACACTCATGAATCTGATCGGAAATCAACATGGCATCGTCTTGTTTGAAGTTTGACAAGAGATCATAATCGATATCATATCGGGTAGGCAACTAGAAATGTGTCAAGAAGTTTTGAGCTAAGGAAGCAAAGCCATTGTAGGATGCAGTATCTAACTCGATATACCACTTAGCAGCGTCCCTAGTTAATGTAAATTGGAACATGTGAATTTTAATAGAATCATACACCAAATAATTAGAGAACACCATATGTGATAGGTGGTAATGTGTGTGGATGGACTATCCCCAGTCTTCCCTTCAAACTTGGGAATATCATATGGAAATTTGGTGGGCATGGGTGACCACCAGGGATCATGTTAGATTGGGTTGTAAATCAAGAGAGGATAAGAACGGATTGTGGAGTTGGATAATGGATCATAGATAAGAGAAGCCCCTGACCAACCTTACGGTCCCCCCATATAGGTATTGTGATGCATGGATTGCTGGTGAAGGAATGGAGATTCGCCCTGGCATAGAATTGTTGCGGTCCAGGATGAGTGTTGTAAGGATTCTATCCCCCAAGGTACATGCCCCAAAGAGTAAACGACCCCCAAGAGAATGACTACACACAAGTTGTAACCATGAGGATAAGATGAAGCAGCCTGTGCGGTAGGACTGACATAAGGAGAATAACTTGTATGAGTGATGGTACAAGAAACAGGGTTACCTCCAGGTAAACTAGCCCCTCCACGAAAGGTACTAGTAGGTGGCGCCCCTCCAAACAATGGACTATACCAGGCTTGCGAAATGCTAGCAGAAACATTTCCTCGAGGCTAACTAGGAGCAACTGATGATCCCCCCACATATTTCCAGAAGTAAACACACCTAATTGAGGAACAAGAATCGTTGGTTGAGAAAAGTTTGGAAAAAAGACCCCTAATCCTACCAGCTGACTAGGATGAATTAGCATCATCAGTGTATAAAAAGGTGCGGGCATGGAAAAATTAGATAAGTTTGTAGGAGCTATAGATGAGACTGGTGGAATTCCCCAAGAAGATGTGAGGGGTGTAGACGAAGGAATCGGTATGGCCCCACTAAGAGGCGACAATGATGATATGGCAGTTGACATTGCTGATGGAGAAGGTAACAAGGTCTCAGACTTCACCATACAGTAGATAAATGACAAAGGTACAAAAGTATAAGCAAGTGTATAGCTTTCTTAGATGAAAGTTTCACAACCAATCACAGCACCAACAATTGTGACAAAAATAACCAAAAGAAGAAAGAGATAACTCAAAAATAAGTACAAAAATTTCACAAAGGAGACAAACATCTAAATTTGAGATATGAAATAGATCCAAGCAGTCAACAAAATCAGTGAAACCAATATGAAACTGAGATCTAAATATGAGAACACTAGTCCTCAACCAAAGCACAAAAAGAATCCATCAAGGGAACCATGAACAACATAAGAAATGAAAGATCCCAACCAATGAATAAGAAATGGCTCAAATATGACAAAGATTAGAAACTAACAGTGACAAAAACAAATAGATCCAGTAGATATCCAATAGATCAACAAAAAACAAGAAGATTAATGCCCAATATAAGGAAAAAACCATCTCCCGATGAAGGACAAAAAATCTAAGGAAATCAAGTAAAAGAAAAGATATGGACTAGATCTAGCCAGTAAATAGGGAGCTCATACAGATCAAGGATAGAAATAGAAAATTCTAATGACAAAATATGAATTTTCAGGGCTAGAAGCCCAATTGCACACACAAGAAAAGATAAACTCATCTGGTCGCTCTGTCGCTAACTGCAAGCGAGCGACTAGGATCCTCCAGTCGCATAATGACTCCCTATTGGAGAAATTGTGGAAACAACTAAGAATTCATGAAAAACCCAAGCATAAGCTAAGAAAAAGGTAAAAATATTCATAAAATAAACCCTGAAAGTAACCATAAAGAATTAGAAAAATTGGATAAAACTCAGCAAACTAAGATAGGAGAGAAATCAATAACAATTGGAGGCAAAGTGGACACAAAGCAAGAATGCTCTCATTAAAAGCGCCAATTCTGTTGCATCTAAATTCACATGCAAGGAGCTATTTCTCCATGATCTTGTGTCCAAATCAGATCACTAGGTGAGAAAAGGAAAAACCAATAGAGATATAGTAGTTACCAACCGAAATTATCAAACATGCATCATGTAGTTAGTCCTATATACTAGAAGAAAATATGTGTGCCCCTGGCCTCCTCGTAGGTTTAGGAAGGATTTTAGGTCTGATGCAAATTCCCATGCTCCCCTCAAGTGATCTACCTTGTCTGCACCTAATATAGATCCCTACACACAACCACAAACAAACAGAGACAACAAGTGACCTTCCTCAAAATATCGTTAAATAAAATGTCATAGAAATAACTTTAAAGCATGTTGAATACAAATAGATATAGCGAAGGAACATATGTTTCTATTAATCATGAACAAATCAGATTACAATCATATACCATTGCCTCAAAGCCTCCTCTCCGCTATCTGGCACAGTCTCCTCACTATAAAAAGGAGATGATCATGAAGATCAATACTCAAGAAACAAGAACCTCACAAGTTCTCTCTCTCTAGAAGCAAGATAGCAACATAGACTCAAGATATCTAGGTCAACAAGAATTTTGCTTTCCCAAAACTCTCCTAACTCTCTCAAATGGTCCAGTATACATAGGTAGAAGAGAGGTCCCAAGAGGATGAATGTAGATGCTCAGGATGACAAGAAGTCATGGAAAATTCTAAGTGATAAGTCTTGGCGAGCTCGAATAAGTGATGATTCAAACCAATCTCCTAGGTTCCAAGACACTCTAAAAGACATCCCCAATTGAAAGTATAGAAAAAACTGAAAAAGGACATAGTCATATGCACAATGAAGGGATGGGAGCGACTGGGAAGTATGACTGGAAAAAATAAGGTCTAAAACCTGGAAAAAGTAAAACAACCATGATGACTAAGGAACACTATTCCTAAGGGGTAAAACAGGCTGATAACAGTATCCTGTATAGCTTACTTCCAAAAGTGATAATAACAGTGTGAGGCCTGGACTAATACATGGCATGACACTTCCAAAATTATGGTTGGCCTAGAAATACATCACAAACTTCAAGAGGAGAAACATCATATAGTACCTCATCCATGAATGGATTGATGTTGTAGGATAGGAGACACTGTGGGCTGACATAGGGATCTCGCCATTGGTGGAGCCATACACTGGTGTACAACAGTAGATTTGGTGTTTCTAGTAGGCCCAACCACTTCAAGACCTCAACTAAGATGATATTCTTTTGGCTTCCATTGATGACAATGAACTGTAATGGAGAACCATTCACCTACATCTGTCAATGGAAGAGATTCTCCCCCTCATATGGATCTTCAGGGTAAATATTTTGGACCTTGGTGGTGGAAACAATGGCATTAGGCTTTGCATTTTCTTCCCCTTGTTAGGTTTCTAATTAAGAGTTGGAACATGCATTTGACTCTAAAGATTTCAACTAATCCACCAAGGACTACTTGGAGCGACACTCATTTGCATTATGAGTGGGGCTCTTGTGGAAATCACACCACTTTCTTGTGTCCTTCTTTGTCTTCATGATATTGTTCTTTTCTTGTGGCTTTGATGGGTTGCCTTGGGTCACTCCACATTGTCTTTGTACTTTGTTTTGTGGTTTGGAGGTGCCTTTTACTTTCTTTGGATTCGTAGATCCGAAGTCTCTCTTCTTTTGTTTAAATGTTTACTCGATTTTAATAGTGTATCAGTATGTGAAAAGCGAGGAGATGTCTAGGAACTCCATATCATCCTGGATGTATTTGTGTAGATAGATACAATACTTGAGTACCATATGTTGCTCAAATCCTTGATACCCAACTTTTCATGAATGGTATGAAAAATATTTGTGAACTATGGCACGTGTTGGTTCCTTACCTATCGAAGTGTGGTCTATTTTATGTACCTATGTTCATAGATCTCGACAAGGTAATATTGTTCCTTGATAACATCTCATAATGAATTCCAAGTGTGTGTGGCTGAAAATATTGAGGGTTCCCTCTCGTCCCTCTGCTCACAGTAGTTTTCCCATTAGTCCTTGACATGGGGGGTGACCTTGAGGAGTGAAAAAGAAGTATTTTTCGTATTGTAAAAATTATGCACCAAAATATATCCCTACAACATATTTAACCATATATATATGACATTTACATCTATCTAGCTTTCAAATATAAGAATTTCAAAGTTAACTTTTACCTTGAAGGGGGTGGCACCTTTGAGGTGGATGCCAAATGAGGATTCTTCAACCATTATCACTCACTAGAGGATCTGGGAAACATTATCCATCATATAATTCCTTTGTCACTCAAGGGATTCTTCAAGCAAAATTTTGAAAGGATCTCTTACTACCTCATATTTTTTTTCTTCTGCTATGGGAGGCCATCGAGGTCAGCGAGGCTGGTCTTGCGAGAGTTCAATTAGTTCAAGTCCTAACTCCTTATACCCCGACCTTGCTGGAGACATGAAAAAAAATAGAGAAAGAGTAGACTACTTTAATACCATTGATCCATATTTATACAAGAAAGAAATGAAATATAGATTCAACATAAACAAAGGGCTATAGCAAAAACTGAAATTCAATTCATTAATAAAAAATAATGAAAATTGTTTACGTGCATAATGGAAATAAGCTATCTTGGGAGATGGTAACTTATCTTTGAGAAGAGTTGTAATAGATAAATGACTTTTGAACTATGTTAAAATGAGGCTTGGAGGCCTTTTTATTATTAAGAAACAAGGGAAAACCCTAAACATTCAAAAACCTAACTATAGGAGATGAAGCACCAAAATTTTGTGGAGGTTATTTGGTACATCAACTTCTTGGAGTCGTAACTTTGGCATATGATCTCCGTTTGATACATATGATACCTCAATAGAAATATATACCCACATATTATAAATTTTGACTACAAACCCTCAACATAGGATATGTGTTTGCACATTTTCCGAAAGAACGCCATTTAGGGATTTGAAATGGCTCTAGAAGTTCAGGATCTGGAAAAATGAAAAAAATAGTAAATTTTGCCACAATTAAGGAAAATGAAAGAAACAATGTTGGGTGTCCAAGTGGAATAGGCTGGTGGCCACTAGTATCTAGCTAGATCATAACCACACTATCCATTTTCGGGGTATTAATCCAAGAGGGTAATGATAATAGGAAACATGTCATCTATTACATGAGCAAGGACCTCTCTAGGCCTGCTTTGAAGCATGAGCCAATAGGAAAAATAACCTTAGCCCTCGTACATTCTGTTTATACGCTTTGACGTTATATCATCTTGTGGACCACCACTGTAATCATAAGTATTAAACCCATGCGGTACTTGTTGACTCTCCATATGATGAACCATAAGTATGCCTAATGTGTAGTCATTTTGGAAGAATTTGGTCTATAATTTACTTCCACCAAAAGCAAGAAATATCTTATTCTTGCATATTTCATTGCAAAACTACCCTCATAATTACAAGGTTCTCCTGTCAACGATGATTTCCCTGACAAACATTTGTTTGTCATATCTACAAACAACCCTTGGTACCATAACATCCTCCTTTTTCTCGAAACTTAGAAGTTCAACCGACAACTCACACACGCGGATTGAAGACGCATTTTTCACCAATCCCCTCTCTACCTCCTCATATGGGACGTCCTCTATCATCATGGTGTGGATACTATGTTGCGTTGATGCCTTGCATTCAATGAAGCAGAAAAATTCTTAAATGACCACCACAATGGAGCTTGCAAAGGCCACCTCTCAGGGATGGCCACTGCCTAAAAGATACTCTGGCCAGGTTATTTTTGGCCCACTCTTTTCTGCGACTACATCGCAGCCATTAAGAACTGTGAATGATTCCAACTTTATGCCCACAAAGCCAGAGCACCACCAACTCCTTTGCATCTAGTATTCACCACAAGTCCATTATGTAAGTGGGACATTGACTTCATGACTTGTAACCCACAATCATAGAATGGGCATAAATGCATAGTGGTCATAGTCAATTACTTCACTAAGTGGGCATAATCCATGCTCATGTTTAACAGCACCGCCGATACCATCGCATGTTTTTTATTCAATCATATCATCATGCAGTTTCTTTTCTCCAAGGAGCTAGTGTTGGATCATAGAAAGCACTTTAAGAATGAGATATTCTAAGAATTATCTCAACTGTTTGATTTCTCACATCATTTTTCTTCTCCATATTATCCCTATTCCAACGACCAGGTAGAATTTATTACTAAAGTCCTCAAAAAAATGTTACAATGCATGGTGAACAAACACAAAACCAACTGGAATCACATGATTTTCTCTGCTCTATGAGCATACTAGACATCAGTCAAATAATCCACATTTTTACGCCTTTTCACCTAGTTTATGGGGTCGAAGTGATATTCCCCATTGAGTGCGATATCCCTACCTTACACAAGGTCATCGAGCTTCTCTTAGATAATCACCATTAGAATAAAGGCTCATATAGTTGGAAGACGTGGACAAAAGTTAGTGAGAATCCATACAACACAAAAAATCCCATAAAAAGAGGATGAAATCATATTTTGAATGTAACATAACCCCATGCTCATTTACCAAAGTAGGTCTAATACTTTACTATGACATTGTAAAAGAGGCATTATGCTTGGGAAAGTTTGAAACTCTATGGAAATGATCCTATTGTTAAAAATTACCTTCATAAAGGAACCTACATGTTAACAAATCCTTATGGGACTTGCCTCAAAGACCCAATTAACAAGCTCTACCTCAAAAAAATCATTCACAACATTAAGCATGGCCTTATGATTTACATATATGTACCATGATTTATTTTTTATGATCATCTCCTCATCATTTCATGTACTCAAAACTATGGCCTCATCCTATATCTCAGATGGCTTATTGACAACCTACCACCATGGGTTCACTAACAGTGCTTCTCGATGGTAAAGAAATCTCGCCATGGCAGCCTGGGCCATATAATCCCTTGATCAAAAAATTCTAGCTCAGAATGGATTCTATATTGGGTTAGCCACTAACAATCAAGCCGAATACAATGCCATCATTGACCTGTTGGTTAACACCTCTCACTTAGGCATCGATGACCTACATGTGTTCCTTGACTCCCAACTTGTCATATCATAGTTGAATAGGATCTTCAACATTCGTGACCCTTGTATTTTCCAGAAATACCTACATGAACAATAGTTAGCACATGGTTTTGACCATATCACATTTTCACATATACCAAGAAGTCAAAATCATGTTGTTGACCACATTACTAATCAAATACTGGACTAGAAAGTGTTACACACAAGTCATCATCGAGATATATAAAGCATAAGCATAATCCATCACATCAATAAAATGCATGTACATCACATGTATAGAAGCATCACACACATAAAAGACATATCATGATAGCTAAAAAAAATATGATCTCATATATATATCATAAAAAAATAGGAGTTTATGTATGTTAGCTAGCAATCACTAGAAGAAATAAGTCATCCACAAAAGGATGGGATCATCCTCATAATGGATGCTTCCCTTGGTACATACAAACAATATATCGAAAGGCCTGAGACCATCGCTCCCTCCACCACCTGATGGAGGCCTTCCTGCCTCTACTTGTACTAGTCCCAAAATGGTTCGTGTTGTGGTTGCTACAATGACCACTCATCGGAGAACTGGATGCCAATCTCTATATGCATTTGTACTCTACTTGGTGACATCCTACCCTAGCATGGCCTATATTTCCTTGATCACATTCATGAGGAAGTCTCATAATTTTTTTTCACTCCGATATCCCTCTACTTAGTAGCCTCAACTCAGGCTCACAACCCATAGACCTCAGACTTGATGCCCACCACCTCTCCTCTATCTCAAGAAGAACCTATATCTAGCTACATCCTCTATGCCTAGTGATATTCCACACCACCCTCTCTCTAGTGATGCTACCTAGCTGTGGTGCTTCCCCCACCAACAGACTTACGGTCATCCTCAAAAGCCACCAATCTAAACTAGGGGTGCCCGTGTGGACCCGTATATACAAGCAAACATATCAAAAGTTAGCACTTGGTAAATCATAAGTATCATGTAGAATGAAAAAATACATAAAGCAAATAAAAAATGCATGCATACATACATGTGGTACCCAAGTGTCTCCTGGAGGAAACCCCATATTAGGGTGACCCCTGTAAGCCATCCTTGTGTATGTGAACTCCAGTATCATCTAGGGGTTGGACATGAACCAACCCTCAACAATGTCAGTATAATACCAACCCACTTCTCCTCCTCCACGTCGGGGCATCAGTGGAGCACATTTGTGCATATGTGGATCCCTCAGTGGTCCCGAGTCCATTCATGTCACCAGTCGCAACGTCAGCACCCTCTCATGTAGGATGTTGCATAAGACACTCCCAAAATGAAAGCTTTGGACTTTCCATAACACGAATTTTGGTAGCTATGCCATTATCCTCCAATGGAGGAATGTAGCCTAGTTAGAAAAGGTGTCTGTTGGCACCCTCTCTGACACTACTAACAGAATCCCTATAATCGATGCAGGTCCACCATCCCCATGAGGTGGAAAATCATCGTTGCTTCTACTCAAGTAGCCAGGTCTAAAATCGATGATATGCAAATTCCACTAGCATCAAAAGCATCCCCCCATACTGTTGGTTAGCTTGGCGCTCCATGGGGAAATTTTGTTGAAAACACCTCCCAGCTAGTAGTAACACTCCAACCTCAAGCAATTTTTTCGTATCCCTTCCATACTGACAAATATTTATACCATGCCCTTTGATCCATCATATTACGAAAATATACCTTAGTTTTACATAGATTTCCTAGAATTATTTTTTGGGTGGTTGGCGCTTCTTTCTTTCCGACATTAACACTCATCTTCAAGCATTAAAGAAATACCTTGGTTTCTCCCACATTTTTTGGGACAATCTTGAGTGGCACAATGGGAATCATTATTTCTTGTCAATTTCATTAGTCTCCTTGATATTCAACACCAACATAAGTTTTCATGTTAGAGTAGTATCCTACTTTATCACTGCTACGATTCTCTCACATTATTTGAAGACCCATGCATCCCATCACACCTCATTCAAGAGTGCCTCATATTCGATGCATGGGGACACCTAGTTTAGCCTATTTTTCAGAGACACCCTTGAGGGTGAAAGAAGTTATCTTCTTCAACCATTAGCATGTCAACCACATCAAACCTAACTTGTTAGGACCATTACTGTATGATTATAGTACTTAGTCATAGTCATCATAATGAGCATGGGACATGTCGCCTCGTATACACTTTTGTATCAGTATTTCTTCAGAGCATGGTTTTATTTTAGTTCTTAGTCAATGATCTTTCCCTAAACATCTCCACAACAAGTTTATCTATCTCTCAAGAAGCTAGTAAGTCTCATCGCTAGATAAAAAAAAACATCACGCATTTCATCTATACACTTGTCCTAACTTGACACATTAGGGGGGAACTATTGTATAAAAAAATGGTACACTCATCTGTATGTAGTAGAAGGAACTCAAAGTCAGTGAAAAACAAGTACAAGGGTTACATTTTCAATTGGAAACCTCATGAATACCAAAAAATCAAAAGTTTCCTAAGTTTGAGTTAAAAACCAACCCTTTTGAGTGGACCACAACTAGAAATTAACTACCTTGATGCTTTTCCTTTGATAGATGTGAGGGTTGTGAGAAGTCCAGTCAACACCTCAAGATGCAAAGTTTCTTGAAAAACACTTCACCTCTTGACATGATGAGATGACCATTTGAGCCTTGAGCCCAAAGAATATTTAATGGTAAGAAGATGATAGCTCTCATCTCATTTATGAGGCAAACAACCACATTGATGAGCTAAAGGAGTGTTCAAAAATTCTATAAATATAAGGTCATGGAGAGCCAAAAATAAGAAGTTAGGCATTATTATGTTGCCAAAATTGCTCCAAATCAATATATCATACCATTTTGAGGAGAATTCCACCATTGTAGAGATATTTTTATGCTTCCTTGAGAGAAAAACAACTTGTAAAGAGATTGTAAAGGGTAAATCCTTATTGATAGCCAATGAACACCATTTCTCAAACAACTCTCTTCAAGTGTCTTTGATACTTTTACTGTAACTCTTCCACCACTAGAAATCAATAAAGAGGATCCTTTTTCTGCTCCTTTGTTGATTTAATTTTCTCCGCAAGCTTGATTTGTGTTATTTAGTTTAGTTTTGTTCATGCATTGTTTCCATTATATTCAATGCTTTATTATTCCATCTTCACTCACTAACATCTCTCATTTGTTCATATGCTTCTTGTAGGAAACAACTACTAGAAAGGAAGGTGTTTTTGGCACTCGTAGGCAACTAAACACACCATACAATGTATATTTTCACAGTCAATAAATTGTTGTTGATGAAGACTTCTGGAGAATTGTGTGTTGTGTTCATGGATTTTCCCAATGTTTTGGGTTAAACCTTCACCCATCTCCAGGGACTTGAAGCTTAATTGATGATGTGAAGAGTGCTAGACCCATATAAATAGATGATGGCGTTAAAATATAACTGTTAGAGTAGGTAAAAATATAATTGTTAGGGAAGGTAATAATGATGAAACCGATGATTAATATTGAGTTAATGAAATATGATCGGAAGAAAAAAAGGGGTATAAATTGATAAATTAATAATTGAATAAAATTGACTTGAATAAAATATTAAAATAGAGAATTAAATAACTCTAAGGGTAATTGAAGTCAATTCAAGGGGGGAAATACAAATATTAAAACATTCAAAGAGAGAATTGAATAATTTTAATTTAAATTATTTCAAGGGTAATTAAATTGATTGGATCACGGAAGTAAATTAATTGGTCAAAGTAGAGTTGGTGAATTGATGTAATAAGCCAAAAAATTAATAATAGTAATGAATAAACCTATTATAATGGAATGACATATTTGTTTTATTAAAAATAATTTTGGATTAAAGAATATCATAATACTTAAAAATATAAATTATGGTCAAATTATATTGGTGTAGAGTATAGAAATTAAATTAAATTACAATTTATAAGAATTGAATTAAGGAAAGAACTCTAAATATTAAATAGGAATCATTAAATGAAAATGGAGTTAAATATTTTTGAAAATAATACTAATTAAGTAAAATAATTAATGTCATCCTCTATTTATATGGGTTTAGCACTCTTCACATCATCAGTTAAGCTTCAAGTCCCTGAAGATGGGTGATGGGTTCACCTGAAACATTGGGTAAATCCATCAACATAACACACAATTCTCTAGAAATCTTCAAAACCAACAATGAGATAGTTTTTCATAATTCTGAATAGCAAGAAATAACTAAAACCACATTGTAATGGGTTGTGCAAGTTCTAAGGGAAACCAAGGGCTAGCTGGTGGTCTTTTGTTAGGAAATAAAGTTTGGCCTTTTTCTATTCCCATAAATTTAGGATAGTAATAAGACGAAGTTATCTCCGTAAAGATATCAAAAACATATTTATAGTCTCCCCTTTATTGAATAATGTTATACTTGGCTTGTGTAGGTTTATCATTCTTAATGATAAACTGTTCAACAATTCCCTTATCAACACTAGTCTTAGTGCCTCCTCGAGTAACAAAATTAATGATTAGTTTTGCTAAAATTATTCTGGTTTGAGCTTTGAATTAATAAACTTTACCCATATCTATCGATTCTTCTCCTCCCATCGAGAAATCAATTTAGGACAATCATCTATTACATGGTTATTAACATGACAGTGTCAAAACCATGGTCTTTTTGGTAGTGAACAATCCCTAATGACATGTCCCTATCATAAAAATTGTAACATCTAATTGGCCCTCTTCTACCAGTTCTTCATCCTATATACCCTACACCTCCTTTTCCATGAGTGGACTCATTCACTCGGAAGGAAAAATGATATAGCTGATCAGCTAGAGGATCAAAATATCTACATTAGTCAGTAATATGTTTAGGAGATCCACATAACTCATAAAAAATGGACTTAGGAACATTTGAATACTTTTACAAATTAGGGAATAACTAATGTGAATAACCATGAGAATAAAAAAATTCACAACATTCATTGGGGTACATACCTTTTTCGTATGGAAAGGAATGGTATTGAGTGTTTCCTTGAAAAGGAACAATTGATGATACTTGAACAACTCCTCCTGAAGGAACTATATGTGGAGGAGGGGTCTTAATGGGATAATAGAATAACCCTCATCCTAAAACCTCAGACACTCTGTAAAATGATGACCCTTGGTGTAGAAACCTATGCACCAAACTCATATTGGCCAGGTTTTGCAACATTAATCTCCTTCAACCTCTCAATTAGAACAACAATATGGTTTTGTAGATTAGTCAATGTAGAAGTGGAGCTTGATTTGAAGTGGTCAGGATATATTTTCATGGCCTTAATTTTCATTGCTTTCTCTAAGGCTTGTTTTAAGGAGGTAATCTTATGTTTTGTCAAATGGATTCTTGTTAAAGACAATAAAGGAAGAATAAAACATTCCTTTTTATGATGTAGATGGATAGGATGGGGTAGCTTGCTCACAACATCTTTGAACCTTTGCATGCACTCCCATGCAAATTATCACCATGTCTACTTCATATCCCACAACTCAGTCAAACCATTCTGCTAAGACTGAGGTAGTTTAATGTCCTTAATAAACTCTTTTTAATATAAAGTGAAATTTTGAATGGCTGGTGTAAACTTGATATACCATTTAAGAGCTCTTCTCCTTAATGTTGTTTGGAAATCAGCTAATTTAGTTGCTTATGGGGTTCATCTAGATCTCTATATGGTCTCACATAAATAGCAATGTTGTTTGACATCCTCATCCCATTGGCCCCAAAAATCAAGGTAACGGTTGAAAGATCCCACTACATTACCCACCATTGGAGTAGAACTATAACACACTAGAATAAACCATTTTGAACTAGCTTGAGAAATTATTTGGAAATTATGTGGATTACTAGAAGAACTAGTAATTGTATATACTTTGTGAAACTTCAAAGCCTTAACAAGCTTGGAAAGTAATCTTACCATATTTTGAAAAAGTGTAAGGGGAAGGGATGGAGGAGAACCAACCATGTTTCTTCTTACAATATAATGGCTTCATCGGAAGGATTGTCTTCTTGGAACAACTGTGCATCACAAAATGCATATCTTCATCTACAGGGGTACTAGTTTCAGTAACCACGATATTTGGGTCTGGTGTTTTGGCTTCACCCAATTCTTGATGGAAATCATCACTTCAACTTTCGAATGCTAAATCACTTACTCTAGCTTCTTTTTCTCTGTTAGAATTCCTATCTCTTCTCAATTATTTCTTTCACAACTTTAGGTTGGCTAAGACTTCTTCTATCTTCTTCAACTCTTCTTGTCTCCTTTGAATCTCTCTCATCTTTCTCTCCCTCCATTCCTTAGATATACAATCCCTTCTCACTGCCCTGAAATACATTGCATTCCATCTCTCTTCCCCTTCCATCACAACTGTTGCCTAGATTCTGCAATATTTCATGTTCTCCCCCAAGATCCTCCCCCCCCAAGATGAGGGTTTTAACTTTCCATATTAGTTGAAGGGAAGGGTAAAAAATATTTCTTTTGCCAATAAGATCTTAATCCACAAAGAGATTTCCTTCAACAATTGTCCTCTTAACCCAAATCTGAAAACAACTTTTGCTTTAGAAAAAGATTGATAGTTTTTTGCAACAAATTCAACAATATATCACTCCAAGGTATTTTTTACCGAGAAATTAATGGCTCTAGTAAGATCATGGTGCAAACAATGTAATGCAGCCAAATATGATGAAGCTCAGTTCTAATAGATCTGACTAGAAATTTTTCTCTTAAATAGTCCAACAGCCATTGTAACCATTGATATACATTTTTAGGGAATTTAGCCCAAAATATATAGTATTAATCACTAGCAAGCTTAGATAAAAATATCTCTTTACAAAGCTAGTTAGGGTTATTTTGTCCTAGGTCTACTTGTTTAAGAATAAAACTACTTGTTTAAGAATAAAACTATTACAATTTTTCTCTCAACACATATGAATACTTCTCTTTAAGTTCCTATTCACCATTATCAAAAAACCCTAATTAAATTTTAGGTCTTAGCAACAAAACCATTTGGCGGCAAAAAATATTGCAAAGGCTAGGACTCTACTTTACTGGTCAATAAAAAGGTTATGTTGTGGTCTAGCTTGGTATAGCAGTATCAATCCTCTATAAGGGAAGAAGGTCACACTCGAAGCCTTGCCATGACTTAAGTGCATTGATAGGGTTTTAGAAGGTCAGTGAATACATTTACCCTTTATATAAAACAAAAACTATTGTAGAGGGAATCAAAGAGTCCTTATGCATGAGGTTAAATAGGAATTAAAAAAATTTAAGCAGAAAAATGATCGAAATTCATTTGTCAATGTGTTTCAAACCATCCATTGTGGTTCATTATCAGGACAAGATGAAGATGAAGATCATGGAATAAGTGAAGAGGTAGATTCTCTACATTTCTCTATTTATACTCATGCCATGATCTTCCTCTTCATCTTGTCCTAACGATGAACCAAAATGGATGGTTTGAAATGCGTTGACAAATGAATTTTAATGTGATTATCACCGAAAACATGTCTCAAAAACTTGATATGGATCACAAAAGCCTAAATTCAATAGACAAATGATCATACACATGTAGACACATCATATAATATATCTTCGTATAGTTTGTCTCCTTTTATTAATATCAGTCTAAACAATGCTTACAATCATATATCCATAGGATCACAACCATTTATAATACATGAATCCCACCAAAATCTCAAATGCAAGTGTAGGAGTAAAAAATCATAGCATGAGTATGAATTATGATAACATGTTGTCCATTTTCTTCTTTGCCTCTCCTTGCAACTTGCCTTTCAAATCCCTTTTATAGATTTGTCTTGTTGATAACATCAACCAACTTTCTCTTTTGATAATATCAAGCTTAACTCATTTTCTTTAATGGGATCAATCTAACTTCTGTGACATTGTCAAACTTAACTCTGTTCCTTGATAAAATCAATTTAACTCACAAAATTTGACGTTGTCATCCTTGCTTTCACAGTCACTTGATGATTTCCAAAATAATTGCTTGGTCTAGTTATCCATTTTCTACTTCCTTCTTTCTTCTTTTGGTTACTACTTTTTGTTAAAAATTGAACAAAAAATTAAGGAACCAATAGGTGCCCACCATACAACAAAAGATGAAGGATCTGACAATATTGTTGATAATTTTCCATGAAGGGACTCTTTCCATTAAGATTTCTTTTCTTAAAATGATATTCATAAAATCTATTTTCAAATATTCCAAGATGCCCAAGATCAAAGCTTGCTAATTTAACTTGTTTGGTTGTTTTATATGTTGGAAACTAGATCATTACTAAGGGGCGGGAGGTGGGGAGGGGGTGGGGGGTGAATCAGTAGTGTGAGCAGTTATACAATTTTTCTCCAATTATTTAATCTTTAGCATGCATAAAATGAAACACATAATTATATATTAGTGCATAAAACATAAATCATAAACCATGAAAGAAATCACACAATAGACACAAGTTTTTTTGGTGGAAAACCCATCCAGGGAAAAAAACAATTCTTCTTCTGCTGCGTTGCTCAATATTTTATTATATGTTGAACAAATTACACATGGATCAGCTCACTCCTATGAGCCAAAAGACTTGACTTCTTTCGCAATATGCTGGCACCATCAAATAGGAAATTGTTTCTCTCACGGATCTATGGACTGCCATCCACTAAAGGCTACCACAATCAATGATCCTTGCATGGTTACTCCTGAACTAAAATTCAACTCTACAAACTTCAATCTAATGGTCACCACCATGACCAATGATCCTCTCCAAGTTTCTTCTAAACTATCCAACCACCATTGGATGGGAAAATATCTTCCATCTACTGAATCTTCCAACCAATGTATACTCAAAGCCTCCACGCCTTCACTTCCTCCATGAAAGCTTTGTTTCATCTAATTTCAAACTGGACTCCTAAAAATTTCTCAACATGAGAATTACAACAACATAACATCAAAACTCAATCAAAATATGAATCTCTAACTCCAAATACTACACATGTAGCAATACCATCTCTCCAAACACTACTCCAATCAACACCTCAACATCTGACACACTCCATAAACATAAGGCTGAAACAAGTTTCAATTCTCTGCTACTACAATTGCAAACTGATTAAGAAATTATGCATAATAAATATCACATAGTTTGCAAGGTTTTCTCCAATTTCTCACTCACTCCATATACTCGTGTAATCAACCATACTAACATTGAGCTCCCTCCAATATAAATATGAAATCAAGTGCTCAACTCAATAATTACACAGAACTATTGGGCATCCCAACTCTACTCATATGCTAGATCAGATTTGGATTGAACTCATTGATCAAATCAACAATTAAATCTACTAGCCATTTTTATATTTTTAACTTTAATCAACTTTTGGAGGTCCCACGAAATTTTCCAATCATAAACCAAAAAGTATCAATCAAAGATGTCACCATAAGAAAAAAATTAGCTCAACAATGCGAGGAATGTAGAGCTTTTATTGTCAAAACCCTAGTCACTCCCATAACATAGTTCTACATGAGACTGGAGCTATAACCTCTCCCTTGGGCTTTCTTTGCGTGTGACGTGATATTCCAACAACTCCCATATTTCTCTGTGCATGAGACTAGGGATAAAACTAAGTGAAATCATAAGTTCTTCATTCTAGAACCTATACCACCTATTCGACCATCTTCATCAACCCCTGAAAATTCCTCCGAGCCTCTGCAATAGGTCTGCAACTAATGGAATAGGCTAAGTACAAGTCTATGCCATGCTAGACCTATTATTCCACCCTTAGGACCAATACCGACACCTATAACTCCTCAAGAAACAACCATAAAATCTATTACACCTGCACCATCTATAGCAACATCTATGACATCTGTAGTAGCATCATCCTCAACACCTATAGCATCAAAATCACATCCAACTGCCTCCAACACTGATAGAAGAACCTCCAACACAAGAAACCACATCTCACACATGTAGTAGCACATGCAATGTCCCCAAGACATGAAGAGACATATGCAACATCTAGAGCAACACTCCAACCAACTATACATGACTGGAATCCATCTCCTCAGCACCCACAACATCATATCCACTAGGTCTAGTCATAGGTATGCTTACTTTAGTTCCAACTAATAAGACCATCAACCAATCATCCATCACCAAGCACTCATCACACACGCATATGACCCGCATCACCAAGAGCTTGTTGACATCAATGCCAACAAACTCCCCATTTTCCATTGATGTTAACCTCAATACAACATGTGAGGCTAACTAAAACATACAAAATCTCCCCCCCTTTGACATCAATGGAAAATGGCCATACAAACAATGAAGAAAAATGCCAATAATGTGTCAAATGGGAGAAGGACTCCCCATATCATACACAACATCATGCTGATGCACCCCACAAAAGTATCCTCTGCAAGATAAATCTAAACAATTCCATGCCAACTCTAAAGACTGAACATGCTCTCCCTAAGAATGTAATGGGGGTGCAGTCACACACTCTTCTTTTTAAAGCATTGACACATCTTCCTGCTACAATGAGCCTCCTTGATAAATGTAAGAGACTACTCCTCATGGACCATGAATCCAACTGACTTTGGACATGACATACAATACATTACAATAGAACATAATGCTTCATGTAGAAAGTACATAGCTATGGCAAGTACTAACATATGACCCCTCTACACCTATAACTAACCATGACTCTATGGACCCAAGTGTTGGTGTCCGAGTATGAACAAATTATTTAATCCTGTTTCCTACATTAATTCATCAATCCGGGTGCGTACACTTTTCAAGGTAACACACAAGGTATATGCAGGAGCAAGGTTACAATCTTACATTGACCAAGGGTTCGTGACAAAGAAATTAAAGCATCGTTGTAATAGTAATGGAAATTAAATTGCAGAAAGAAAAGAATTCACAACAATCTATGGAAATCTGTAACAACAATAAACAAAATACAACAAGTAAAACAATATACATAAAAAGGACACACGCACAACACCTGATTAGAAGAGTGGGCCCAACTCCCTGGTTGGGGCTGTGCTTAACTCAAATATTGAGAAAAATATTAGAAGGCTAGAAATTTCATTAACAAG
Organism: Pinus tabuliformis; assembly: GCA_031772625.1. Lineage (NCBI taxonomy): Eukaryota > Viridiplantae > Streptophyta > Pinopsida > Pinales > Pinaceae > Pinus > Pinus tabuliformis. The sequence continues at coordinate 675,984,246 of CM062807.1, forward strand.
AGTTCCACTGTTACAAGGCTCAATTCTTATATCTGCTAGCTCCCCTCTCTCTCTGAATTGTGTCTTTTAAATATACAAACATCCAAAGGAAACTTGCAACAAATTGATCTCAATATTCAAGATGAGATCTAAGAGATCTGTCCATCATGATTCAGCTAGAACACGTCAAATTTGGTTATTACAATTGGGCAATTCTGGAAAATGGCCGCAACAGCAAATCTGCAAATATTTCCTTTGAAGAACCTTGATTTTCTCCCAATACAAACCGAATTTCTGAAAACTCCTGACTGGGAAATTGATTTGGTCCGTTCTGAACAAAACCCATGTCTCGAATTTTCCAGATTCACTTTCATTTGCCCAAAACATCCAATGCAAAACTGTCACTTCTTATGCAAGCGAAATCTTGAGTTGGAATATCTAATTATTTGTTGAAGACTAACTCTACAATCTGGAAGAGATCTTGGAGGCTAAAATCACGAGTGAGGTTATAACGAATGAATAAACCAAATTCATCCATAATAATCATTAATTATTAAAAATAAATAAGGTCAGATATTATTTATCCACAAGAGCATAAATGATTACGAAATGAAATTATATAATAAATTATGGTAAATAATGTGATAAAAAAATAGTGGAAATAGATGAAATGAATGTTAAGAAGTGGTAATAATAATGACAAATTAAGAGCCCAAAATTCCCCCAAATTGAATATGTTGCATGCCCACATGCAACCCAATGCCTCTGTATAACGTAGGGGAAATAATGTTTTGAAAAATATGAGTGAATAATTCTCAGTGGTTTTTTTATGACATTTTCCTAAACTTTTAATAAATCAAACACTCATGTTATTTCACCTCAATTGTTTCTTTCAACAAAATAACATGGAATGACATCTTTGGATTAAAATTTGTTGGGCATTGGATAATCCAGCACTCTCCGTGTGTTTTGTGACATGGACTAACCACCTCTCAAGCATCTGTTAACTCTAGCAATGCGTCCATTTACTAACACCTATGGGTTTTGGTGTAACAGCAATCGTGATCCCTACAAGTGGTATTAGAGCCAAAGGTCTCGAGTTCGAATCACACCCGACTCGTGCTAGGGGGGAGATTGTTGGGCATTGTATAATCCAGCACTCCCCGTGTGTTTCGTGACATGGACTAACTGCCTCTCGAGCATCTGTTAACTCTGGCGATGCGTCTGTTTACTAACACCTGTGGGTTTTGGTGTAACGGAAATTGTGATCCCAACAACATTTTTTGAAGCTAATGTAGGTTAAGCTTGTGTAAGTGATGCGAAATTTGGAAGCCATGCAAGCTCAAAGAAAGTAATCAAAAAGTGTAGCATGATTTCCTTCCCCCAAATTGATTAGTTTCCTTGTCATCAAGATTTCTATAGCACATCTCATGAGTATCCTCAATCAGTAATTCATCAGGATTCAAAATTAGAATTAGGCCTCTTCATCCTTCCCCAAAATAATAGTAGTGTTGTTAAGCTAGGATTAAATAGAGATTGATTGGGTAAAGCAACTATATTTGGTTAAAGATATGAAGCTTGTAGAATAAAGGAATGATAGATTAGATGATACAAAATGCAAAATATCAAATATCCTAAAAGTTTCATCCCTAACATGTAAAGTAAATATTTATGACTCAATAATAGGTATAAACCATAACCACCATTATCTAAGAACTGATTAAATATTACCCCATGAACCATGAGTTCTAGCAAACCTTATATATGCTACAGTGGCTTTATCGGCATTTAGTTTTGAGAAAACAAGGTAACCAAGCATATCATAGTATTGAATTAACTTCTATACCATAGGCATGGCCACTGCTGCCAGTAGGCGTCCATAGCCTTGACAGGGATTCCTTTTTAACCCATTGAGATGTCAGTGTCCCATCTATTAGAAATAAGTACATAGTTACAAAAGCATTTCAATTTACATAGATGTCTACTGAAGATCATTGTTCTGGCTTGGTAACCAGTTAATAACAATGCCATTCACGAGAACTAACAAAAATGAACAAGTCGGCTCATGATGAGACCTCTTGTCCTTCAGTTTTATGACCGAATGCCGTTACCTTGACTTAGTGACCAGTAGTGGTAATTTCACTCTATTAGGACCTATGATCATGGTAGGTCGACTCGTGATGAGACCTCCTATCCTCCAGTTGACCATTTGTGTTTGAAAATATAACTATGGTTATTGTTAATCAACAAAATATCACTTAATAGATGGGGTGGTAGGCCAGCTCCTTAAGAGCTATGGATGGCGTAAAACGTTTTGTAGTAACTACTTTCAACTCGAGTAATTTTGCTTCTCAAATACTAATAACCTTCAAATGACTGTTGATAAATATATTTTTCTTTGTTAAGATTGGGGTTTGAGGAATAATTCATTAGATAGTGATGGAAAGATTTAAGTACAATTTTGTGGTCATCATCATACATTTTACAAAATCAGGACTTGACAAATTAAGAAAGTTGAAAGTTGCCATGATGAAATCATCTTTTTATAATTATTCCTTAAAAAATAAAATTATGCTTATAGATAAATAAAGATAAATTGACTACCCAATCATTATGTCAAAGAGGATCTAGACAATTAAATGTATTTCCCAATTCACCAAGTTAATGTCATCGTGCATGATTCAAGTTCCAATGTGTGTGGATAAGGGGGGGTTACAGATTGTTATGGATTATGGTGGTAATAATCGTGAGATGTATGAGTTGACGTGAAATTTTAATAACAATGATGACATGACATCATTGATATTAAATATAATACATTTTCTATCAAATGCAACAGCTCCCCCCAACTAAGATATGACCATCCTCGGTCATAATTGAAACATCAATCAAATACACAGAGTTGATTAGGGACATACCTGAAGACTTACCTTGGCGGAGTATCAACATGTATAGAGTAACAACACTAGGTACTTAGAAAAAAATTTACCACAGAGTAGCAGTACCGGAGGAGTAACATCACTGAAAGAATAACAACACCGAGTTCTCAGAAAAATTTCGGGAGTAACAACATCAATGGAGTAACAACACTGGCTGAGTAACAGCACCAGCAGAGTAACAACACTGGTGGAGTAACAACACTGGCTGACTAACAACACCGACAGAGTAACAACACCAGCTAAGTAACAGCACCGGTGGAGTAACAACATCGATGGAGTAACAACACTAGCAGAGTAACAATAGCGATGGAGTAACACCATCGAAGTAACAGCACTGGTGGAGTAACAACACCGGCAGAGTAACAACACTAGTGAAGTAACAACAGTGATGGAGTAATAGCACTGACGGAGTAACAACAATGACAGAGTAACAGCACTAGCAGAGTAACAACACTAGTGGAGTAACAGCAGTGATGGAGTAACAACACCGATGGAGTAACATCATGGGCGGAGTAACAAGATCGGCGGAGTAACAACACTAGCGGAATAACAGCATTGGGGAAGTAACAACACTGGCAGAGTAACAACACCGACGAAGTAACATCACTGGCAGAGTAACAACATTGGCGGAGTAACAGCACCAGTGGAGTAACAACACTGGCGGAGTAACAACACCAGCGGAGTAACAGCAGTGATGTAGTAACAACACTGACGGAGTAACAACATTAGTGGAGTAACAACACCGATGGAATAACAACATTGACAGAGTAACAGCACTGGCAGAGTAACAACACCGATGAAGTAATAGCACTGGCGAAGTAACATCACCAGCGGAGTAATAGTACCAACGGAGTAACAACACTAGCAGAGTAACAACACTAGTGGAGTAACAACAGTGATGGAGTAATAGCACCGACAAAGTAACAACAGTGGCAGAGTAACAACACCAACAGAGTAACAACACTCAATGGATCTGAGGAAACCATATACTGATAAGACTTAGGAACAAAATGGAAAAATATGGAGCAACATCATGAAACTTGAGAACTTCCTTTTATTTTTATGAAGGAACAAAATTTGTGACTTTGAACACACGAGAAAAAAAAAATAAGAGGAATATAAAAAGAAACAACAATTTTATTGAAAAACAATAAATAAATAAATAACTTAAGTTGTAATGGCTATGATTTTGACTGTAGCAATGTTGTTTCCTAAGGGAATATCAATATGTTTCTAGAAACAACAATTTTCCAATGGTAAATGAATGGAAACTGTTTTGGTGGAAATGACTTGGATTTTCAAATGGAAATCAATTCTCCATTTCTTCTATTATAAATCCATTAGGTAATGAAAATGTCTTCATGTTGTTGGTGAGAAATAAGGGGAATAATTTGTAACAAACTCTCATGATCGCTTTCCATGGCACGTCGAAAGAATCAAAATTATATGATATTAGATTTCTTAATAGATGCTAGGATGAAAATCTATTATTTCATTATCATTTCCTTCATTAATCACTTGTTCAAAAACAAATTGACTTCCTTTATTCTCCTCGGACTTGCAAAAAACGAGCATCTACCTGTAATAAAACAAGTAATCATGGAAGAAGAGAGGTGATCGGGCTCTCTAAATCCAATAAATATGAAAAAATTAACAAATAGTTACTCTGTAAAACAAATCCATGGAAAACAAATAACAAAGTAGAGTTAATTTATTATCTGCGGGACAACGGTGGCCAACCATACTAACCAACAATATTTTAATCATAACTTCTTTGCTTTTCATCCGATTTGCATGATTCCAAAGCCAAATGAAAGTGAATTAATAGGGATATCTCCAATTGAAACAGGTTCTAAAATTCCATGATATGATATATCAAATTTAATTATAACAACCTGCATAACAGAGTTATTTTCGATTTCCCCTTAGACCAACAGTTGATATTTTAAGAATAAATTTTGATTTTATGACAGATTGAACCAATTAAAATTGGAGATTAAATTAGAATCATGTAAATATATCCAATAGGAACAGTTTTTGAAATCATGAAGAATTGATGGGTCAAATGTGCGAAGGAACAGTCGGAAAAATAGAGTTTTAAAGGTGTTGATTTACAATAGACAGTCAGTATTTTGGTCATAACTTTCTCATAAAATGAAATTGGGTGATTCAAATTGCATTGTAAACTAGATTAATAGGGTGATATACCATAGAAACAAGTTTCAAAAATCTAGTCATTTAGGCCTCCAAAAATGGACTGTCCCAACTCTGTTCCTGAGCTGCCTACTCGACATACTGTCAATGTTTTGGTCATAACTTTTTCATTTCAAATCCAAATTGAGTGATTCAAATTGGATTAGAAAGTAGAAATAAAGGGCTACTTAGGATAGAAACATGTTTTGAAAATATGCCCATTTTGTTCCTCAAAACATGATTGTATCGACTGTGATTTCAGTGGTTTTATCAAGCCCACACGCCCTAAGATATGATTTTTTTTTTTTTTAAATGATGATAAGTGTTTGTAGAAATTTATCTTTCAATATAATACATCTGCATACACAATTAAATTTAAATATTTACCATTGATATTGATGTACTCAGCAAGTTGCAGCAAACACAACTCGTTCTACATATAACAAAAATTATTTATATACTTATTTATTCTATTTTCTACACTAACCTATTCTACCTTGAAAAATAAAGCATACTTACGTATAAGAGTACTTCCAATGGAGCCATTTTAGAAATAAGGCCTCAATTGTATACACACCCAAAATTGAGAAATTTCTGTCAATAAATACTAGGGTATGAGAGACTAGCTTCCCTTTGAAAATATAGTGTCAAAAATTGTTGAAGTATGGAGTGATGCTGCAAACAACTGATGGAATGAAACAAATCTTCAATACATCCTTTGCTTGATTTCCCATAGTTGTCATATCATGAAGTTCTTGAGTTTCTAAAACAACTTTTTGACACAGACTAGAAGAAACCTCATTTTCTTCCATAACTTTTACAATTTTTGGATTTGGAACATTTCCAATCTCGAAATAAGTTTTCTACAATTGTGTATGCGAGATAGGTTGGGTGGGAAGGGTAGGTAAATTTTGTAATTCAACACTATAAGCATGTTGTACTAGTTTATTATGGTGAGGGTGTGGAATGAGTTGAGCAGGATATTGTGTAGGGCATGGAGGATTTTGATGACGTAGCTGATTTGGATGTGTGGATGATTTTGATACGCAAGAAAGGTGTTCTTGAAAAGATGGAAAAGAATATGGATGATATTTTTGTGCTACAAGATGAGGGAGAGTAGTCATGTAATCATAGGATGAACCATTCCAAACTTGTGGACAAGATTGATGGGGGTTATATTGAGATTGACATGGCTACCCTAACACATGAGTATTCCATAATAGATTATGCAAGTAAGACAATGGAGAGGAAGTGTTTTGAAACATACATGTAGGCCAAGGTTTCAATGGTTGTGAAATTGTTGCAGCTTCTCCATCTCTTGGAAAAGTTGTCTTCATCCCAGGTAAGAAAGAGAAACTATTGATGGGATGCTCCTTTTGGCATTGAGGAAAAATCACTTCTTCAAATTCTACTTGACTTTTCTTAACCTTCAAAACGTGCAATTGTGAATTTAGAGAGCTAATAAAATCAACTTTAAAATGTTCAAATAAATCATTGATTTCATCTCTTATATCTCCTGTTCTTGTAGCAGATTTGGAAAGGAAAGAAGAAAATTCTCTAGAATTCTTACCAGCCTTGGATATTCCTCTTGAATACCTTATGCATAAATCACAAACATCATCATATGATAGATGAAAAACCTCACATTTTCCTATCAAATTTAAGATTTCTAAAATTTCATCTTTGATCCCTTTAATAATGAGTGTTTTTAAGATCTCTTTTTCCAAATGCTTATGCTTTGATTTTTGAAGGTCATATTTAAATCGCTCGAAATAGTCCTCCAAGCTTTCATATTCCCTTTGATAATACTGAAAATATCTTCATTGGCCTTGCAATAGTCTTGGTACTTCTCCAAGAAAACATTCTTCATGTCCTCCCATGTTTTGATGCAGTTTCCACCAAAGCTCATGAACCATCGGAGAGCTGCTCCTTTTAGAGTAAGAGGAAACACTTTCAATCTTTGATCATTAGTATAATAATCATATCCTCTACAAAGTACTTGAAACTCAAATAAGAATGTATCTGGGTCCTCATTATCCAAACCATGAAAATTTGGTAGAGAAGATGAAGGAATTGGGTGCATTTGTGTCACTCCTCCTAGATCGCTGATAGGGAATTCAAAAGTAACAATCTGAGCCATTTCTTACCATAATAGAAGATGTTCTTCATGTGATACTTTGAGGTTCCTCCTTCAGATATTCCTGTCAATTTTCTAGTGGAATGGGTGGTGCTTACATCACCACTTGAGTTAAATGATAAGATTTCTTCAAATTTCTACCTTTTTTCTTCCTAGTTATTAAAAAAAAAACGATTTGAAAGAAAATATAAAGCTCAAGAACTAGAACAGGGTGTCAAAATACCCTTCCCTCCCCAGGACAAGAAACCAAATAAGAGAAGAATGCACACAAGGAAATCTAAAGCTCGGGACCTAGAGCGGGGCATCAAAGGACCATTCCCTCCCCAGGACGAGAGATTAGTTTTTCCAAAATCAAAACAAACAAAAATTTAGGAAAAATAAAAGCTCAGGACATGGAGCAGGGCATCAAAAGACCATTCCCTTCCCAGGATGAGGGGTTGGGCCTAAAGATAAAAAAAAAAAAAAAAAAAAAAAAAAAAACGAAAGTGAGACAAAAAAGAAAATAAATGACTACGCTCAGGACCTGGAGTAGAGTGAGAAAACTCCTTCTCTCCCTAGGACAAGAGATTGACCCTCTAGTCCATAAAAATCGTGTCTTGCACCTTGCTATCATTCACTGACGACGGCACCAAAATGTTGGTGTCCGAGTATGAACAAACTATTCAATCTTGTTTCCTACATTAATTCATCAATCTAAGTGTGTACACTTTTCAAGGTAACATGCAAGGTATAAAGGAGCAAGGTTACAATCTTACATTGACCAAGGGTTCGTGTCTACGAAATTAAAGCATCGCTATAACGGTAATGGAAATTAAATTGCAAAAAGAAAAGCATTCACAAAAAGCTATGAAAATCTGTAACAACAATAAAGAAAATACAAGAAGTAAAACAATATACATAAAAAGGACACACGCACAACACCTGATCAGAAGAGTGGGCCCAAATCCCTAGTCAGGGTTGTGCTTAACTCACATATTGAGAAAAATATCAGAAGGCTAGAAATTTCATTAACAAGAGTTTCACTGTTACAAGGCTCAATTCTTACATCAGCTAACTCCCCTCTCTCTCTGAGTTGTGCTTTTTAAATATACAAACATCCAAAGGAAACTTGCAACAATCTAATCTCAATATTCAAGATGAGATCTGAGAGATCCATCCATCATGATTCAGCTGGAACATGTCGAATTTGGTTATTACAATTGGACAATTCTGGAAAATGGTCGCAATAGCAAATCTACAAATATGTCCTTCGAATAACCTTGATTTTTTCCCAATAAAAATCGAATTTCTGAAAATTTCTTATTGGGAAATTGATTTGGTTGGTTTTGAACAAAACCCATGTCTCGTATTTTCCAGATTCGCTTTCATTTTCCCGAAATGTCCAACGCAAAACTGTCACTTCTTATGCTAGCGAATTCCTGAGTTGGAATATCTAATTATTTGTTGAAGACCAAATCTGCAATCTAGAAGAAATATTGGAGGCTAAAATCGTGAGTGAGGTTATAATGAATGAATAAACCAAAATCATGCATAATAATCATTAATTATTAAAAATAAATGAGATCAGATATTATTAATCCACAAGAGCATAAATGATTATGAAATGGAATTATATAATAAATTATGGTAAATAATGTGATAATAGAATAATGGAAATAGAAGAAATGAATGTTAAGAAGTGGTAATAATAATGACAAATTAAGAGCCCAACACCAAGTTTGCATCATGCAACCAATATATGGGGCTACATAAAAAATATACAAGATAAAACATGACTTGGACTCCCATTGACCCATATGTAGCTAATTATAAAACATAGACACCAAGGGTCACCCTATGAGCAATGTGCCCAAAAGATGAATAAATGATAGTAAATGTATTTTACATCTGAAGACAATGGTTATCTCATTAATACATGCCCAAAACATAAATAACATGAGTATATGGCATCAACGAGCATCAACATATGCTCCATATGGCAGCAACAATGCATGGCATATTCGAAAAGTACAAGGCCTCCATGAGCTATGACATGAGCTCTCCATGTGTAGCGAAAAAAAATAGAAGCACTAGCCACAACATATGCTAGTACATGGCCATTGAATACCTTGGCCAACACCATCCTACTCCACATGTGCATCAAAAAGAGATATCAACAGATAGCAACAATATAACAATAGTACCAGCAACAAGTACATATCCTCATCTTAAGCACCAATAACCTATCCATACATAATCAGCCATATGAATCAACATCTCTCAACCAAATGCATATCGAACCCATCATAAGAAACATCATGCTCCCTCTCTCCATGCAATTGAAACATATAATTCAATCATCTAAAATATATCCAAAACATGCATGATTCATCTAAAAGTAGAAACATATGCAATGAGGTACATAAAATCTAGATGATTCAACTAGAAAAATGTGACAACAACTATAAAAATCATCTTGCATACACAATATCAACATTTTGCAAATCCATTAGGAAGCACATATTCTCCCCATGAATGAGTGATTCGCCATCACACCTTGACCATGTGCATGTGACAACCATATGGCTGTCATATCTCCAATAATATCACAATAGAATCAATATGTAGTTGCTCCAAAAACCATCAATAATAGTATAACTAAAACATAAACAATGAATTCTGCAACAAGGCTGATATACATATCTTTTCCACTCATATACAATAAATACATTAGTTGAAAAAATAATGAGTGAAAAGAAATAAAACATAAATAATCAAGACTTGAGAAATAGCTCCTCCTAAGCATGATATACCTCTTATGAAGTGATCCAACTGATATGAAAGTACATGAAGGAACTAGATCAAGACACCGACACTCCCCCTGATACCATTCAAGTCTCCTGCATGCTTCTACAATCATGTAAATATAACTTTTAATAATGGACTACAGTAGGGGCTAATCTCATCTAATCTGAATCTGATGAGGGAGATTACTCTCTTGGTATCTTCTTACTCTTCTCTCTTCCCTAAAACACATACACGTCATCTAATGTCTTGAATCCTTTAACAATCACTCTCTTTGATCCTTCTTTCTGATGCAACCTTTGGAGTGAAGATCACTTATTTTCCTCCATCAACCATTTGGATCACACTCAAGATATTATCCTTTATACCTTCAATGAGCCAAAGATCTTCTGGATTTGTCCTCTTCTCACCAAGATTTGCTTTATCACTTCCCAACGCTCTAGTGATTTCACTACCTTCAAACACAATATGACCATCCTTGGTTTTATTGAGAAAATGAAATTCTATCCTGTCCCCTAACATATGGTGTGAGAATCCACTATCTATATACCACATGCCATCCTCATCGCGATAAAAAAGTGCAATGCCACATCTTCCTAGATGCTTCTCCTTCTTCCATGTGTTCCTTGGTTGCACATTTTCCCTTGACTAATGCTTTTGAACAAATGGCCTAAATGGTCTAGGAATTTACAATCCTTGGCCATGTGCCCAAAATTATGGAACACATAACACTTTATGTGACCAAGATATGTAGCCAAAGGATCTAATATTTTTCTACTCATACTGGACCTCCATCTTGTTATGCTAGATCTGTAATCAATGGCTTTATACCCAAACATGTTACAAGAAAAACAAAAACCATTGAAATAAATTTCATACCTGAATGTAGGTCCTCCGTTTGGATGATCATATTGTTGCATGGATTAGTGCAATATCCACCTACAATCAGTTTCCACATGACCAAAATCAGGACAGTTGAAGCACTCTGTTATAGATCTGATATGAAAATATAAGACAATGCAAATAAACCCAAGAAATAACAAGATCTGAATATAGATCACTTTATTGATCAAACCCTTAAGGTAGGGCAACACCATATATTCACTCCTTAAGGAAGGAGAACACTCCACAAGCCATATGCCTATTCATACAATAATCCTTGACATCCCTCAATGTGGAGTCTCTAGCCTCTTTATAGGCCTCATACATATAATACCATGGGTCATTACCATGGCTCCCTTAATACCATCTATCTAATACCATGGGCCCATTACATTATTATTAACTACTTGTGGTCCCTTACATTATATGGGTTAACCACCTTATTTATTACTATGGCCCATCCCATTATTATATTATTCCCTTGGGTACCTCCCTTTGTACCCCATGTTATCCCCCCTAGGTATATAACATTCCAACCCCCTTAACATGTTTCGTCCCCAAAACATGAGAAGAACACAAATAATAAGATCTACTCAAAAGAGTAGTCCACTGGTACCATGCACGTGCATCTAGCCATCCAAGAGAAAGGTGAACCCTCGATCTCGCTGGTGCCTCGCTCGCATGAGATGGAAGTTGACCGTGAGAGCTCTTCTGTGTTGATGTGTAGTAGGTGGATCTTCGCTCCTCTCTATCTGTCATGTGGGGGTTGTTGTCCTTGTCGCTAATTGGTTGCCATTTTGTTGGTTGTTTTCTTGCGGGGTGATGTGGGTGATGATATGTTTAAGTTTTAACCCACAGTGTATTTTTATTTAATTCACCCTGCTGTGGTGCCTGCTGTGGTGTCTTATCTTCCAATATTACTTCAACCACTAAGCCCTCATCTAATGTATCAGCACCTGTATCCTTTTCTGCTTCAACCTCTGTTTGTGTTTGATTGTCGATCATCAATGGCTCATCATCTGATATGTTAGTCCTCGGAACATCTTCTGCGTCAACCTGAATGGACTCTACCTGTTAATTGATGGAAATATCCTATAATGTAATTTTCTTCTTTTTATACCAAAGCTTCATAAATTTCTTCTGCACATTAATATTGATAGTATCCACGGGTTCCATCCAAGGATATCCCAAAACAACATCCATATTATCCATCTCTGAAGTATAAAAATCACCATGCAACACATACTTATCCATAGAAATCTTCAAATCCTTATACACTTGAACATCCTCATCATCCACCTGTGTGTTTTCAATGTATTTTGCTGGAACTTGCAATTTTTTTTCCAAATTAACATTCATAAAATTATGCTTGCAACTAGGATTTATAGATACAATGATTTTCTCCTTCTGAATCAATCCATAAACCTGTAATAAGGAGACACTCGTAGAAAATAGCTCCTTACGTGTCTCATTCTCCTTTTTTCTAGTCTGAGACCATTTGTCTAAAAGGACTCTTTCAAATTCTGCATCTGAAAGTTTGGACAATTGCTTGTCGTCAAGTGAGAAATACCATTTATGAGCCTCATCTCTGAAATTAAGCCACACTAAATCCTTCCCATTTTTTGCCCATACCGACTTAGTTTTCTCTATGTATTCTTCAATAGTAGGACCATTATCTTTTCTTGTAAAACATAGAACCGCCATGAAGAGGGTTTTGAAAAAATTCACTTACTTGGCAAAAATTTGAAATGGCCACAATTCCATCAATATTGCTCAGAATCCCTATTATGACCTATTTTCAGAAATGGAACAACCATTCTTCATCTTCCCATGTGGTAGAAATCCCGATCTAGGCACTAGAATTGCCGATCCACGCTGCAACTATCCCACCGTCACAAACAATTGCTGAAAAATAGTTGATTTTAAATCAGCGATATCTCCCTTATCTGGACTCTGATTCGACTGATTTTTTTTTGAAACTGGGTATTTTTTCACAGAGAATCCAGATCTAGAATTAGATTTTGCAGATCTTGAACCAGGACATCCAGATATGCGCCGTAAACTCGTTGCCCCGAAAAATTATCTACAACACCACTGATGTTTAGATCAGCGATATCTCCTTCATCCGGACTTTGATTCGGCCGTTTTTTTTTTGAAATCGAGTATTTTTTCACAAAAAATCCTGATATGTAATTATATTTTGCAAATTTCTCACCAGAACATCCAGATCTGCGCTGCAAACTCGCTGCCCAAAAAATTGTCTACAACACCACTGATTTTTAGATCAGCGATATCTCCCTCATCTGGACTTCGATTCGGCCGATTTGTTTTTCTTGAAATCGGGTATTTTTTCACAAAGAATCTAGATCTGCAATTATATTTTGTAAATTTTGCACCAGAACGTCTAGATCTGTGCCGCAAACTCGCTGCCCCAAGGAATTGTCTACAACAGCATTGATTTTTAGATCAGCGATATCTCCCTCATCTGGACTCAGATTCTGCCGATTTTTTTTTGAAATCGGGTATTTTTTCACAAAGAATCTAGATATACAATTCGAGTTTTCAGATTTTTCCCCAAAACTTACAGATCTGATCTGCAAACTTGCCAGCCCAAAAAATTCCTACAAAAAATTAAAAAAAAAAATCTCCACTTTTGCCCAAGAAAGTGCTCTGATACCACTTGTTATAGATCTGATATGAAAATATAAGACAATGCAAATAAACCCAAGAAATAAAAATATCTGAATATAGATCACTTTATTGATCAAACCCTTAAGGTAGGGAAACACCATATATTCACTCCTTAAGGAAGGAGAACACTCCACAAGCCATATGCCTATTCATACAATAATCCTTGACATCCCTCAATGTGGAGTTTCTAGCCTCTTTATAAGCCTCATATATATAATACCATGGGTCATTACCATGGTTCCCTCAATACCATCTATCTAATACCATGGGCCCATTACATTATTATTAACTACTTGTGGTCCCTTACATGATATGGGTTAACCACCTTATTTATTACTATGGCCCATCCCATTATTATATTATTCCCTTGGGTACTTCCCTTTGTACCCTATGTTATCCCCCCTAGGTATATAACACACTCAATCTTGTCCATCAAGGGGGCAAATGAATTTTGAATTCTCCTTTGAAAACTGCTACCTCCAATCATAGGAGAAAATGATCTTCTAGATGTGAAAGCTCCTTTTTATTTTCTATTTTGTTGTTGCTTGTGGATCACATTCTTTGTTGTAGGTTTCTTTGGTTATATTTTTTCAATATTTCCTGCATGCAAACTTGTCTCACCCTTTTAAAAATTGCTACCAATTTTTCTCACTGGTATGGCACTCTTCACTTTCTCCAACTGTTGGTTCTTTTCCTCAAGCTCCTTTCTTAATTTTTCAATCACATATTCAAGAACTTCAACATAATCCTTTCTATCTTTTTTCTTGTTGCAATTGACTTCCTCTAATCTTTTCGATTATTTTAGCTATTTTCTCAAGGTAGTAATTTCTTCCTTGAGATTTTTCTCCCTTTGATCACAATCATGCATTTATTAGTCTACTGATTTCACTAGAAAATTCCTCAATGACAACCATGGTAAATTTATATTGAGCCTTAAGAAGTATATAATTTTGATTATCATCTCTATCACTAAACAAATATGAATAATTGTCTTTACTGCTATCTAAAATATAACTCAAAACAATATCATTACGACATATACCTTCAGATTTGTTGTTCTTCTTCACAACTGTTCATGTGAAAGTTCCTTCTTCTTTTTTCTTCTATTCTCTTCTTAGTTTCTCCATCGCTGTTGCTATTGCTAGCTCCATATAGGATATGGAATATATCCAAAATTTCCTTTGCAATTTTTAAATCTCCAATTTTCTCTAAATATTCACTATGGATATTTTCAAAAATAATTTGCCTTACTTAAGAATTTTTCTTCCGTATTTTAGATTTAGGAAAATCTCCATCATCTCCTTCACAAACCAAACTCCAAATGTTAGAACCAAAAAGCACTAATTTATTTTCCAAATTTTCTTTCCATGCTTTCATATTTGCAACAGTAAGAACCAATTTCTCTGGAGACCACATTTCGAAAAAAATATTCAAATTTGTGTGCAAATCTCCTAGATTCACTCTCCAATGATCAAGCTACACTTGAGAGCCCCACTTTGATTCCAATTGTTGGAAATTAGATCACTACTAGGGGTAGTTGAATAAGTAGTGTGATCACTTATAAATTTTTTCTCCAATTATTTAATCTTTAGCATGCATAAACTGAAAAACATAATTAGAGATTAGTGCATCAATCATAAATCAGAAACCATGAAAGAAATCACACAATAGATACAAGTGTTTATGGTAGAAAACCCATCTCAACAAAAAAACCACCTTGCAGTTGTTGTGCTACTCAAAATTTTATTATCTACTGAACAAATTATACATGGATCAGCTCACTCCTATGAGTCAGAAGACTCAACTTATTTCACAATATGTTGGCACTATCAGGTAGGAAACTATATCTCTCACGAATTTGTGTACTACCATCCATTGAAGGCTACCGCGATAAATGATCCTCCCCTAATTACTCCTGAACTAAACATTTGACTCTACAAACTACGATCTGCTGGTCACCACCATGACCAATTAGCCTTGCCCAGTTTCTACTGAGATATCCAACAACCATTAGATGGAGAAATATATTCCATGTATTTAATCTTCTAATCACTATATACTTAAAGCCTCCACGCATTCACTTCCTCCATGCGAGCCTCGTTTCATCTATTTTCAAACTAGAGTCCTAAAACTTTCTCAACATGAGCACTGCAAAAACATAAGCATCAAAGCTCAATCAAAATCTATATCTCCAACTCCAAATACTACACATGCAAAAATACCATCTCTCCAAACACTACTCCAATCAACACCTCAACATCTCACGCACTCCATAATCATGAGGTTGAAACAAGCTTCAACTCTCTACTACTACAACTGTAAAACGATTAAAAAATTCTACATAATAAAGCTCACACAGTGTGCAAGGTCTTATCCAAGATCTCACTCAATCCATACACTCGTGTAATCAACCATACTCACAATGAGCTATCTCCAATATAAAGATGGATTCAAGTGCTCAACTCAATAATTACACAAAACTACTGGGAATCACAACTATGTTCATGTGCTAGATTAGATCCAGATTCAACTCATTGACCTAACAACCACTAACTCCACCAGAAGTTTTTACCTTTTCAAATTTAATCAACTTCTATAGGTCCCATGAACTTTTCTGATCATAAACCGAAAAGTTTCAATCAAATATGTTTCCATAAGCCATAAATTAGTTCAATAATGTGAAGAATGCAAATATTTTCTTGTCAAAACCCTGGTCACTCCCATAACATAGACTTGCAGGCGACTGGAGATATAACCACTCCCTTGGGCCTGCCTTGCATGCAACTAGAGGTTCCAACTTCTCCCATAGGCCTCTGTCGGTGCGAATAGGGCTAAAACTAAGTGAAAGCATCAATTATTTATTACATAACCTCTACCACCTGTTGGAACATATTCATCATCCCCTAAACACTCCTCCAAGCCTCTACAATAGGTTTGCAACTAATGAAATAGATGAGGAACAATTCTATGACATGCTAGACCTATTCTTTCAACCTTAGGGCCAACACAACCACCTCCAACTCCTCAAGTAGCAACCATAACATCTCTGATACCTGCAACATTTGTAGCAACATCTCTAACACCTATAACAACAGCATCCTCAACACATATAGTATCAGCATCACATCCAACTACCTCCAACATTGGTACAAGCACATCCAACAAAACAAACCACATCTCACACATGTAGCATCATATTCAATGTCTCTAAGACATGAAGAGACATATGCAATGTCTAGAGAAACTCTCCAACCATCTACAAATGACTAGAATCCATCTCCTCATTAGCCAAAACATCATCTCCACTAGGTCTAGTCATAGGTGTGTTGACATCAATGCCAACTAACAAGACCATTAACCAATCGTCCATCAACAAGCACTCATCACACATGCATATGACCAACAACACCAAGAACTTGTTTACATCTATGGAAATACTATAATGCCAACATTAAAACATATATTTTTTCTATAAACCATATTATCTTTAAGATCTAAGTGTTAGAGTTAGAAGTTCCATTGAAATGACCAATGTTATGTCATTGTTGGAAAGGTTGGAACGGTGAAACTGCTCTATATTAAAACATGTGACCTTGTTTAGCTGAGATTTAAGGGTTACAATCAGGTTTCATTGTAATAGCTAGGTTTTTATCCTTGGGGTAGTTAAAATTCCCTATACTTAGGCTATGTGATTTGAAAATATTTATATTTTGTGGTTAATTTCCTTCAAAATCTCTCTCGAGACATCTTTCCTACCGAGGTGACTCCATGTTTCCACTATTATTTAACAACTTCAAAATGAGTGAACATAATTGAAATTTGTTCCAGAGGGAATTTTCATGACTAAGCACTCATTTTCATCTCGATATCTCAAACATTTTTTTATAACCATATTCTGTCAAAGAGAAGGTACTTGTAGCATAAGGTGATGATCTACATGCCCTTTTATGGAAACCTCCTTCAATTAGGCCTTTACTAAACAAGACATGATTTTTGTCGTCCCTTTTGGTCAAAGAGAATGTACATGTGGCATAAGGTGAGGGGTTACACTCCCTTCTATAAAATCCTCATTTAATAATACATTTACTAAAAATTTGATAAAATAGTAAAGTAATACAAAAAATTACATTGCACAAGCAAAGATCAACATAATACAATGAGCTAGCTAGATTTTTTTATAGAGTTCATGCACCTAAGCATATGGAAAAGGGAACATAACATATGGATGAAAGACATGGAGAAATAAATATAATTTATAAGGTGTAAAAAACCATTAAACATTGATAAACTAGTATCATTATGGTTAGGTAATACAAGCATGCAATCATGAGAAAGAATGTGAGCGACATCATAAAACCATAATGAACTTAGTATTCACAAAAAATTACATAACCAACTTTAATATAAAACAAAGGGATTTCATAGAAAACTAGTTATGAGGAAAAGCATAATGAGATTTCAATCTCTTATACATGCACTTAAATGAGGGTAAAAGCCTGGTAAGATTTACCCTTGCAAAATATGAGGATACTTTGAAGTAGGCTATTGAAAGGATGAAGGAAAATTTCAAATGATGATTGCTTCATATGTATTACCGATTGAACATTTGTATTTGTGAATTTTACCTTGTATATTGATTGGAACTCTTAAATTAAATAGAATAGTTCAAGTTATACATGTTTCATGCTAAGATTTGTTTGTTTTCATTTTCTTTAATGATCTTCTTCTGTGATAGTAAAACTAGGAATTCCAAGTTAAAGCTTTATTTGACTTTCTTGCAAGTAGAGAACCATATAGTGGCACAACATTGTGTATTGTTTATGAAGCATTTAGTGACTCTATGGTGGATTGGAAAAGGAAGGATCTTGTACAACATATTAGAGTTGAAATTTCATTATACTTCTGACTAATTCCATGCTGATTGAGTGCCTCTATAGATGATTGTGCTATGTTCAATTTCCAAAGTTCTGAATTATGAACAAGTATATCTAGTTGGTGTTTATATTAAGTAGAAGAGTAGGCCATTTATGATTTCGAGTAATATTGATTGAATTTTAATGCTATGGTCATTATATCAACTATATTTAATGCTTAGTGCACATTCTACAATTAATATCCTAATTTGTTGGATATTCTCTAAAGAATTGTTTTTTTTTTGGTAATTATAAGATAAGTAAACACTTGTTACCTCTTCTTATTTTATTCATCAAAGCTTTATTATTTATCATTTACACCCAAGTCTAAATACCTGGGACGCTTTCCCAAAACGATTATAAATTAAACATTTCTTTTTCGATCCACAATGTGAATGTTGACCCTCAAAATTTCTCTCTCAAGTGTTTTTATACTCAACCAATTTTTTGTGTGCAGAAGGAATTTCTTGTTCTTATTTTGCACACACATTCCCTATGTGTCTCCATTCTCTCGCAGATATCTCAGCTTCCACACATCCTTTATTGTGCACACATTTTAGACTCCACACACCTCTTGATCCACACAACTACTTCTTCTGCACTTGTCACTTGTCACACATTCTCCAACTCTGCGATATTGATTTCCTGCATGTCACCCATCATGATCACAAGATCTCGAGGCACAATATTTATCTTACTTCATTAACTTTCCATATCATTCAATTGTACCAAAATCAAGGGAATTAAACAAAAATCAATCTTCAAATTAAATGGACCAAATGGTTTTAAGAACTTCGAGGATTATTGCCACCATATTCCATAAACAGAGGCCTTAATCTATCAAGTTTCTATTTATTTTCCTATCATGCCCGATGGAAGTCCCACATGATAGAAAAAACTAGCATTTATATAGGGAAAAAAGGAATTTACAACTAAGTGGCATTGATAATTAACCTTTGAACTATTTTTTTGGAAAAGAATTCAACATTGAATTTTTGAAAATTTGGGTCATTTCAAGATTGGGAAAAATTTGAAAAAAATTATATCATCATACATAAATTTTATCCATAGTAAAACTATGATGATACTTAAAATTATTACCCATTTCTTGGTAGGTTCAAACCAAAATTTAATTAAAAAAAAGAATATAGTTGGTTTTATGTTTTCAATAAGGGGAATTCACTTCAGGCCTAAGAGTGAAGATAAGAATTTAATAAAAAAATATTATATTATAGTTATTTAAGGACATTTATGATAAAATCTGACTCCTGATTTGCACTAGTATTTAAATTTTCAGATCATAAGGTGCACTTCACTTCAGGCGCGAGTCACAATACAATAGAAAATAAGATAAATAATCATTTATTTCTTCTTCTTAATTTATTCACCACAACTTTATTATTTATAAACCACACCCAAGTTTAAATATTTGTGTTGGATTCCCAACATAATTATAAATTAAATATTTCATTTTGGCTTTACTGTGTGCATGTTGACCTTGGAAATAACCTTGTTAAGTGTTTTTATACTTAGCCAAGTTTTATTATTTATCATTTACACTAAATTTTAAATACCCGGGTCACTTCCCAACATAATTATAAATTAAATATTTCCTTTTGGCCCCACCTTGTGCATGTTGACCCTCAAAATTTCTCTCTTAAGTGTTTTTATACTTAGCCAAATTTCATGTGTGTGGAAGAAAGTTTGTGTTCCTTGATATGGACATCTGTTCCATCTACACACCCATTCTCCCACACATCCCAATCATCCTCACTCTTTATTTCACACACATCCCCAACTCTGCACATCTCTTGTTCTGCACAACTACTTCTTCAACACTTGTCACTTCTCACATGTTCTCCCACTTTGCACTATTGATTTTCTACATACCACTTGTAATGATCACAATAATTCAAGGCATAATATTTGTCTTGCCTCATTAACTTTCCTTGTCATTCAATGGTATTGATATCAATGGTGCTAAACGTGAATCAATCTATGAATTAAATGGATGAGATAGTTTTAAAACTTCATGGTTTATTGTCACCATCTCCCATAAGTGGAAACCATAATCTATTAAGTTTCTATTTATTATCTTGTCAGACCCAACTGAAGTCACAAGTGAGAGAGTAAAAATTGGTAATTATATAATGAAGCGGGGAATTTATGGCTAAGTGGAATTGGGGGAATCCCACCTTGCTCTGAATGTTATGACCAGGACAAGTAGGGAATTTATCTTGACTAACAGAGTTTGATATTTGTGATGTAGCAGTTGGAATATGGTCACATTTTAACCAATTACAATATTCAGGGTGTCTTTGGTGGATTTTAACTTCAAAGGTTACCAAGCATCAATAATAAAGTCTAGTCATTTTTAGTGGTCATCTTGATTTTCATGAACAAATGAAATTTATAAATGTATGTGCTTTTTTGTTTATATATTTAATATATACTTTTTCTATTTGTATCTGTTTCTTGGTTAAATCCAACATCGGTTTCATTTTCAATATTGTAATGGTTTTTTCATTTCATATAAAGACTTGTCATCCAATATAAAACTCAAATTGCTTATTCTAATTCCTCGTATTCACGTGAGTGTTGATGGACTTCGAAGACAGAAATTATCATTTTTCTACTATTTTGGAAATGTCGTAGATTGTTCTTTGTTCCTTTTGGGATGTATTATTCCTTAACCTTATAAGTTTTTTTTAAGTTTCCATAGTCAAACCTTGGAATTCCTGAATTTTAGGTAATTGTCTGATTGTTTTTCTTTTGGACCTATTTGGGTTGTATATTCACTTATTTTAATCATAATTTGGTTAATTGTAAATATGAGGATTATTTATACCAAATTTCCACAAATATTTTAAGATACCTTTGTGATGAATTTGTCTTTGATTATATTCCATAACTCTTACATAAATGTGATAGCAATTTACAATAATTTTGAAACAAGAATTCTCTTTTCTATTTTGTTAGTAAAAAGGAAGAGAAATATGAATATATGTATTTCCAGTCAAAGTTAGAGAAAAGAGAGGAGAGATTGTGGATGTTAATATTGTTAATACACATGAATTAGTAAGGTCTCTTGAGTTATTTTATCTCTGTAACACACCCCCTTACCACCCCTCATCCTATTAAGGTAGAAAGAGGGTAGTTACTTTTCTAACCTAATCTCCATGGTACAATTATGGATATGGGGTTTAATTTTTTTATCTTTTAAAACTTTATTAAAAAGTAAAATGGATAACCTCATTGTGTTTGTATTGTTGATAGCTTTCCAATGATATATAATTTTCTTCAATCTGACTCTCAGATAAAAATATATGGTCATCAAAAGATTGGCCTATTAGATAGTGCCACATCACCTGACCTATGACGTGGTTCCCATGTGATCCCCACATGGCATCAACGTGAATACCCATGTCATGGCCACATCACTACCATATGGCAGCACTACCTTAGTTACCATCCCATTCATGTCTGATGCCATGGTTCACAAGGCCCAATTTAAAATATTATATATATATATATATATATATATATATATATATATATATAAACCATAAGAACATGCCCCCCTATATGGACACATCACCTTGGAATAAATATTAGCAAGATTGCAACTGACCCAAAGAGAAATCACCAAGGAATATTTATTTTGGGTTATGTCGGTCCTATGTGGAGCCCTCCTCAACACGTCATCTCATTTCTAATTGTTGCCATGTGCTTGAGCTCCACGCTATCACATTGTCCTAGTCTTTTCCCTTTGCATTATGTTCAAACTGTTACGATGAACTAACTTACTTTTAAAATCTATGGGGTAGCATGGATGAGTCAAAAGGCTCCTCCCCACTATGATGTCGCATAAACATTCTTAGAAATAAAATCCCTAAAATTTTATACCCAACACCATGAAATAATTCTAGGGAATAAATGTGAGGGTGGAATTGTTGGGTGCTAAAAGGTGTCTATTACAACTCCTAATTTCCTCACATTAGTTATCAATCCAAGCAAGTCCTTTTATTCCAAGAGTGTACACAATATGTGCAAGCTATAAATCTAGAGAGTAATGCTTTTTAAAATGAAATATAAAACTTTGATACAAGAGTAAATGGATGCATTTATAAAACTCAAACTGCAACTGTTAATGGAAATATTACATCTAAGCATCAAGACTTAATCCTCAACTGAAATTGTAATGAAATCTCAAACAAGCAATTCAATTGACAATAGCAGCAACCAAAAGCATAGTAGCATTAACCAATATCTTCTATCTGATTCTATCTAAATCACACTCAATCTCAATTAAGCAGTTCAAATGGAAATGATGTCAACCGAGAGTTCAATAGCATTAACTAATATCTTTCAGCTGCTTCTATAATAACCACACCCTTATCGTAATCAACAAGATTCAATGCCTTAACTGATAATCAATTTAATCTACAGTAAACATAAATGGAATCAAATGACAAAGCTACGAAGTACATAAGGTTAGAATAAAGGAAAGTAAACTAACTGCAATACAAGAAATCGGAAAATAACAAACAAGATAAACTAGTAGAGAATGGAAAAACATCAAACCAATTAAACTTGCGTGAATTAGAAAGATAAAACACAAAGGATAGTAGTTTGATCCACCAGAGCTTGGACCCTTACCCACCAACCAATATTGCTGAGCTACTTCAGAGAATACGAATGAACAACAATGTAAATTATGTATTAACCATTGAACTCAATCCTCATTACAATACAGTCGTGTTCCTCAAAAGCACGTGTCTATAAATTAAGATTACAATTTGAAATAAACAGAGATCAATCCCCTTTCCTCCTACAATTTTCACTTTTATAGTAAAAAATGTAAAAGATAAATGTGATCCCTCAAGATTGGGAGATCCTGAGGCATTCACAACTGAATGCTATCTTCTGACATTCTTCTATTTAGCATTGATCCTCCTAATTTGTCCTCAGGCCTGACCGCAACCGACGCACCTCATTCCTCCTTTGTTGGTTTATGTTATTCCATCTCTAGGGAACAACAACTTTTCCTTTTGTCATTTTCTTGTATAAAAAGGAATAAGAGTTAGTTATGGTGGCTAAATATTAATTGATAGTAGTTCATTCATTTCTTATCATAATCCATCAATATGTTAGCGTATCAAGGTATGAAAGAGATAAGAAAATAGGAAAAATGCAATGTAATTGAGAGTAAATAAATACCCATTGCATAACTCAACATACTCCCCTACTTACCCTGTTTCATGTCCTCATGAAAAATGAATGGTTCTTATGCAATGTAGTTAAAAAGTAGACTGGAGAGAAAGCTTCAAAAATTGGCTTAAAGCCATGATGTTGAGCCAAGAGCACAAGGTGGCCTTTTCTTGCCCTTCAGGAAACTCATAGTCAGCCTGATACCCTTCAGGAGGATACCAAATAATGAGACTCCGAAACTAGAATCCCAACCAATGAGGTCCTTCTCTCAAAATAAGATTGTTGTAGGTGATCATCCAGGCCACAACAACTTTAAAATTCCTATAATTAAATGGTTCCATTTCTTTCACACTATTAGTGGAGATTGTCCATCTGAGCTTAGATGCAGTCAGGGATCTTTCTCGAATGGAGAGGAAATATGATATTCCTTTCTGCACAATCTCCCTATGTATGGGCCCTAAAGTTTTAATCACCCCCTCTCATTTCATCAGCTTTTTATGGTTGGCAAACATTTGTAAAGGGTGTTTAGGTTCACTCCTCACCCAAAGATCCAATCCATGTTCCTATTTCTGGAATGCATTATAAGCTTTAAACAATTTGAGTTGGTTCAGTGCAAAAGAGATAAAAGCCTGGAATTGAACGTCTCCAACAAAAGGATTATGGTTATTTCCCACCTTGTTTTCTAATATGAAATTATGCAGATAGAACTCACAAAGAAGCCTATGGACCTTTGCACCATGTTCCTTGCAGCAATTTATAAAATCTTCAATTGTCCCTAATTCAATTGGTTTACCAGCTCTTATGGATTTGATTTAATAATAGGCATCGTTCTAATAAGAACAAGGCATAATTGGTGGTGGGAGACCTACATGTTAGGACATCTGAATATAGTGAGCAGATGGTGTTTGTCTAACTCATGACTCTGTCTAGCTTGAGTTTCACCTTCTTAAGCTTTTCTTCCCCCTTTATACACCTGTCAAAGGTCTCGTTTCCCATTATAGTTATTTCCCTAAGATGTTTCTGCAGCTCTTGAAATCTCTGCAAGGGAACTGTCTCTTGTTCATATCATTCTAAAGTGAGTTGGGCTTGTGTCAATTCATCCTGAAGATTTAGTAAAATAGGGTGATGGTGCGTCATGATGTCTTTGGCTTGTATGTCCATCTGAGTGCCTATGCTACAAGAGGGGATATCCTCTGTCTACAGTTCTTTATTGTGGGAGGTCCAGTCCTCCATTTGAGCAGCTGTATATACTAAATTTGTATGCAATCCCGCTTGAGTGGCGATTTTTCAAGTAGGTATGAGCTCAGTTTGAGTCCCTGTAGCCCTACCTTCACATAATTTTGTTTTCATGGCCACATTGGCTACCTCAGGGGTATTGTTCAGAGTTTTTCCCATTGTAATTTCCTTTATTTTTCGTCATATCCTCTTGACCATCTTACGAAGCTTCTGGTGTTCTTTTCTTAGCTTCCTCAATTTCATTCTTGCTCTGTGCCTCTTCTGAGGAGTAATTGATCTACTAATGGTCTCGTTAATAGCCTTTGTCTCTAAAGAGCCTGGTTATTCACACTGGCTTTGATCTAATAAGACTGTGTCTCTAGATTGATTATCGGACTCCCGAATAACCTCTGTGTCTACTTCCTCTTCTTGGCATGTGACTTTTGTGTCTAGACCTTCTTACTGTTAATCATGATTGTTTTCCAATGGGAGCATGTCACTAGATTGGTTCTTTGATTCCTAAATAGCCTCTGTATCTACTTCCTCTTCTCAGTTTGTATCTTTTGGGGAAGGCAGAATTCCGGTATGGCCATAATTCCCTGGAGATTGGGCTTCTCCTAAGTTAGGATTAAGCGGTTCTTCACGCTGCATGTAGACATTTATATTGGCCAGGACCTAGGCCATCCCTACCTCAAAATCTTGCAAAAGATCATCTTGAGAACTCATATTTGGTGTTGGAGGAGGCCCCACCTCATTTTCTCATTCATCGTCGGAATTCCCTGATCCTTCCTGCACTGAGTCGGGACTATCTCCTCCCTCAGGTTCTGATTCAAGATTATCTTGTTCCTTTGACTCTGGATGCAAGTCCTGTACATTTACCGAGCTAGATCATTCTATTGGTTGACTAGTGCTGCCTTGAGTATTTTTAGATGTTCCCTAGTCTGAATTCAACCTTGTAGATAGTCTACACTTGTGAGGTCTGCTTCTTGAAAGGGAAGTCCTTTTTCTTTTTGGAACAAGGTTAGGTGCTGATAGCTTTTCACCTCTTTTGAGGGCCGATATGAGATCATCCCATCTTGATTGTTGTTGGGCAAGGTTGTGAATAACTATTAACTTCATCAGACAATGGTGGCTAACTACTGTCTCTGGGTGTTGAGCCCATCTCAGCCTCTCGGCAGTGTCAATGCGATAATGAATTCAACAGTGCATGAAAATTAACAGAGCATTTTTGTTTTAAGACTACTAAAATTTTGAGTTGTCGTGGCCTTACCACGTCTCAACGCTCATTGTAGGTAATATAGTTCTGGAAAATTCATGCCAATTCTCCCCATGGCTCTCCGAGAGAAGATGGCCGAATGCCTTTATCCTTCTTTATTAGCTCTTGTCCTTCATCCCTAAAAATATCCATAGTGTCATGCAGCTTTAGTCGCTTGTTAGCCCGTACTGGTCCTTTTGCCAGTAGCCTAGACACCTCTGCTATCACAACATCTGATACAGTGATTTGTCTACCTCTCACCAAGGATTGTCCATTCTATAGATGCTATTGAAATTCAATGGCGATTTACTCATTGGGGGGTTGAAATCTTGTAAAATGTGTTGTCCATCCTGCGCAAGATAGAATTTCCCTGGCTCCATCGGAGAAAGCTAGTATTAAAGGTTCTCGATGCACTATTTTAGCTCCCATGATGCTTGAGTTCTTCCTACCCCTGCAAACACTTAGTGCAGTGGAGAAAACACAGCAACAAGCAGTAGCCGAGAGATGGAATACCGAGTAGTTGTAACAACACTATTAGGTGATGTTTTATGAAAATAAATACCGTTAAATCGAGGACTGTTATAATGCCACATGCTCTGTGATTATGGGATGTCGTATTCTCCTACAAAATCCAATAAAATGATGACATCGCATGCATGAGTGTATTGGAGGTCCCTGACCCCTCTTGAAATTAAAGGTCGCCTATGACTGAATGGATGAAAAGATGACATTCTAGCGGCGAAGTACAGGGGTGATGGATTGGGCAGTAAAGGCAGTAGAGTACGTATATTAATGAAAGTATCGTAAAAGGATATTGGAGTAATGAAAACCATGTGTGTAATGAGAATTATTAATAAGTGATAAGATGTCATGAGGTGATATGATAAGTAAAAAGGATAGCATATGTAAGAGATGATACCTTACCACCATTATTCCACTTGAAAATGAAGTGATTGATTTAGAAAATATTAACTCATGCATAAAGGTTCAAGGTAAGGTAAGTTAGGGAAATAATCTCTCCATTGAAAAAAGTAAAAAAATAAGAAGAGAGCATTGTAATAATTATTGATGTAGGAAACAAAACTTCAATACCATAAGTAGAGATTTTGCTGCCTACAGGCATCCATAGCCTTGACAGAGTTTCTTTCTAACCCTTAGGAGCCAGGATTCTCTATGTATAGTTGGGGAAGTGCATTATGATGTCCACAATAGAGATTAATATGATGGTTGTTGGGTTGTGTTATATTCTTTCCACGACTAGCCCACGTAGTTAACCGAGGGGTTAGAGGGGGGCCAGAGCCCCCCCTTTGTTGCACCGATTACGTAGTGGGGGGTTTTCACAGGGGGTTTAAGGGGTGCAGGTAATCCCAATCTATGGTATCCAAGATAGCACCCTAGAAAATTTTGGTTTTCGAACCTATGTTAGGTTGGTTGGATGAACCTATGGTTTTGTGCATGATTTTTGCACATGTTTTTGGATGCGATGGTTTTTGGTCCATGGTTTTAGACGCGATGGTTTTCAGTCCATGGTATTCGATGCTTCGGCATATATAAATATGTATTATAACATTGAATGGAACTTAATGAAAAATCAAGCTGGTAGTCCCGGTTTTGGGATCCAGGGTAAAATCTCTGTGCATATGTGTTTTATGTGTTATGCTCTCGTATTGTTTATTTTATGTGTTTTAGAATTCATATGTAGGTAATTTCTGTATGGGGTTGGTATCAGAGCTATTTTGGCTTCAAGGGGGCGCCTTTGTTGCTAAGGGGTTTCGCTCGGGCCTGTGGTAGACCCTATTCAGTGGTAGATCTGCGAGATCAATTCTAGTGGTGAAAGAAGATGGAAAGTAGTGGAAAGATAGAGATCGAGAAATTTAATGGTTAGAGTTTGAGTTGTGGAAACTCAAGATGGAGGATCTGTTGGTGGATAAAGATCAGTGTATCGCAGTAGATCCAGGTACTAAACCAATAGGATTGTTCAATGAAGAATGGAAGAAGTTGGATTGGAAGGCAAAGAGCACAATACAATTGTGTGTCTCAAATTCAATATTGTTGAATGTATCAGGGAAAGCTACAGGGAAGGCTTTGTGGGACAAGTTAGGGACTTTGTACCAATCTAAGTCTCTGGTGAATAAACTATTCCTGTGGAAAAAGCTGTATAAGTTGAGGATGAAAGATGGAGACTTGGTAACAGAGCATCTGAACGCATTTAATATTATGGTAAGTCAGTTAGCATCTGTTGATATTAAAATCTTAGATGAAGATAAGTGCATCAATTTGTTGTGTTCTGTACCAGATTCGTGGGATAATCTGGTTATTGCAATAGGTAGCAATGCAACTGCCTTACAGTTTGATGAAATAGTCTCATCCTTGCTAACGAAGGAGATGAGACAAAAAAATATGGAGAGCCAGAATGGTGATGCCTTGTCTGTATGAGGACGGTCCTAGAATAGAAACAAAAATAAGTCATCGAGTGGGAGATCTAAATCTCCAAGAAAACTTGTAAAGGTGGTGTGTTGGAAATGCAGAAAGGAAAGGCACTACAAAAGGGATTGTAAATCTAAAGCTCCTAATAAATGAAAGGGATCTGATGATGATCCTTCTGTAGAGGCAAAAACTACCTCAGATGAAGGTGGGGATGTGTACTTGGCTTCTTCAAGTACACATGTAGATCATGAGCCATGGCTGATTGACTCAGGTGAATCCTTTCACTTCACTCCCCATAGAGAGTGGTTCTGTGAGTATGAGAAATATGATGGTGGTGATGTCTTCTTAGGGGATGATAGGAAGGATAGAATCATTGGTTGCGAAAATGTAAAGTTGAAGTTACAAGGTGGAAGGGTTAGAACACTTCTGGGTGTTCTGCATATTCCTACATTGGCCAGAAATCTAATTTATATAAGCAAGTTGGATGATACAGGTGTAAAAACAGTGTTCGAGAAGGATACCTACAAGATGGTTTGGGGAGCACTGGTATTGATGTGGGGAGTTCGGATTGGAACTTTGTACAAGCTACAAGGTAGCACAATTGTTGATGGGTGCAATAGTTCTGTGGTTCTTGAAAGTGCAACAAAAAATCTAGTGGTCTCTGGAGAGAAGTCCATGCTGTGGCATAAAAGGCTTGGACATATTTTAGAGAAGCACCTTCGAATACTTCATGGTAAAGGTATGGTAAAGGTATGGTAGAAGGTATGAGTAATAGCTCTCCAGATTTTGATTTCTATGACAATTGTGTATATGGGAAGCAGAATCGGGTGAATATCCCCTCTGGTGGTAAGAGGGCGAAACATATATTATAGCTTGTGCATAGTGATGTGTTTGGACTCGTGAAGGTTCCATCACTGGGTAAGTCTGTGTACTATGTATCATTTATAAATGACTTCTCAAGGAAAACATGGATATGTTTCCTTAAGAAGAAATCTAAAGTCTTTGATAGGTTTAAAGAATTCAAGGCTCTCATGGAAACTAGACAAAGAAGAAGATAAAGGTGCTAAGGACAGATAACAGTGGAGAGTTTTGCAGTAAGGAATTTGGAGAATTCTGTAAGAAGTGTGGTATAGCACTGCAAAAGACTACTCCATATACACCTTAGCAAAATGGAGTTTCAGAAAGAATGAACAAGGCATTGATGGAAAGGGCAAGAAGCATGCTTAGTGGTGCCGGGTTAGGATAGGAATTCTGGGCAGTGGAGACATCATGTTACCTGGTCAACAGATCACCTTCATTAGCGTTGGAGGATAAAACTCCACAAGAGGTATGGACTGGTAAGAAACCCTCTCTTTCACACCTGAGGGTATTTGGATGTGATGCATATGTACATGTTCCAAAGGAGAAACGAATCAAGTTGGATAGTAAATCTGAAAAGTGCATCTTTATTGGGTATAAAGATGGTTTAAAGGGTTATAAGATTTGGAACATAGTAACAAGGAAGGTTGTGTACAGCCGAGATGTGGTGTTTAGAGAGGTGAAAGATGTTATTAAACATGAAGTACAACCAAAGGAACCCGAGAAGATAAAGTTTGAGCTAAAGTAGGAAGAATCAGACTCTATAGCAGAGGAGGAATCAGAATATGAAGAGCCACAAACTCCAGGTGTGAGAAGATCAATTCGAGAAAGAAGGCAGCCAGAATGGTATAGTCCATCTGATTTATATTCAAATTTTTCTTTATCTATTACTGATGATGATCCCAAAACTGTGAAGTAGTAGATTCAGAGGATGGAAAACTCTAGAAAGAGGCCATGGTTGATGAAATGACATCTTTTCACAAAAATGAGGCTTGGGATCTGTTGGAGTTGCCGGTTGGAATGAAACCCATTGGAAGAAAATGGGTGTTCAAGAAGAAGACAAATACAGAAGGAAAGGTGGAGAAATACAAAGCTCAGTTGGTAGAAAAAGGTTATTCCCAAGTGCCGGGAATTGATTTTGGTGATATTTTTTCCCCTGTTGCCAAGGTAACTTCTATTAGATTACTTTTATTTGTTGCTGCTACTTTTGATTTTGAGGTAGAACAGATGGATGTGAAGACAACATTTCTTCACGGGAATCTGGAAGAGGAAATCTACATGAAGCAACCTGAAGGCTTTGCGGTGAAGGGTAAGAAAAAAATGGTATGCAAGTTAAAGAAGTCTTTGTATGGGTTAAAAAAGTCACCAAGGATGTGGTATTAGAAATTTGATACATTTATACAGGGACTTGGCTTCACTAGAAGCAAAGAAGATCACTATGTGTATTTTAAATTATTTGGTGACCCTGTTATTTATTTCGTCTTGTATGTGGATGATATGTTGTTGATTGGAAATGACAAAGAAATTATCTAGGATTTGAAGACCCAATTGTCCTCCAAATTTGACATGAAATATCTTGGTGCTGCAAACTATATTTTGGGCATGGAAATTAAAAGAGATCGGGCAAAGAGGAAGCTCTGGTTAAACCATAGGAAGTATGTCAAGACAATATTACAGAGATTTAATATGCAGGAGAGTAAACTGGTGAAGGTTCCTATTCCTGTAGGTGTAAAGTTATCTGCTGAACAGTGTCCCAAGACACAAGAAGAGGAAGAAGACATGTCCGGTGTTCCATATGCAAGTGCAGTCGGTAGCCTAATGTATGCAATGGTTTGTACTAGACCAGACATTGCACATGTAGTGGGAGTATTAAGCAGGTTTATGTCAAAACTAGGAAAGGAGCATTGGACAGCAGTGAAGCGGGTTTTCAGGTATTTGCGTGGCACTAGTGATTATGGTTTGTGCTACCAAGGAAGACCAGGATTGGACAGAGTGTTTGATATTCATGGCTTTGTTGATGTAGACTGGGCCTTAGATCTGGATCAGAGAATATCTACAAGTGGGTATGTGTTTAACCAATTTGGAGGTGCAGTCAGTTGGATGAGTAAGAAACAATATGTAGTGGCAGTATCAACTACAGAGGTAGAATACATGGTAGCCACTCATGCAAGCAAGGAAGCAGTTTGGTTGCAGAGATTGTGTTCAAGTATGGGGTTAGTATAGGGAGCTATAAGGATAGACTATGACAGCCAAAGTGTAATTTTCTTGGCAAAGAACCCTGCATATCATTCAAAGAGAAAGCACATTGATGTTCAGTATCACTTTGTGAGGGATATGATAGAAGACAAAAGGTGTAAAATTTGAAGAATACTGCAGATGCATTGACAAAATCTGTGACCTCTGAGAAGTTCTCTTGGTGTAGAGAAACAATGGGTGTTGCAGGGCTAGATAAATGATTAAGCTCTCTTTTGGCCCCCTGTGGAAAGAAAACAATAAGTGGGAGAATGCTTGGTTATGTTATATTCTTTCCACGACTAGCCCACGTAGGTAACCGGGGGGTTAGAGGGCCCCCCCTTTGTTGCACCGATTGCGTAGCGAGGGGGTCATAGGGGGTTTGAGGGATGCAGGTAAGCCCACTCTATGGGGTTCGGGGCAGCACCCCAGAAAATTTTGGTTTTGGAACCTATGTTAGGTTGGGCAGACCCACCTATGGTTTTGTGCATGATTTTCGCACATGTTTTTGGACACGATGGTTTTCAGTCCATGGTTTTGGACGCGATGGTTTTTGGTCCATGGTATTGGATGCTTCAACATGTATAAATATGTATTATAAAATTGAAAGGAACATAATGAAAAATCAAGCTGGTAGTCCCAGTTTTGGGATCTAGGGGAAAATCTCTATGTATATGTGTTTTATGTGTTATTCTATTGCATTGTTTATTTTATGTGTTTTAGAATTCATATGTAGGTAATTTTTGTATGGGGTTAAAACCTGCACTGGCATGGTAACCAGATGAACACATTGCCATTCACTGGGAAGTAGCGAAAGTGGTCAGGCCAGCTTGTGATGAGATCTCCAATTCCAAGGATTTTGTTTCTTGAGGCATCCATTAGATCATATCCCTGGTGTGGTGGCCATAGTGGGAATGCCACTTCACCACATCCCTATGAACATGGTAGGCTGGCTCGTAATGAGACCCCCTATCCTCCATCTGTAGATCAAAAAATAAAATTGTTAGTGAATTTTATTATATATATATATATATATATATATATATATATATATATATATTATTTATTTATTTTTTGAACACTCCCCATTTTATATATAGAGGGTGGCTCAATACTCCTTAAGAGTAGGGATGGCGGAAGAAGTTTGAACATATCAATAGAAAAAAAGTATACCCATAATCTTATTGATAATAAGCAGAGAGAATTATATTAGAGGGAGTAGAACCAGCATGGTGAAGATAATCAATCAGTATCATTTATAGCAAAAATGAGGACAATAAAGTGATATAGATAATTGTGTCCTTTCTTTTTCGATCATCACAAAGTAGTCTTGTTAGAGATAATAATGTTAAGGATATTCGCCTACTTCAATAGACTCCATACTTGTTGTCCTCATATATGTATTGTACTTTATGCCATAAAGAGGATTAAAAAAATGAGCTGGGATGGGCTAGGAATGATCATGCAAGGGGAAGAAAGGGTTGTTCTCGAAAATACTCCCAAAGTGTTGTTCCCTTGAGGGAATAGAAAAAACACTCGAAAAAGTGATGTTACCTTTAGGGAAAAACTGTTGTTCCCTGGAGGGAACAACAAAAAAACACTCAGAAAAAGTGTTGTTCCCTTTAGGAAACAGCAACCGTTCCCTAGAGGGAACAACAAAATCATACTAAAAAAAAACGTGATGTTCCCTAGAGGGAACAACAAAGGAAAACATACAGAAAAAGTGTTGTTCCCTTTAGGGAATAGCAAAAAAAAAAGTACTCACAGAAAGTGTTGTTCCCTATAGGGAACAGCAAAAGAAAACAAGGAGAGAAAAAACACAGACAAAAAATCATCCCTACTGCTCTAAACAACATAAGGGAAATGATACAAAAGAAAGAAAAATAATAGAAAAATAGAAAAAAAAAATTGTATTTACAAGTCTCAAAAATAACTTTTTACAGAATTGGTGTTGCCGAAGAGTTTCCTTCTGCAACAAGAATTTGTATCATAGAATCTTCCCATATCTGTTGGCAAAAGGATTCCCTTATAAGCGGTTTGTGGTAGAGGCGTACCTAATGCCCATTTGCTTTAAAGGAATAGCTAGACCCATCAATGGTGGCTAATGTAAGGGTGCCATTATCGTGCACTTCTTTTATCTCATAGGGACCTAACCATCTAGTTTGGAGTTTGCCCAGGAAGTCCTGGAACTTGGAATCGTATAGAAGCGCCCAGTCACCTTCATGGAATGTCCTTTTCTTGATGAGGGCATCATGCCATTTTGCTCTTTGTTGTTGAATAAGTGCAGTATGCTGAAGAGCTAATAGTCAGATCTCATCTAATTCATTTATTTGTTGTAATCTATTGATTTGTGCTTCATTCAAATCCAGCCCCACTTCTTGGGCTATCCTTAATGTTTGTATTTCAAATTCTATGGGGAAGATAGGTTCCTTACCAAACACCAGCTGATATGGGGAGTATCCTATTGTATTCCTCCAAGTCGTGCGATATGCCCACATGGCTTTCGGCAATTGGGTAGCCTAGTCATGTCTGTGCGAGGTGACTGTCTTTGTTAGAATGGCCTCAATTACCTTGTTGGTACTCTCTACCTGGCTGTTTGCCTGCGGGTGGTACGGAGAGGTGATTATGTGCAAAATGTGATGATTTTTTAGTGTAGCAGCAATCTTATGGCCTACAAATTATGGCCCTCCATCCGTAATTATTTCTCTGGGTAAACCATATTGCATGAAAATTTCAAAGAGAAAATTGATTATTGTTTCCTCTATTCCTCTTGGTAACGCTACTACCTCCACCCATTTAGTCATGTATTCCGTTGCAACTAGTATATATGATTTTTGATTAGATGATGGATTTATTGGGTTAACAAAATCTAACACCTAGCGTTCAAAGGGTTCGATGACTAACTATGGGTGTAGGGGCATCTCGTCAGACTGGCCAGGGCAGCCCATTCTTTGGAAACCATTTCATGCCTGGACAAATTTCTTGGCGTCCTTAAAAATCATGGGCCAATAATAGCCCATCTGTAAGATTTTATGTCCAATCCTGCAGTCTGCAAAGTGTCCTTTAAAGGTCCATCGTGGCAGGCTTTTAGGATATCGTAAATTTCGTCTTCCCTGATACACCTGTGGATATGCATATCGGCTCCTGTGTGAAAGAGGTATCCTCCAATCCAGGAGAACCGAGTGCTGCGTTGCACTATCAATTTCCTTTCTCTGGGTGTCAGGTGTTTGGGTAGTTTTCCCACTACTAAGTAATTCACCACATCTGCGTACCATGGTGTTTTCACGGTCACAGCAAACAGGTGCTCATCGGGGAACTGGTCTTCTACCGCCACTGCGTCATCTGTTCTTGGCATTCGGGAGAGGAAGTATGCCACCAAATTTTCCTTTCCTGGGTGATCCTTGATCGTTATGTCAAATTCCTGCAAAAGGATTAACCATCATGTCACTCTTCCATTCGTAATAGGTTTATTAGCTAAATATTTGATAGCAGAGTGATCAATATACAAGACTACAAGGTATCCTGTTATATAGTGTCTGAATTTATTAATAGCGTAGATTACAGCTAGAAACTTCTTCTCTATAACTGTGTAATTCAACTCAGCAAGAGTAAAATTTTTGTTGATGTAGTATATCGCATAGGGTTTCTTATCTTCTTCTTATCCAAGAACTACTCCAATGGTTGTATCTGATGCGTATGATGAAATTTGGAATGGTATATCCCAGTTTGGGCCTCGTAATACTAGTTCTGTTGACAGTAGTTGTTTTAATTCTGCAAAGGCAATGTCACATTTTTCAGTCAATATAAAATCAATATTTCCTGTCAAGGCATATAATGGTGCAGTAATCTGTGAATTTTTTTTTATAAGTCTTCGATAATATCCAGCAAATCCTAGAAAACTGTGTACCTCTGTTTGAGTGCAGGGGATAGATAGTAAGAGGATTACCTGTATTTTTGCTATATCTACCTAAATTCCAGCTGTTGATATGTAATGGGCCAAGATCAGGCCTTTTGTCATCATCATATGGCATTTCGCATGGCTCAAACAGAGCCTAGTATCAATGCATCTTTCCAAGACTTTCTCCAATGTCTGTAATGCCTGCTCGAAGTCATCTCCATAGGGTGTGAAATCATCCATTTATACCTCTAATCCTTCATTTATCAAATCTGCAAAAATACTGAGTATGGCTCTTTGGAATGTAGTGGGTGCATTGCTCAATCGAAAAGGTAATACCCTATAAGTAAACGTCCCCTAGGTCCAGGTGAAAGTAGTCTTATCTTGGTCTTCAGAAGCAATTTGGATTTGGTTGTAGCCACTGAAGCCATCCAAGAAAGAGAAGAATTTTTTACTTGCCAATGTGTCTAGAAACTTGTCAATAAACAGAAGGGGAAAATGGTCTTTTTGAATTATTTGTTAAGCTCTCTGTAATCAATGCATATACACCATTTCCCATTCTTTTTAGGAACCACAACTAATGGAGAAACCCATTTACTGTCAGATATAGGATAGATAAAATTCACATCTAACAGTTTTTGTAGTTCGTCTTTAATGATATCCTTTAGGTGAGGATTTAATCTATGTTGGGTCTATTGTACAGGTCTTGCATCTTTTTTAGTGTAAATGTGGTGCATACATAGTTGAGGGTCAATCCCTCTCATATCTAGGTAATCCCAGGTGAAAGCCTTTTTATATTTTCTAAGGATTTGAATAAGCTTCTGTTGCTGGTCATCACTCAAGTTTTTGTTAATGTTAAGGATTTTCCCTAGCTCAATTTCAATAGGTTTGCTATTATAGACAGTCATTGTTGGTATTGTTTGGTCATTGATATCTTTTAAAGGATCTTCTTCAATTTCATTATCAAGGATTGCTTCAATCATGTGACGTTTTAGATTATATACTGCAGCAGGGTGGTTAATGCAAGTGTTAATAATATCGTCTTCTATTTGGTTTTTAAATTCAAGAGCATCTGCTACAGTTAATGGTGATCGAATATTTTTTGTTAAATATGTTACAAGCTGCTTCCTAGTTTTTATTATGGTTAGGCTTAGCTGAGCTGCAAGGTATAAAGCTAGGTTCTTCACATCATTCTTTCTATTTATATTCATATTGCCTATTCGGAAGCTTATATACGCATCTGCAGTCACTAGCCAAGGTCTTCCTAATATTAAAGGATGTCCATCTAGCCAATTTCTAGGATTAATAATAAAAAAAACTACCAGGTATTCCAAAGAGTCTGTAGACACCATCACATCCTGTAATGTCCTTTTGGTTTAATAATTGAATGGTCGACAAGTTCCAACAAGGTTGTAATTGGATCTAAGGCTGTGATGCCAAGCCTCTCGCAGGTTGTTGTTGTGAGAATATTAATGGATGCCCCTAAATCGGTTAATGCATTGCTATAGGAGCATCCATTTATTTGTACTATGACAATAGGGTTTCCTGGATCTTCATATTTCACTGGTTTCTCTTTGCCTAATAATAGATCAAACAAAGTTCTGACTACATGGATAGTTGGTGTTACCTTTATTTTCCTCGTAGACTTTTTGGCACACAATTCCTTAATGGTTTTTGCATAGATTGAAATGTCTTGAATAGCCTGGAGGAGGGGTATTTTTATGCAAATATTTTTTAGTTCTCCCAGGAGATCGAAGTCAGGATATTCAATTGGGTGAGGTATAATCAATATTTCTAGGAATGGTGGAGAAGAGGTAATGATCTGTTCATGACTTTTCTGCTTGACTGTATTTTCCCTTTGAGGTGTTTGTTCTACAGTCAATGGCTTATTTGGGTATGGTTCTTCAAGTTTCAGATTTTTATCATCCTCCAATGCGATTATTTGTCCAAACCTTCAATGATTTGTACTGACTAGATTGGTTTGTTGTTAGGATTTGGGTTGGGTTAGGCTGGGAGCTGTGGTTGTAGATTGGATTGAGGATTCTGCACAATGTATATGGTGCTGGTAGCGTGGGTTGAGGCAGGGGAACTATCCCTACTGGCTGCTTCATGGGTCTTTGCCAGCTTGATTGTCAGTTTTGGTTTTGTGAAGTGGAGGGGGACCATTGAGATGGATATGGGTTGTTCTACTAGAATGATGGAAGGTAAGAGGGATTTGGCCAATTGTTGTTCAGATTTGACCGATTAGACCAAGGTGGCATGGAGAATTCTTGTGGTGTCCAATTAGGAAAAGTGGCTGGTTCTGCCATGTAGCTCCTATATATTGTTGGGAATTATATTGTGAAGCTTGAAAGAATGAAGATGGGTCAGTAGCCATACCTCTTTGTTGTGCTTGCCATTGGCAACATTGTTTTAATAGGTATATTGGTTTTGCTTCTTCCTCTGCCTCCTTGAAGAATGCTTTTAATCTTGGGAGCGATGGGCAATTTTCTGTGGCATGTTCCTTAGTGCATATGGCACAGGTTTGTACCATATCCAGTGGGCATTCTTTATGACTATGTTTCTTTCTGCATCGAGGGAAAAAAATAACTAGGTTCTACTCTGCTTCGACCTGCTTTTGCTTGGCTTGCATGATGTCTAAATGTGTTGTCAAGGTTCCCAGGATATCCGTTTTGAAATATTCCAGCAGGTTTTCGATTTCAGCACGAGTACCACTTCCTCCAGAGACTTTTTTGTCCTTGGTTATTGCATTGCGTCCAGCTGGATTTAGTCTTGTACTGCCCCTCGAGCACCTGATGCACAAATCAATAATATTAGCATAGTCTTCTTGATAAATATCACCTTTACCCATGATATTTAGTGTCTCTATCCACTGGTCTTTCATCCCTTTAATCATCATGGTTTTTAGAACATTATCAGGTAGATTTGCATAAGGAGACCTTTGGAGGTTATATTGGAAACGCTCCACATATTCTTCCAAAGTTTCACTAGGCTTTGCTACCATTTGGAATATCTCATCTTTTAGTTCTCTAGATCTGCAATAATCTTGATATTTTTTAAGGAAGGCAGTTTTCATTTGGTCCCAATCATTGATGGTGCCTCCACCCAGTCCCATAAACCAATGTAGGGCTACTCCCTTTAAAGTGGAGGGAAACAACTTCAGTTTTTGGGGGTCGGTGGTGTAATCATAACCCCTACATAGGACATAGAATTCAAATAGGAATGAATCTAGATCTTCTGAAGTGAGTCCATGAAAGGTGGGAATTTTTTGTAATGGGATAACTTTCATGGGGGCATTAACAGCTGTGTCAACAATAGGATACTGTAGTGTAGAGGTCTGGGGTGGTCGTGGATTATTGGCCATTTGGTCAAAGATATGCCAGTATCCTTCTGGGATCTCCAGAGTTGGAGAGTTGTTCCTAGGATGTCCAGAAGAGGCGGGAATGATTCTAACAGCACTCCCTTGATCTGGGACACTGGATGTCCTCTGCTCAATTACTACCTCAGGAGATCTTGGTTCTGTTGGTTTAACCTCAGATTTACCTATTTCTCCTTCTCCTTCTTAGAGGTTGAAAGAATTCCCTTCTTGTGAGGGAATTGATCGTGAATTTTCAATATCTTGAAAACTTTGTTCAGTCCCTTCAGTTTTACTGCAAACCTCAGCGTAGGCTATAGATGGCAATCATGTGGCCTAAAGGGAGACAATAAGGTGTCTAGAAGCAACAGTTAGGGGTTCTACTGATGGTTGAGACTCAACTTTCCTTATGATTTTGTCAATAAAAGTTGATTTTCCAAGGGTCACCAGTCCCTTAGATTTTACAGTTTTGGGATGTGGGATTATATCATTTTCTGGTATTTTCTTCTTAGTCATTCATGCAAAATCCAAACGTTTATTTCTACCTTAAATTCCTAGCAATTCTGCTGGAAAGCAGGCGGGGGAGTGGGCATTTTACTTGCCCCTTACGCAAGTTCTTACCTCTCGTTTTTAATACCTAGTTCTCCCTCAATAGAAAAACATCAAACACCTCCTTCACTTCTATGCAATTGTGCTGAAAAGCAGATGGAGGAGCAAGCACTTTACTTGCTCATTACGTAGGTTCTTACCTCCCATTTTCAATACCCAATTCTTTGCCAGCAATAATTATCAAATATACATCACTCTTTGTAAAATGGCAACACTCTCCCTGACAATGGCGCCAAAATGTTTGGTGCTAAAAGGTGTCTATTACAACTCCTAATTTCCTCACATTAGTTATCAATCTGGGCAAGTCCTTTTATTCCAAGAGTGTACACAATATGTGCAAGCTATAAATCTAGAGAGTAATGCTTTTTAAAATGAAATATAAAACTTTGATACAAGAGAAAACATATGCATTTATAAAACTCAAACTGCAACTATTAACGGAAATATTATATATAAGCATCAAGACTTAATCCTCAACTGAAATCATAATCAAATCTCAAACAAGCAATTCAATTGACAATAGCAGCAACCGAGAGCATAGTAGCATTAACCAATCTCTTCTAGATGATTCTATCTAAATCACACTCAATCTCAATTAAGCAATTCAAATGGAAATGATGTCAACTGAGAGTTCAGTAGCATTAACCAATCTCTTTCAGTTGATTCTATAATAACCACACTCTTATCGTAATCAACAAGATTCAATGCCTTAACTGATAATCAATTTAATCTACAGTAAGCATAAATGGAATCAAATGACAAAGCTGCGAAGTACATAAGGTCAAAATAAAGGAAAGTAAACTAACTGCAATACAGGAAATCAG
Source organism: Pinus tabuliformis (assembly GCA_031772625.1). Taxonomy (NCBI): domain Eukaryota; kingdom Viridiplantae; phylum Streptophyta; class Pinopsida; order Pinales; family Pinaceae; genus Pinus; species Pinus tabuliformis. The sequence goes on from CM062807.1 coordinate 676,024,645, forward strand.
AAAATAGCAAACAAGATAAACTAGCAAAGACTAGAAAAACATCAAACCAATTAAACTTGCGTGAATTAGAAATATATAACACAAATCATAGCAGTTTGATCCACCAAAGGCCCAGCCCTTAGCCACCAGTGAATACTGTTGAACTACTTCAGAGAATACGAATGAACAACAACGTAAATTATGAATTAACCATTGAACTCAATCCTCATTACAATATGGTCGTGTTTCTCAAAAGCACAAGCCTGTAAATTAAAATAACAGAGATCGATCCCCTTTCCTCATATAGTTTTCACTTTTATAGTCAAAAAGGTAAAAGATAAATGTGATCTCTCAGGATCGGGAGATCCTGAGGGATTCACAATTGAATGCTATCTTCTGACATTCTTCTTATTTAGTGTTGATCCTCCTGATTCATCCTCCAACTTGACCACAATTGACGCACCTCATTCCTCCTTTGTTGGTTTACGTTGTTCCATCTCTAGGGAACAACAACTGTTCCTTTCGTCGTTTTTCTGCATAAAAAGGAATAAGAGTTAGTTATGGTGGCTAAATCTTAATCGAGAGTAGTTCATTCATTTCTTATCATAATCCATCAATATGTTAGTGTATCAAGGTACAAAAGAGATAAGAAAAGAGGAAAAAGGCAATGTAATTGAGAGTAAATACATACCCGTTGCATAACTCAACAATAATCACCTAGAGTTACAGCAAGAGTAATGTGTCCTACCCCTGGCTACCATGTCACACTGACATCAACCTTCACGTGGCCTATTAAGAGTTGTGTGTTTCTCCTAGCCATGATGCCTGCAAGGCTAGCCATGGGTCCCACCAGACCCTCTTCTCCTTGGTTAAATGAATATATCATGTTATAAAGTGTATGGGGCCCTTTGCATTATTCCAACTTATTCCAAACTAAGATGAGAAATTTCTCCTCTCTCAGGAGTATGAGTTGGAGTGGAACTCAAAGTGTTATTTCCTTGCATGGATGATTTCTTATTAAGATGTGGTGAGTTTCTAGCCATAAAAAAGCTTCCCTCCTTCTAATGCCATAATTTTGACGGTGTTGGATCTCGCCAACATATAGGGGAGCTTCCGATATGAAGTCCCAATTAGACCTTACACCATTTGGTATAAGAGTCCCATCCAGAAATGTGGATTGACTAGTAATTTCTTAAATATTTTCCTTAGCTGCACTAGTTAGCATAAGAGAGCAATGCACATTTACCTTTGAATGAGCAAGTAATTATGCCTTGTTAAATGTTCAAATGTAATATATAGAAAGGTTCTTTAATTGGAAAGAACTAAAAGTGGGCCTTTAGAAGAAAAGTATTAGTACTAATCTAATAAAGACACATGACCATATGTATGAAAGAATTGTTAGTCATCAAGTGAAATAGTTCACATAGATCAACAACTATTAAAAGAAGTACAACAAATATTCAATAAGATGAGGACTAAAGCCACCAAAATAGTTCAATTTCTTTAGTACATATGTATGTGAACATATACTACAAACATCCAAAGAATAGTCTTGAAACATTCATTATATATGCATGGAAATGTGTTGGCCCAATTACCTTCAAATATTAAGTGAATGTTCAAAGATACATTGATACAATGAACACCACTAACTCCAATAGTGGAGAGTTAAGCTACTAATTTTCCTCCAAAAGAACTATCTTCCTTTCTAATTCTTGGTTGGAGAAGCCAAGGTGAAAAGTCCTTTCTTTGAGTAATGAGGCTTCTTTTATAACAAGAGGAATGACCTTTCATATCCCCTTGACCCTTGAACTTCTGTCATGACTCTTAGACTTCTATTGTGACATTTGAACTTCTATATAGCTTTTTTTTACTTCTATATGACTTTTTGACTTCTCCATGTGGCTCTTTTGTCCATATGTGACTCTTAGACTTACACATATTTAAACTCATAATATTTCCAAAATTACATCATCATTTCCATATCATGATGTGACAACAAATTTATAAGTCATTACCATTTACGACTTGGACCCATGGTGACTTGTACATAGGGTTCTTCAATAAGTGATGACACTACCACTATGTCTTCAATACTCATATAAAATATTGCATTTTAGTTTCCATCTACCCTCCAAAGGGTCTTAAGAGATAATAGAGTCTTCATGAGTCACTTTGATAATCAAAATCCATTTCTCTTTCAACTGTATTAACATGGTGCCTTTGTATTCAAAATTCTTCTTTAGGCATCCATTCTTGTCAGATTTCCTCATTGATATTTTCCATTCTTTGTTGAATGCTTGCAGTTGTAGATCACTCTGGAAAGAAAACATTACTTGAAAAATATCCTCTTCTATCATGCTTCATGTAAATTTTTGATTGTAGATCCATGGTGTGCTAGAGAGAGAGAGAGAGAGATTTTGAGAGTAGGGCACACTTCCAAGAGATAAGGAGGGGCTTCACTGATCATTGAGGATGTGATGTGCACTGTCTTGAAGGAGAAGGAGAAGAAGTCATGATGAGCACAAGGCACAATTTCAAGTGAAAAGGAGCATAATTTTTCACTAAGGGTGCACTACGCACTAGAAGAGAGAGCCAAGGCCATAAGGAGGGTGTAGGGCATAGTAAAAAGGAACAAGGTAAGGCCTAATTTATCACAGAGAGCGTGTAGTGTGCTCAACAAGGATACTAGAGGCTTTATTGGCGGAGGGCATAGAAATAAGCAACACGGAGGGGTCTTGATGACTAGGAGTGTGTTGTGCCCTAGAGAGAAGGATTCTGGGTATAGGGTGTAGTCCCACAGGGGTCTCCCCTATGCCTTAAGAGTGCACAGTGCACTCTTTTAGCCTAGCGGAAAAGCTTGCAAAGTAAGAAGATTGTCTACATCTAGAAGGGTGAAACCTTGAAAAAAACTGAGTTAGGAGAAAAATTAAGTGCAACACACATCAACTCATCAGTAAAAATTATACAATACCCAAGAAGTATACATCAAAACTCCAACTTAGAAATATTATCCAAGTATAACAAACAAAGTATCTATAATTGCAATTGAAAGTGTCGTTTTGTGACCAAAAGTGTACTATGAATCTAAAGTGCATTGTTGTTACTCTTGATTATGCGACAAGACTTTGAAAGGAACATGGATACTTGAAAATTGTGTAGAAACATGAAATGACACTTAGTGGCCAAAAGTGACACTTCACATGTTAGAAAGTAAGCTCCAAAATTTATATACAGGAAATTTTTGGAGGGTGTTGTAGCAATGACAACACTTTCTGAGGTTGATTTGGAGTTATATATCATTTATGTACTCTGAGGACTATTCTGAGGCACCTCTTTTCTTATATGCCCATATTCCTATTGATGTATATTGTGACATAGATTCACACTATAATTGTTCGTGGATTTGATCTTTTTGATTTTTCACATGGATCCACTACGTACTCCCCCTAACCACATATTAACATATCATGTCATGGATCCACATTGTATGTTAGGCAGTCATGTTTAGTTTCTCTTGATGATCAAGCATGGGTATGCCCGCCTTGGGTATGCCAGCCTTGGGGATGTTATCAATAGAGTTGAGACTCCAACATTTGAGTTCGTCCAATCCAGCTTCACAGTCATGGCTTCTTCCTCCCATTTTGATCTCTCATACTTGTTGTAATGGATTTTGACCATTATTTTCTCTTCTGACCTAATGCATTAGGGGGCAATTTTTATTTGTCTAATTTACTCCTTAGATTTAGTGTTCGCGAGCCTTCATAATTATTACCTTTTTTTTGGTGCACGGCCCTTGTTTTTAGTTATTTTATTCATTTTTGCTGGGATATATTGTTTATTAGGGAGAAGATATTTTTCATCATTGGGAAACCTTGATATCCTCATGAAACTCTTCCATATTGATCTATTCTATCCTAGCAAAGATGATTGGACTTCTAGAGTTTTATCTTTCCTAGAAGATCAAATTATAGGATCATCAATTCAATTTTTCTTGAGCATATTATTACAGAACCTTCCTAGCTTCTCTTCCTACAAATTACCAGGTTCATCCACTGAGAGAAACCTCTAGGCCTATTTATTATAGTGATTTCAAAGGGTTAAATATTGAAGAAAATGAGAGAACTATACTTCCTTGTATTTGAGATCTTATGCCTAGGTGATCAAAGATATTTTATTTCACTTGGAGGAGGAGGTTATGCTATTGGATTGGGAAGAGGGCTCTCCTCATTGGAGGTATACATTCTTTGAATTTCCATATTTTGATTAATAAATCTATGTTCCTTACATAAATCTGTTATTTGAATCATGTTTTATACTTGTGCATTGTTTTTAGACTAATTATCCCTTTGTGGAAAGCTATCATGGGTTTGTTTAGTAGTGCATGTGTGCATGATCCTTCCTATTTTAAGAGGAGTCAATATCTTCAAGTGGAAATAGGGTTTTCTCTGCATCAAACTCAAGAGACTACACTAACCTACGAGGGTAACTGGTACTAATCCTTCAACACTTATTTTGCAACATCTTGTATGAGTGTAGAATGTGATTTCTTGTGTAGGAAGGAACCATGGATAGATCCTTTGATATCTTTACATGATCACACACATCTAGGTAGATCATCCTCTGATTTACTGGTTCAAAATTCGTTTGCTAGCTCAAGTGAAATTTTCTTGTAACAATGAGGATGCAAGAACCTCTATGGAAACACGGCCTAAGAATAAAACTCCTACAAGATTGTACCCTGATATAAGAGAAATCATTGGGGAATAAACTTTTGAGGTTACATGTACCCTTTGTGGACCTCTCCTCCATGTGTCATCTCATTTCTTGTTGCTATCATGCACTCATGCTCCACCCTACCACATCATCTTGGCCTTTTCCCTTTATGTTGTGTTCAAACTATCAGGGTGACTTGACCTCCTTTTAAAATGTCTACGGTGGCATGGATGAGTGAAAAGGATCCTCTTTATTTTTGCGTAGCATAAACATTGACCCACCATGTCACATCCTCTTGAAAATAAAATCCCATGACTTTTGTATTTAGCACCATGATATACCACCATGGAATAAATGTTCAGGTGATGTCACTTGACTTTACTGTTGGGGTTACATGTACTATCCTAGTCTACCATGTTACACTAAAATCAACCTTCACCAATCCTATTAACTGTTTTCATGTCCCTCCTAGCCACGCCATCTGTGAGGCTGGACATGGGTCCCACCAAACCCTCTACTCCTTGGTTAAATGAAAATATCACATTATAAAATATATGGGTCCTCCACTTCAATTGCACCAAAAGAACTAGCTTACAGTCCCACTATGCCACATCGTCATGGCGGATAAATCTCGGTATGCCTCCACTTGAAATCTCAGGGTAATTCCTCCAGGATTACATGGATGGTTGATACTCAATAATGATATCAATGGCTCTAAAACCACACCACTCTTGCCTTTGGTAAGGGCACTTGACCACATGGGTGTACAAGGTTAAGACATATTCCTCTAGCCTTATATTTTTCAACTTCCATACATTTGACCAAAAACCAAATATTTTATGTGGATAAATACAAAGACTTTTACCTAGAACTCCAAATACATAATATATGTGAATATGTTCAAGGATTTGTCGAGCTATCCCTTATGATATTTATATATAATTGAACCAACCTTTGATCATTATGTAAAAGGGTTGAAACCCGAGTGTTTTCATGTGTGTTCCCTGTGCCATCTCTCCTGATATTTTACACTACCTAAACCCTTCTTTGTCTTTGAACTGCAAAAGTTATATTTTCAAGTTTACATAAAATAAAAAGGATTGTGTTATCCTTCATAAGCTTTCAATTTTGTAGAATAAGGCCTCACAATCTATTTTAATATAGGAATTCCATTCATTTTTAACAAATATTTTCTTTCTTTCCATAAATAGGTATTTAAACAAATATATCAACTCAAAATAAACATAGGAACAAACCCATTCCTTAAAAAATTATTATAGGAATAAGCCTCTCATTTTCACACATGAAAAGGGACATTTCATGTTGCGACTTGGAACCATTTATCAATGGTTAAGCCCAACATACAATCCGTATACATTAAGTAGAAAGCTTCGGGAATTTAGCTTATAGATGCATGATAGAATTCATAAAAAGAACCATAAGCATTCAATCATTTTCATTCAATAAGTTCATGCACAAACATTACATAACAATGCAACATCATTAGTTCCAAACAATAAATTTCACAAGGAAATATTTAATTTCATAGATCTAAGCTAAATACAATAAAGACAACGACCAAACTAACGTTGGGACTTCAATTATCAAACCAACCATAGAGGTACTATAACCAAAATCACATACAATAGTAACCCTCAAGATATATCCACAATCTAATGGGAGTTTCTTTTCAACAGATTTAGCAAGAAGCCATATTCATTCCATAGATATAGGAAATACATATGACATTAGGTGGTTTATCATCTTTGTTAAGCACTCTAAGAGTGGTTTATCAACCCACAAAAATCACCCTGGGTGGTTTATCAACTCTCTCTCATCAATCACCCATTTTCATGCGGTTTATTAGCCCTAGGTAGCAACCTAAGTGGTTTCTCAACTAGTCCTTGGAATACAATCGTTCCCAATTTCCTCTTAATCCCCCAACACTCTGGTTATAATTCAAATAATCCCATTCCCTTAGCTCATATCTCTTTCTAGATTACCTCAAAAGATTCACCAAGAATAGGTACGACCCCCACTTTGTTGTGCATTTTCCATTTTATTATTTCCTCAGGGTGCCTCTTAATGTTCCTCTTGGACTATCCCTCTTGCTTTTCTTTAATAATTGCACCATCAAATTAATCAATATTTTCAACTAACCCCACATGGGTACATATTTCCTCTTCCCTCTTAGATAATAGATCTATGGTCCCACACTTCAAGTCGTTACATAATAATATACTCATTTTTTATTTTTGAGTATTATTACATTACCAAAATTCAAGGGAAAATGTACTAGGGTTGTCACAATCTCAACCAATTTCATGATTATTGTAGCCCAATCTGACCCCCTTTAAAATCTAGGAAACCTCTATAAATTATACCTCACATGAACCTTTTTCTTATCACGGCTAGCTTTGTTTTATCTCTCTAAACTCATTTTCTCTATCCTAATCCACCCCTTACATTTAAATCCCACTTTAATCTTTTGAAGCTTAATCAAAATCATTCTCCCTCCACAAAGTGTGTTTAGTCATAATATCATCTACCTTTAACTTATTATACACCATATATAACCATATGCATCTAAATATAGTAATATACATCTTAATACTTATTTATAATCCTAAAATAACATAAACGGTATTCAAAGTTAAAGAAATAAAATGACATGATCCATAAACACATAATAAGGTGATAGGGACAAAAAGTAAATATATGACAATAAATTCTTAAATATTACCTAAAAGTGAATGTTATTTTTAAAACACAATTATTTTTATATAATGAAAATAATCAATCACTTAGGATATGAATATTTCCTTATTTCAAGACATTCACATGTGTGAAATACTATTGGGAATCAAAACAAGAACTAATACACATACACATTTCTACATGATGTGTTTTACTATTAATAATCTCATTAATTTTCAACCCTTGAATATATCAGACTCCAAAATCACATTTCCACTCCCTCATGGATCTCCACATCACACTAAATTTAATCGACCATCTTTATCCTCCCAAGTTTTCTCTTTCTTTTGAATTGGTTTGTTAAAATTGAAAATAACTTATATTAAAGTCAAACAGGAAACCTATTCCTATTTTTCTAAGGTTCTCCACTCTTCCAGGATTTTAACATATATGAATTAATTTAAGATACAACTTTAAAATAAGAATGAATTCAATATAATTTTACTCGTGTTAAAATAAAATTTTACTCTCAGATAGAAAAGAACCTAATTATCATAAAGAGAAGTATGCAAAGCATAATATTTATCTGAAAATTTTCCTTCCAAAGGTATTTCAATGTAGCCAGATAGGAAAATGAGGTATGGTAAGGAAATAAATTTATTTTACATTGAAATCATTTTGTAAATTTTGTGAAACTAATCCTCATTTTTTATATATATACAAGGGATTGATTGGAAAGAGATTAAGCTATCTAAGTGAATAATGGAAGATCATAAAAGAGAGGAAATTTATGAGTGCCCAGAAACTGAGGAAGAATCAAAAGTAAAAACATTTAAAAACCCCACTTTACAAGACATATGGATCATATTAAATTAAAATGAAGTTAATGTTAAAAAGTGTTTTATTAAACCTTATAAAAATACTATTTAATAAATATACGCAAAACCACACCTCATAAAGTATTTTATTCACATGGGGATCCACTCCATATGTGAAACCCAGCGAACACAGGGTTAACTCACCGCTAGTTTCATATTCAATATAATTGAGAATCATTCGGTAAAGACGATTCCAACCTTTGGACCCCATCAAATCCTAACTCTTGAACAAATTTTTATCTCTCCTCTCCATATGATGGACATAACATTTGTTTAATAAAAAAAAAAATTAAATCTCAAAAAACTTATTGTTAAAGCCAAATTAATATTATTCATGTAAAGGCCCAAACAATTGGCAATTTATTTAGAAGATGGAAAATTGAAAGAGTTGCATAGTAATTTTGACTTTGTAAATAAGGCTGGGAGTTTGAATACCTTGATTAATTGGTTGATTTTTTTCTTTATTAAATATAATAATGTGAATAATTTCATATATTCAATTTTTTTTATTCCAAATTTATTTTTTCAGAAGTTTATTGAACATCATTAAATCCTTTGGCTTGTTTGCGTGAAATACATTTCATAATGTATGATTGCATTATAATTTGATTTTTTTAACTAATAGTTACTTGAGATAAAAATCAAAGAATAATCAAATTATTGTAAAATCAAAGAATAATCAAATTATTGTATATAAAGTATCAGGTAGGTAAATGGTTATATTCTGGGGAGATATTGATCGAGTAAGAAAAAATAATCTATTCATTTCATTTTAATCATGGTGTAAAAAAAGAATTATATATTTTCTTTTATGATGCAAGAAAACAAATTTGAAAGAGATTAAATACTTTATCATAGATAATTCAACAAACAGTTAATGTACTTTTTAAACTATGTGGATTTAAGGAGAAATGATTAATGTAATTAATTATTATCTTGGGGTTTTATGGAAAGTTATGAAAAAAATTAATGACAAACTTCTATAATGATAAAAAGTTGTAAAAAACATCATATCATTGGATGGTGGGATTTGGATGTGAAATCTTATTGTTTTGATTGTATATCATAAATGTTGAATTGGTGTACCTTATTATGATAGTGAGATTTTAATATATGCTATTACGATCCATTGTATTTTGTTTGACTTGTTCTTTATCTATTTTATAATTGTATTGATGGGTAGTGGAGGCCCCACGTAATGGTTTTGGGGCTTAAAGCCCATAAGATAGGGTAATCATATTGTAAAAGTTCCGCGAAGTGTGGGGAGCGCGAAATGTAATAGATCGAGTCAAAGGGTTGTCCCCCAAAAAATAATATAAAATAATACAAAGCAAGTCAGCCTGCCCATGGCCCGCGGACCATGGGAATGTATAAATAGAGCGAAGCTCTAAGGGTAGAAATAAATTTTGGGAAGATCGGATGTGTTATGGGTTTGTGAAAGTAATAGTTGCTCTGAGTCTATATGTCCAGGTCGTGAGTGTTAGTGGTTAGATAGAGGCTCCGCAGTTGTGTGCGCGACGGCCTGATAGACTCTGCAGCTGTGTGCGCAGACCCCTGCAGTTGTGTATGCAGGAAGTGGATTGTACTGAAACAAAGATATTAATAAAGATAAGTTGGTCCTGAGATATTGTGTTGATTCTAAACTATTGTGGATCTGTTTATATTCTGGTCTATGCATCGGCTTTATGAGTTTATCACTGTCTTTAAGAATTATGATTCTGCGCATTGGGTTTTATTGTTAAATGTTTGCTTAAAGACTATAATAAAAAGATCAAATCTGTAATAAATTCATTAATAAGAAAGCGCAACCGCACGGATCTACGCGGAAGCCTGATAGCATTACAAGTAGTGCAAGGGAACAGAACGATTCACGACCCCATCCAGACCACATCAAGACATCCCAAGGGTGCGGAAACCTAGTTCCAACACCCTCCCCTACTACCTCGGGTGAGACTTCAGTCCACACTCCACAGAATGTTGTTGAAAGGGCCGGTAGTGCGGGATTTGTTTGGCTAATAACTCTTCTGAACCTGGGTCAGGCCCCAACAAGCCAACAAATGGTTCCGTTGCCGGGACCGGGATCTGCCTAAGGAATGTCTGATGTCGGAATTTTGAAATCCTACGAAAAAAGAGATTGAATATTGATTAGATCAAAAGCGATATGAGTTCGTAGTTGGCCCTAGCACACCCATGCGCAAACCAAAAGTTTAACATGACGAGCGCGATCAAGTTGCATGTATTCAAAGGAGTAGGAAGCGAAGATCCATAACAATTTTGGTTCGTAGTAAGGGAAGTGTGGCAAGCGCACAGAGTTACGGATGATAACATCAAAAAGGCCACTTTGGTAAGCGCGCTGCAGGATTGCGCGTTGACATGGTATATAAAGTAATCTAGCGATCATCTAAATGCTGGGATAACAAAGATCCGGGATGCATTGAACAAAGAGTTTAGCCAGCCGAAATTAGAGACGCAGTCGATCATCAGGTTCAAGGAGATTGTGATGCTGCCAGATGAAACCCCTTGGGATCTGGATTAGAGATTGAAAAGTACGATCCGAGAGGCTAACATGATGCTAACAGATGGGCAGCACCACACGTGGTTTATGGTGTCTTTGGTGACACATTTGCGGACGAAACTATCATAACAGAAGATCTCGACCCAAGCTGAAGCATTAGAGATAGCGATAAGGTTGCATGAGACTCTAATACAGGATCCTAGGTTGGGAGTTTAGCAGATCCATGCGCAACTACAAAACCTATGCTTAGAAATGCAGAGTTTGAAACAGGAGAAGGCACCCCGGCCAGAAGCGCGAGAGGAAGTGTGGTGCATAAAATGTAGAAGCCAGGGCCACGATAAGGATCACTGTCCAGTCTTTGTGAACTATTTGGTAGCAGGGGGACCATTTCCATTGCGACTAGAGGCACATGCGGGGCCAAGCACGATGCCCTTGTTCTGGTGTGCAATCTATCAGGTGGGAGGAAAGCACAACACGGACAATTGTCACCTACTACAAAAGTTTACCCAGACCCCCCAGTAGCTATTTTGTAATTTTTGCAGATCGGTGCACCATGATGAACCAGATTGCCATAGTTATGAATTGTTGATGGATCGAACACCTACCTACAGGATGTAAACTGAGGCGCGAGGTTAGGATCCAGCTGCAACAATAGCACACAGTGGGTTCCAGGGGCAAGGACGAGGATGGGGAGGAATGGGGCCAAGGAGGGGCAGCAGGCAGCTAATCTATTACAACTGCGGAGGACCGAGGCACTACGCATGTGATTGTACCAACCCGACCAGAATATCATGCCCCTACTGTGAGTAGTTCGATCATGAAATGATAGATTTTCCCACACTGATAGCACATATACATGATAAAAGGGCAGCACAATCTACGGTGACGTAGAACGTCCAAATGATGAGGTTTGAACTACGCGAGGAAGACCCCAACATGAACATGATGCTGAGAAGTGGCGCGGCTACAGGGGAAGATAAGGGGAAATTAACCGAGGTAGGCCCAGGGGTTCACAAAACCCATACAAAGCAGCATGAGCTCAATTTGGAGTGCGTGAAAAAGACGTTTATAGAAGCTAAGAAGAGCTTCGCGGATGTCTCTACTTCAGGTAGTAAGGATCAACACGAGCAAGAAATGGATCCTTCGATGCTAACTACCTTTTTAGAGACATGTATGAAGCTGCTACGCGACAATAAGGCGGTTAAGGGATTACAGGAGCTAATAACTAGGTGCATAGGGTTAGGTGAACCTTGCATGGTCTAAAAATTGGGAAAACATGCTTTGCGCACTAGATGGGAAATGCAGTTAACGGCGCAGATCGGTGATTATGAGATGGATCAGATCATTCTGGACTTAGGCTCATATGCAAACGTGCTACCTAAGCATACATGGAATACATGGGCAAGCCCACATTACAGTGGTCTCCTATTCAATTACAGATGGTGAACCAACAAAAGATCTTGCCCATGGGGAGATTGCAAGGAGTCACAGTGGATATAGAAGGCGTGAGCACACAAACAGACTTTGAGGTAATAGAAATTGTGGATGACAACAACCCTTATCCCACATTATTAGGGATAGACTGGGCCACGGATATGAATGGAGTCATTAATTTAAATAACCGGAAGATGATATTTGAGAAGAATTCCTTACGCGTAGTCATTCTGCTAGACCCGGCTGAAGGAGCGCGCTACATTGAACCCGTATGTGACGATGAAATTGATGAGTACTTGGATCATATCTACAAGATAACTGCGTGAGATCAGGATTGGGTAAATCCAATTGCAGAAGGAAGAATACCGTGGGAACGTGCAGAGGTCTGCCTTTCAGATTCAGATGAAGAATACGAATGATGGCATAACCGGTTGAATGGAGTAACAACATTAAACTGCAACATGATGACGAGGTCGTTGTGTTGTGTAAAAGCTTAGGATCGAGAACTACCAACATATGATGGGTTGACAGCGGTGGATGAATTCCTGACCGAGTTTGAGCGCGTGGTACCAGAACACCAGAGGTTTGATGCATTAAAATGGTCGTTGCATGCAACGCTTGCGCATTGGTGGGGAACACAAGAAGGAACCTTTAAAGAATGGTGCAACTGCAAGCGGATGATGCAGATAAGGTTTGGGAAGCTAGAACTACGACTAAACGAAAAATATGATGGATGTGAGGACCCACGCATACACCTCACCAAATGGACCAAAACCTATGGGGAAGAGCCCCAGCTGGAGTGGGTACACTTATTTTATCATACCCTGGATGTCATCCCGAGGAACTGGTATACTGAGACAGAGCTTCGACATGGCACAAGCGAATGGGATATCTTGCATGAAGGATTTTTGTTAATGTTCCTATTTGAAGACCAATGGATGGATATTGTTGACGATGCGTTGCAAGCTATGAAGGCCACCATTTTCAGATTACCACTGGAACCAGAAGAAATAGTGCAGCCAGATTGGTCGCATCAGTTGAGCCAGGCCCTAGAATGTTACAACGTGCAAATAGAAGATGATGAGGACGACCCCAGAAACATCAATATTCTAGAAACAGAGGGGAGTCGCGAGGTTCGCGGACCAGCGATCGAGGACCCCGACATCACTGCACCATTGAAAAAGAAATAAGTGAACATTGGTACGAAGGAGGAGCTGAAGTATGCAACGCTTGGGGACTATTGGGATGATGCCACGGTGGAGAAGGTCGTCGAGTTACTTCGAGAATATCAAGATTTATTCCCAACCAAAATCATGGAGTTAAAAGGGATCCTCAGTGACCTAGGAATGATGAAGATAACTCTGAAGTCAGACGCGAAGCTAGTCAAGCAGCGGCCTTATCAGTTGAATCCAAAATATAAAGCAAAGGTCTACGAAGAGTTGGAAAAAATGCTTGCAGCAGGAATAATTGAACCAGTGGAGGAATCTGACTGGGTAAGTCCTATGGTTGTACAGGAGAAAAAATAGAAGGGAGAAATTTGCATCTATGTGGATCTCAGGAAGCTCAACGATGCATGTGTTAATGATCCATTCCCGACACCATTTACAGACGAAGTACTGGAAAATGTTGGTGAATAGGAAGCCTACTCCTTCATGGACGGTTTCTCGGGGTACCACTAGATCAAGATTGCGCTGGAGGATAGGAGTAAAACAACTTTCGCAACTAAATGGGGTTGTTTTCAGTACATTGTGATGCCCTTCGGATTGAAGAATGCGTCGGCGATATTCTAGCGCATCATGGTAGCTGCATTCAAGGAATTTATGCATAAGTTTTTAGAGGTTTATCTTGATGATTGGACCATCTTTGGGCTAGTCAAGAAACCTATCGTGAGCTTACGGTTAATTTTGGATACTTGTCGATGTCACCAGATTGCACTAAATATAAAGAAGTGTACTTTCCTCATCCCCTTCGGGAACTTGCTCGGCCATGTGGTATGCAAGCAAGGCCTGATCGTAGACCCAGTGAATATTACTGTCATACTCAATCTACAAGTGCCATGAAGTGTCAAACAATTGCATGCCACGCTGGGACACACTGGTTACTATTGAAAATTCATAAAGAGCTACACACAGATCATGGAACTGATGGAACAGTTGTTGAAAAAGGACGCTACTTATTGTTGGAATGAGGAATGTAACAAAAGTCTTGAAACTCTCAAGGAAAATATGGCATCAACTCCCATTTTGGTCTTTCCAAAATGGGACAACAAATTTCACATGCATGTTGATGTGTCGTGTATCGTGTTAGGCGTTGTACTCATGCAGGAAGGAGAGGAAGGAATTGATCACCTGATCGCATTCGCAAGTCAACGACTATCCAAAGCTGAAAAGAACTACTCTACTATTGAGCGTGAGGGGTTGGCGATGGTTTACACGCTCCAGAAATACCACCACTATCTACTTAGAGGACACTTTAAGATGTATACTGATCATTCCGCGTTAAAATACTTAGTGAATAAGCTTGTGTTGGGGGGGCACATTTGTAGATGGTTGTTATTATTTCTAGTGTATGATTTTGAAGTCATCGTAAAGCTGGGACGTCTAAATGCAAACCCAAATCACTTGTCCTGAATTGAGAACGGCGCAGAGCCAACAAACTTACAAGAAGGACTACCTAATGCACAGCTTTATGTAGTGTGCGTCACGGATGGCCACTTTGCGGATATAATACATTTCTTAACCACAGGAACTGCGCCGCAGGGATATTCCGTTCAGCAGAAGAAAAAAATACTGATATGCACAACAGACTTTACTATTATTGCAGGGCACCTCTACAAAATGGGCAACGACGAAATATTACACAGATATGTACTTGAATTTGAGTGAGGACAGATCCTTGCCGAAGCACATGGGGGGGTTGTAGGGGGACATTATGTGGGATGCGCCACAGCACAGAAGATTATTCGCGCTGGACTATGGTGGTTAACTCTACATCAAGACTCAAAAGAGTATTGTCGGGCCTGTGACATATGTCAACGGACTGGGAAACCATCGTGAAGGGATGAAATGCCACTCAAGCCATAGATGATGCTGCAACTGTTCGAAAAATGGGTGATCAAATTTGTGGGGCCTATCACACCTTAAGGAAAGACAGGTGTGTGCTATATCATCATCATGACAAAATACTTGACCCGATGGGCAGAAGCATAGCTGGTTAAGGACTGCACGGCCACTACAGCTGCGAAATTTTTGTTTGAGAATGTGTTGACGCAATTTGGATGTCCAAAAATCCTAATGAGTGACCGCGGAACACACTTCCTAAATGAGACTATCAGCGCACTCACTGAGGAGTTCCAGATATATCATCAATAGAGTGCGTCGTACCATCCACAAGAAAATGGGACCGTTGAAGCTTTTAACAAAATTTTGGAGACTGCGTTGACAAAGGTGTGTAATGCATAGCGAAACAATTGGGATTTGCACATACCTGCTGTGCTATGGGCATACCGAACAACGTGTAAGAAGTTGACGGGCCAGACACCTTTCTGGTTAGTCTATGGCAAGGAAGTCATCATGCCAATGGAATACATTGTACCTAGTTTGCGAATAGCAGTGACGACAGGCATGGAAGACCGCGGGGCTTTGGAAGAGAGGATCGCGCAACTGGAAGAACTTGAGGAGGAATGGTTTCTAGCAGGATTCCATCAGCAGGTATAGAAGCAGCGGGAAAAATCTTGGCATGATCGCCATATCAAGATGCGCACGTTCAAAGAAAATGATCTAGTATTACTATATGACAGCAAGTTCGAGAAATTCCCTGGAAAGCTCCGAATGCATTGGTTGGGACCCTATGTCATCAAAGAAGTCACAGATGGAGGCGCGGTCCAACTTGGCAAGCTGAATGGAGAACCCTTCCCAGGTTGAGTAAATGGTAGTTGCCTAAAGCTCTGCACGAATGGGCCGACCGCCTGACTAACTGTCCGAAGGACAGTCTCATCGCTCCAGGTAGTTGAAAGAGAGCACGGGATGATAAATAAATCTGTGGGGGAGCTGCGCGACAACAAGGGTGCGCGTAGAATTGGTATGTCACAAGGGTCGCGGTTGTGCAAAAGGGGCTATGCTACTGCATGGAAAAGTAGAGAAGTGACCATTGCTGACAATGTTCATGACACGATGTAAGAGTTATGGCAAACG
This sequence comes from Pinus tabuliformis, assembly GCA_031772625.1. Lineage (NCBI taxonomy): Eukaryota > Viridiplantae > Streptophyta > Pinopsida > Pinales > Pinaceae > Pinus > Pinus tabuliformis. Next base: position 676,041,057 of record CM062807.1, read on the forward strand.
GGAGCAAGCAACAAGCAATTAAGAGACACGGTACAATCCAAATCCGGAACGATATGCCGCAAGCTTAACATTACGGCGCCAAAAAAGGAGGGAACGACTAAATTTGAATTTCAAAATGCTTATAAATCACAGGGGCATCCACCAAATGATCTGTGGTTTCGAGAGAAGTAAGCTATTGTACCTTTCCACCGGTATGGAACTGTTCATCATTGCTGCTAAAGGAGTAAGCTCGGGGGTTGTAATATGGCTAATGGAGATGCAGCACCTTCTGGATAATTTGGTGCCGAAGGCCGCGGGCATCGTGCAAAGTTCAACACCGATGGTAGGGGATGTACTGGAAATTCTTAGACACGAAGTAGAACTGGTCCGGATGCCGCTACCTAACCCATGGGCTGGCCGACAACCAATAAAAGATAAGGGAAAGATTGTGAATATGGAGAGTAATGATGGAATTGTAGTTAACAGTTCGTCTCTAATGCACCTTGAATATTGGGATCTCGCAGACAACAACATCTTTCTTGCAAAATTGCAACACAAGTTGCAGCAAATAGTGCGTATAGTAGACCAGAAATTGGAGATTTGTTGCGTTGGCACGAAGAGTTCCCGTATGCGGCACCCCAGCTTGAGTTAAAATCCTATGACGGGGTGCACTGTGTTAACCGAGAAGAGCAGAATGAGAATTATCGGTTGCGTGAATTAGTATAGGTAATGGAGCAGGATCTTGAAGAAGCGTTGTAGGAGACAAAAAGGGAGCAGCAGAACGTAGTGTGTCACTCACAGGGATAGTGGACTGCGAAGCCTTGGCAGCGAGTATCACCGCACTGACAAGTGACTCGGGACGAGTCATGATGATTGTGTTGGGGGCTTGTTGGGTAGTGGAGGCCCTGCGTAACGGTTTTGGGGCTTAAAGCCTATAAGATAGGGTAATGATATTGTGAAAGTTTCGTGAAGTGCGCAGAGTGCGAAATGTAATAGATCGAGTCAAAGGATTGTCCGCCCAAAAATAACATAAAATAATAGGAAGTGAGTCGGCCTACCCATGGTCTGCGGACCATGGGAATGTATAAACAAAGCGAGGCTCTAAGGGTAGAAGTAGCTTTTGGGAAGATCAGATGTGTTATGGATTTATGAAAGTAATAGTTGCTCTGAGTCTGTACGTCCGGGTCATGGGTGTTAGTGGTTAGATAGAGGCTCCGCAGCTGTGTGCGCAGTGGCCTGATAGAGTCCACAGCTGTGTGCGTGGTCCCCTGCAGCTATGTGCGCAGGAAGTGGATTGTACTGAAACAAATATATTAATAAAGATAAGTTGGTCTCGAGATATTGTGTTGATTTTGAACTATTGTGGATCTGTTTATATTTTGGTCTATGCATCGGCTTTATGAGTTTATTACTCTATTTAAGAATTATGATTCTGCGTATTGGGTTTTATTGTTAAATTTTTTGCTTAAATACTATAAGAATAAGATCAGATCTGTAATAAATTCATTAATAAGAAAGCACAACCGCACGGATCTACATGGAAGCTGATAGCAGTACAAATAGTGCGAGGGCACAGAATGGTTTGCGACCCAATCCAGACCACCTCAAGACATCCCAAGGGTGCGGAAACCTGGTTCCAACACCATATCCTACTACCTCGAGTGAGACATCAGTCTGCACTCCGTGGACTATTGTTGAAAGGGCCAGTAGTGCGGGATTTGTTTAGCTAATAACTCTTCTGAACCCGGGTTAGGCCCCAACAAGCCAACACGTATTTACTAGTAAATGTGAATGAATACTAATTTGAAATGATCATACAATAAATATTTCATGCATATTTGATTTAATACTTCTTAAATATAAACTATTTAGAGGGTTTAAATTAGAATTTCAGTGACATGTTGTAGGCGGGAATTATACCGATACACTACATCTATGATTTCCTTGCATGTTTCAATTGAATGATGATGATATGACATGATCACAAACATGAACGATTAATGATGATATGACATGATCACAAACATGAACAATTAATGATGATATGACATGAGCACATTGTTAATCCTTCATAAATATTATTGATTTAGTATTTTTCAAATATATACTACTTAGAAAGCTTTAAGTCAACGTTTTGATTTACTTTTTTCTGATTGAAATAATATAGGTGCACGATATCATATGATTTCACTACACATTATATCTATATATATATATATATATATATATATATATATATATATATAGCCAAAATGTTATAAATTTTCTTATTTATTTTGTTAGTGTAAAGTTTTTGGAGAAGTGTACCAAAATCCCTTACTTAAGTTATAGGTGACTTATAACCCTAACAACAAAATATGGTTGTCTCTATGCTTCAAATCTGCAACAAAATGTTAGAAAAATTGTAGAAAAATATGGCATACAAATAGAAACATATAACAATAGAAATATAAGTGCAACAACCCAATGGAGAATATGAAAGATAAATTTTATTAATCAAGAATAATACACCTAGTGAGGAGTGATTACAAAATTGGGTTTGTAGATTGCCCTCCATGGGATGGGTCCTTCTCGACCTTGCACTTTAGCAATGTACTTCTCTCTCTCTCATTTTGTGGTATGCAATGGGAGGAAAAGAAAACAAAAAGATGCTTGAACTCAAGTGGGAGCTCAAATGCTATGAAATGATAATGGGGATGATGAAAATGGGGACGATGAAAATGGTCATGGTGAAGAGTGGAGATAAAATTGTCTATTTATAACAAAATATTGGAATAGATTGAGAAGTAGAAAATAATAAAATATTATTGATTAAATCAAAATCTAGCTGTTGTGAATATTTTCTTATGTTTTTTGAGAGGGAAAAGATATTCAAAATATCAAAATATATTTATTTAGGAAGCGGTTGAAGTAATTAACAAATAAAAATGATTTATTAACCACTTTGTGAGGATTAAGACAAATATGAATTTGAAAAAATTATTAAATAATAATTTAACAATTATCTCATAAGGAAAATAGGAAATAAATGATGAATAATAAATAAATAATGATTTATTTATTTATTCCAATGTGATTAAGTCAAAAGTGGTAAGAAATAATTATCAAATAATTATTTAATAATTATTTCTAGAGAATATTAAATAAATAATGATTTATTTAATTATTTTCATGAGGTTTTTAGATTTAAATGAGAAATAATTTAGGAAAAATGGTTTACTAAATTACTTCCTATGGTGAAAGTGGGTTTTACCATGGAAAAAATCATCCTACATGGTGTCTTTTGATTGACCTAGTAAGAAATGGTTAGGTGATCATTTTTTGAGTGATAACAAATTCCCCCCCGATGTAAGAGTGTCAAGAGAAAATCGTATGACCAAAATACATTGTAGGTTTCAACTTCATAGGACATCGAAGGGGAGTCATTAGAGAGAGAATAAGAGAGCGTTGAAGCAAGAAAAAGAAGGACTGAGAATGGAGGGGGCGAGACCTACTTTTCTGATAGAAGTCTCTTTTTATTGGTAAATACATAATCTCAAATGAGGTGGGGGAGGCATACCCATACTCACCGAGATAAATGAATACAAATAATAATGATGTGCCCAGTAATGTGGGCCTCAGCAACAAAGTACATGATACATGATATGCTGGAATCAATGAGCTATAAATTGATACAATGACACAATCAGTCCCATATACATAAGTTACTGAAAGACAGAGTGTTATCACCAAAAAATGATCACCTAGCCATTTCTAACTAGGTGGATCGAAATACACCATGTAGGATTAATTTTACCATAGTAAAATCACTTTCACTGTGGAAAATAATTTAGTAAACCACTTTTGTTAAACTATTTTCAGATTAAAAAAAAAAAAACCATGAGAGTAATTAGATAAATCATTATTTATTTATTTTTCTTTAAAAATAATTATTAAATCATTGTTTAAATAATTATTCCTTATCACATTTGACTAAATGCCCTAAGAATAATTAAATAAATCAATATTTATTTACTCTACCTTATTACCATTATTGGAATAATTGCTAAATCATTATTTAATAATTATTTCAATTTCACCCCATTCTTAACCCTTGCGAAATAACTAATAAATTATTTTATTTGTTAATTATTTTTAAATAAAGATATTTGACCATTTTAAATATCTTTTACCTATCCAATAAATATAATAAAGTATTCCTAGATATTAGATCTTGATTTGGTCAATATTAATTTATTATTCTCCATTTTCAAGATTAACTCAATACTTTGTTATAAATAGGAGGGTTTTTCATTCATTCTACACCATGATCATTATCATCATCATCATTATCTTCTCTTTTCTTTTGAGCTCCCATTTGAGTTCTTCACATTGTTTGGTTTTTTCACATATTGAGAGAGAAGATCGATTACTAAAGCATTAAGGACATCAAAGGACCCATCCCACATAGGGGGATTTGCAGACCCTTTGGTAGATCGATTACTGAAGCATCAAGGACATCAAAGGACCCATTCCATGGAGGGGGATTTGCAGACCCTTTGGTAGATCTCCTTCACCAAGTGTTTTCAATGAAGAATTTATTCAATTAAAGTCTTTCCATTTGGGTTATTACAATGGATATCTTTACTTCTAATTTCTATTATGGATCGTATATGTTTTCGTTGCAGGTTTTTCCATTTTTATCGCAGATCTGAATCATAAGCAACCATCAAATTTTTGTTAGGGGCACTTGTCACCTAGTGACTTAAGCGAAGTGTTTTTGGTACACCTTCCAAGAAATTTCACACTAACAAATGACGACTCTTCTGGTGTAATAACAACATTCTTGGGTGACTGAAGTTTCAACAAATTTCAGGGTTTTCTACAACTATTTTTAGTCTCTCAATTTCTATTTATAATATTATTTTCCTTTTTGCCAAAATTTCCGATTCTGGTGGTGATCCAGGTCCGAGTGTGAAGAAGGACCCTTCCAAGACCTTTTACTTTTGTGATGTGTTAAATTTCATTTTAAAAGAACATTAATGAATACATCTACATGATGTAAAGAAGAGGAACATAACAATCATCAGCACATGAAAACATAAGTCATTGATAACGGAGTTCGTCAAGGAGGGACTACGTCTACGGGCCCCGGTGTCAAGATGGTGTAGGCCACTGCATTAAGTGCTGTCAATAATGGTGATGTACACAAGGGATGATGTTGCGATCATACATGGAAAAATGCCCTCATGCAGGAGTTTCTCTAAGAGATGTTCCACAACCAAAACTCTCAGTCAAAAGACTCCTATCAGTATGACACAAAAACATGCATGGTGAGTATGCTGCCAACATGGCACAAAAGGGATCTCAATGCAAAACACATGCATGACGAAAACAAGAGTATCCCAACAACATACAACAAGGGATCTCAAAGCATAACATGATGCGATATGACAACAAGTACATCACATAAAATATTTTGCATCAAATCAAGCAAGGAATCTTGACAACATGTAAGAAACAAGATCTTGCATCAACATCAATCAAGGATCTGTGCAACATAATGCAGAAAGAAGAAGTACATAAACACTGCATATACCTCACAAACAAGGGCCATCTAAAGAAGTTGATGTCACACTATTGAAGCTGCTCAAACCATTGATCTCAAGGCATCGATCGTATGAAGATGACTGCTCGCCCATAAATGTGGACATATGCACTGTCACTTAGAAAAGTGACTAGAAAAATAAATGAGAGAATAATAAATGTGAAGACACCATCATATTTGTGGCATTGAGTAGTGCTGAATCGACTGTCCAAAATCCGAATTCTGAGAAGTTGAGAATTTTGGGCTCAAGGAATCTTTTAGCTTCCCCTGGGATTCCTCAAAGATTCTATTCCATGGATGGACTAGAAATCTGCAACTAAGATGGTGAATCTGATCTCTCCATTGCGATCCCTATGGAAAACCATGAAAAACAAGTATAAACTTGACTATATTCTGAAATGTGAAAATTTTACCTCCTTGGGAAAATTTCATGGCTCATGGTTTTGCTCCCAATTTTTGCTGAAATCATGGTTCCACGTGCATTCTGGAAAATGACTGGAAGATGCAGACCTCTAATGGAGAAATGAACAGCACTGTTGCGCTCGTGGCGATGAGAGGTGTAAAATCCATGTAAAATTTGTCAAATTCTGACAAAGTGAGAATTTTTCCCTCTTGCAAAATTCATGGGTCCTGCATTAATTAATTAATTAATTGCCTTGAAAAGCATGCCCACATTCTGCCTTCTCGAACTTTGTGTAGAGGTAAAAAACACTGATTTTAAATAAAATAACTTATGCGGATTAACTAAGGTAGGCATTTTTGCGTAATGGCAAATAATAGGAGTTGTTGAGGAGAGGTCAGGGGATCAAATTCCGTCCCTCTCGAAATAATACACAACAGTTCCTTTTGAACTGAAATGATACATTAATGGGGGTTTGGTCTGCATTCGGCGGCCCGCCCCTTAAACCCCGCACTAAACAACGTTATCATCATTAATTGTTGTCGGCATATAAATGTCGGCGTTGTCCGAAATCGGCGATCGGCGCTTTGATGGGTGGATGTATCGGCACGATATATGGGAGTTTTTTCGATATATCGGTGATTGGCGCAGTCATTGGCATATATATCACACAATTCACGGAGTATTGCTGATATATATATCGGCGATTGGCCTGATCAGCGCCGATAATATTGGCGCAATAAAAGATGTCGAGGCGATATATATATCATGGCTTCAGGGTGTGGGCTAGGTCCACCGCCGATGGCCCGCGCCCACCCCATAATAATATATGGGTATGTTATATATATGTGTGTGGAGGGTTCGGCGGGGGTTATGGCTGTCGATCCCGAATATATTATTGTTGCGATTTGCGATTTGGTCGGCAGGAGGTTGTGGCCCGTCGGCCTTATAATAATTTTGGTTTATTGTTTTTATATAGTTATATTAATAACTATATATTAAAATGAATAACCATTTTCCATATTTTAATAATGATTTTTTGTCTCTTATGTAGGTTTAGGAGACCAATGAAAGAACGCCAAGTGTTAATGGGTGATGGGCTGCCATGTGGGTCCCACATGCTTACTAGGATGCCATGTGGCACACTATGGGCCCCTCTTTTCTCTTGTCATATCAAACTTTGAAGAGCTCTATCTTTCGGATACAAGCTCGGTTTGATGAACAGTTCACACTTCCATGATCATGACAATGAGGTCTTTGATCTGTTCCTAGGTCAAAGTCATTCTAAGCATTTTTATTTTTGAGCCCTCTTTTGTCCTGTGTGTCTCTCTAGAGCTACCTAGATCAATCCTCCCCACTGAGGAGCTTTTGGTCCTCCAAAAGCATGAAAAAATAATCTTCACTTTCTCTGTACCCTGTCTGCATCACAAGCATCCTAGAAAGGTCTGCTTCCATCTCCTTCACCTTTGTTCTTCGGAGCCTTAAGCGACGAGCTAACACCTGCTACTTCTACAGCCTGTAGTACATTGTTTCAGAAATTACATGCTTCGAATGACATGACCAAATAGTGACCCAAACGTCCCACACTTGCCACGAATTTATAACACATACTTTGTGGTCAAGTTTACAACAAGATGGACATAATACTCCAGCTATGACAACGAGTCCAACTTACCATTGTTGCTTCAAAAAGCAATGGAAAACACATCATCACTGCAACACATGATTTACAATAATAAGGCCAAACACTATTGTTTTGAAAAGTGATGGAAACATAACATCACTTTCAGAGTTTTAACATGCAACTCAAAATATGACTCAAACATGACCAGACATCATTGTTGCTGACCCAATGATGTAAAACACATCCTCACTTTTACACTTTAAAATGCAACAAATGATCTACAAAAGAATGACCATGAAACAACATGTCTAAAAACCCTTTTTCACTGATCAATGTGAATGGGTCACCTCCTTGAGGTGGTTTTTCTTGTCGAACAACTGCTCTTCCTAGTTCACGCACCGACGCTTTGTACACAAGGGATGATGTCGTGATCATAAAAGGAAAAATGCCCTCACGCAGCAGTGGCTCTAAGAGATTTTCCACAACCGGAACTCTCAGTCAAAAGACTCCTATCAATATGACACAAAAACATGCATGGTGAGTATCCTGCCAACATGGCACAAAAGGGATCTCAATGCAAAACACATGCATGATGAAAACAAGAGTATCCCATCAACATACAACAATGGATCTCAAAGCATAACATGATGAGTTATCACAACAAGTACATCACATAAATTTTTTTGCATCAAATCAAGCAAGGAATCATGACAACATGTAAGAAACAAGATCCTGCATCAACATAAATCAAGGATATATGCAACATAATGCAGGAAAGAAGAAGTACATAAACACTGCATATACCTCACAACCAAAGGCCATCTGAAGAAGTGGATGTCACACCGCTGAAGCTGCTCAAACCATCGATCTCAAGGCATCGATCGTATGAAGATGACTGCTCGCCCATAAATGTGGACATCTACACTGGCACTTAGAAAAGTGACTAGAAGAAGAAATGAGAGAATAAGAAATATGAAGACACCATCAGATTTGTGGCATCGAGTAGTGCTGAATCGACTGTCCAAAATTTGAATTCTGGGCTCAAGGAATCTTTTAGATTCCCCCGGGATTCCTCAAAGATTTTGTTCCATGGATGGACTGGAAATCTGCAACTCAGATGGAGAATCTGATGTCTCCATTGTGATCCCTACTGAAAACCATGAAAAACAAGTATAAACTTGACTATATTCTGAAATGTCAAAATTTTACCTCCTTGGGAAAATTTCATGGCTCATGGTTTCGCTCCCCGTTTTTGCTGAAATCATGGTTCCACATGAATTCTGGAAATGACTGGAAGATGCAGACCTATAATGGACTAACGAATAGTACCGTTGCGCTCATGGTGATGAGAGGTGTAAAATCCATATAAAATTTGTCAAATTCTGACAAAGTGAGAATTTTGCCCTCCTGCAAAATTCATGGTTCCTGCATTAATTAATTAATTAACTGCCTCAAAAAGCATGCCCGCATTCTACCTCCTTGAAATCTGTGTAGAGGTAAAAAACACTGAGTTTAAATAAAATAACTTCGGCAAATTAACCAAGGTAGGCGGTTTGGCGTAATGGTAAATAATAGGAGTTGTTGAGGAGAGGTCAGGGGATCAAATCCCGCCCGTCCTGAAATAATACACGACAGTTCCTTTTGAACCAAAATGATACATTAATGGGGGTCAGGTCTGCATTGGGTGACCTACCCTTAAACCCCACACTAAACAACATTATCGGTGTTAACTGTTGTCCGCATATAAATATCGGCGCAGTCCGAAATCGGCGATTGGCGCTTTGACGGGCGGATGTATCGACACGATATGTGGGAGTTTCGCCGATATATCAGTGATCGGCGTTCCAAATTGGCGATCAGCATGGTCGTTGGCATATATATAGGTGTGATTCATGGAGTATTGCCGATATATATATCGGCGATCAGCCTGATCAGCGCCGATAATATTGGCGCGATAAAATGTGTCAAGGTGATATATATATCATGGCTTCGGGGTGTGTGCTGGGTCCACTGCCGATGGCCCGTGCCCACCCCATAATAATATATGGGTATGTTATATATATATATATATATATGTGTGTGTGTGTGTGTGTGTGTGTGTGTGTGTGTGTGTGTGTGTGTGTGTGTTCGAAGGGTTTAGAGGGGTTATGGCCGCTGATCCTGAATATATTATTGTTGCAATTTTCGATTTGGTCGGCGGGAGGTTGTGGCCCGTCGGCCTTATTATAATTTTGGTTTATTGTTTTTATATAGTTATATTAATAAGTATATATTAAAATGAATAACAATTTTCCATATTTTAATAATGGTTTTTGTCTCTTATGTAGGTTTAGGAGACCAATGAAAAAACACCAAGTGTTAATGGGTGATGGGCTGCCATGTGGGTCCCACGTGCTTATTGGGATGCCATGTGGCACACTATGGGCCCCTCTTTTCTCCTGTCATATCAAACTTTGAAGAGCTCTATCTTTCGCATACAGGCTCGGATTGACGAATCATTTGCACCTCCATGATAAGAATGATGAGGTATTCGATCTGGTCGTAGGTTGAAGTCATTCTGAGCACTTTGATTGTTGAGCCCTCTTTTGTCCTGTGTGTCTCTCTGGAGCCACCTGGATCGGGTGGCTTTTAGGTTCTTTCCACAGGTAACAGGTACCATCAAAGCAAGAGATGAAAAAATTTATGTGAACTCTGCTGAATGACAGTCCTGAGAGAAAAATGCATTTTTCAGCCCCTAATATGCGTTCTAGAGCGCATTATTTGGCCCACAAACTGTGTTTTCCACTGTTCCAGGTCAGTACTCACGTTTTGGTATTTTTCCAGATTTTTTTTTATTTTTTTTCAGAATTGTTGAGAGTGTTGTGCAGGGGGTAGGGTACTTCACCTATATTTTTAGTCTCCCCTAGGCCTAGATACACTTATTTTATCTCTTTAAGGAATGAAAAGTCCCCCTAGGGTTTAGAGTACACCTCCACGTTGTTAGGAAGAGACTAACTAAGTGAGGAGTCTAGGGTTTCAACATTTTCAGCCATTGACTTTTAGTCTTATCCATTACTTTTCAACACTTTTAGATATGTTTATTTTACATTTTCTCCCTTTAGATTTTGGATTTTCCTTCCCCCCTTAGGATCTCTTGAGCATCCTAGGTTTTAGAGCTTCACACCTATCCTTTGCAACATTTTTCACCACTAATTTTTGTTGTTTGTCTGCACCATTTATATGTAGGTTTTAAAACCGTATAGAAATTACCTGCATATGAATTCTAAAACACAGAAAATAAACAATGTGAGACCACATAAAAACATATACATAGATATTTTCCCCTGGATCCCAAAACCAGGACTACCAGCTTGATTTTTCATTATATTTCTTTCAATGTTACAACACATATTTATACATGTCGAAGCATCCAATACAATGGAACGAAAATCATCACGTCCAAAACTATGGACCGAAAACCATCGCATCCAAAACCATGTGCAAAAATCATGGACAAAACCTTAAGTAGGTCCACCCAACCTAACATAGGGTCCAAAACCAAAAGTTTCCAGGGCGCTGCCCCGGACCCCATAGAGTGGGGTTACCTGCACCGCTCAAACCCCCTGTGACACCCCCGCTACGTAATCAGCGCAATGAAGGGGGGGCTCTGCCCCCTTCTAACCCCTGGTTAACTACGTGGGCTAGTCGTGGAAAGAATATAACAATACCCAACATTCTCCCACTTGTTGTTTTCTTTCCACAGGGGGCCACAAGAGAGCTTAGTCATTTATCCAACCCTGCAATGCCCATTGTTTCTCTACACCAAGAGAACTTCTCGGAGCTCACAGATTTTGTCAATGCATCTGTAGTATTCTTCAAAGTGTCCACCTTTACCAGCAACACCTTTTTGTCTTCTATCATATCCCACACAAAGTGATGTTGAACATCAATGTGCTTTGTCTTTGAATGATATGAAGGGTTCTCTGCCAAGAAAATTGCACTTTGGCTGTCACAGTCTATCCTTATGGCTCCCTGTACTAACCCCATACTTGAACACAATCTCTGCAACCAAACTGCTTCCTTTCTTGCATGAGTGGCTGCCATGTATTCTGCCTCTGTAGTTGATAGTGCCACTATGGATTGTTTCTTACTCATCCAACTGACTGCACCTCCTAATAGGTTAAACACATACCCACTTGTAGATCTTCTCTGATCTAGATCTCCAGCCCAGTCTACATCAACAAAGCCACGAATATCCAACACTCTCTCCAATTCTGGTCTTCCTTGGTAGCACAAACCATAATCACTAGTGCCACGCAAATACCTGGAAACCCGCTTCACTATTGTCCAGTGTTCCTTCCATGGTTTTGACATAAACCTACTCAATACTCCCACTACATGTGCAATGTCTGGTCTAGTAAAGACCATCGCATACATCAAGCTACCGACTACACTTGCATATGGAACACATGACATGTCCTCTTCCTCTTCTTGTGTCTTGGGACACTGTTCAGTAGATAAATTTACACCTGCAGGAATATGAACTTTCACCGGTTTATTATCCTGCATATTAAACCTCTGCAATATTGTCTCGACATACTTCCTCTGGTTTAACCAGAGATTCCTCTTTGTCCGATCTCTTTTAATTTCCATGCCCAAAATATAGTTTGTAGCACCAAGATCTTTCATGTCGAATTTGGAGGACAAATGGATCTTCAAATCTTGGATAATTTCTTTGTCATTTCCAATCAACAACATATCATCCACATACAAGACCAGATAAATAACATAGTCACCAATTAATTTAAAATACATACAGTGATCTGCTTTGCTTCTGGTGGAGCCAAGTCCCTGTATAAATGTATCAAATTTTTGATACCACATCCTTGGTGACTATTTTAACTCATACAGAGACTTGTTTAACTTGCATACCAGTTCTTTCTTACCCTTCACCGCAAAGCCTTCAGGTTGCTTCATGTTTATCTCCTCTTCCAGATCCCCGTGAAGAAATTTTGCCTTCACATCCATCTGTTCTACCTCAAAATCAAAAGCAACAGCAACAGATAAAAGTAATCTAATAGAAGTTACCTTGGCAACAGGAGAAAAAATATCACCAAAATCAAATCCCCGCACCTGGGAATAACCTTTTGCTACCAACCGAGCTTATTTCTCCACCTTTCCTTCTGCATTTGTCTTCTTTTTGAACACCCATTTGTTGCCAATGGGTTTCCTTCCAACCAACAACTCCACCAAATCCCAACCCTCATTTTTGTGCAAAGATTCCATTTCATCAACCATGGCCTCTTTCCAAAGTTTTCCATCCTCTGAATCTAATGCTTCCTTCACAGTTCTAGGATCATCATCCATAATAGATAAAGAAAAATTTGAACAGAAAGCAGATGGACTATACCTTTTTGGCTGCCTTCTTTTTCGAACTGATCTTCTCACACTCGGAGTTTGTGGCTCTTCATATTCTGATTCCTTCTCTGTTGTAGAGTCTGATTCTTCCTCCTTTAGCTCAAAATCTATCTTCTCAGGTTCCTTTGGTTGGACTTCATGTTTAATAACATCTTTCACCTCTTTGAACACCACATCTCGGTTGTACACAACCTTCCTTGTTACAGGGTGCCAAAGCTTATAACCATTTAAACCATCCAACCCAATAAAGATGCACTTTTCAGATTTACTATCCATCTTGGTTCTTTTCTCCTTTTGAACATGTACATATGCATCACATCCAAATACCCTTAGATGTGAAAGAGAGGGTTTCTTACCAGTCCATACCTCTTGTGGAGTCTTATTCTCCAACACTGATGAAGGTGATCTATTGACTAGGTAACATGATGTCTCTACTACCTCTACCCAGAATTCCTATCCTAACCCGATAGCACTGAGCATGCTTCTTGCCCCTTCCATCAACGTCTTGTTCATTCTTTCTACAACTCCATTTCACTAAGGTGTATATGGAGTAGTCTTCTGATGTGCTATACCAGACTTCTTACATAATTCTTCGAATTCCTTACTGCAAAACTCTCTACTGTTATCTATCCTCAACACCTTTATCTTCTTTTCTATCCATGTATTCCTTGAGAAGTCATCTATAAATGATACATAGTACACATACTTACCCAGTGATGGAACCTTCACGGGTCCAAACAAATCACTATGCACAAGCTCTAATATTTGTTTCGCCCTCTTACCATCAGAGGGGAAACTCACCCGATTCTGCTTCCCATATACACAATTTTCACAGAAATCAAAATCCAAAGAACTGTTACTCATACCTTCTACCATACCTTTACCATGAAATATTTGAACGCCCTTCTCTCCAATATGTCCAAGTATTTGATGCCACAGCATGGTCTTCTCTATAGAGACCACTAAATTTTCTTCTCCACTTTCTGGTATTGGTGAGCACCAGTATTGCAGCAATAATGCTACAACTCCTAGGCTTCCTACTTTACTTTTATCAACTGGGTAGTTCTTAACAAACTTGGAAGCGACGATGTTGTATGCAAAAGTATTAGTTCTTACTGCAGGCTATCACTTGGTCAGCTGGCGCAAGATCACTAGGAGCTCAAGCCAACTTCTATGAATTCCAAAAGAAGCTTTATATGTGATGAAAGAAAGGAAAGCTTAACCTACAAAGGCTACTCTACTTGCAGAAAGTGAAAGAAGATTGAAATGTGAAGTAACCCTAACAAACCCTAATTAACCAGCTAACCCTACTTTTGCAGAAAGAGAGGTGAAAAACCATAAAATGAATGCCATTACCTACTTAGGAAGTAAACAACATCTATTAAAGTTATTTCTAGAAGGAAATGAGAAAAAAACATCTTTTTGGATTTTTATGTATTTTTAGGTGAAATTGTCATGCATGTAATTTATTTGTTTGTGAATGTGGCAGCGATTAGGTGGCGATGGAGGGTGACTTTGGAGTTTTCAAAGGTGTAGGAAGGTGTGGAGGGGTCCTAGGAGGTCCTAGGTGGCCTCCTGGAGGCTTTCCCTGCAATCAAACTTCGAAAAGACACCTATAGGAAAATCTACAAGAGGTTGTAGGGGATCTACAGGAGGTCTACAAGAGGATGTCGAGAGCTATTTTATAGGTTTTGAAGGTGGGAAAATGGGTGGAAATGGTAGTTGAGGGCTAGGAGGATGTGTTAAGGTGTCTAAGGTTCATCAAGGAAGATTAGGGAAGAGAACGATGGTTGGACTTGTTCAAGGAAAGAGAGAAAAGTTCATGAGAAAAGTGCAGAAAATTAGGGCAGATTTGTGAGGGACTTTGGATGACCTGTGGAACATTGATCAAAAAGAGATGGTGATGTATGATTGGTTGACTTATTGTGAGTAGAGATGTACTGCAAGAGAACTGAAAATCAAGCTCTGAAACTAAGCAAGCAAAGAAACTAGCTACACTAAAAAACAGAACTGTTCATCAAACTAGTCTAAATTCTGATCTAGGAAAGTAAATGTTGAACAATGTTATATGGAAAGAAAGCATGGAAATAAATTTATTGTAAATACATAAATGAGCATGATGAAATAGATCTACAGCAAAGCATTAACCTTCTAACAAGCTGCAACACTAGAAATCCTATGGCAAAGGCAAATCTGTGTTTTTTGTGGCAGCAATAGGGTCTTGGCCTCAGTTCATGGTCCGAAAGGGGAGAAAGGAGGCCAAGGCTCTGTTGATGGCCTTTTTGTATCTTATTCTATCACTATTCAACTTGCTACAACAAACTGAAATGGAAACAACTTTTTAAATTACCAAAAGCAACCTATTCTTGACTAAGGAAGAAATCTATCTAACAGCAACTCATTCATAAACTGAAACAAAGCATATAAATACAAAACAAGAGGTGCTTGGCTGCTTGGATTTGGCCCTAAACTAAGAGCTCCAACCCTCTAAGGTAACTCAGTGCTAGCTCAGAAACAATCTCATCTTCATTATCAAAATAACAGTAAGGTTACATGAAACTGTCTACAAAAGTAAGCTCGAAGTTGAGCAGAGCAAAGCTGCAACAAAAGTGCGAAAATTTGACTAACATCCAACAACCTAATGAGGCCCTAGGCCTCTCTACTTATACAACTGAAGCTCCCAACAGCTTCCCTAAAATCAGGGAGGCTTGGCTCCCAAAACTTGAGATAGACAACAATTATACTCCACTTGCTCGGCTGCCTCTTTGGTGCATTGATGTGGCTGCTTGTGCTCCGAGTTTTCTGAAGGATAATTCGAAGTAGGGAGTCATAAATGAGGGGAACACCCTCCTATAAATCCTCTCCCTTGTTTTCTTTGAATATTTGCTGCCAAATGTTCATTAAATCTTTAACTTTGTCTTCAAAATTGACCAAAAATCTGCATTAAGCACACATTAGACTTCAAGTCATAATGACCAACCCAACTCACTCTATTAGCATAAATATAATCGAAAAAATGCAATAAACTAATAATAATGGTGGATTAAGCTAAGGTAAGAGGCAAAATAAGCCCATATAATTACCCATTTATGGGGCTCATCATCACCCCCTACTGAATGTGTTGCTCATCCTCTGAGCAACTAGTCCATCTCCTCATCTTTGATGGCCCTGATGGCCTCCTTGACATCCCATGCTTTTGATGTGAGGTCCTCTTCTTTGTCATGGAATCCTGCCTTTTTTTCCACCTCTTCCCATTGTTATTGTTCTTCTTCCTCTTTTCCACCTTCTAGCAGGCCTAGCAGCAGTGGGGGACTCAATTTGAGGCCAATCTAATTGGCCTTCAAACTTTGCATAGAGCGCTTGTATAGTGGCACTATCCTTAATGCTTCTTTCATCCTTGTTGAGGAGTGATACTCCCTGATTTGCAGACTATGTGGAAGATTTTTCCACCTTCTCATATAAGCATGAATATAGTCTTCCCCAAGTAATCTTTCCATGTCCTCAAAATGTGCAATCACCTGAGCCTACTCATTGATATACTTAGGGGCACTTTGAGGATTATTTGCAAGAATATGGTGGACATTGATGAAAGCCATGGGGTCTGATGGCTCAGCGCTGATAATTAATGGTTCATTTTGCTCTTTTTCCATCAAATTTTTGATTTCTGTTGCCCTTTTCTCCTCATGAGTCATCCATGATGCCATGGCCTTCAGTTGCAAGTCCCCTAGCCTAGCATTGGGGTCCCATAGGTTCATATCAGTGAGGGTCAAGTTATGCAAATACAATTCTTCTATCTTTGCGTTGTCTTCTGCTGAACTTTGGTCACATAGGTATATAAATTGTTTATAATCTTGAAAATGCATGGTGCCTCTTTGTGCCAAAGTCTTGATCTGAAACTACAACCATTGGTCTTTGAGGTATACTCCATATGATTTTGCTAGTGTTCTGCATTGTAGCACCTCCATAGACCAACTGGCTATGCATGCCAATTGTCTCTTTTTCTTGCAGTTGTTTTCTTAGAAACTCATTTTCTGTTTCCAAGTGAGTTCTTCTGATTGCCTCTCTATGTCTTACATCACTTAATTCCCTACCCATCTCTCTAAGCTTGTTCTCCATGTGGTCAATATCCTCTACCCCCTTGGATTTGGAAATTTGCATCCATCTATGGCTCCTTATTCTTTCTTTCTCCAGCTCAAAGAAAAGTGGGACTGCAAATTTCTATGGAATGATTTCCCCCCCCTCAAGAAGATTGTAGTAAGAGCCCAAACTAGGCCGGCGATCAGGTTCTTGGGTCTCTGTTGTTTCTTCCTTCCCCTTTGGCTATTCTCTACCCTTTGTTCCAGTTTTTCGGTCTCCTGTAGAATAGTCTGTGCTTCCTGTAGAGCTGTTTTTGAGTCCTATTGTTGCACTCTTTCCTTCCAAGTGGAATATCTGGGACTTCCTCTTTCATATGTGATGGGGGTTTTAGAGGGAGATTCTTCCCTTTTGATAGTGTGTGAATCTTCAATTACAATAGGCACAGTTGAAGATGGCTGTGGTTTTCCCATTTTTATCCTTGTGCTTTTCCGAGCCCTGAAGTACATTGATGTTTGCCTCTTCCTCTTTTGTTTTGGTTTAACAAGGGTACTGAGGGCAGCAAGAGCAGATGCTACCTCCCTTTCTAGGGTCTCAGGAGACACTTCTGTCTTTTATAGCCTTGTTCCTCTCCTTTTATCTCCTCTGTCTCTGCTGATTTTGTTTCCTCTTGCTCTGTTTTGTGTTCTTCCTCCTCTGGTTTAGTTTCCTCCTTCTTTGTTTTACTTTCCTCCTTCTCTATTTTGGTGTCTTCCTCCTCTGTTTGCTCCTCAGTTTCCTCCCCTTCTTCTTCTTGTTGTTCCTCCCCTTCACTTTCAGATGGACTGTGGTCATATGTGAGAGCCTTTATATCATCTTATCTTTTCATATTTCTAAAGATTTCCCATGCTATGGGGATTGTGAAGGTGTGGAGGGCTTCTTCCACTAATAGTTTAATTAACCCATGATGAGGCAACTGATCTGGACCTCCTTCCTTTAACTTAATGTTGGAGTCTATATGGGACAACAAGAGAAAATAGGGGATGCTGAGTTTTTGGGGTGTGGGAGTGTCCATGCCATATCTCAACTCATGGAGAAGTCTAAAATGGTAGCCATCAACTATGCTATACCTCCCTTCACAGGAAATATACTTGATGATTTGGTAACTGACCTCATCCCAAGGGTAAGGTATGATTGTTCTTCTAATTCCATTTTTGTCTTCTACAAGATGTTCATCTGGTTGGAAGAAGGTTTTCTTGGCAACTTGTCCCGTTGGATTTTCATCTTTTCTCCAAGTTAATCCAAGGGGAAGGCTGGTAACTCTACTGATAAATTCTGGGGTGATTTCCATGGTGAGACCTTTAAAAGTAACAGTGGCATGGGTCTTTGAGCGAGGTAATAAAGCAAGGGCAAACTCCTAAGCCACTTCTTCATCAAACCCTCAAAATTTTTCGAAAAATGGCATCCAATTTGCTCTGGTGAGAATGACTACCACCTCAGGATGTTCATGGAGCCTAACTGAATTTGTGGGTTCCTTCCTCATGAATCCCCTTGTCATTTTTCTTATACCCTTTTGGAACACCCCAGGTAGATATGGAGACAAAAATTTTTGAAGACACAGGAAATAGAGAAAAACTGTGTTTTTTTAAGAAAACGGGGAGAAATGTTTTTATGGAATTCCTCTCTTATACATGCTTAATTCCTCCTTAAAATTGTATCATTTCTTGCACATATTAATATTCAAGGTGGGTATGTACAGAACCTACCTATTGAAGCTAGAATTTGAGCAAAAACCCCGTGTTTCCTCCTTGAAAACTGCTTACTGCCCCTCCTGTAGAATTGGCTATAAGTGCTCCTGTAGAACCTGTTACTGCTCTTGTAGAATGACGATAGTAGAAAGGTGGCTGAAAATGATAGAGGATTATGGTTTTGAGGTTATGGTGGTGGCATAGAGCTTGCTGCAGCTAAGTGGACGAGAATGAAATGGAAGAAAAGGTGGTGACGGAGTTTCAAGGAGGAATACTTATGTCTTCTTTGAGATATTTCTGATGATGGGTTGAGCTGGCAAAAAGGTACGTTGCCAGATTCAGACCGTTGCTCCCCACTACTCTGTCATCATATCTCTTCATGATTCTTTCCTGCAATCACTTCCCATCATTGCATTCGAGTCCAATGGAGTTTGTATAACCTCCACTACCTATCCTTTGGATTTTCTGTGAGTTGACTAGGCACACATGTGGTGGCATCTTTGGATGAGCGCAGTCAACTAGATAAGGGTGGCCAGTTAACTGGCCACCTTTTCTCGTTCAACCCTAACCATCTCGTTCGCTTGTGCATATCTTTCAATTACCCCAATGCAACAGAGGAGCGGGTTAGTCACTTACCTGTGAGTCGAATGTATGTGCTGTGAGGCATTTTGGCTCCTTTTGCTGCTACATGCTTGTATTTCCTTTGTTGCATGCCCGTATTTCCTTTACTACATGCTTTTTTATTTCTGATGTGTGGCTGGTTGTTTTGTGTAGGTATCCTCTGGCTGAATTTGATCTTAAGGAGTCTACTTCAACCTTTAGATTTGCACCCTCATGCTACTGATGCTAGATTTTAATGGGACGATGACTTGTTTTGTCCATATCTCCGAAACAGTAGACTAGATTGACCTAAAATTTTCTGAGCATGTTTCTATCATCATTATGCACCTCCCATAGAAACATTTTGGTCAATGGATGCACGGATTCGAGAAAAACTGAAAATGGCTAAAGGTGATGGAGGTCGATTTCTTGGAAACTGTGCACTGGAATTGGTTGAAATTGATTGTGCATGTTACCATCATCCATATGCATCTCCCCATGAAATTTTTTTTTAAATGGATCCACAGATATTGAGAAAATGCAAAAATGGCTGAAGGTGATAGAGAGGTATTTGGTAAGTTGCAGGTGAGCTTTGGAGGTATTGTTCCTTTTATTTCTTTGCTTTTTATAAACACTGGTTTCTGTGTTTTTTCTATAGGAAGGGAATAAATCCATGATAATGAGTGGTGTAGGTGTGGGATGGATGGCCAGGAGGGTGGATAGCTATATGAGGGCCTACAGGCTCTTCATCAAACTTCCCAGCTCCTCAGACTATTTTTAAAATTCATTTTGAGCTCTTTGTGATTTCTACAGGAGCCTCCCGTAGAACACACAGGGCCTCATGTAGGATACATAGTGTTCAGAAAAGACACACAGTGAAGTGGAAGAAAGGTCAGAAATGATTGAGTATGGAGGAGGTGAAATAAGCTCTGTGGAATCCTCTCTTGCTTCCTGGGGTCCACCTATAACCTGTAATGCATGTTAAAAGTCAATTTCCTCTTCCTTTTTTTTTCAGTTTTTTTTTTGAAAGACAACTAGGGTGCCTCCAGGAGGTTTTCACCCTATTTTCCTACCCTAGGTGCCTCCAAGGGAGGTTTTCACCCAGGGATCTTATTCTCTCTTTTTTTTGCTTTTGTCATCACTGGGCCGCCTCAAAAGAGGTTTTCAACCCAATGATGGGACTCAAGTGCCTCATGGAGGTTTTCACTTGAGCCCTTATTATTATTATTATTATTTTTCTTTCTGCTTCTTTAGTAAGTGGGTGGAGTGGAGGCTGAGACCTGCTCCACTACCAACACTGTCTTATTCAGATCTTCAATGAAATCTTGCTTGGAGAGGGGCTTCTTGTAAATTTTCAACCTATGTCCATTGACAAGCATGGGGATGGCTTCCTCATCAATGGTTCTGATCAGAACTGAACCATTGTCATTGCATTTTTCCATAGTGTAGGGTCCCAGCCACCTTGTCCTTAGCTTGCCTTTGAAGTCTTTATACCTTGAGTCATAGAGCAGTGCCCAATCTCCCTCTTGGAATTGCTTCTCCCTGATATTTTGATCATGCCATATTTTCCTTTGAAGCTGGACTACCTCTATGTGCAGAAGCACCGGTAGTCTTTGTTCATCTAATCCATTGAGCTGGAGTAGCCTTTCCCTCTGTGCATGGCTGAGGTCTAGGTCCAGCTGAGCTGCCATCCTTAGTGTATTGTATTCAAATTTTATTGATAGTAAAGCCTTCTTCCCATAGACCAGTTCATAGGGTTTGAACCCTGTGGTGGTCTTCCATGTTGTGTTGTAGGCCTAGGTGGCCTCAACTAGTCCATCCGCCCTATCTTTTCTGTTGCTACTCACTACCTTGGTCAGAATTCCTTCCAAAGCTCTGTTAGTGACTTCCACCTGCCCATTGGCTTGTGGATGGTAAGGGGTGGAAGTTCTATGCTTGATTTTATGATGTGTGAGCAGGTCTTCAATCAAATTGGAAGTGAACTGACTGCCTTGATCTGTAACTAGTTCTCTTGGATACCAAAACTTATAAAAGATGTTCTCTCTTAAAAACTTAGCTACTTTTTCCTCTGTTGTTGCCTTGATTGCTTTTGTCTCTACCCATTTTGTTAGATAATCAGTGCACACAATGCTGTATTGCCTTGGTTTTGAAGGAGGGTTGATAGGACCCACAAAGTCCATTCCCCAATTTTCAAATGGCTTAAAAGTCACTTGAGGTTGCAGGGGCATCTCATCCCTTGGAGTAGGTTTCCCCATCCTTTGGAACCGATCACATTGGCTAGTATATCTCTTCACATCGTGATGAAGAGTGGGCCAATAGTAACCTACTTGCAAGATTTTGAAGGCAATCCTTTTTGATGCAAAATGGCCTCCACAAGGCCCGTCATGACAGGTTAGGAGAATTTCAAAAACTTCCTCCTCCCTGACACATCTTCTCAAGATCTGATCTGGGCCAAGTTTGAAGAGATTGCCCCTAATCCAAGTGAAAGGGGCACTTTTCCTCACGATCTTTCTCTTCTCTTTTGAGGACAAGTGTGGTTGGAACTGTGCTGAAACCAAGTAATTTGCCATATCAGCAAACCATGGAGAGAGTACTGAGATAGAAAATAGGTTCTCATCTGGCATTTGATCATCCACCATTCCTTCCTCACCTGCAGGCAAATTACTCTAGAAAAAAAGTCAGCAACAACATTTTCTTTACCAGGCTTATCAATAATGGTTAAATCAAACTGCTGCAGTAAAAGAAACCATCTAATAATGCAAGCATTTACATCTGGTTTATTCATTAAATCTTTAATTGCAACATGATCAGTGTGTACAAAGGTTTGATAGCCTGTGATGTAATGTTTGAATTTATTTAAGGAATGCACTATAGCTAGGAGTTCCTTCTCGGTAATCGTGTAATTTAACTCTATCTTTGACAAATTTTTACTTATAAAGTATATGGCATAAGGTAAATTTTCATCAATCTACCCCAAGGTTGCTCCTATTGCTTTGTTCGAGGCATCTGTGTGAATGTGGAAAGGTAGGGCCCAGTTTGGGCCTCTCAAAATTGGGGCAGTCACAAGTTTGCTTTTCAAGGTATCTAGGGCTTCTTGATAGTTTTCAGTCCATATGAACTTGACATCTTTTCCCAAAAGACCAAACAACAGAGAGGCTAACTTACTAAAATATCTATTGAATCTTCGGTAATATCCTGCTAAGCCTAGGAAACTTTGGACATCTCTCACCTTTTGAGGAGGTGAGACCCTTTGAATGATGGTAATTTTGTTGGGGTCCACCTGCAATCCTTGTTGAAATATTGCATGACCTAGCATGGTCCCTTCAGTCATAAAAAATTCACATTTTTCAGGACTGAGGGACAGGTTCATTTGAATACACTTGTCCAAAAATTTCCCTAGGTTAGATAAAGCTTCTTGAAAGTTAGAACCATAAGGAGTAAAGTCATCCATATATATTTCCACTGCATCATGAACCAGTTCAGAGAATATACTCAATACTGCTCTCTAGAAAGTGGCTGGAGCATTGCACAAACCAAAAGGAAGGACCCAGTATGCAAAGGTACCCCAAGGACAAGTGAAAGTGGTCTTATCTTAGTCTTTCGGGCTAATTTGAGTCTGATTGTACCCGCTAAACCCATCTAGGAAGGAGAAAAACTTTTTCCTCACTAGACCATCTAACACTTGATCTATGAAAGGCAAAGGAAAATGGTCCTTTTTAGTGGCCTTGTTCAGTTCCTGATAATCGACACAGATTCTCCACTTACCATTTTTCTTTGGCACTAGCACCAAAGGAGAGACCCATTCACTATCATAGATGGGGTAGATGAATCCTGCATCAAGTAGTTTTTGCAATTCTTCCTTAACAATGTCTTTAAGGGCTAGATTCATCCTCCTTTGAGGCTGCCTGACTGGTTTGCAATCCTCCTTAATGTATATATGATGAGTACATACTGAAGGGTGCACTCCCTTCATCTCCTTATAACTGCAGGTGAAGGCATCTAAATGTTTTCTTAATAAGTTGCATAGTTCCTTCTCCTAGGAGATGGATATGGATGAGTTGATTTTCAAGGTTCTTTCTGGGCCGAACTCTATATTCTTAACACGGAGAGAGGTCGGGTTGGCCACATAGAGATCAGTTATGGGATTATCTTGGGTTTCTTTCACTATATCTTCTAATGGCAACATATTGGGGGGTGGATTCTGAATTAAATTTCCAATGATATCATCCTCATTTTGTGGTTCCCCCCCATGACAGTTTTTATGGCACACCGTGGTGTAGAATAGACTTCATCCTCATCCTCCTCCTCCAACTAGAGAGGTAGATCATGTTCTAGCAGAGGTTGGGCAGGAGGGTATAGGTTTAGCTTCTTGGACACATTCCCATTCTTGATGGTCATGTTCCCAGCTCGACAACTGATGTAAGCATTGGCAGTGGCCAACCAGGGTCTTCCCAGGATGAGAGGATACCGAGTGAGCTTTACCTTCAACTGGAGAACCAAGAAATCAACAGGGTACTCCCAAGAATCAATGGTGACCATCACATCCTCCACAATCCCTTCATGGGCCATGGTGGAGCGGTTTTCTAGCTGCAGTACTGTCGTGGTCTTTCTTAAGGAGCCCTAGAGTTTGAGCTTGAGCATGGTGTCCTTTGTCATCACATTAATGGCAGCTCCCAGATCAACCAAGGTATATGGGATCATGGTGCCATTGATTTGGACATCAACTACTGGGCTTCCAAGGTCTAAATATTTCAGACAGATTACCTGCCCCAACATCAGGTCGGACAGTTGTCCTATGACATTGATGGTTGGGGCATCTCTTTTGCGCCTACCTGGATGCATGAATCACTTCTCTTTGATCATATTATTATGTATAGGCACATCCTTTATGGCTTGGAGAAGTGGTATCTTTACACATAACTATTTCAATTCTCCCAGAAGTTCAGTTTCTTCTGGGGTGGGTTGTGTTTTCCCAGATAGTCTCTAAGGAAAGGGTGGAATTGCTTTTGGTTCACTTTCCTCTTCATCTTCCTCAACCTCCTGAGGGGGAGGCTGGCTATCTAGGAGAACCTTCCCAGATCGTAGGTTAATCTCCTGAATCTCCATAGCATAGGTTGGTCATGATGGTTCCCCACTATATACTTGCTGAGCCTGTTTGTTGTTCGGGTTCAGGTTCGATTGAGCAGGAATTTGCAGTTGCCTTGGTGGAGCAGGAGGCAATGGTAGTGGCTGAGCAGGTGGTGGAGGAAAAATAGCAGGAGGAGAGTTATACTAGGGCCTCCACCCCTGATGAGATGCATTCCACTGAAGTTGTGGCTGAGAATAGGATTGAAATGCATGAGCAGTTGGTCAGCCATGATATTGAAATGGATAGGACCAAGGAGGACTTGTGGACCAGGAAGGATGAGAATGGGGGCCCTAAGAAGGTATGGAAGTGGCTTGGTTGGGATTGTAGTATGCCTGAGATGTCCCTTGCATTCCCTGCTGGTATTGTCTAGGTCCATGCGGTCTCCTTTGGTTTATGAAATAGAGTGGTTCAGTGGGTCCTTCAGCCCCTTGGTATACAACTTTAAGTCCGGGCAAGGAAGGGCACTTATCTGTAGAATAATATTCTTCACAAACTGAACAAACCTCTATGGAGTTCAATGGACATTCGTTCCTAGGATGCCTTCTGGTGCAATTAGGACAAAAAGTGGCCAAATCCCTCTCTGCTTCCTCTTGTTTCCATTTGATATGCAAGGTATCCATTTGCATGGAAAATGTCTGCAGCATCTCACTCTTGAAGTCTTCTAGCATGTGTCCAAGTTCAACTTTTATGGATGAACTGGATGAGGAGGTACTGACTATGGGTTGACTCCCCCTACCTCTCTTTCTGGCTGCCCTAGAATGGTTTCTAAAGATAGTCTTTATGTCTTCATAAGGTAGTTGGTAGATGTCTCCCCCAGCCAACAGATGGAGGGTTTCTAGAAGGTCTTCCGGAATTCCCCTGAGTAGGACCAACTTCAGTGATTCGGTGTCAAGTGTGCACCTGACCCTTTTATAATTGAACTAGAACCTCTCTTCATAATCTTCCAATGATTCATCACTTCCCATGGTCATTCGGAAGATTTCTTCCTTGGTGTCTTTTGACCTACAGTAGTCTCGATATTTGTTATTGAAGGCTTGCTGCATCTGAGCCCAAGTTGTGATGCTATTGCTAGGTAACCCCATGAACCAGCGCAATGCTGCATCCTTGAGGGTAGAAGGGAATAGTTTCAACTTTTGCTCATCTTCTGCATAGTCATAGGTTTGACAGATAACAACAAACTCAAACAAGAAGGTGTCAGGATCTTCTGTAGTCAATCCATGGAAGTGAAGTAGGGCTAAAGGGATTATGTTTTCCATTTTAGTGTCCCCATTGGTTTCTCAGATGGGAAAGGTACCCTCTACTCTTTCTCCATTCCCCCTAACATTTTTGTTTTCAGCCATTGTCTCAGGAGGGATGTTTTCTTCTTCTTCTTCCCCTATAGGTTCTTCAAATATCTCTGGTTGTTCACCTAAAGGGTCTTCTAGATCATTGGCACCGAAGAAGAGAGAAGGGTGGCTATGTGATGTGGTGGGAGTGTTGAGTAAGGATTTTCCTGAATTATCTCTGTTCCTATGAGGCATGAAAGGAAATCTTTTTTGGTTGGTTTTTGTTTTTTCTACTTGTACCTGCAAAACCAAATTGATTGAACAAACAAATTGCAACTAATTGAAATGAACTTGCTAAAATGAAATTGCAGAACTGAAGAAGGAAAGAAAATAAAATGCAGAAAGGAAATGACTAATCTACTTTTGCAGAATTGAAACTGCAGAATTGAAAAGGAAGTAGGGAAATGACTAATCTACTTTTACTAAAATGGAAATTGCAGAATTGAAATGAAAGCAAGGAAATGGCTAATCTACTTTTGCTGGAATGGAAATTGCAGAATTGAAATGAAATCAAAGAAATGGCTAATCTACTTTTGTTGGAATGGAAATTGCAGAATTGAAATGAAAGCAAGGAAATGTAGAAATTGAAAGAAACAACTACTCTACTTTTGCTGAAATAAACTACTTAGCAGAATGTTGCAGTAGGAAATATAAGAAAAGCAGTAATCACACAATACTCTGATGCTTCCTCAGCAACGATGCCAAAAAGTGGTGAGCACCAATATTGCAACAATAATGATGCAACTCCTGGGCTTCCTACTTTACTTTTATCAACCCGATAGTTTGTAACAAACTTGGAAGTGACGATGTTGTATGCACAAGTACTAGTTCTTACTGCAGGCTGTCACTTGGTCAGCTGGCGCAAGATCACTAGGAGCTCAAGCCAAATTCTATGAATTCCAGAAGAAGCTTTATATGTGATGAAAGAAAGGAAAGCTTAACCTACAGAGGCTACTCTACCAGTAGAAAGTGAAAGAAGATTGAAATGTGAAGTAACCATAGAAAACCCTAATTAACCAGCTAACCCTACTTTTGCAGAAAGAGAGGTGAAAAACCATAAGATGAATGCCATTACCTACTTAGGAGATAAACAACATCTATTAAATCTATTTCTAGAAGGAAATGAGAAAAAAAACATCTTTTTGGATTTTTATGTATTTTTAGGTGAAATTGTCATGCATGTAATTTATTTGTTTGTGAATTTGGCAGCAATTAGGTGATGATGGAGGGTGAATTTGGAGTTTGTAGAGGTGTAGGAAGGTGTGGAGGGGTCCTAGGAGGTCCCAGGTGGCCTCCTGGAGGCTTTCCATGCAATCGGACTTCGAAAAGACACCTACAGGAGGTTGCAGGAGAGATACAGGAGGTCTACAGGAGGATGTCAAGAGCTATTTTAGAGGTTTTGAAGGTGGGAAAATGGGTGGAAAGGGTATCTGAGGGCTAGGAGGATGTGTTAAGGTGTCTAAGGTTCATCAAGAAAGATTAGGGAAGAGAAATATGGTTGGACTTGTTCAAGGAAAGAGAGAAAGTTCATGAGAAAAGTGTAGAAAATTAGGGCAGATTTGTGAGGGACTTTGGATGACCTGTGGAACATGGATAAAAAAGAGATGGTGATGGCTGATTGTTTGACTTATTTTGAGTAGAGATGAACTGCAAGAGAACTGAAAATCAAGCTCTAAAACTAAGCAATCAAAGAAACTAGCTACACTAAAAAACAAAACTATTCCTCAAACTAGTCTAAATTCTGATCTAGGAAAGTAAATGTTGAAAAATGCTATATGGAAAGAAAGAATGGAAAGAAATTTATTGTAAAGAAAAAATTGAGCATGATGAAATAGATCTATAGCAAAGCATTAACCTTCTAACAAGTTGCAACACTAGAAATCCTATGGCAAAGGCAAATCTGTGTTTTTTGTGGCAGCAATAAGGTCTTGGCCTCAGTTCATGGTTCCAAAGGGGAGAAAGGAGGCCAAGGCTCTGTTGATGGCCTTTTTGTATCTTCTTCTATCACTATTCAACCTGCTACAGCAAACTGAAATGGAAAAAACTTTTTAAATTACCAAAAGAAACCTATTCTTGACTAAGGAAGGAATCTAACTAAGAACAGATCATTCATAAACTGAAACAAAGAATATAAATACAAAGCAAGAGGTGCTTGGCTACTTGGATTGCGCCCTAACCCAAGAGCTTCAGCCCTCTGAGGTAACTCAGTGCTAGCTTAGAAACAATCTCATCTTCATTATCAAAATAACAGTAACGTTACATGAAACTGTCTACAAAAGTAAGCCCAAAGTTGAGCAGAGAAAAGCTGCAACAAAAGTGCAAAAATTTGACTAACATCCAACAACCTAATGAGGCCCTAGGCCTCTCTACTTATGCAACTGAAGCTCCCAACAACTTCCCTAAAATCAGGGAGGCTTGGCTCCCAAAACTTGAAATAGACAATAGTTATACTCCACTTGCTCGGTTGCCTCTTTGGTGCATTGATGTGGTTGCTTGTGCTCCAAGCTTTCTGAAGGATAATTTGAAGTAGGGAGTCATAAATGAGGGGGAAACCCTCCTATAAATCCTCTCCCTTATTTTCTTTGAATATTTGCTGCCAAATGTTCATTAAATCTTTGACTTTATCTCCAAAATTGACCAAAAATCTGCATTAAGCACACATTAGACTTCAAGGCATAATGACCAACCCAACTCACTCTATTAGCATAAATATAATCAAAAACATGCAATAAACTAATGAGAATGGTGGATTAAGCTAGGTTAAGAGGCAAAATGAGCCCATATAATTACCCATTTATAGGGATCATCAGGAACCACAGAACTGCTGCACACATTAACAACAATGCTACTTTGCAGCTTGTACAGAGTTCCAATCCAAACTCGCCACATCAATACTAGTGCTCCCCGAACCATCTTGTAGGTATCCTTCTCAAACATTGTTTTTACACCTGCATCATCAAGCTTTCTTACAGAAATTAGATTTCTGGCCAATGCAGGAATATGCAGAACACCTGGAAGTGTTCTAACCCTTCCACCTTGCAACTTCAACTTTACTTTTCTGCGACCAATGATTCTAGCCTTCCTATCATCCCCCAAGAAGACATCACCGCCATCATATTTCTCATACTCACAGAACCACTCTCTATGGGGAGTGAAGTGAAAGGATGCACCTAATTCAATCAACCATGCCTCATGATCTACATGTTTACTCGAAGAAGCCAAGTACACATCCCCACATTCATTTGAGGTGGTTTTCGCCTCTGCAGAAGGAGCATCCTCAGATCCCTTTTCCTTTATCAAGAGCTTTATATTTACAGTCCCTTTTGTAGTGCCCTTCCTTTCCGCATTTCCAGCGCACCACCTTTACAGGTTTTCCTGGAGATTTAGATCTCCCTCTAAATTTAGATCTCCCACTCGATGACTTATTTTTGTTTATGTTTTTGGACCATCCTCATACAGACAAGGCATCACCATTCTAGCTCTCCATATTTTTCCATCTCATCCCCTCCGTCAGCAAGGATGATACTATTTCATCAAATTGCAAGGAAGTTGCATTTCTACCTATTGCAATAACCAGACTATCCCACGAATCTGGTAGAGAACACAAAAAACTAATGCACTTATATTGATCTGAAATTTTGATATCAACTGATGATAACTGACTTACCACAGTATTAAACGCATTCAGATGCTTTATCACCGAGTCTCAATCTTTCATATTTAGGTTATACAACTTTTTTTGTAGGAACAGTTTATTCACCAGAGACTTAGATTGGTACAAAGTCCCTAACTTGACCCACCAAGCCTTACCCGTAGCTTCCCTTGATACATTTAGAAATGATGAAACTGAGACACACAATCGTATTGTGCTCTTTTCCTTTCGATCTAACTTCTTCCATTCTTCACCAGACACTCCCGTTGGTTTAGTACCTGGATCTACCACGATCCACTGATCTTTATCCACCAACAGATCCTCCATCTTGAGTTTCCACAACTCAAAATTCTGACCATTAAATTTCTCGATCTCTATCTTTCCACTGCTTTCCATCCTCTTTCACCACTAGAATCAATCCCACAAATCTCCCACTGAACAAGGTCTACCACAGGCCCGAGCGAAACCCCTCAGCAATAAAGGCGTCCCCTTGAAGCCAAAATAGCTCTGATACCAAATGTAGGTTTTAACCCTGTTGTGGGGAAAAGTATCCAACACGGAATGACCCTATCCCACTCTAAGGGTGATAGTTCCTTAGCAACAGCTGAAGCAAAGCTATCTAAAGTTACTTCTTTATGACATGCAAGAGATGAAAGGAAGAGATCCACTTACCGATGTCTTGCGCAAATGGTCGATCCAATCTCCTCTATTTGCCGCTTGCTCCCAGCTCCAAGTCTTCTCACGGGCCCAGCTACATGAGATCCTGCGAACAAGACAAGAAAGGGAAACTACAAGAAGCATGCATTCATAATTGATTCAAGGATTAGCATAAATCAAATACGCAAGTAAGACAATACACCATTGAAACACATGCGAATAGAAGAACCTCAAATGCTTTATTAATATAAGGAAGTAAGGTTCAGGCGGTGATACAACTGTGAGAGGTCCAAGCTAGCATCACCTTCCCGACGGAAAGAAATCTCCTCTTCACCTCCCTCAAGCAATCACCCAATACTCACAACTGTAAACCAACAACAATTCTTTGCACAAAATTCCGCCCTCTAGATCCCATGGGATGAGATCCTTATATAGAGTTTTGGAGTGAAGATAAGTCAGCTTGATGTGTGACTTGTTGTCCTCTTCAACTCCAGTTGTTCTTCAGTCCTTGAGTCCACTCGGAGTTTCTACCTTCCACTTGGAGTTTTAGAACCTCTTTACTCATCATTAGGCGAATCTTCTGATCCAAGTGTCATTTTGGAAGCTTCCTGGGCACTGGCACATTGAGAAAAGATTCCTCCACATGTCAAAGTACGCCCAGCGCAGGTAGCCTTTCTTGCACTTGCTATGCAGCGCAGGTACACCATAGAGCTTTTGACATTCAGCGCAGATGCTTAGTGGAGCAGCTGCTTTGATCCAAAATTGACCTGTTTTTGAGTGTTTTTCAGTGGAGAACTGATCTGTAGTGCTGTGGTTTGCTGACCTTGTTCCTCTAGGGGTAGGAACAACATGTTTAGGGACTTTGGATCCCTCAGATTATTGACATTTCATGCTCCATGATGTAAGGCACAAAAATGTCTATAACAGTTGCCCCCTAAAGTATGAGGTCGTTTATCGGGTGAAATGCTTTATTAGGAGGATCCGAAGTTCATTCAATCGTCAGGAGGTGACCTGTAACAAAATACAATACAATACATTATCTTTTCATACTTTCTTTTCATGATCTAGCTGATGCGGGCATTTCCCATGCTCAGCTTTATAAATACATTTGCTGTACATAAACAGACGATCGTCTGATAATAGACTGATAATTCTCTGCTTTTAATTATCATCCCTTTAGTAGGATGATCATCTGCTGCACATGTCTATGTTTTTATCTCCTGAATATATATCGCAACCCGGATGGATGGAACTAGATCCGGGGTCTTCAAACTTGTCCGATCTTTACTCTAGTACAAGTCGATCCATGTGAGAATTTCTTGAAGTCGAACATGGAAAGACATCGCTTGATTACCAGTCAATAATGTAAACTGTTAACAAGCGCGAGAGGAATCACCGATAATGATGATGACCCTCAAGGTACTGCAGCACAATTCACGTGGCGTGAATATAGGATCTGACGTCGAACACCACGCAAAGTCTCCCGGTCGAAGGTCATTAATGTATACCTATCGCCGGAAGTGAGAAACTTGCCATTGAGGTATGCAAGCTTCAAAGTACTGAGGGGGTGTTCCTAGATCAACTTCTTGGATAGTGAGCTGATGTCGACAAGAAGCGATCCGTCAAAGGAGGGCCTTAATGAATCCCACATCAGTGACACGGAACGGAGCTAGTGATGATGGTGAAAACGATCTGTGAAATATGATTCAGGGTGGCGGTCATGGAAGGATGAAAGATGATGTATGGTAGTGGATGGGACCCGGTTGACACTTTCTGAATGACATCTCTTGAACATATAACGACACTGATGTGATGGATCGGTAGCATTACCCCATGTATGGATGGTATGGCGAGACCATGGTGAAGGGACCGGTGAATGATAATAACCCAACCCGATATTTACGGAGGCAAAAGTGTCATGTTCAAGAGCGACTTGCTACCATTTAAGCTTTGAGGTTCTTCCCAATTTTTCCCCAGTCATTTCTGACCAATACCTCTTTATTTTTGTCAAGCTTGAGGAGGATAACATATGCTTGTTCTATAACCTACCCTTCGGGCAAGCCCATCGCTATGTTTTAACGAGCTTAACGATAGGGAAACTCGTTCTCGTCTAAAGACAAGTTTGTTGCTATCTAATATTTTTAACGAGCCCAGCGACAAAGACAACTCGGTCCTTTTCATCTTTAGAGAGTCTGAAAAGGGTACATAAAGTGGACTCCATGGGTCCTTTTTCGTCATCTAATCCCTTAAGTCTGAAAAAGTATAAAACAATACAGAAGGGATGAATGCTCGATATCTTTATCGAGCCGAACTAGACAAGCGCTCGATCTTTTTGTGCAATAATCCCTCAGGTCCAAAAAGATTAAAATCTAGAGGAGGGATAGCTCTTCCGGTCCTTTTAACGAGCTGGAAGGCCAAAACTCGGCAAACTTTTCATATTTTACGAGTCAGTGAAAAGAGCTCAAAGAAGACTCGTATTTTGAGGAACGAGTGATAAACAGGGATAGCAGCAGATTCCAAGTACAGGTTGGAATTTTCCAATCACGGCAGTGTCACAAGGATGGCCAAGGTGAAATCACTCTTCGCAGCTATCCCTCAAAATAGGTAAACAATCAAGTGGATGTGAATGATCGGCCAAATGAAAAGTGGAGGTGACGGTGCACAAACACGACCAAGGCTTTTATGGCTGATGAATTTACGGTCTCAAATGGTTATTTACCGGTTCATTTTTTCTGGATGAGCTTGAACTCTGGGGGAAGCTTGCTCACATGCTTATGTTTATTTTTTAACGAGCATGAAGTCCGCGTTAAAACTGCTCGGATCTTGCGTTTATTTTTTAACGAGCATGAACTTTGCCAAAACTGCTCGTTTTTACCAGTCATAAAGTAGGAAGGTCTCATGGAAGATCGCTATTTTTTAAAGAGCTTCATCTCCCTACGTATTGCTCCATATCCTCTCTTTGTGCAAGCTGGGTATCGGCTAATCCTACGAGTTTAACGGGTTAGACCTACAGGTTTAAAGGGGGGACCTAAAAAACTAAAAAAACAAAATAGCCGCCCGTGCTTGCATTCCAAGAGGTTTGCATGCCCCCAGGTGTAAGTCTAATTTCAAGGTCGCCCCTACTTGTCCGTCGAAAACCCTTGTTTTCAATGGGTGAGGCTTACCTCTTTCAGGTTATCCAAAGATCGTTCTGCTAATCCTTTCAAACAGAAACTTTCTTCGGCGATGTCTATCATTAGGTTACACAAAGATGGTTACAATTTGTTGCAGCAATAGAATCTCTTTCTTTGGAGGCTGCCCCTACTTATCCTTTAAAACATTTGTTTTAATGGGTGAGGCTTGCCTTTTACCCAAAGATGGTTACTACTTGCTGCCGCAAACGGATCCCCTTCTTTGGCAGAGCCTACTTTTTTAGACAAAGGTGAGTAACGGGCCCCCGTCCTCCCAAATAACTTTAACAAAAGAATCTTTTTCCAGAACAACCCCATTCCTAACTGCCCCTTCCTCTGCATGAGATCTCTTGCCGGCTCTTCTGTTTTATGAAGATGAAGGAGGGGACGGGGTAAGGACTAGTCATATTCTCCCGCGGAAATTCTACTTTACACCCAAGGTTTTCTCTGACCTCAGCAGACCAGGATGCATGCCCCCTGGGTTCCGGCCCTACTTTCCCGAATCACTCACATTCATCAGGAAGAAGAACCGGAGGTAGAGACCTTTCTTGATCAAATAGACCATTCAGGATAGGTATGTGACTATTTGCGATGCGTGATCCCGGAAATGAAAGTTGGTCTACGAGCTTGACCATTCTTCCTTCGTATGGAAAACACATTATTCGAAAGAGTGAGGAGACTATTGCTTCCATGCAATATATGTAGTCTCGTCCAAGGAGTAGGTTATAATCCAAGGGTCCTTGGACGACCATCAAACTCATCTTGACAGCCTTCCCTTTCAATGTAATAGGCACATTAGGTAGAATCCCTAATGGTCGACTGGTTCCTTTGTCAAAACCCGAGAGATTTCTTATCTCAGGCAAAAGCGCCGGGCAACCCAGTGCTTTCCAAGCAATAGAGGACAGGATACTCACAGATGCCCCTTCATCAATGATAGTCCCAGCCATCACCATTTTGTATATTTGGACTATAATTCTAAATGGTATACTGGCTGGTAACCGGGGTCTGCCTAGTTGGTTCCAATCAAAGGACACAACCAGGTTGCTTGGTGGTGGGACCGAATATACGGCCGGGTATGATCCTGACGATGCTCCTTCCTGCGATAAAGGAGTGGGCACATTGCCCTGATGTTCATCAGAATCGGTGTTGACGAAAAGAATCTGGACGGTGTCATCCTTACTCTCTTCGGTAGGGGTGTCAGCTGAAGATGAATCCTCAGTGACTGTGGTATTTGAAGATGAAACTTCTGAAAGGAGAATCGGGTCA
Organism: Pinus tabuliformis; assembly: GCA_031772625.1. Lineage (NCBI taxonomy): Eukaryota > Viridiplantae > Streptophyta > Pinopsida > Pinales > Pinaceae > Pinus > Pinus tabuliformis. The sequence continues at coordinate 676,075,643 of CM062807.1, forward strand.
ACTGCCGTTTCGACCTTTGGACTTTCGTCCGGTCCGGATTCAGTAGGTTCACTTTCAGTGACTGACACTTCAGCTGGCCCTATGAGCGGGGCAGCTGTATTTTCAACCAACGAAGGACTTGGCGCGAGTTTTTGGTATCCAGGAGGAAGTAGCAACGGTGCAACCGGTTGATCTTCCAAAACTCTCTTGGCTTCGTCTAAAAAGGGACAACGACGGAGGGTGTGATTGCCTTCACACAGTTCGCAGGGGAATCTCATTCCCCTTCGTCGTCTAGGACCTTCACTTTCGTTGGTCGACGGTAAGCATTCAACCTGGTGGTCAGAGGTTGACGCTTCCGAACTGTGCAAACGAGGGGACCAGTCCCTTAGTATCCGGGGAATACTGGGACAATCATGGTGGATGTGGTCCCCTCTACATATGACACATGGCGATTTGGGCCCGGTCCGTGCTGTGTGTGGATTTTTGTTAGATGCCTTTTGCTTGCCCCCAGGCGCCTTTGGCTCCTTCTGCTTCTTTTCTTTCTTCTTCTTTTCCTTCTTCTTTTCTATGGGAGCTCTGCTTTCGGCGGCTTGGCCTCTCGAAGAAGAAGGATCGGAGGAAGGCTTATAAGAAGTGGAAGGCTAGAGGGTAGCTTTAGACTGGTCTAACTGTTGACTCGACTGTTCAGGAACGGTGGTGGTCTGAACTACAGTGGTTGAGAACAGCCAAACTGGCAGGCCAATTGTCAGTCCTGGAAGCGACAACGTGGCCATGTGGGGCGCACCAACTTCTCCCCAAGAGGAGAAAGGGCTAGGGGTCCCACCATGTGGAATCCCTTGGTTGGTGTGTTCCATGTTCTCAACCTAAAGATCAACGTAGGAATAAGGGGTGATTATGTTCCGTTTAGAATGAATTTTATATGACGACGCTTTAGACACAACTTGCTTTTTCACTTTTTAAGAGTCGAGAAAAAGCTAAAGATGACTCTAGTCTCCTTCGATGTATTAACGAGCCCGAAGTGACAAATGCTCGGATGGACCTTTTCAGTTATAGAGTTTGAAAAAGGCCAAAAGAAACTACTCTGGAGTTCTAGGCAGAGGGTGTGCCAAACCTTTCGCGAAAACACAGAATACGTTTTACGGTACGAGTGGTCGATCTTCGTGAATGCTGTGTTCACTGCATCGCGATCAGTAGGGCGGCCGACACGGCTTCCTATGGATAAAGGCTTTGTTCCTATAGGGGTCCCCCAATATACGCGACGATACGCGGGGGCACAAGTCCGTATTAGTGCTATCGTCCCTCAGGAGGAATCACCCACCTTCGTAGAGATCGACAGTCACTATGTTTAACGATGCCGGTTCACGTCTCTACCTAGACCTCTACTGTGTTTCGTTATGTTTCAAAGTGTTGTTAGGTAAATTCAGTTCGTTTTAGGTTGATCTTGCTTAGCAGTTTGCCTTTATGGATCACCACGTGATGTATGATACAACTCCTAAATGCAGTCTAAGGATGATAAGCAAGCTTTTTCAATTCTTTCAACTTATGAAAATCTTAACTACTGAAGGAAAAGAAAGACATCATCTTTTCAAACAGATCATAGAGCACACACTGATGCACTTTTCCTAAATCGACATGCAAACTGTCAAAATGCACATGCACAATGCAAGTATTTCTTTTCTTCTTCCTTAATGTTGATGTATTACAAAAAGAAAGCTGTTGTATGATTTCGAATTCAATTTCAAGCGAAAGCAAACAATTTTTTGTCCAATAATCAAAAGAACACCTTAAGATTCACTCGTTTCGACACAAGAAATACTGAAATTCGAACCATATAACGAAAGCAAATGCTCAAGCAGCTATGAACAATAGTAAACTAGCTCTTAGAATCACAACGACACTTTCTTACAGGTCTAGATCCAAGAGGTCACAGCAAGACTAGTTCACTTTCGCTACGGGAAACTGTGAATGACAGCAAGAAATACAATAAGAACAATCACGGTTTCTTCATACAACTGAGGCGAAATGAAGGCAAAGAAAGGTAGTTTCAGCTGGGTATACAGGTTGACAACAGGCTGCAAAAACAATATTGAAAACTGGGCAACAGACAGTGGGGAACCCCAGTTGCACAAGGCAAAACTGGATCAGCGCAGGTGCTGCACTGTCAATCTGACATGCAGCGCAGGTAGCCCCTTCAGGACCTGTGTTGCAGCGCAGGTAGCCTTTGCTGCAGCTGCACTGAAGAGACAACTCTCGTCTCTCTCAGATTCCGGGTCATAGTTTGCTCAAAAATCAATGGTTTTTGGCCAAATCAGAGGCTATCAGTCAAGTATACACTAGAGGATGATTAAGGAAGATGAACACTATCAAAAAGAGCTAAAAAGAGTCCTTGTGGATCAGCTCTTCAAATCATAAACATGCCCAGCACTGAGCTAGAGTAGCTGCCCTCTACTTTGCATTCGAAGTATTCGAATGCAGTTCGATTCGGTACTCCCTTGGTTTAGGAAATGAATAGCAAGAAACACAAGCTACCAACAAGACACGATCCCCAGCGGAGTCGCCAGTCTGTTGTGGGGAAAAGTATCCAACACGGAATGACCCTATCCCACTCTAAGGGTGATAGTTCCTTAGCAACAGCTGAAGCAAAGCTATCTAAAGTTACTTCTTTATGACATGCAAGAGATGAAAGGAAGAGATCCACTTACCGATGTCTTGCGCAAATGGTCGATCCAATCTCCTCTATTTGCCGCTTGCTCCCAGCTCCAAGTCTTCTCACGGGCCCAGCTACATGAGATCCTGCGAACAAGACAAGAAAGGGAAACTACAAGAAGCATGCATTCATAATTGATTCAAGGATTAGCATAAATCAAATACGCAAGTAAGACAATACACCATTGAAACACATGCGAATAGAAGAACCTCAAATGCTTTATTAATATAAGGAAGTAAGGTTCAGGCGGTGATACAACCGTGAGAGGTCCAATCCAACATCACCTTCCCAACGGAAAGAAATCTCCTCTTCACCTCCCTCAAGCAATCACCCAATACTCACAACTGTAAACCAACAGCAATTCTTTGCACAAAATTCCGCCCTCTAGATCCCATGGGATGAGATCCTTATATAGAGTTTTGGAGTGAAGATAAGTCAGCTTGATGTGTGACTTGTTGTCCTCTTCAACTCTAGTTGTTCTTCAGTCCTTGAGTCCACTCGGAGTTTCTACCTTCCACTTGGAGTTTTAGAACCTCTTTACTCATCATTAGGCGAATCTTCTGATCCAAGTGTCATTTTGGAAGCTTCCTGGGCACTGGCACATTGAGAAAAGATTCCTCCACATGTCAAAGTACGCCCAGTGCAGGTAGCCTTTGTTGCACTTGCTATGCAGCGCAGGTACACCATAGAGCTTTTGACATTCAGTGCAGATGCTTAGTGGAGCAGCTGCTTTGATCCAAAATTGACCTGTTTTTGAGTGTTTTTCAGTGGAGAACTGATCTGTAGTGCTGTGGTTTGCTGACCTTGTTCCTCTAGGGGTAGGAACAACATGTTTAGGGACTTTGGATCCCTCAGATTATTGACATTTCATGCTCCATGATGTAAGGCACAAAAATGTCTATAACAAACTTCGTACATAAATTACCTGCATACGAATTCTAAAACACAGAAAATAAATAATGCGAGAGCACATAAAAACATATACACATATATCTTCCCCTAGATTCCAAAACCGGGACTACTAGCTTGATTTTTCATTATATTCCTTTCAATGTTACAATACATATTTATACATGCCAAAGCATCCAATACCATGGACCAAAAACCATCGCGTCCAAAAAAATGGACCAAAAACCATTGCATCCAAAGCCATGTGTGAAAATCATGCACAAAACCATAGGTAGGTCCACCCAACCTAACATAGGGTCCAAAACTTGCACCCCTCAAACCCACTGCGACTCCTCCCATTACACAATCAACACAACGAAGGGGGCACTCTAACCCCCTAGTTAACTACGTGGGCTAGTCGTGGAAATAATATAACACAACCCAACATTATAGTAGATTAGTGCCTCTAGATATTAGTCCCTTGACATTAGGTATTTTAGGCATTTTTATGTATCTTTCTGTAGCTTGTGTTCCCTCTCTTGCTTAGCGGCTTGGTAACCCTTTTGGGTGGGGTTTTTGTGCTTGATTGTCTCTTTATTTTCTATCATTTTCAGATTTATTTACAGTATTTCAACACTTTATTTTCAACAGCACATGGTATCATAAAACATGCTCAAATAACTCATTCAATTGACACATTATTTTCACACGGTCACACCTTAAGTGAACGTGAGCTTGGTTAACACCGCCAAGCCAAGACTTGAAACACTACACTTTAATAACTCAACGCACATAGATTAAGCCCAGTTGGGGACCAGGTCAAAACAATCTTTATAGTGTAGGTGTAGGATCAGTGGGATAGGCTTCCAATAACACCCATCGATCTCTTTCATTGAGAAATAAAAGTTGACATATTAGGGATTGTTTGAGGATTTATATCACCTATATTCTAGAGGCATTTTTCTTTGATAGAACGTGTTTGCTTGTATTAGAGTGGTATCATTAATATAGTTAGTTTACACTTAGCACAATTGCACTAGGTGTTTTCTTGTTTTTGTTCCCCCTGGGCATTTGTCGTGAAGCCTTTGAGGTCTTCAGCCCCAGTTCCCGTTAGGACATATTACTCCTCCCCGTCGAGTTAGAGTACATCCTTCCAGTCCTTCATTGACTCATTATTTTGATTTTTATTCTAATGATTCATCTTGTTCCTCATTTGATTCCTCGTTTTCTCAACCTAATCACCACCATGTTAGGCACCAACATTCATGCTGGAAACCAGGGTCGTAATCTAGGTACCAACCAGGCTAGCCCCACCAGTGTGGTCACTCCTACTCCATTTATTCCTTTTATGGCTCGTTTGAGTCTCCAAGATTTCAGCTAGCTCATCAACGATCCTCTTCTCCATGATCCCATTTAGCCATCTATGCCAACCAAACTCCCCTCAAACATCCCAAAGTTTGAAGGTAATCCTAGAGAAAATCCCACTAATCATGTTAGATCATTCCACATGTGGTGTTCATCGAATTCCATTACTGAAGACTCCATTCGTCTTCATCTGTTCCAACGAACGCTTATTGGATTTGCTGCTAAGTGGAATGTCGATCAACCCATAGCCACTCATTCCATTTTTGAGACTATTTCCAAATATTTTCTTTCCTATTTCTAGTTACCTCTTCGTTATGACACTGATACTGAACTATTGACTTCTTTCTGTAAAACTTCTGCCACTCACCTATCCAACCATATTCAGGAATGGTATAGAAGGATGAGCATCTCTAGAGCTCCTGAGATCAAAGACCACATCTATATGGATTGGTTCCTTAGATCGCTTTTGGCCCCCATTGCTAAATATTTCGCATCGCAATTCCCCAGTCTAAGTAAGATTCGCTCCAAGTAGCATTAAAACTTAATCTGATTTACGCCTAGTGAGGTTATGTCTACATTGTCATCCCCGATTTGCCTCGACTTGGTGCTTCTAATGCACTGGGGGAATCTCATGTCATGGATGGCATAGTTGGAACCATTTTACATCCTCAACCATATTCTACACCTCCGATGAGTTATGGCCCACCTCAAGGAGGGACCAGTTCCTCTTACATTTATCCCTCCCCCAATCCTCCACATGGAAACTCTTATCTAGGTCCCAACACATTATATGCATATCCCCATCCACATCAACATATGCTAGGGCCATTTGTTGCACCACCTATTTTTCCCAATGTTTTCCCTTCTCCTTATTACCATTATGCATTGCATAGCGCTCCATCCCCTCTAGCAACATCGACCTAGCCCCCCATGCCTACTCCCCCACTGCCACATCAGCCACCTCTTCCACAAGGTTAAGTGTATGCTCCATAGAGCAGAACCAATCCCCCTAAGCCAAAGAAAAAGAACAAGGGGGAGGGTAACTAGAACCAAAAATCTCAAGGTAATCAAGACAACTAGGGTCCTCCACCTGATGCACCTCAGGGTCCTCAGCCTAATCCTGCAACCCAAAAATAGGGCAGAGAACCCAAGAAAAACAAGGGTCTTCACATTAACAAAACTTGTGCCTGTTGGGGCGTATCTGGTCATTATAATCATGAGAGTCCCCTTTTACCTCAGATGTGTCAAGTATGGGAAGCAAAATCAGTTTCTTCTCAAGGACTACAACCCATTGCTCCTCCTTCCCCTCCTGATTCATCTTAATTGGTAGTGCTTGTCAATCCTTTTCCTCACCAAGTATATATTGCTACCCAACCTACACAAGCTTGGGAAGCTTAGCCAACTCCACCATCTCATCATCATGATTATTAGATTCTTATGATGAATTCTGATGAATTCAATACCAATCAAGTCAACCTTTATACTTGATCACACCAATATGACAAGCCATCCACTAAGTCAACAACTGAGTCCCAAACCCAAATTTCCACTGACCATTTATGGCCATCTAATGGTACCATACAATTCCCTCAGCATAAGGTCAAGGTTATTCCTAAGATCCTCAAAGGTCCATTACATTGGAATACTACTTCTGCTAAAGTCGTCCATACCTATAGCATAGTAGATTACTTAGCGCAGTGTCCTGCTGCCATGCCAATGCTGGAAGTCCTCGAGACGTGCCCATCCCAATAGAAATATCTACTCTATGATTTGGGTTCCATGGATCCCCAAGATGATCATATGATTCTCTTTCATTTTGACAAGTCAGAAAATCCTCCCCCACCTTCATCCGTTGCATTTCAAATACCAGTCTTCATTAGAAATGCCACTCTTCATTGGTGTATCATAGATGAAGTTGCCTCCACCAGTGTGATGGATACCAGTGTTTGGAAGTGACTTGGTTCCCTGGAACATTCCCCATCCACCATCACTCTCCGTGCTTGGGACGGCCATGCCTCATATCCCCTTGGCTTATATTGCAACCGTCCAATCACAATTGCTAGCAAGGCTGTCTCTATTGACATTCAAGTCATCGATACTCCCTTAGACTATAATATCCTTTTGGGTCATATTTATACCTATGCCATGTCATCTATCACATATGTGGTTCACCATAAGATGTGATTTCCCCACAATGGAAATATTGTCATCATTGATCAGTTGACATACTATGATCCCAAAGCCGAGACTTCATCTCAGTCCAACATCTCATCCATGACAAACAATAAGACTATTCACTAATGTCCCTATAGGAGTCTACAAACATTCCACTTTTCTTGGTTCTTATCATATTCTGCCACCTACTCCTTATGAGCCTATCTCATCTAGTTTTTTCATGCTCCAAGAATCACAAGACGCCCAGAAAAGGTTTGGTATTCCATCAAAGTAGAAAACACCTCCACAACCTCTTATTCCTAACTCAACCCAACTTTCGAGTACTACTCCGTAAGGATCATTTCCTTCTACTGGTGTCTCTCCTAATCCATTTCCACCCGAAACTATTCCCCCATGTCTTAACCATCTCGGAGTTGTTCCTCCACGCCATTATCCTTATAGTTAGGTACTATTCTTATTCCCCCCTTGGAGTTTATTCTACACCTATTATGGCTACATTGATTTTACCGAACATTACCTTGGGGACCCTAGTCTAGTACATTGATCCTCCCACAAACACTCCCCCCAATCAACTCAAACCTTACACTGCTTTGACCCTAGTCCAACCTGCTATTCCTAGCCCTGCCTTTGCTTCAGTTCCACAAAAACCTCGACAAAAACCTACTCCTATTAAGAAATCATCTGGCGAGGGGGACAAAGCCCAAAGAAAGGGAACCAAAGATAAGGCACCCCCAACAACTCCAGCTCCTCCTAAGCCGTCAAATCTTGTTACTACATGTGATTTTTGTGATGTTGTTGGTCATGACACCAATAATTGTCCCAAACTCCCTCGTGTCAAGAATGTAGTCTCTGACACCTTCCCTGATTCCAACATTCCTGAGGTCCATGTCACCTTACCTGAGCCAGCTAAGAAGAATAGATCATTACGCATGAATCACCCATGTGCTTTGTATAATTATTATGGTCATTGTTATCAACATTGTCCCTGTCTCGTATATTTCATGATACACTTCAAGTGCTTTGCGAATTAGAGGCCACTCGTAGTGAATCCACCTCTCCTCTACCTGCGGATTCTAGTCCTACTCCTACACCAGAACAAGAGGTATCTCAAACACCCATTGTGATCCCTCTCCCTAATGCCGAGATGATGGATAGTACCACTACCATTCTCTACCTGTTGTCATCCATGATATTGATGCATTGAAACTCCCTTGATTTCTCCTATTTTGATTCTGTTGAACATTCCTCAACGAACACCCTGGCCTCAAGATCAGTAGATATTCCATCTACTCGTCATATGTATTCCATCCTTAATGATGCAAATGTGAACCTTGTCTCTCATGAAGATTCCTCAGGTAGCTCTTGTCCATCATGTGGTCCCTATTACTCTAGTCCACCCATACTCCATTCTGATGAAGACATCATGGAAGATATGACCACTCTTGATTATCCTTGGGATGATATGCACCATTGCGCATACTTCCTTCCGCAACAAACCCATGACCAATATGTTGTGGAGTCAAAAGACTTCATTTTGGGTCAATTCGATTGGTTTAGAAATCCATTCCTACACCTAATTATTTTGAAGAAGGAAATATGGATAACATTTCCCCTACCATCATAATTAACATTTTGAATAAACCGGGATTGAAGAAAATATCATCTTGGGAGCACATTGCACCTCAAAATAAATTGACTCTTACACCAAGTTATTCAAGGTATTCTGTGATGTTTTAGCCTGGCCTTATTCTAAAATTCTTGGACTTGATCCCGCCATTGTTTAACATCACATAGACACTTGGCCTGATAACATACCTGTCCTCCAAAAGAAAAGGCCTATCCATCCTTCCAAACATGAAGCTATCAAAGTTGAAATCGACAAGTTCAAGAAGGATGGTTTCATTTATCCTATTGAATAAACCACATGGGTCTCCAATCATATTCCCATTCTCAAGAAAAAAGGCACCATCCATGTTTGCATAAACTTCCACTATTTGAAAAAATCATGTCCCAAAGACAACTTTCCAACACCCTTCGTAGACAAAGTCATTGATGAGTATGTGGGTGTTAGGACATTTTGACACATAGGAAATAGTTAAGTATAACTTGGTCTAGTGTAGAGTTAGGTAAAGTGTGTTTCTTTGGTATGTACTTTTTTGAATTACAATCCGATGGTCACGATATGTTCTAGACATGAAGTGAGCCGACAATTCATTCTCTCCTCGGTATTACTGACACTTGATCTATGGCTTAACACACAATTGGTTCATGCTATCTATTTAAATAGCATGGAGGGTCATTTGTATGGTAATCTTTCATGAGAGAAGCTTATGTAAATTTTCATTCTTTTATTAATAAATTTTCTTAAGTGGTTGCGTTGGCTTAGGCCATAGATTGTTTCCCTCTTTGAGGGTTTTAACCACGTCAAGAATACTGGTTTATTGATTTGTGATCTGTTTGTGAGTGGTTTCCTTTGGTGTTATGTCTGAGGAACTTACCCTATAAATTCCTACATGGTATCAGAGCTATTTGAGGGCTGCATCCATTGGTGATCCAAATATGAAGCCAGTACAACTGCATCCGACTGTCATTTCCTAGATCTACTGTTTTTTACTGCTTTTGAACCGAGAGGAATGCTCTATTTTTTTAGGAGCATTTGCTACAGTGAGGAACCCCTTTCATTTCATGCAAAAAGGTTTCTGGTAGCCCTAGCTACGTCAAGTTTAAGATCTGGAGGTATACAATCTTTATTTGTAGTTCTAGCTATTCATCTGTCTATTTATTTCGGTTTATTTAGCTCTTTGTTTTTCATTACTAGATCTATACCTTTCATTTCTCCGTATGCACTTTGCCCTGCGACTCTGTGCGATATGGGGAAATAAAAAATATAAAGGAAAGATCTTTCTCATGTGTATGCTCTTTTCCGCCGCGCCTTAGTGTGATCTCAAAAAATCAGAAACATTGAGGAAAATATTTAGTGTCTAGCTAAAGCTAACTTCAAGTCGTAAGGTTTGTTTTTTCTATTTGTCCGTATGGGTTCTATGGTTTTTTTTTTTGTAGGAAAAAAAGATTTTTTTCAAGTAAGCATGCACACCAAAGCTTCAGCGACGAAAAAAAATAAAAATAAAAACCTGCTTCCTCTTTTCCAAAAATTACTAACCTTTTAAACTAGGTCACTTGGTCCAAAGTTACTTTATGAGAATAGAGGTCTTGAGTTCAAGTGTAACTTATGTTTCAAAGTTACTTTATGTAAAAGTGTTCTCACCCATTATAAAAAGTGAGTCACTTATAATTCTAAAGTTTCTTTATCTTTTATTTAAGTTACAATTTAGTGGGTAGCTCATAAAGTACCATTGTAAAAGTGACTTTCAATTATTTATAAAAGTGAGTCACATAAAATATTTTTTTTAAAGTGAGCTAATTAGATTAAGTTTGGAAAGGGGGGATTTTTTTAAATATAACATTATCATTCATTTCCACACATTCGCGCATTTTGTTGGCATCTTCAACAACTTTTCTTCAAAAAGCCATAACTTCTTCATCCAGAAGACGTTTTTAGAGCCCTTTTTTTTAATCAGCCTAATTTTTCGACATATTTCCATTGGAACACTTAGTTTTCACATCTATAGCTTCATTTTCTGTTAAAATGGAAATTCCATGCCAAGTTATTCTTGACAACACCAACTACTTCCAATGGTGGTCCTACATTGTGGATTTACTTAGAAGTAAAGGTCTTTATAGAATAGCCTCAGGCCAAGAAACCAAACCTCGAGATGAAGATAAGACAACCAAATGGGAAAATAGGCAAGATCAAGAATGTGGGTTGATAAGGATGTCTATTTCTCCAGACCTTAGATTCCATATTGCAGAACTTGATACTCCTAATGAAGCAATGAAACAGCTCACTAAAGTTTTTGGAATTAAAAATGAAATTAGAGCCCATCAACTAAAAAATGAGTTGCTTACATTATACCACAATAATTTTTCTTCCATTGAAGATTTTTTGTCCAAGTTCAATACCCTTAGACTTCTCTTGGAAGGTGTTAAGGTTAATAAAGAAGATGGTAGCCTTATCTATTCCATTCTTACTAATTTGGGACCAGCCTACTCTGTGTTTGTTTCCACCTTCCATTCTACTAGAGAAGCCTTTATTTCTCAAGGACAAGACTACAAGACCCCCTCTTTTGATGCCTTTTGCGATTCTTTAATAAGAGAACAAGAAAATATCTTATATCTCGGTCTTCTTAATCTTGGAAACTCTTCTAAGAAAGCCTTAGCCACCCAGCAGCAACCAAATTCAAAGAATCCTAAAAAGTAGTATCCTAAAAAGAATGGTCCTAAGCCAAACAAGGGTCCTAAGCAATTTCAGTTTCAAAATGAAAAATCATTTCAACAAAATGATAAGGCAAATAAAAACAAAGGGAAGAAGATTAATAGACATTGCCACTTTTGTAATCAAGATGGCCACTTAGAATCCAAATGCTTTAAGAAGATGGAATCCTTGGAAGAAGCAATGAAGAAGCATAACATCCATTTAGAGCACTCTTCAACTTCAACCTCATCTTCAGGAATAACACTTTCTGCATGTGTTTGTCAAGCATCTTGGTTTGGTTATGCACTAAATGTATCTTCTTCTTCTCATTCTCATGAGTGGCTCATTGATTCTGACGCTTTTTATCACATGGAAAAAAAATCCATGTTTTCTTCTTTAAATGATTGTAACACCAAAAATATATATGTTGGTGATGATAGATCTCTTAGTGTTGTAGGGACTAGAATTGTACATCTAGACAATGGTCAATTTAATGATGTATTATGTGCTCCAACCTTATCCTGCAACCTTCTATCTGTGGATCGGATAACTCATTTAGGTGAAGGTAAAATCGTTGAATTTTCACCTCATGATGTTGTAATTAAGGACCTAAGAGATCCTCGACAGATTTTAGCTACTAGCATCACTGATGATTCTACAAGGTTGTATAAGTTTAACAACTTTGGGTCATCAAATATTCCCTTGGTATTTGTTGCTCATAATGATGAAGTGAGCAAACTTTGGCATGAGTGATTTGGTCACTTAAACTATCGCTCTCTTCAGAATCTATGTAAAGAAAATATGGTGACAAGTCTTCCAATGGTATCTTGCAGAGATGGTGTTTGTTTCAGATGTGTACTCGGAAAAAATCATCGTGATAGTTTTGAAAAACATGCTTCTTGGCATGCCTTAGCCCCTTTACAGCTTGTGCATAGTGATTTATGTGGTCCACTTCCATTTGTTTCATTCTCTGGCTACAAGTATTTCTTAACTTTCATTGATGATTTCTCCAAACACACACTTGGATATACTTCTTAAAACTCAAGAGTGAAGTATTTAACATGTTCTTGGCCTTTAAGGCCTTTGTTGAAAAATAATCTAGACATCAAGTTCTTAAGCTAAGATCTGATAATGGCAAAGAATATGTTAACAACAAATTCATCAAATTTTGCACTGAGAATGGAATTCAAATGCAACATATTGTTCCATATACTCCACAATGAAATGGTGTAGCTGAAAGGAAGAATCACACCTTAAAGGAAATGGCTAATTGTATGCTTCAATCTAAAGGCTTAGTCTTAATTTTTAGGCAGAATCAATTAACTATGAAAATTGCATAGTAAATCACACTCCTACTAAATTTTTAAAGAATATCACTCCAGAAGAAGCATGTATCTCAATTAAACCAGATGTAAGTCACTTTCGTGTTTTTTGAAGTGAAGCATGGGCCCATATTCCAGATGAGAAACATAAAGATTTATAACCTAAGAGTGAAAAATGTATTTGTGTTGGATATTTTGAAGATGTCAAAGGATATAGACTTATTCCACTTAATTCCAAAAATGTTATCATTAGAAGAGATGTAAAGTTTGTTGAAAATATATCGGCCTACGAGCCTAGTTTGGTGGATGTGCCACCTCTCTCTATCCCTTCTACTTCTAAAAATATTTCTTCTTCATATGATGACAACAAGGATGGCAATCCTCCCGCACCTTCTCAAGATCCTCTTTTACCTCCTTAGCTTCCAAAATGGGTCTATGCTACTCGGGATGTAGCAGGTTCTCTTGCCGGTGATCTTACAGATCAACGATGTACATGTTCTCAGTTTGATAGAACCTCTTCTTTACTGGCTCAAGCTTCAACAAATTATGATCCTGGGACCTTTTCAGAATCTTAAGGACATCCATATTGGGACACAACGATGAATGAATAATATCGTTCATTATTGGCAGATACATGGGATCTTATTCCTTTTCCAAAGGGAAGAAAACTTGTTAGATGCAAATGGGTTTACAGAACCAAGTATGGACCAAATGGAAAAGTTGATAAACATAAAGCTCATCTTGTTGCTAAGGGTTTTTCACAAGTTGAAGGCATTTACTATACTGAAACCTTCTCGCTTGTTTCCAAAATGAACTCTATCTGCCTTGTTCTTACCCTTGTTGCCTCTTTCAAATGGGAAGTCCATCAGATGGATGTTAAATCTGCCTTCTTGCATGGGGACTTGCATGAATAAATCTATATGGAACAACCTGTACTAGCTTTATACAAACAGACTCCAGCCTTGTATGTCAGCTTAAGAAATCCCTTTATGGTCTCAAGAAAGCCCCTCGGGCTTGGTATGCCAAAATGGATAGCTTTCTTTTAGAAACTGGCTTTTCTAGGTGTCATTCTGATAACACTGTCTACACCAAGAAAGTGGGAAAGTATCTTATCATTCATGTTCTTTATGTTGATGATCTTATCCTTACTGGTATTGATCCTAACCTTATAAACCATGTGAAGTCCAGCCTTAAAAATAAGTTTGAAATGACAGGCTTAGGACACTTGCATTATTTTCTTGATCTTCAAGTCTTTCAATCCAAGGAAGGTATTTCTCTTTCCTAGTCTAAGTATTCCTATGATCTTCTATGCCATTTTCATATGGAAGACTGTAAGCCAGCCCCTTCTCCCTTTCAATTTGGAGCCAAACTTTTAGTCACTTGTACTTCCCTTGAAGTTGATGCTACCTTATATCGTAAACTTGTAGGAAAACTTTTGTATCTAACCCATACTCATCCTGACCTTTCATTTGTTGTTGGCCTTATTGCTCAGTTTATGCAAAACCCACATGAAAGTCATTGGAAAGAAGCTAAAAGAATACTTCGTTATATTCGAGGTATAGTTCAGTTTCGGATTTATTATAGTGCAAAAGCATCTCCTCTATTGGTTAGTTTCACTGATTCCGATTGGGCTGGTGACCCTGATGATCGAAAGTCTACTGCAGGTTATGTGTTCACTCTTGGTTCAGGACCTATTACATGGGCTTGCAAGAAACAAAGTGCCATTTCTCTTTCTTCAATAGAACTAGAGTATTATGGTGCTGTAGAAGCTAGTAAGGAAGCCCTGTGGCTTCGTCAAATCCTGTCAGAGTTTGGCTTTCAGCAGCAGCATCCAACTACAGTTTAGTGTGATAATCAAAGTGCCACCCAACTATGAAAAGATCCAGTCCAACATCAGCGTAGCAAACACATTGAACTACACATGCACTTCATCAAAAATATCACTCATGACCATGTTCTTGAAGTGCAATATTGTTCAACAAATGATCAAGTTGTAGACATATTTACAAAGGCTCTCACAGAGGTGAAGTTTACTAAACTTCAATTTATGGTTGGAGTTCTGTTGAGATTTTCAGTTTTAATAAAATAGGCAAAAATCTCAGTAGGTGACAACAATCCGATTGTGTTGCTATATTAGCTCTATTTTGTTGGGAGAGAGTTAATGCATCCTATATTTGCTGTAAGAGGATTTATGAGGCAGTTAGATTCTCTTAGCTATAAAACAGGTGTCCATATGGATTGGGATGGGGTGTGAGAGTTTGTGAGGAAATTGAATATCTTGTAATCTCCTGTTTGATAATAAAGATTTCCGATGCCTATGTTTGGTGGACGTAGCCCAGAATGGTTGGGTGAACCACGTTAATCTTCTGTGTCTTTTGTATGATTGTATATGTTATTGTTGTCTCTTGTTTTTTGCTGCGCACTATTGGCTCTAACAAGTGGTATCAGAGGGAGTTGGAGGAGTGGCATAGCGAAGGCGTGGCGGGCCCACGTTTGGCGTCGACTGTTTGTGTGTTGCAGTGCAACTATTTATGCGAGCGTGGCTATTGATGCAATCACCAGCGCATTGGAGCATGGCTGTTGATGCAATCGCTAGCACGTTGATATTCTAAGAGCTTCTACATCAGTGCTTTGGATTTGGCGTGGCAGGTTGCTGTGTATGAAAAAACTGCGTGGCGGTGGTTTGGTATCAAGTCAATTTGAATGTTGAACACATTAATACGGTGGACCTGCGTGGCGGTGGTCTGGTATCAAGTCGATTTGAATGTGTGAACACATTAAAACGATTGCTGCGGAAGGTGGTTTTTCATAAGTCACAGCTAGCTGCTACGTGCATATGTCGTGGACCTTGCGTGGAACTATGTGATTAAATATGGTGTTGGGCCTGTAGTTGGGATTATTCAATAAGTGACGGCGTATGTCCAATACCATAAGTGACTGCGTACGTGGAGTAGATGATCAGTAAGTGAATGATGCTGAACAGACCTTGTGTATACGTGGAGGATTTGATCAATCAATGCGTTCACGGTGGAGTATTGTTTTTTTTTTTGAGTTTCTTTTTTTGCGACAGGCGCGGGTAATGTCAAGACAGTCACGCCAAAATATTGAAAAGGCACGGATGAGGCTGTATTAAGGGCGCCAATGCGCCAATTTCCTAATTAGTGCGGATCTGAAGGGGATATATGTGCCTTTTTTGTTACTCTAATCTTTTTTGCTGCCGGCATGGATTTGCTGGAGTGACGATAGCGCCAATGCGCCAACTGCGTTGGTAAAATTTGCTACTCGTTTTTGAATTGTAATTTGCAATTCAAACAGTAAATAGATTTGGTACAGTAAGGCACAGGCATTTTTTATATATTAACTTCTTGTATTTAAAAGTTGGATTTGGACATTGTTTGTTTTCAATGAGATGGCAAAAACTCAGAGTGCCCGGTTTGAAATCGAGAAGTTTAACGGAAAAAACAATATCGAGATCTGGAAGGTAAAGATGCATGATCTCCTGGTACAACAAGGCGTGGAAAAGGCACTGTCGAAAAGATCCAAACTGCCTTACCCCGTGACAGATGATGAATGGAATGAATTGGATGGAAGAGCCTTGAGTGGTATTCGACTATGTTTAGCTGATGATGTTTTGTTTAACATCGTGTCAGAGAAAACTGCTGCTAGTTTGTGGACGAAGTTGGAGAAGTTGTATATGACGAAATCCTTGACAAATCGGATTCTCCTGAAGCAGCAGCTATACAGTTTGCGAATGAAGGAAGGTACTTCGATTACTAATCATTTGAATGTTTTTAATACTCTACTGGTACAATTAGAAAGCATAGAAGTAAAATTTGAATCCCAGGATAAAGCCATAACTTTATTGTGCTCGTTGCCTGAGTCATGGGATCATTTTGTTACTTCTATAAGCTATAAGTCTTAGTTCATCCAAAACCATTGAATTTGATGATGTCGTCAGAGCTTTGTTGTCCGAGGAGACCAGGAAGCGGTCGAATGCTGACACCTCTACATCAGAGGCAATGATGGCTAGAGGTCGTTCTAGAGAAAGACGCTTTGGTAAGCACAGCGATTCGCGTTCCAAATCGAAAGGGAAAAAGAGTAAAGTAAAGTGTTGGTTTTGTGGCAAATCGAGGCACTTGAAGAAGGATTGCTGGAAGCGAAAACAAACTTCTAAAGAAGCTTCACCGACAAAGAAGAAGGAAGTAAACATGACCGATACAGGTTCGGCATCTGGTTCAGGTATGAGCGACGAAGTCTTATCAGTTAATTTGTCAAATCATGATCAACATTGGTTGTTAGATTCTGGTGCATCAAACCACATGTGTATTCATAGAGAATGGTTTAAGACATATAGATCAGTTAATGATGGAGTCATGTACATGGGTAATGATGTCAAATCTAATATTGTGGGAATAGGGAGTATACAGCTGCAAATGTTTGATGGGACAACTAAAATGTTAACTGATATAAGACATGTACCAGATTTAAGGAAAAATCTAATTTCACTAGGAGCACTTGACACAAATGGATATAAAACTGTAATTCAAGGTGGAGTAATGAAAATTTACAAAGGTATTTTACTAGTAATGAAAGCTAAGAAGGTAGGAAATCTATTTCAGTTAGAAGGAAGAACAGGGCTAGTTCATGTGTCTACGGTGTCTGAACATGATAGTAGTTCCATTCACCTATGGCATCAAAGGTTGGGCCATATGAGCGAAAGAGGGTTAAAAAATTTGGCTGATCGCAAGTTACTTCCTAATCTAAGGCCTGGAAAGTTAGATTTCTGTAAATATTGTCTGTTTGGCAAACAAAGTAAGAAAAAGTTTAAAACAGGCAAACATACTAGTAAAGGAATACTCGATTATATCCATTCTGATGTTTGGGGTCGAGCACCTAAAATCTCGTATGGTGGCTCGTCATATTTTGTATCATTTATTGATGACTTTCCTAGGAAAGTGTGGGTCTACATGTTGAAAAGGAAGTCTGATGTTTTTACAGTTTTCAAGCAGTTTAGAGCATTGGTAGAAAACATCACTGGCAGAACTATAAAATGTTTAAGAACTAACAATGGTGGTGAGTTTACCTCCAAGGAGTTTGAAAACTATTGCAAGGATGCAGGGATCGAGAGACATAATACTACTGTTTATACTCCTCAGCAAAATGGAGTTGTTGAACGCATGAATAGGACTCTTTTGGAGAGAGCAAGGAGTATGCTGAGTAACGCTGGTTTGCAGAAGGAGTTGTGGACAGAAGCGGTGGCTACAGCTTGTTATGTGATAAATCGGTCACCATCGACAGTGATAGGTTGTAAGATTCCTCAAGAGGTATGGAAAGGTCACCCTTGTGATTATTCTAAACTCAGAGTGTTTGGTTGTGATGCATATGCTCTAGTACCTAAACATCAGTGAACTAAATTAGATCCAAAATCAAAGAGGTATATCTTTGTTGGGTATGGTGATGGAACGAAGGGATTTAGATTGTGGGATCCTACTACCCGCAAAATCATCCTCAACAAAGATGTAAAGTTTTATGAATCCTCTCTTGTATAGTTAGATGTAGATAATAAATTGAAATAGGATGGTGTATCTGATTTTTAGCACATTCAGTTTGACAACACTTCTAATGATAGTGATGATGACCATAGTTCAGATTCTAGTCATGAACAAGTTTCAGAATCAGATTATGGACAAGGTTCAGATGTAGGTCATGAACAGGTCTCAGATGGTGATCATGAAGAAGTTCCTACAGATGGTAGTCAACCAATTGTGGAAGCACCAGAAACATCCTTAAGGAGGTATACAAGGATCAAACGCCCTCCGAAAAGGTATGATGATTATGTTACTTAAGTTGCATTTACCGCTAATGACGATGAACCTCTGTGCTATCAGGAAGCTATAGAAGGTTCGAAAAGTGATAAATGGAAAGCAGCTATGAAGGACGAAATGATGGCCCTAGGTAAGAATGGCACATGGGATCTGGTTGAACTTCCCAAAGGCAGGAAAACTGTGGGATGTAAATGGGTTTTCAAGGTGAAACGGGGTGTGAATGATACAGAGGACAAATACAAAGCAAGGTTGGTTGCAAAAGGCTTTTATCAGAAAGCAGGCATTGAATTTCATGAGATATTTTCACCAGTTGTTAAAATAGTTTCAATTCGAATTGTGTTAGCATTAGTTGCTTTGCTTGATTTAGAATTACAACAACTAGATATTAAGACTGCATTTTTACATGGAGATTTAGATGAGGAAATTTATATGGAACAACCGGAAGGGTTTGTTCAACATCATAATAAGAAATTTGTCTGCAGGCTCAAGAAATCATTGTATGGTCTGAAGTAGTTGCCTCGACAGTGGTACAAGAAATTTGATTCTTTCATGTTGAGTAAAAAATATATAAGAAGTGAATATGATCATTTTGTTTACTTTAAGCAATTAAGTAATGGAATGTTCATTATCTTAGTGTTGTATGTTGACGATATGATTTTAGCAAGCAAAAGCATTGAAGAAATCAACAGGTTAAAGACTCAGATGGCAAGGACATTTGATATGAAAGATCTAGGAGCCGCAAGACAGATTTTGGGCATGGAGATTTTCAGAGACAAGAGCAATGGTAAGCTGTGGCTATCAAAACATAAGTATATTGAGAAAATACTTTTGAGGTTTGGTATGAACAATGTGAAGCCTGTGTTAGTCCCTTTAGCTTCCCATTTTAAGCTTTCTTCCAGTTTATGTCCTAATACAGATGAAGAAAAGGATTATATGTCTCGCATTCCATATGCCAATGTAGTAGGATGTTTGATGTATGTGATGGTTTGTACTCGACTAGATATTTCACATGCAGTTGGGGTTGTCAGCAGATATATGGCAAATCTGGGTAAAGAACACTGGTCAGCAGTGAAATGGGTGCTTCGGTATTTGAGAGGCACAAGTAGTTATTGTATCACTTACAATAAGAGTAGTGAATTTGTTTGCGGGTATGTTGATCTCGATTTTGCAGGTGATTTGGATAAGACAAGGTCAACTTCAGGGTATGTCTTTTCTCTTGCAGTTGGAGCTATTAGCTGGATGTCAAAGCTACAAAACATTGTTGCTTTATCCACTACTGAAGCCGAATACATTGCTGCTTCGCATGCTTAAAAAGAGGCGGTTTGGCTGAAAGATTTGCTTGGTAAGTTTGGTAGGTTACAGGACAACATCAAGTTACTTTGTGATAGTCAAAGTGCAATACATTTGGCTAAGAATCCGGCCTATCATAGTAAATCAAAGCATATACCAATAAAGTACCATTTTTTAAGACAGGTTATCACTGAAAGGGGAGTCTCTCTTGAAAAGGTGCATACAAAGGAAAACTGTGCAGACATGTTCACGAAACTAGTTTTGTTAGAGAAGTTGCGTTGTGTTTGGCTTCTCTTGGCTTGCAGAAAAATAAATAATAAAGAAACAAGGTATCAGGCTAATTGTTGTCAAGGTGGAGATTGTTGAGATTTTCAGTTTTAATAAAATAGGCAAAAATCTCAGTAGGTGACAACAATCCGATTGTGTTGCTATATTAGCTCTATTTTGTTGGGAGAGAGTTAATGCATCCTATATTTGCCGTAAGAGGATTTATGAGGCAGTTAGATTCGTTTAGCTATAAAACAGGTGTCCATATGGATTGGGATGGGGGTGTGAGAGTTTGTGAGGAAATTGAATATCTTGTAATCTCCTGTTTGATAATAAAGATTGCCGATGCCTGTGTTTGGTGGACGTAGCCCAGAATGGTTGGGTGAACCATGTTAATCTTATGTGTCTTTTGTATGATTGTATATGCTGTTGTTGTCTCTTTTTTTGTTGCGCATTGTTGGCTCTAACAAGTTCAAGAAGTTGTCACTAAGGGGGGATAGACTCTAATGCCTCCTTCCTTCTCCTATTGTGTCATATTTGTACATCCTTCAATCCTATCCCAAGTTGTTCTTAAGGGGGGATGTTAGGATATTCCGACACATAAGAAATAGTTAAGTATAACTTGGTCTAGTGTAGAGTTAGGTAAAGTGTGTTTCTTTACTATGTACTTTTGTAACTTACTATCTGACGGTCATGATATGTTCTAGACATGAAGTGATCCAACGGTTCATTCTCTCCTTGGTATTACCGACACTTGATTCATGGCTTAACACCCAATTGGTCCATGATCTCTATTTAGAGATCATGGAGGGTCATTTGTAGGGTAACCGTTCATGAGAGAAGCTTATGTAAATTTTCATTCTTTTATTAATAAATTTCCTGAAGTGTCCTCGTTGGCTCGGGCCATGGATTGTTTCCCTCTTTGAGGGTTTTAACCACGTCAAGAATACTGGTGTATTGATATGTAATCTGTTTGTGAGCGGTGTCCTTTGGAGTTCTATCTGAGGAACTTACCATGTAAATTCCTATAGCGGGGCATGAGGTTCTATCCTTTATGGATGGATTTTCCAGAATTGACCCGATGCATATCTGCTATGCTGATCATCTTAAAACCACCTTCACTAGTCCGTGGGGAGCTTTTTCTTACAAGTCATGCCTTTCAGTTTAAATAATGCTGGGACCACTTTTTAGTGTGCCATTTCCTATTGTTTTCATACTTGGCTCATATTATCCTTGTGTATCTAGAGGATCTCACCGCTCGTTCCAAACTTTGGTCGCAACACCTCCATGATTTGCATACTGAGTTTCTTCAATGTCGCAAGTATAACATTCGCCTCAACCCCCTTAAGTGTCTCTTTTGTGTTCCTACTGACTGACTTTTGGGCTTCATTATGTCCAAAGATGGTATCACTCTTGAACCTCTCAAATTTTAAGCCATTCTTTAGTATCCTCCTCGTACCTTTTGCTAGTTACAAAGCCTCCAAGGCAAAGCTAACTTTCTTCTTCGGTTTGTTCCTGACTATGCCACCAAGGCTCACAGGTTCCTAAGATTCCTTCAATCTAACATTCCATTTATTTTGTATGGCCAAGCTCAACAGTATTTCGATGCACTCAAACAAGCTCTCATTTCCCCTCCCTTGATTAGTGCACCTAACTTTGAGAGGGATTTCATCTTGTACATCTCTGCGTCCATCGATTCAATCACTAGGGTACTCATACAAGAAGATTTTATAGGAAATGAGCATGTCATATACTATACCAGTAAGAACCTTAACATTCCCCTTGTGTCCTATTCCCATGAAGAAAAGTTTGCATTGGCTTTCGTGTTGTCTATTTAAAAGCTTCGTCATTATATCCTTACACGTAACACCAAAGTTGTGACCAATTCCAACCCCATGGATTTCATGTTGAGTTGATGGATTATTAATGGGAAGTATGCATGTTGGATCATTATCCTTCAAGAATTCAATATTGAGTTTGTCACACCCAAGAGTAAGAAAGGTTTAGCCCTTGTTGAACTCATTTATGAATTTCCCACTAGTATGCTTGATCCATCGGTGAATGATGACCTCCCAGATGAACATTTTTTTTCCCTTACTATAGATGATCCTTGGTATGGTGACATCCTTACTTATCTATGAATCCAATAATTCACCCCCCACCTCACTCTTGATCATCGACGATGTATTCGACATCAAGCCCCTCACTACCTCCTTATCGGTGATGATCTTCATCATCACGGTGTCCATATTGTCCTTCGTCATAGTTTCATGCATGATGAAGTTGGGAAAGTGCTTAATGCTTTCTACATTGGTGATTGTGGTGGTCACCTCTCCAGGATGACCATTACGCAGAAAATCATGCGCACTGGGTACTTTTGGCCTTCTCTCTTTAGTGATTGTATTGAGGTAGTCAAACGATATCCCAATTGCCAGTTATTTTACCCTAAGGTGCAAGGTCCACTTTCTCCCCTCCATCCCGTCATCACATCTGGTCCTTTCTGTAAATTAGATATTGAATTTATGGAGTGTCGACCCCCATCTTCTAATAACCACAAGTATATTATTGTGGCCATCGACTATTTTACCAAATGGGCTAAAGCCATGCCAACATTCAATAACACCATAGATATTGCAACCCTATTCTTCTTTAACCATGTTATCGATCGATTTGGGGTTCCAAAACAATTGGTCTTTGACCATGGCCAACACTTTGAAGATGAGATATGGCATGAGATATCCTCTTTGTTTGGCTTTGAACGCCAATATTCATCATCTTATTACCCCAAGGCAATGGCCAAGCTTAAGTTGTCAACAAGATCCTTAAGAGTATACCTCAGCAGATGGTGAATAAACACAAGACCAACTGGAATTTAATGCTCTTCCCTACTTTATGGGCTAATAGAACTTATGTCAAGACCACCATTGGGTTCACTCCTTTCCACTTTGTTTTTGGAGAGGAGGTGGTCTTACCAATCAAGTGTGAAACCCCCACCCTTCACCTTGCCGAAAAACTCCTGCTGGACACCCAACCTTTAGAACAATGATTTATCATGCTTGAGCACACCAGTGAATACCACCGGGTTGCATTGAAAACCATCAAAGCGACCAAAAAGCGCACCAAAGCTCAATATGATCGAAATTTCCACCCTCGTACCTTCCATGAAGGCAACCTCATTCTTGTTTAAGACCAAGCTCACAATGTCCTGGGACATGAAATTTTTGATCCATTATGGCGAGGACTTGGCTAGGACCTTACATCATTCGTAAGTGTTTGGGAAAAGGGGCATACCTTTTAGAGGCTCTAGAAGGAGAAATCCTTCCCAATACTTTCAATTCACTCTACCTCAAGAAATTATACCCATATCATTTCCCATTGAAATGTGTGTATCTCTTTCTTTCTTCTTGAATTTAGGTAGTTTTCATTCCCCACCTTCTTATACATTTTCTTCTTTCTTCTTTCAAATGGATCCATCATCCACACCTTATCTCATTTTTTCCGATGGAGTGAGTTGCTTCACTAGTAATCTAGCCTCAGCAGCTTGGGCCATTTTCACCCCCTTGCATTTGTTAGTCTACTCCAATGACATTTGAATTGGATCTACCACCAATAACCAGGCCGAATATGATGATGTGATAGGTTTGTTAGCTGATGCCCTTTATTGTTGTATCATTCACCTTCATGTTTGTATTGATTCCTTGTTACTTGTCATGCAATTGAATGATGTTTATCATGTGCATAATCGTATCCTATTTAGAAAATATCTACGAGTTAAGCTTTTGGCACGTGAATTTGAATCCATTTTATTCAATCCTATTCCTAGAGCCCAAAATCACTATGTAGATAACATTGCAAATAACATTCTATATTTGAATTTATCACATGCATATACAAGAATACATCCATAAAAAAATGGATCGGGAGAGAAGCAAGCAGGCAGTAAGAAATCAATCTCTTGGGTAGTAAGAGAGATCAATCAACAAGTAGGTGATAACTATGGGCATTATGTTCACTATGGTTGTGCCCACTGTTTCAAACCAAAATCATCACAAAAAGATGCATAATCATAAATATGTATCGTCATACAGTCTTTTGAGTCCATTACTCTAAATACATCTGAAATGATCATTCGCATATTATCATAAAATAAAAATGGGGACCCACATGTACCAATGCCTAATCAATATCACTTGGAGGCACTCGAGCCAACATATCCATCCCATCAGCCCATAGATCTCATACTACCTGACCGACTATAGCAATGCGCTGCATGATTCCTCGCCACTCTAAGGGAAGACCCATACACTCATCTGTATATCAATCTTCTAGCTCATGTCAACCATGCTATGTCAGCCCAGTAGTAACACATCCAAGATCATCCAGTAGAGCATCATTCCCTGATCTTTGTTGTGATGTGACCCCACCCTGATCTACAGCCCCAAGTACTACGGCTCATCCCGTGTATCTTGTCGGCCTCATCGATGCTATATCTACATACGAAAAATTTTAGAAATCAGTACCATATACACATATTTATTAAACTATAAATTCATCAAATATATAGAAAATTTCACTTACCATCTGGACCCCATGCTTATCCTGGGAGAAGTGGTAAGTTAGGATCCCATTGATAGTTCATGCCACTATATGGATAGTCATCTATGTACACTAGCATGTGGTCCCAATGAGAAAAAATATTAGGTTGGAACACTCTTCGGACTCCCCCTCCTCCACCTCGTCTTAGTAGATTACCCTAACGACACATCCTAGGCTCCTATGGGCCCCCATCATAGATCTATACATGAGTTGGAATAGTGGGGATCATCTAAAATAATAGTGAGAATAACACTATTCCAAACAAACTTTTATCATTGGTCCTCCATCTGCATAGTGTCAATTGTCGTTTCAACGATGAAAACATCATCTGGGTGCACCCATAGTAGGTCCCTCACAACACACTCCCCACCATCATCATCTTCCCTTCAAAGATATGGTGGAAGGCATGAATACCCAAGATCTGCAACACTTCTATGGTTGTATATCATGTCTCAAGCCTCTCTAGGTCACTGATCTGGATGGTCATGCCCTTTGCACGATTCCATGGTACATAGTGGTGATCAACAAGCTCACATATATGCCTCCCACAATCCATCACCAGATGTATCTCCCCTACCACCAAGAAGGGGGGAAATCCTGTCAAAAAATATATGTCTTGGATCATGATCTTGATCTCGTGCCCCTCTACTACAAAGGCCTCTTGATCCGGATCCCATTAAGTTACAATCCTTGAAAACAAGGGCTCACTATCCCTAATCATAGGGTTCTGTAAGAACTTAATCATGCCATATCATGCCAACAACCCTCTCACTACTTGATTCCCCTGAATCTCAGCACAAAGGGACTCCAAATCCCGTTCTTTCCATGGCACCTTCAACTATACCATACCTACAAATACCACTATGTTTTTCAGTCTAGAGTCAAAGACATGCATGTCTAGTACCTAGCTTCAGATCACCAAAGACCACCAATCCTTCCCATCCTCTCATCCCAAAATGCATATTTTTCCTTCAAAATAATGTTGGACAGACTTGTGGGCCCTGTTTGTGCATTCCATAATGTAGAACAAGCCCCCAAAAGTGTGTTGCAACCATGAGGATGAGAAAGGCCCCCCCATAGTGAACTAAAGTGCTAATCTGAAAGTCAGATCCACCAAAAAAGATGAGTAAGGTTAGGCCACCTACCTCCAACTTGCAAATCCTGATTTTGATGGTTGGTTTTTCTTCTACAATATCCATAAGATTTAGAGTCGTCTCCTCCTCTTGAAATTCTCCACAGCTCACTATGCAAATGAATTGGATTTGGGGGCAAAAATCCTTTTTCTAGAAAAAAACCCTAGTTTGTTCCTCGCCCATTGCGACCAAACCATAACTCTGTTTGACAAACTGTCAGCATCATTGGAAATCTCTCATTGAGTTCTATGATGGGTTACCCTTTGTTTTGGGTAATTTGACACTTAAATAGGAATCCATTTTTTCCATGAAGTCTCACTTTGTCGCCTATTAAAATTTAATTTCTTCATTTGAGCCACCTATGCTTTGGTACCACTTTACATTTGTATTGGTTAACTCACGTGTCATTTTTTCATGAGTAACCATCATTTAATCATGTTTTTATGGTCCCCTTTGGGCCTTCCCCCATGTAGCAGCATCGTTGAGTCACCCTTGTTTAGAGCATCCGAGATGAGTCACCCTTGTAGTTATGGAGTCTGTTCTAAGTCACCTTGACTCTAGTTACAATTTTCCATACGTCTTCGTGTCACATCCATCCCATTTTTCATATTCCCCCCCAACTCTACTGCTCCGTCTTTGTCAAGGCCCCATTCAATTCATTGACCATCCCCTCCAAAATCGAGTCAGTCGCTACTAGGTCAACCATCCTTATTATGATCTGACAAGGGAAGTCATCAGTCAACCACCCATCTTGTTTCCTTCCATCATCATCCCTAGTGTCACTCCATCAATACCTCTACTATGATTCATTGTGCCTTTGTTAAGTATTCCTTATTTCCTTAACTCTATCGGGCCCTCTTCTGTCGACCTCAACACATTTATTCTAGAAGAGTGGTCTAGAGGGCGATGAACCTTGGTTCCAACTTCCACATTTTTTTAGTACCTTCGATCAAGCAAAAGGAGTCGTCATTTTCCTTTCACTTGGTTGTTTCTTATGTGCTAAACACTAACTCCTTATCATAGATTGAGATTTGTACACTTGATGGTTCGGTGATCCAAATGATTGTCCCAGTGATTCCTGGGTGTGTTTGAGATGTTCCAGAATCATGAGGGGGTGGCCCTTCAGGTAGCCCCCCATATGCCTGAATGAAAAAAAAATTTGATTTAGCCTCATATGTAGTTCCGTAAATGTGATGGTTCAGTTTCTACCACTTGCAACACCCACAACACACATTTCTCCTTCAAATGATCCATTCAGATATTCAGATCCCATTCCTTTTCTGCAGGCATTCTTTGATTCCTTTTTAGTCTTGGCCTATGTTTTTCTAGGTGCATTATGTATATGGGATCCATTGCATTATTTTTTGGCCCATTGATGCTTATATATCATGTATCATGTACTTTGAATCTCAATCCCATAATGTTGGTCTCATCATTATTATTTTTAAGCAACTATCTTGACAGGTATGGGTATGTCTCCCCAACCTCATTTGAGATCATGTACTCCCACATAAAAGGAGATTTCTATAAGTTTAGTAGGTCTCACTCCCTCCATTTTTGCCCATCCTTGCATTGCTTCAGTTCTCTCTCTCTCTCTTTGACTCCCCCTTGGAGTCTAGTGGAAGTATAACCTACAATGTATTTCGGTCATAAGATTTTCTCCTAACACTCATACATTGGGGGGAAATCTGTTATCACCAAAAACTGATCCCCTAGCCATTTCTAACTAGGTGGATTGAAATACACCATGTAGGATTAATTTTACCATAGTAATCACTTTCACCATGAAAAATAATTTAATAAACCACTTTTATTAAATTATTTTCTGATTAAAATAAAAACACCCATGAGAATAATTAGATAAATCATTATTTATTTAATTTTCTCTAGAAATAATGATTAAATCATTG
Organism: Pinus tabuliformis; assembly: GCA_031772625.1. Lineage (NCBI taxonomy): Eukaryota > Viridiplantae > Streptophyta > Pinopsida > Pinales > Pinaceae > Pinus > Pinus tabuliformis. Next base: position 676,103,412 of record CM062807.1, read on the forward strand.
TTTAAATAATTATTCCTTGTCACATTTGACTAAATCCCACAGGAATAATTAAACAAATCATTATTCATTTATTATTCCTTATTTCCATTATTGGAATAATTGTTAAATCACTATTTAATAATTATTTCAATTTCACACCAATATTATTAATCCTTGCGAAATAATTAATAAATCATTTTATTTGTTAATTATTTATAAATAAATATATTTGACTATTTTAAATATATTTTCCCTCCCCAATAAATATAATAAAGTATTCCTAGCTGTTAGATCTTGATTTGGTCAATATTATTTTAGTATTCTCCATTTTCAAGATTAACTCAATACTTTATTATAAATAGGATGGTTTTTCATTCATTAACCATAATCATTATCATCATCACCATTATCGTCTCTTTTCTTTTGAGCTCCCATTTGAGTTCTTCACACTCTTTGGGTTTTTCACATATTGGGAGAAAAGATTGATTACTGAAGCATCAAGGAAATCAAAGGACCCGTCCCATGGATGGGGATTTGCACACCCTTTTGTAGATCTCCTTCACCAAGTGTTTTTAATGAAGAGTTTATTCAATTAAACTATTTCCATTTGGGTTATTGCATTGGATATCTTTAATGTTTCTTTCTATTCTGGATCATATATTTTTTTGTTGCAGGTTTTTCCATTTTGATTGCAGATCTGAATCGTAAGAAGACATCAAATTGTTATTAGGGTCACTTGTCACCTAGTTACTTAAGTGAAGTGTTTTTAGTACACCTTCCAAGAAATTTCACACTGACACAGAGGTCAGGTATGGATACAATAACATTTTCTGATCTGGTTACATGAGACATAATTCCCCCTACAAGCTAAGAGGAGGGGAAGATCACAACCAAAGAAGACTTGTTGAATAGGAAAGGCCTCTAAAGATCTGAATGAACTATCTAAAGGAAACATGCATGTCGTGGGCTTTGCAATCAGAAAAAATTGAGTTAATCAACTCAACAAAAAAAACATCTGATGATGGATCATAATCTACTTTAATCTACACATGTGGGGATATACCTAAAGGGGCACCCCCTCGTGAGGTCTGAAACATCTCACACACACTTGGGAAATGTTGGTACAATCTACTAGATCACTGAACCATCAAGTGCACGATTCTTGATTGTGTGAAAGTGAGTTGGAATTGGGCATGTGAAAAACTACCAAGTTAAAGAGAAATGATGATTCCCTTTTCTTGACATGAGGCACCCAACAATAATGAAGGCCGGAACTAAGGTACACTTCCCTCTAAACCACTCTCCTGGAATAAAAGTGTTGAAGTTGACAGAAGAGAACCCACCACAGTTGAGGTAGTGGTGATTCCTCAACAAAGGCACGATATAGTAATGTGGCTGATAGACTAACACCAGGTAAAATGATGGATGAATAAGATGAGTGGTCAAATTAAAACATCCCTCGTCAAAGAATAATATGCATGGTTGACCTAGCAGTGACTGAATTGATTCCAGAGGAGATGGTCAATTACTCAGAAAAAGGTTTTTTAAAGATAGACCAGTACAGCTTGAGACCAAATGTGAGTGAAATGGGACGAATGTGACACAAATATGGATGATGTACTGAAGCAAAACTCTGTGGGAATTTGAAATGATTCCATGGATGAAAGGTGCCTCATCTCTGATGAGCTGAACAAGAGTGACTCTATGATGCTGCCACATGGGGAAGGCCCAAAGGGGACCATAAAAAGCATGTGTAAATAATTCTTACTCATGATGAAACTTGACACCTAATTCAAAAAGTGCAAAAGCAAAGTGGTTCCAAAGTACATGTGATTCATATGAAGAGCTTTGAATTTTGATAGGTAGCAAAATGAGACATGATGGAAAAAATGGCTTCCCTTTGAAGTTTGAAATTACCAAAAATGAAGAGAGACCCATTATAGTTCTTGGTGAGAGATTTCCAATGGTGTGGATGGTCCATCAAATCAACCTTACAATTTTCTCGTAGTGGTTAACAAAAAAACTAGGGTTTTTATTATAAAATGGATTCTTTCCCCCAAATGCAATTCATTTGCACATTGAGATGTTGGAGAATTTGGAGAGGAGAAGGAAACCCTAAATCTTAGCGAGCTCGTAGCGTACAAACTGACCATTAGATTTTGTATCTTCAAATTTCAGATAGGTGGCCTTACTTATATGAAAATCACCTTAATACTTCTTGGAAGGATGGTTCTTGGTGAAGAATCAAGGTAAGAAAGGCATACAGGAATGAACTACTAGAAAACGTCTAGGATCGTCCTTTCCCACCAGGTGTGTTATAGGCCATTTTGTCACATTCGATCAATAGGCATCCTAATGGGATCAATCAACATCCTATTCCCTTTGGTCATCATCATTGCACAAAGCCCTAAGCATGACTCTCCCTAATCCCTGATTTTCATCCTGAAAGCACCTTGTTTCAGTCATTTTAAGGATCAACACACCCTACATAACTGAGAAACTGTGTTACAGTGCAGTCTCTCCTTCTCTTAGGGTTTTATGAAACACACCCTGCATAACTGTGGGGGTGTGTTGATTCTAGAAATTCAGGAAAAAATAAAAAATTTCCAAATCTTCCTCTTCCATAAGCTTCCAGAGGTTGTTTCAACCATTTAACTTGTATAAACCTTCGAATCCTATCTAATTCCACCTTGGAGAAATTACCATCTTATCCCTTGAGCTCATCCTCCCATCACTTTTGGATCTGAAGCCTAGATTGGTATATGGATAATAATTCATGAACTACCTCTCCTTCCTATATATTTACCTCATTCCACAAGCACCTGTTTAGGTTTTAGTGGGATTTTGGAGAGTGATTCCGCCCTTATGTTGTTGCAATGAGTGGTTATTATCTTATTCATTTAGGGTTATTGGAGGTGCATATTGTGACAAGGAAAGGTATAAAATTAGTTTTCTGAGACAGTTTGAGGACCAATGCTCCCTTTAAGCCTATTGGGGTGTGTTCACCTACATGTTTCTCCACTGTGGCCTACATTGGTCACCAATAGGTTTCTCCCCTTTGCACCTGTGTTGGTTCTAGAAATATGGGAGAATGATCAAGATTCTGGAAGCTTCCCCTTATAGGAGTTTCCATAAGTTATTTCAACTACTTACCTTAATAAAACATTCAGATCCTATCCTTCCCTACATTGGATTTTTAACCCTTTACCCTTTGATCTTATCCCTCCACCAAAGGTGGACCTCTTACCCTAGATTGGTAACTGGATAGAACTCCCAACTTACCTTACTTCTCTATATATTCCCAACCTTCTATGTGGTTAGGGGTGGGATTTTGGAGAGTGATTCTACCCTTATGCTGTTGTAGAGAGTGGTTATTATCTTATGCATTTAGGGACATTGGAGGTGTATATTGTGACAAGGAGAGGACAAGTCAACAACTTGGAGGATCTCTTTTACAAGATAAATTGCCACTTATGGTTGTAATCTCCTTCCATTTATATTAATGAAATGAATTCATTTTTTTCCTATATGTGATGATGTTATTTCATGTATTCCAATAACATGTTCATCTATTGAAAGAATTACTTAGATTATACTGCATAGATCTCATAGTTTCTTGGCTTGTGTTATTTGATTGTGCAAGTTCTAATTTTTGTATTCAGAGCTAGAATTGGAGCTTCCAAGCTAAAGAAGGAGAGAAGTGTGCAAAGGATTCCAGGGTGGCCTCACTCCGTCATATAATTTAAGAAAATCCATTATGTTCCTTGTCTCTCTATTGTTCTAGGTTAGCCACCAAACTAGGGGAGATACTTTTGTCCACAATCATAAACCGCGTATAACAAATTGGTGACTCTGTTGGGGAACAAAGTATTCCCTTGGTGATTTCCTTGTCTGTTGTGTTTTATTACCTTCTTGATAGACCTTTTTGTATCATATAACCAATATCATACATAGGAAGTGATTTCATTGATCCTTTTTTGCAATTTTTGGGCCAGAATCCTCTTTCCCAGTTCCAACGTACCCCTTTTGCCTCTGATAGAGAACTTCACCTCACCCAGGCCTCTTTTGCACCAACATTGGTCCCTATTTTTGCACAAATGTTTCCTTGATTCTTGAGCCTTTCTTTGGTCAACCTACTTCTAGCTGAACTTCCCTGAGCCTTGAGTGTCTTGTGGTCTCTCTAAAGCCTCCATTTTGTATGCATGTGTGTTTGATTGCCTTGGTAAGAATTGGTTTTTATTTTCCTTTGTTCTTATCATTAGGTTGCTTGCAAACTTGTTTAGTTTAATCATTGATCACTTGGATGAATTGTTGTTCTAGTCCTCATTTTGAAAATTGATTTTGAATCATTGATTAGACTTTTAATCTTAGTTTTCATCATTTTGAAAATTAAGTGTGGTGAAAAGAAAAATCTTGCATTTGCATCTAGGGTTTTTTGTGTGAAATTGGAATTCCCTAGTGTGAAATTGCATATTTTTGCAAAAACAATTCCCCCTCAATCACTGAGGGGGGATGAGTTGTATATGAGTGTTAATCACCTTTGAGTGACATCTCTTTTGATTTTTGGAAATTTCACCCATTGAGTCCTCTATTCATGAAATATTAGATTATGTTTGATTTCATTGGAATCCTTAGGTGTTTGTTTTGAAGAATTCTCTTGCATATATCACAGTTGCACAGTTAGAATTATCATTTTCAAAACTAGAAAGGAATTTGTACATAGACCACATTTGCATAGTTTTCAGGGGAATCATGCATAGAGTACATTGCTTGGTTTGGCATCTTTTAATCCTTTGAATTGAATTGGAATAGTGAAATTGAAAGATCTATTTGGGAAGCTCTAGTTGGTTACATATTTGATTGCACCTCTTCCCTACACTAGATAACTTTCATTGAAAATGAAAATAGTTATTTTTGTCATATTAGTTGCATCATAGGCATGTTTAGGTAACATTGAGTTTTTAGCCTTGAAATTGAAATATAATTCAAGATCAACTTTAAAATTCATCTCAATTAACCTAAGGAGCATTTGTAACATTAACGCAAACACATAGAGGTCTAGGCTAGAGACATGTTCCAACATCGTTAAACATAGGAGCTGTCGATGTTTTCTAGCGTTGCATCCAAGGGGTGAAATCCTGTTCCACGTACATAAAGTCTATAGGATTGTTCTCCACGTACCTTTGGGTATATCAGATGGCACTCCATGCATGAAAAGTATATGGGAACGCTCTCATCGAACGGTTATGCATTAGACAACACTACTATGGACTGCACATAGACATATTATTGAGTATATTTTGGGAACCCCCTATAGGTTGTTATCCATCCATAGGTAACCAAGTCGGCTACCTTGTATACTGTGATACACCAAACAAAACATTTAGGGAGATTTCCTATACGTGAGTTAAGTCCTTGGTTCTCTGAGATGTATATTTAAGTTCATGGTTGCTTGGTAAACCTTTTGCCTAGTTTACCCTCTTTGTTTTTGTTTGTGTCTTTAATTTCTAAAATAAATTAATTTACCACAGAACAACATCCTCCCCATGGAAAAAATCCTTAGTGTATCTTGGGTTAAGACTAATGGCAACAGTTTGGAGTCTGCCAATCAAGGGAACCCCTGTCACGGGAATCATGGTCCTTTTCCTTCTTTTGAAATATTGGTGCTCCTTATATGGAAACATTTCTCCTTCCTGAATTTACCATTGGTTTGCTAGTTTGGTTATTTTCGAACCATATGGCTCCGAATGTCCAAACTGATTCTAATTTCTCCTCCACCTGAACAACATCAGGCTCATGTTGATCCTAATGTTGACCCTTTTCCTTCTTAACCTATTGTTTCTTCATCCATTTATTCCTCTTCGCTCAGTGAAACTCTTGATTCTAGTAACTAGGAATCTAAGAAGAATAAGAAGAGGAGGAAGAAGAAGAAGACAAATAAGAAGGGTGGAAACCAAGAAACCATTGATACGAATGCAAATAGTATTGAAAAATCTTCCAATCAACCCCTAAAGTTAAATTCCCTTGCATGTTATTTAAGGGTGACCACCTTCTTAGAGATTGTCCTGGTATTCCCAAGGTATTAGAAGTGTGGTCCATAGGCTCACATCAGCCTTTGTTTTTAGATTCTGAAGATACTTCTGGTGACAAACCCTCAACTAGTGATAGTAAGGCCCATGGGAAAAAGGGGAAAGTCAAATTTCCCTATATTTTATTAGAAGGGAATCATCATATTCACCTTTTTCCTTATATGGATGAAGCCACAAAAGTATTGGAAACCCTTACAACTTCTCAGCCATGACTTCCAGCTGGTTACTAGAAGCTTTCTCCAAATCCTCCACTAGTTGAGGAAGTGATTGATAAAAATCTTTCTCCAGTAAATCCCACTCTCTCTAAATGTGAATCCCATGAGTCCATTTCTGACCAACCATTGGTTGAGAAAATGGTTGAGTTGATTTTGCCTTCAATTGATCATGCCTTTCTCGTAGAGATTGAACTTCATATCACTGAGGTTCTTCTCATTTATTTAGGTTCCAATGAACTGGGGGATATTTCTCCCAATCCCACGACACAGGTAGGAAATCCTCCCATTCCCATGGAAAAAGGGGGCAATCATATTGTTCCCATGACACCCCCTCCAAGTAGTATGGTCACTTCCTTTGATTGAAGTCGACTGGTCAGACAACGTCTTCCTCCTTATGTGCCCTTCTAGATCATAGTACATGCTTATAATGTGGTCATACCTGTAACACTTATAGATGAAGGTGAATCTGTTAGAATTATGTCCTCAACTACTTGGAAAGATTTAGGCTCTCCACAAATTTTACTTGTTACCCATAATCTATTGGATTTTAACAGAGGAACCAACCAACCATTAGGGATCCTTCCTAAGTTGCCTATTACTTTGGGAGGAAAAAATATTTATATCGATGTGATGGTAGTCCAAGGCCCTTTGGATTTTAATTTACTCCTTGGGCATGAATTTTTTTTTCGCATGAGCTCTTGCCTTTTCACTCTTTAGTGTGATGTGTTTCTTGCATGAAGGAAGAATCGTGACTATTGACTAGATTTCGTTTGTTGGTCCTAATTTGACTTCACATCAACCAAATTCCTTAAATGGTCCTTATATGCAACTGGTATCTCCCCCGCCATAGATTAATTACTTGGAAACCTGTTCCATGCCCACATGTAATGATGATCTAGTAGGTGATGTAGTGCATAATTTACTGGGGGCATTAGAGTATTATCTTTCCATTGGATCCCTTGATATGTATCCCTTCCAGAGCATTGTTATCCCATCTGATGAGAACCTCTTGGAAGCCATGGTCTCTTGCAATCATAATAAGGTTCCGAAGCAAAGTTCCTTTTCTTGTGTCAAGCTCCTTAAAAAATGAAACAAGGTCCTCTAAGAAAAGTTCCTTTTCTTGTGTCAAGCTCATTAAAAAATGAAACAAGGTTCTTAGAGGAGAGTTCCTTGTATTGTGTCAAGCTCCTTAAAAAATGAAACAAGGTCCTCGAAGCATAGTTCATTTTCTTATGTCAATCTCCTTAAAAAGTGAAACAAGGTCCTTGGAGCAGAGTTCCTTTTCTTGTGTCAAGCTCCTTAAAAAATGAAACAAGGTTCTTGGAGTAGAGTTCCTTTTCTTATGTCAAGCTCCTTAAAAAATGAAACAAGGTCCTTAGAGTAGAGTTCCTTTTCTTGTGTCAAACTCGTTAAAAAATGAAACAATAAATTATGAGGATAGTTCTTTTACTATATCAACCTTGTTAAAAAATGAAACAAATCCCCTTTCAATTAGAGTCTTCAATTATATCTCATAAATTCCTAGTCAAGTATTTCACTTGATCTCGTAAATGAACATTCATTCCATTGATTCGTTAGTACCCAATTGTGTACTTATGTGCATGAAATGAAGCTTGAGGGGCATGTACCTTGAATTGAGTCATTATGTTGGGGGCATGCAAACTAATCTCAAGCATATTTTTTCTATGTTTCAAGCTTGTGTAAAAATGAATCCATTTTCAAGCATAGTTTTTCCTCACGTTTCAAGCTTTTATAAAAATGAAACCAATCTTAAGCATAGTTTCCCATGTTTCGATATTGTGTAAAAATGAAACCAATTTCAAGCATAGTTTCCCATGTTTCAAGCTTGTGTAAAAAATGAAACCATTCTCATCCTATCCCTCATGATTGCCATTTTTTATTAGCCTATTTTTTCTAGATGAGCCTTGGTTTTCTCATTCCATTGTCACCATTTTCTTGCTCGATCATATGCTTTCACTTGGTTTTTACCCTTTCATGAGGAACTACTGCAATGAGTGATCTTATTCGCCAGCCTCTTGACCTTTGTGTGTTTTGAGCAATTCCATCATGAACAAAGCTAGTTGCTACCTTTTATACCACTCATTCCTCCAGGAGGAGTCCTCTTTTAGCTCTTTTCATACTCCCAGAACATGAAAATATTGTCGAGAAATTGTCTTTTTGAACTCGCAAAAATAAATCAAAAGACGTCTACTTAGTCTAAGTTTAACCCTTTTCTGGATTGAGATAGAATAGCTATGAAAAAGGAATACCTTAGTTGAACATCGCTAAGAGGTTCTCTTGGGTATTGGTTTTTACCTTTCCTTACCTAAGGGACAACCTATGAAAAGGGACATTTGGAGTTTTCTTTTTCACCTCTTTTTAAACTCTCTAAACATGAAAAAGAATTCAAGTTTTACCTTCGTTGGACTCGTTAAAACCTCAAAAAATGATGGAATTTTCAAACATGACAAGACCAAACTACTCCTTCTCTCGGTTTGTTAAATATACTCGGAGGGATTCATATGAAGGATGAACTTACAAATCAAGCATATGTTATCCTCCTCAATCTTGTTGAAAATTAAAGAGGTACTGACCAGTATGGTTGGGGAAATTAGGAAAATTGGGGATTCCATTTTTCTAGTGGTAGCGAGTCACTCTTGAATACGACACTCTTCCACTTCATCTTTGTGGCTATTGGGTTGGGTAATCTACTTTTCTTTTTGTTATCATACCATTTTCAGAGCCTCCATTTCATTTTTGGGTCAATGCTGCCAATTTCATTCAGTGTCACTGATGTGTTCAAGATAAGTAATTCAGTTGATCTCTACTACAATAATATTAAGCCTTCATTTCATGTCTGCCTTTCCTCATCCAGTTCCATGTCAACATCATTATGATCATTATGTCTCGATCATCATACTCATTTCGCGTTGTTGATGAGGGATACGTCAAGGCCCTCCTGCGATGGGTCGCTTCCTGTTGACATCATCACATCATCTAAGAAGTTGAATTAGAAACACACCTTTGGTACCTTGGTTATTTCATACATCAATGGAAAGTTTCCTCACTCTCGGTGATAGGTTTACATGAATGGCCTTTGACCAAAAGATTTTGTGTAGTGTTCGACATCAACTCATTCATTCACACCATATGGATTGTACTATAGTACCTTGAGAGCCATTAACATCACCGGTAGTTTCTCTCACGTCTGTTAACAGAATACATCATTGGTTTGTAATCAGATCATGTCTACCATGTTCGACTCCAGCGCATTGATTCACATGCTTATATTCATACATTGGTTGGTTGTGCAAATGAGATAGAAGACTCGAGATCTAGTTTCTGCCATCCAGGCCGTGGTTTCAAGATTATACAAATATCACAATGTATGATGGTTGTGATCATATAGATAGTTATCTAGTCATGGGTCCACCAGTTGTATCTTTGGACACATCTTTTGATCATTATACATGTTATGTTAGCTTATGAGATGAGTATGGGTATGCCTCCCTCAACAAAAAAATATGTCATGTCGTAAATGTATTGTAACAGATGAATCTCACTGATTGTCCTTGATCCCGACTTGTCACAAGGTAAAGCACTTCAGTCACCAGTCATCATCTCCGACTTTGCGCATTAGGGGGAATTATTTTATAGGCCATTTTGTCACATCCGATCAGAGATCCTCCTAATGGGATCAATCAACATCATATTCCCCCTTTTAACCATCTTTCACAAAGCCCCAAGCATGTTCCCTTCATCCCCCAAAATTTCATCTCTAAACTACTTCATCTGAGCTAATTTGAGGACCAACACTCCTTGTAAGCCTACTGGGGTGCGTTCACCTATAGGTTTCTCCACTGTGGCATGCATTGGTCATCAATAGGTTGCTCCACTTTGCATTGCCATTGGTTCTAGAAATCCGGGAGAATGATTAGGATTCCAGAAGCTTCCCCTTCAAGGAGTTTCTAGAAGTTGTTTCAACTACTTACCTTGGAGAAATATTCAGATCCTATCCTTCCCTACATTGGATTTTTCACCACTTATCATTTGATCCTATCTGTCCATCGAAGGTGGATCTCTTACCCTAGATTGGTAATTGGATAAGAACTCCCAACTTACCTTCTCTATATATTCCCAGCCTTCTATGTGGTTGGGGGTGTGATTTTGGAGAGTGATTCTACCCTTATGATGCTACAATGAGTGGTTATTATCTTATGAATTTAGGGTGAATGGAGGTGCATATTGTGACAAGGAAAGGATAAGTTAACAACTTGGAGGAGGTCTTCTACAAGATCAACTACCACTTATGGTTGTAATCTCCTTCCATTTATATTAATGCAAAGAATTAATTATTTTCCTATATTTGATGATGTTATTTCATATGTTTCAATACCATGTTGATCTATTGGATGAAGTACTTAGATGATACTGCATAGATTTCATAGTTTCTTGGCTTGTGTTATCTAACTGTGCAGGTTCTAATTTTGGCATTCAAAGCTAGAATTAGAGCTTCCAAGCTAAAGAAGGAGTGAAGTGTGTGAAGGATTATAGGTATGCCTCACTCTGTCATCTATTTAATTTAAGGAAAAGCATTGTGTTGCTTGTCCCTCTGTTGTTCTAGGTTAGCCACTGATCTAGGGGAGATACTTTTGCTTGCAATGGTATATCCCGTATAACATGGTGGTAAGTGTAGCATCACATAGAGTAGAATATTTGAAGATATGGTATCAAACATCTATGATATGCGATGTGTATATGGCTCACTGGAGAGGCTCGTAGGACAAAATATCCAAAGAATGAAAGGATAATTGACCATACCTAGATCGTTGAGGTCTAGGCCAAGACTGATATTGATCTAATGAGAAGGTGGACAAGGGGTCATCATGCCCCCAAACATGAGATATTTCCCCCCTAGTGTATGATGATGGAGGGGAATTATCGGGTATGGAAAGGTGGGAATGATGTCCCCATCTAGATGATCTTAAGGAGTACCATTATGTTCCAAGTGCTTGAATAAGGGATTCGAGCATTTGATCTCACTGGCACGAGATCCTCCAAAGGATGATGAGTAGATGTAGGGGCATATGTGCCCCCCCATGTTTGTATGTATGGTTGCAGCATTTTATGGACATGCCATATGTATTTATAATAATGGACTCTAAATACATATTATGGAGGTACATAATATGGCTATACATGGTGTGGTGTCATCGTCATTTGTTGTTTATGGTTTTATTCTTATGGGAAGAATGGATAGATGTAGTGAGAGAAATGAAATTATGGATTATCAATCTCATGTGGCCCTACATATATAAGTCAAATGGACTGAATGGTGTCATTATACCAAAGAGTGGCTTCAAATATAATGAACAAATTCTCTCCTAGAAGACACAATGTTTGACCAACAACAATGTCTAAGGGACTAGGTTGTTGATGTAAGATGGAGGAATGATTAAGTGGACTATCTCCAGTGAAATATGGAGTGATATGCACACTATAAGTTGTTTAGAATGGGGATGAGTAGTGGCACTAGTGTCAACACTACCAGATGTGATAAGAGGGTTGGGGATAATTTGTTCTCCTAGACTCTTGAACATGGATTCCCCCTTACCCAAACATTGTGTGGCAATGTTATGGACACAATGTGGATGTGATTCAAATTACTAGGTTTGAAGTAAGGGGTGGTTGGACCAGTCATCATATGGGAGACATGGTTCACATACGCAACATCTACTATGGTAGATTGATGAGAAGTAGATATAAAATCCACTGATGTCGAGACTGAAGTGTCTTTAGAGTATGGTTCTAAAGAAGCACATTCAAAATATCCTAAAGAGTATGAATAAATTGATCCCATGGATGATGACATGTAGAGAATGGGTGCAAAAATATCTATCATCTCGACATTAGGAGAGGGAATCATGATGGTGGGTTGACAAACCTCCTATCCTAGTGAAGCATTGGGGTGAGGTCCCATAGTTATAGGGGAAGTGGAATAACTACGTGTGACATATAACGCATGAAGCACTTGAAGTTTATCACTTAAATGTGAGTGATTACTAATTTGAAATGATTATACATTAAATATTTCATGCATATGTGATTTAATACTTCTTAAATATAAACTATGTAGAGGGTTTAAATCAAAATTTTAGCGACATGTTGTAAGTGGCAATTATACCAATAAATGATATCAATGATTTCCTTGCATGTTTCATTTGAATAATAATAATACCATTTTTTTTATATTTTTCTTATATGCTTTACTTTGTTGTTCCTTTACTTTATCTTATTTTACTGACAAACTTGAATGATTAATGATGATATTACATGATCACATTGTTAATCCTTCATACATATTATTGATTTAATATTTCTCGAATATATATTGTTTAGAAAGATTTCAGTCAACATTTTGATTTACTTTTTGCAGATTGAGATGATATAAGTGCACAATATCATATGATTTCACTACACATTACAATTGGATATATATAAGCCAACATGTTATAACTTTTCTTGTTTCTTTTATTAGTGTAAAGATTTAAATGTAGAAGTTTACCAAAATCCCTTAAGTTATAGGTAACTTACAACCCTAACAACAAAACATGGCCATGGCCATGCTTCATATCTACAACAAAATGTTAGAAAAACCCTATAGAAAAATATGACATACAAATAGAAACATATAAAAATAGAAATATAACTGCAACAACCCAATGGAGAATAAGAAATATCAATTTTATTAATCATGAATAATACACCTGGTAAGGGGTGATTACAAAATTGGGTATGTAGACCCCCTCTATGGGATGGGTCCTTCTTGACCTTGCGCTTCAATAATGTGCTTCTCTCTCTTAATTTGTGGTATGCAATGGGTAGAAAAGAAAACAAAAAGATGCTTGAATTCAAGTGGGAGTTCAAATGCTATGAGATGATAATGAGTATGATGAAAATGGTCATGGTGAAGAATGAAGAGAAAACCCTCTATTTATAATAAAATATTGGAATAGATTGAGAGTTAGAAAATAATAAAATATTATTGACTAAATCAAAATCTCACTGTTGTGATTATTTTATTATATTTTTTGAGAGGGAAAATATATTTAAAATGGTCAAATATTTTTATTTAGAAAGTGGTTGAAATAATTAGCAAATAAAAATAATGTATTAATCACTTTGTGAGAATTATGACAAATATGAATTTGAAATAATTATTAAATAATGATTTAACAACTATCTCATAAGGAAAATAGAGAATAAATGAGGAATAATAAATAAATAATGATTTATTTAATTATTCCACGACGATTAAGTAAAAATTGATAAGAAATAATCATCAAATAATGATTTAATAAGTATTTTTGGAGAATATTAAATAAATAATGATTTCTTTAATTATTCTCATGGATTTTTTAGATTTAAATGAGAAATAATTTAGGGAAAAAGGTTTTTAAATTATTTCCTACAAAGAAAGTGGGTTTTACCACGGAAAAGCTCATCCTACATGGTGTATTTCGATTGACCTAGTAACAAATGACTACACGAACATTTTTCAGTGAAAACATCTTTGTTGTTTTTATTATAACTCTAATTTATTTTCTAACGATCATGTTATATATGGAGAATTATGAATATTTTGAATTTATATTTTAGTCATTGATGATTTATTTATTAAATAAGTTTCACATATTGTAAGCCTTACCACCTATATTTTCTTAAAATATTTGTTGAGTTACGAGATGGGTATGTATTTACTCTTAATTCCATCACCTTTTTCCTCTTTTCTTATCTCTTTCATATCTTAATATGCTAACATATTGATGGATTATGATAAGAAACAAATGAACTACTCTCAGTTAAGATTTAGCCATCGTAACTAAATTTTACTCCTCTTTATGTAGAAAAATGACGAAAGGAACCATTGTTGTTCCCTAACGATGAAACAACGTAAACCAACAAAGGAAAATGGAACGCGTCGATTGCAGACAGATCAGAGGACAAATCAGGAGGATCAACGCTAAATATGAATGGTGTCAGAAGATAACATCCAGTTGCGAAGGGATCGCATTTATCTTTTACCTCTTTCTGACTATAAAAGAAAATTATTGTAGGAGGAAAGGGGATTGATCTCTGTTATTTCAAATTGTAATTTTAATTTACAGACTCATGTTATTGGAGAACACGACCGTATTGTAATGCTACTTAAGTTCAATGATTAATATATAATTGACGCTACTGTTCATTCGTATTCTCTGAAGTAGCTCAATAGTGTTCGCTGGTAGCTAAGGGCCCAGCCTTTGGTGGATTAAACTGCTTCCTTGTGTTATATATTTCTGATTCTCGCAAGTTTGATTGGTTTGATAATTTTCCCATTTTCTGTAAGTTTATATTATTCATTAGTTACCGCTTTCATGTATTGAAGTAGTGCTCGTTAAAAAATAAACGCAAGATCCGAGCAGTTTTAATGTGGTCTTCATGCTCGTTAAAAAATAAATATAAGCAGTGAGCAAATGTTTCCTCCAGTGTTTAAGCTCATTTTTAACTAAAAAATGAACCTATCCCGGTAAATAACCACCGTGAATGTAATATCATCAGCCATTAAAGCCTTGGTCGTGTTTGCACCTGCCACCTCCACTTTTTATTTGGCCGATCGTTCAAATGACAGAAACACAAATGAAATGAATAAACAAATCTTCCCCAGTGGAGTCTCCAATTTGTTGTGGGGAAAAATGCCTATGCAGGACGATCCTATCCACCTAAGGTGTGACAGTGCCTTAGCAACAAACAGATACAGCTATTCTGGTTTCTTCCTTTATGAAATGTGAAAGAGGGGAGATCGATAGACTTACCGTTGTCTTCCGTTTGTCCCTCGATCTAGATCCTCTTCTCTTTGGGTGTTCACAGCTACTTGCCTCCTCGCTTGCTCAAGAGAACAGCTACTTGATTCCCACGAGATCACAAGAGAACAGCTACCTGTGACAAGAGAACAGCTACTTGAGACAAGAGAAGAACACAACACAAAGGCAGATATTCATATTCACAAATGATTCAGGATTAGAAGTAAATCAAATATACTAATGCAATCATACAAATACACGAGTATATAGGAGAAAACCAAGATAGCTTTATTGATTGATAACAAGGTTCAGGAAGAGATACAATCCAGAGGGCTCCAATCCAGCATCTCCTTCCCAGCAGAATGGAATTCCTTCTTCAGCTCCCTTCAAAGCATTAAGCACCCAATGTTTCCAGTCTCAAACCAACAGCAATTCTTTGCAATAACAAAATTCCAACCCCTAGATCTCATGGAGGAGAGATCTATATATAGTTATTTTGGAGAGAGGATGAGTCAGCTTGAGATCTGACTAGTGTCCTCTCCCTCTCTCAGTTCTTGAGTCCACTTGGAGGTTCTTGCTTCCACTTGGAGATTTGGAACCTCTTACTCATCACCAGTCGAATTCCCTGAGGAAAGTGTCATTTTGGAAGCTTCCTGGGCATTGACACATTGAGGAATGAGCCTGCCACTTGTCCAAACTCGCTCAGTGTAGGTAGCCTTTGTTGGAGTTGACATTCAACGCAGGTAGATAGTGGAGCAGTTGACATTCAGCGCAGATGCTCAGTGGAGCAGTTGACATGACCCTGAATTGACTTGTTTTTGAGTGATTTCAGGTGGAGAACTTCTGTGAATTGCTGTGGTTGGTTTGCCTTGTTCCTCTAGGGGTAGGAACAACATGTTTAGGGACTTTGGATCCCTTAGATTATGGACATTTCATGCTTCATGCTGTAAGGCAAAAAAATGTCTATAACAAGTATTACATTTTATTTACATGTTTTACAACATTTTCATTTGATTCTATTCATGCTTATTATAGATTAAATTATTTATTTGTTAAGACAGTGAATCATATAGATTTAATCAACTATAAGAGTTTGGTTATCGCTATTCAACTCTCAGATTGACATCATTTCCATTTGAATTTCTTCGTAGGGATTGAGTATGATTTAAATTGGATTAGCTAAGAAGAGATTGGTTATTGCTACTATGCTCTCGGCTGATGCTATTGTTAATTGAATTATGTGTGTGAGATTTGATTACGATTTCAGCAGAGGATTGAGTCTTGAAGCTTAGATGTCATATTTCCTTTAATAATTGCAATTTAAGTTTTATAAATGCATTCGTTTACTCTTGTATGAAAGGTTTATACTTCATTTTAAGAAACATTACTCTTTGGATTCATAGCATGCACATATTATGTACACTCTTGGAATAAAAGGACTTGCCTGGGTGTATGATTAATGTGGGTTAATTAGGAGTTTTAAAAGACGCCTTTTATCAGCCAACATTTTGGCGCCACTGCCGGGGAGTGTGTTGCCATTTTACAAAGAGTGATGTATATCTGATAATTGTTGCTAGGAAAGAATTGGGTATTGAAAACAAAAGGTAATAACCTACATAACGAGCAAGTAAAGTGCTTGCTCCTTCACCCGCTTTTCAGTACAATTACAGAAAAGTGAAGTAGGTGTTTGATGTTTGTCTGTTGAGAGAGAATTGGGTATTAAAAATGGAAGGTAAGAACTTGTGTACAAATCAAGTAAAATGCCTGCTCCCCCGCCTGTTTTCTAGCATAATTTCTAGGAATTTAAGGTAGAAATAAACATTTGATTTTTTACATGAATGACTAAGAAGAAAAGACCAGAAATCAATACAATTCCACATCCCAAACATGAAAAATCTAAGGGACCAGTTACCCTTGGACGATCAACTTTTATCGACGACATCTTAAGAAAAGTTGAATCTTAGCCATCAATAGGTCCCCGAACCATTGCTTCTAGACAACCTACTGTCTCCCTTCCAGCCACAGGCTCACCATCTGTAGCCTACGCTGAGGTCCATAGTAAAATTGAAGGGACTGAGCAGAGTTTTCAAGATATTGAAAATTCGCAACCAGTTCCCTCACAAGAAGGGAATTCTTGCAATATCTGTGAAGGAGAAGGAGAAACAGGGGAATTTGAGGAACCAATATCCCCTGAGGTAGTAATTGAGTAGAGGATACTCAATGTCCCAGATCAAGGGAGTGCTATTAGGATCATCCCCACCTCTTCTAGACATCCTAGAGATAACTCTCTAGTTCTAGAGATCCCGAAAGGGTACTGGCATATCTTTGATCAAATGTCCAATAATCCACAAACACCCCAGACCTCTATATTATAGTATCCTAATGTTGACACAAATGTCAATGCCCCCATGAAAGCTATCCCTCTACAAAATATTCCCACCTTTGATGGACTCACTTTAGAAGATCTGGATGTGTTCCTGTCTGAATTCGATGTCCTATGTCGGGGTTATGATTACACCACCGACCCCTAGAAACTGAAGTTGTTTCCCTCCACTTTAAAGGGAGCAGCCCTGCATTGGTTTATGGGACTGGGTTGGGGCACCATAAATGATTGGGATCAAATGAAAACTGCCTTCCTTAAAAAATATCAAGATTATTGCAGATCTAGAGAATTAAAAGACGAGACATTCGAAATGGTAGCAAGGCCCAATGAAACTTTGGAAGAGTATGTGGAGCGTTTCCAATATAACCTCCAAAGGTCTCCCTACGAAAATATTCCTGATAATGTATTAAAAACCACGCTGATTAAGGGTATGAAAGACCAGTGGATAGAGACATTGAATATTATGGGTAAAGGTGATATCTATCAAGAAGAATATGATAACATTATTTATTTGTGTATCAGGTGCTCAAGGGGCAGTACAAGACTGAAACCAGCTGAACACGATATGATCACCAGGGACAACAAAATCTCTGGCAGAAGCATGACTCGTACTGAAATTGGCAACCTACTAGAAGATTTCAAAACAGATATCCTGGGAACCTGTTGTGCTGTACAACAACCCCCCATTTCTTAAATTTTTTTTACAAAAAAATTTAATTAGAAATGGGTCCCTTTTTAATAAACTTAGTAAATTAGTGATTTAATAAAATTGCTTGCCTGGAATTAATCATACCATAGACAAAAACCCTTATCAAAAGGCCCGATGCAATAGAGCTATTATCCAAAACCTTTTGATAAAATATGAGATATCCTTTTAGAAAGCCATCATAAGTAAATCTCCGATGCGATAATGTGATTAGAGATCGCATATCGCTAAGTTAAGCCACAATGCATCCTAAACGCTCTATTCTAAACCTTTGATCCGATAACATAAATGCAATCGGCAATCGCACATATTACATGACACATATCGGAAGCCCTTTTGAACTTCCCGATTGCGATATCATAAAGTAAGGCACATGTTTCAAGAACCGCCAAAATGTTTTATTGGCAGGCAGAAACCATAAAAGAAGTAATAGACAAAAAGGTAATACATCAAACAATGCGCTGATTACCCCTCTACCTTATTATATTATTTTATCGTGATCATAGCTATCAGTCTGAAACGTTAAGCTTGACCCATTGAATCTCCCAATTGCGATTCGAGATTTATCGCTAATCGCTGATCGGGAAAATCCAAAGACACGTTTGAAAGGATCATCGAGCATATGTCCGATGCGAAGGGTAATTATTACTTTTATTTACTACGATTGGCGGTTTTTATGGTCATTAATTTCACAGTTAAGGGCGAATCCTTCTTGGATTTCACCTGTGGTGATACTTAATTACATTTGGTTTATCATATGCGAATTACCTTAACTATTTTCATTCCATATTAGCTTTCAACAACAATATTTCTCTGTTACGTTTTCCATTGTCTATGCGGAACTACTCTAAACTCATGAATCCGGAAAAAATGGGAAAGAAGGTGAAGAAAACCAAGGCCCCTGTCGTAGTTAAAGAACCAGAGCTGAATAAGAAAGGATTGATATCAAATACGACTTGCCTCGGTTTAGGAAAAGCAAGCTGGGAGAGTATCTATAATTTACTAGAAGCAGAAGAGCCCGAAGAACTCGAAGAAGAAGCTGCAACAGATTCTACAAGCAAATCACAGAATACATTGAAAGAATTGGCCTGCTTATACCTACACAGAATATCAACGCATGCCAAGGTTTTTCCATATAATGACGTGGTCAAATGGATTGTTGAGAGCATTGCAACCACAGACAAGACATTCACTACAGCTGAAGGAAAATTGTTCTGGTCGTTTAGAGCAGAGGATCTTAGACAAATGTACCATTTACCCCAGCCAAAGAAGCAGTATAATAAAGCATTCTTAGAAGATTTTACCAAGGAAAACGACATTAAATCAGACCCTATCAGGCAATGGAGACATTTCCTGACCAAACAAAAGCATGAGACATCGGGTATGTACTCTGTAGATTCATTAGCCTCTCCTTATTGTTATGTTGGTGCAATGATGTGCAAACTCTTCGGAGTCCATAATTCTACTAAGTTCTCTATAGATATGGTTCCTTTAATGGAGGCTGCAATTAATGGCTATATCATGGACTGGGCAAACATTTTGTCTGATAAAATGGCCACCAAGATACTTGAATATAGAAGAAAGAGGTCTGTGACTACCCGGGTGATACCTCCCTTTTACTTCAGTGCCTATATTATGGACACCATCTATTTTAATTTTGAATACCCCATTCTCAGATGGAAATGGACTCCCCAGGATCCCAATCCCATTCACATCTATCACAAGGAGCTATGGAAAGCCCATTATAAGAACCACCTATATAGAATTTTTCATGGTTTTATTCTTCCTACACATTATGCCATGTTCAATAAGCCTGCGCCTAGGTTATCCGAGGAGGCAATGGTCGACTTAAAAATAGTTGGCAGTTGGTTTGGAGAAGAGAAATTCACCTATATAAGGCTTTTCGTCAGTCTTACTGATCCTCATGTTCTTCCTCTATACATCCCCGATAAACAATTGGCTTGGGAATTAGCATATCAGATAACAGTGGCAGAGATGTCAAAGACCCTTACGGATTCTAAGAAACACATGTGGCCTACATTTCCCATTTGGTGTGGTGCCTTTACCCTAAATGATTTTAAACATGTAGAGAAAGAGGCTGAGAAAATCAAGTTGTTAAAACTTGCAACTATTCCAAAAAGGCAGTATGACCCTAGAAAGGTTGCCTACAATGTTACCTCTCAGGCTAAAATCGCCAGATTTGATCACGAAGAGGATAGCTTTGATGACTTGTTTGCTTCAGCAGAAATATTTTCCCAGGTCAAAGAAATGGCTAAGACTAAATTGGGAACACAAGGATTAGAAAAATTCAATAGGCTCAGGGCCCAGAGATTGGAAACCCTGCCCCTAGATTTATTAAAAACGACATCTATGGTACGACCTCAAGGCTACGTTGAGGAGAAAATTACTAAGAATGCTCCCAAAATTGAAAAGGTTCCTGAGAAGAAGAAGACACCAGAATAGGAGTAGAAGAAGGTAACAGTTAGTGAACCCCTTGATACACACATTAATGTTGACCCTATGTTAATCAGGGAATGGGAACAATTTGATTCTATCATCAATAATCCAGAGAACACCCAAGGGTTCACTACACCAAAGGTGTCTACATCACAGAAATCAATAGTCAACACAATTTCGATTGTAGGAACAAGAAGCCCACCCACGCTTCATAAAGACATAGAGATCATCCTTGAAAATCCCACTGATGAGATTGTTTTGCATATAGAAGAAATACCACCACTGGATGTCTTCTACAGCCATAAGCATAGGGCTGTAGTCAAAAGACAGAGGAATAAGGGGAAAATTGATCACTCTCCTCTTTTGACTCCTCAAATGGAAATGATGAATGTGGTATGGAGGGAGGAAATAAATCTCTCCAAAGATTTAACCAAACTTTCTCAGTATGCCAGAGCATATACAGTGTCAACAATATATAAGGCTTCAGAGGTTAGTCATTTGTTGAAGGAAATAGACTAGGTGATCATTCATCTAGAGGCACAATCGGTAGAACGACAACAAAAAATAGAGCAGCTTGAACAACAGCTGGTGGAACAGAGACAACTTAATGAACAATTGAATGAGAAATTAATTAATGAAAAGTAGAGAATTGATGAACAGGCCATCCATAAGCAACAAGGGTTGTCTCAAGCATTGAGCAAACTACAACTATTGAATGAGCAGGTGAACAAATCAAAAGATGAGCAGATCGCTCAAATGAAATATCAAATAGAGCGATTCAAAGGATATCCCCAGGTAGATGAATTCAGAACTGAAGCCCTGGAGATGACCAAAGCTTTATCCCAGCAATTGGACCTTCTGTGTCATAATATATCATTGGTCATTCCTTTATGTGATATCTCATCAGCTATGATCGAAAAATTAGTGGATGCAAAGCTTGATTTAGAGAAGGCATATGAAAGATTAACTAATTTTCTATCTTGGCAAGATTCAAATGAAGGGAAAGCTGCCAATCTACCAAAGATACAAGAGTCACATAAAGAAATTCTATTTTCTGAATGGGAGACTCAGTTAATGAAAGTTGAGAGAGCTACATCCATATGCATATCAGCAACAAATAATCTAATTGAATTAATCAACAATAGTCTGTATTTATCTAATCTAATAATAGAATGCTCTCCAGGAAAACTCCCAAAGGTAACATCATTAGAACAACAATGCAAACAAGAGCTGATGTAAAGAGAAAAACTGATCGGAGGCATTCACAGCATAACATGGGAAACGTTTTGGTTTTCCTTTGTAAAACCACATAGTTAGCAAATGGCGATGAAGTGTCTCATAGATGCGATCAACCACATGATCCCTGAACTTGCCGATGCCACATTTATAGCTCAGTTACACTCTCGTATGAGTTAGCCACTAGAGGTCCAGCCAATGCTTTCCATTTGTCAACTGCGATCACAAGAAGATAAGCCGATATAGTGAATCCTTTCAACCGACTGTAGCACTACTATTTTAAGACAAATCCCATATTTTTATGTTTCTGCTTATACAAGCTCATAGCGACTTTATTTCTAAGTTTGTTATTTTTTGTAGTATTTATAGACCCTTTCATGTTTTTGGAAAGGGTCCTCAATTTTGTATTAAGACTTAAATCGAAGGTTGCACTATTGTACTTGCAATATATATTTTTATAAAAGACTAGACCAGAATTCTGAATTTTGACAAAGACGGCTTTTATGAGATATGCACTTTTGCTTCCTATGAAAGTATTTCCAAATTAGAAGGAAAAATTTGAATGTGATTCACATAGGAGGAGATCCAAATGCATACGATACTACTATCTATGTTTTTTCTTTATTTTTCTATGTGAATTGGCATTTATAAACTTTGCTATTATATATATATATGTGTGTGTGTGTGTGTGTGTGTGTGTGTGTGTGTGTGTGTCTACAACAATTCTTTAACTTGTCACTTTTGAATGTTTCTGAGTCATCTTTTAAATATATATATGTCAGTGATATATTACGATCAGTGCGATAATGTTTTAATTATTACTTTGTTTAATTAATTGAACAAAGTAATTATCATATGAATGCATATTTTTATTTATGAATAAGTCATCTTCATGTTTATTTGTCAATAGAAACAACCAAGAATCACATTGTTAGAAGAATTCCCGGGATAGATTAGTTACCATTGTATATTTTTACACTTTAGAATAAAGCACTTATCACTCCCAATATACATTACAAACCAATCACCCATCAACTCATATATCACTGGGAAACTGGTCCTATTTTATCCATTCAGAGCCACCACACCAAATGGAAAAGGAGCTGCACTAATGTCCAGACCGGGTGGTTTTCCTCGATGTTGATGCAACAATTTTAGAGGCATCAACATCTTTTGCGCTAGAAGGAGGGCATGAATTGTGAATGGCAAGAAAATCCAAATCCATAGTCCATTTTGAGAGTAAATCTCCCTCCACATCACCCCGACTTCTCCCTCACATTCTCAATCTCCAATTTCTAAGCGAGAAGTTGAGAAAACAACAACCATTGCTGAACTCCAAAAAATCTCAGATAAATCCACTCTTGAACCTCCTAAAGTTCAGTCTTTAATTCATAAACTTCAAGGATTTCAATATCACCACAGAAATCTAAGTTATCTCAAGGCAATGTGACTTCGCAATACATTGCTTCTCATCCTCTTACCAGACTACAGAGAGAAAAGATTGGTATTGAACCTACAGAATTCCCTCTGCCTAAAAGAAAAAGAGCAAGGAAGACACTTGAAGAGTCTAATAGTTAGACTCTTTCATCATCATCATCCATTTCATCTACTCCATTACAAAGTCAACCATCCACTCCTCCACTCCATATTGTTGTTCAACAGGGTACTAGAACTTCAACATTGTCTTCCCAACCACTTGTAACTTCATCTGCACTTTCCTCTATTAGTAGCTCAACAATGGCACAGAGACCATGGAACAATCCAGGTGTAGTCATAATGCCTGCACCCTTGAGTCAATTGTTGGCTCATCCTAAAAAATGGCTGCCAAATTTTAACCCAGATACAGGCATACTGGCAGAGGAACACATAAACAACTTTATGTTGTCAGTAAACTTAAATGGAGTTACTGAAGAAGATGATATTGTTAGGCTTTTCCCATATACCTTACAAGGAGCAGCTGGGTCCTGGTATTTTTCATTACCATCAGGATCCATTACTAGTTGGAACATTTTCCAAGAGCAGTTCTTGACTAAATTCGGTGATGATAGGTCTACAACGACATTAATCAACGATCTCTCAAATCTCAAAACTGAATCAAGAGAACCAGTCAAAGATTTCAACTCGCGATTTAATAAGCTCTTAAATAAGATTCCTACTGCATCTAAACCTAGTGAAGAGGTTCAAAGTGAATGGTATATATCTGCCTTACCTTCAAATATAGAAATCTTTGTTGACAGAGCTGCAAAGCCCACTTTAGCAGAGAATATGAAGGAAGCAATTGTTGTGGAAAAACGTATCATTGCCTTAGAAAAGAAAACTACCCTTGAAGAACGAAAGTCCAAAAAAGTTACTTTTAAAGATGATTCAAAGAAGAAAGTGGCTAAATATCCATATGATATGGAAGGTCTACAAAAGTTTTTAAAGACTATGTCAAATGAGATGGTAGAAATTAAAAAACAAGTAGCCGAGACCTCCACTAAGAAGCCATTTAGAAACTTCAAAAGACCTGAATCAAAACCACCTAATGCTATATCTAATGCAGAATCAGATCTAGATAATGATGAAGAGGAAGATATAATCTTATCATCAGATGAAACTAAGGAAGAAGAGGTTGTAGAATGTCATGGTATGTGGGATTTTATTTTGCCTAATTCAGATACCGAAAATGAACAGGAAGCTTTCGCAGTAAGTACTAGGAGTAAAGGAGCAGCAGAGCCTATTCAACCAACTTAAAAGAAGAAAAATATGGGTCGTACTACCAAAGATAAGGTTCCCACAAAGAAATCTACAATATTTCCTACTCAAAATCAGCCATCATCTTCCAATCCACCTTCATCATCCAAGACATTAGTAGTTGTTGACTGTATGGATTACAACATCATCGAAGACATGAAGAAGAATAGAGCAAATATCTCTATTTTTGAGCTTAGAAAGCTCAAACATCAACAAAAGTTGCTACTCAAAGAATTAAATTTAGTACTTTCTACTCCTCTTCCAAATGATGTACTATCCAAGGCAGCTAATGGAACGGGTAAGCCACCATCCAATAGAGTAGAAGCTACTGATGTTGTGTTGATCGGAGACAGATCTAATTCTCATACCCCTCCTTTTCTATTAACCTATGAAATCTACAATAGAAACTTGCATAATTGCTTGATAGATTTAGGGGCTTCATCGACTATAACGCCAGCTTCAATCTATTCAAAATTGAATATTGAACCCCAAAAATATGCAGTGCATATTGTTCAGTTGGATAGAACTAAGGTTCAAGTATTGGGAGAAATCAATTCAATTACCATTAGGTTATCAGCTGATCCAAGGGTAGTTCAGAGAATTGATATATTTATTGCTGACAATCCTAAGTTTTATGGCTTAATTCTAAGCAGGGATTGGTCTGAGAAACTCCATGGTTACATTTCTACCGATTGGTCTCATATGTGGCTTCCCTATAAAGGAAATCTAAATCAGATTAAGATCGATTGGGAGAAGCATATGACTCATACTGTAACAGAATTTGAGCAAGAAAACCAGCCCATAGCATTCAACAATAACATTCTTGGCAACTACTCATCTGAATCATTCTTTGGTAATTTTAATGCTCAATCATCACCTTTCTTAGTTAATAGTTTCACATCTCAAATAGAAATTTTTTCTCATTTAGATACATCAAGGTGTGTTAATATTGCTAAGGAAATTGTAAATAAAACTGTAGATAAGCCTGTATTTTGGTCTTTATATTTTGATAGGTCAAAACCCAATGATGGTGCAGGAGTAGGATGTATTTTAGTTAGTCTTGAGGGAGAAAAAACTATGTTATCCTGTAGACTAGAATTTGAGTGTACAAATAATACTGTTGAATATGAGGCGTTGATCCAAGGAATTTACAAAGCAATAGGCCTAAAAGTGCAATATCTTAAAGTATTTGGTGACTCTGAAATTGTTCTTAAGCAAGTAATAAATACTATACATTTCCTTTTTGGTCATCTTAAACATTATCAGTCCTTGGTTCAAGACCTTATATCTCATTTTCTAGCATTTAATATTTCTCCCATTCCTAGATCTTAGAATGCAACAGTTGATTTAATAGCCAATGTTGCTTCTAAGCTCCTCCCATCTCAGGATTACAACCCTTATAGATTTTCAGTTGAATTAATTTTTATACCATCGGTTCCAGACAATGTCACTAACTGGTGGGTATTCAATCATGACAATGAAATTTTGAATTTCTTAACTTCTGATAAATCCTATGATGACCAAATTATTGATGAGAGTGATCATGATCTTCAAATGAAGCAAAGACTTGAGGAAAATTCCATACCTAAATTAGTAGTCAAGCTTGAGGATCTATATGACATCAAGGATAGGTTTAAGCAAGTTACTAATTCAAAACTTCAAAGTTCTACTTTGAGATTCGAATTAATAAATCTTGGCACTGAGGCCAAACCAAAAAATATCAATCTGGGATTAGGACTTACTTCAGAAGAAAGACTTTCTTTTATAAGACTTTTGAATAGATATAAAAATATTTTTGCTTGGAATTATGATGACTTAAAAACATATGATACTTCTATCATACAACATACAATTCCAATGATATCTGAAGAGAAACCAATACAGCAAAAATTGAGGAAAATTCATCCAAACCTAGAAAGTCAGATTAAAGCAGAGTTAAAAAAACTCTTAAAGGCTAAGATAATTTTTCCTATTAGACATTCAAAGTGGGTTTCTAACTTAGTGCCTGTTAGGAAGAAGAATGGTGACATTAGAATTTGCATTGATTTCAGAAATCTTAATAAAGCTAGTCAAAAGGATAACTTCCCACTACCAACAATGGAGCAAACTCTTCATTCAGTAGCTAGTTTTGAATTAATGTCTTTCTTAGATGGTTTTTCTGGATATAACCAAATATTGGTGCATCCAGATGACAGACTCAAGACTACTTTCAGAACTAAGTGGGGAACATATGCCTACCAAAAAATGCCTTTCGGTTTGATTAATGCTAGGGCTACCTTCCAGAGAGCAATGGATATAGCATTCAAAGGTTTAATTAATAAGTCAGTTGTTGTCTATTTGGATGACATTACTGTCTTCTCCAAGAAAAGAGAAAATCATTTACATGATTTGAAACAAATCTTTGAACGCTGTAAAAGGTATGGGATTTCATTGAATCCCAAGAAATCATTTTTTTCTCTTGACCAAGGTAAACTCTTGGGGTTTATTGTCTCAAAATATGGTATTTATATCGATCTAGAAAGGATCAAGGAGATTTCTGATATTCCACTTCCACACAATAAAAAATCAATGCAATCATTTTTAGGTCAAATAAATTTTGTAAAAAGGTTTGTTCTAGATTTTTCACAGATTGTTTTACCATTATAGACCATGATCAAGAAAAATTCAGTGTTCAAATGGGGGCATAAAGAAAAGGAAGCTTTTGATTCAATCAAATAGGAAATCATAAATGCTCCTGCATTAAACACTCCAAATTTTTCCAATCATTTTATTTTATACACTTTGGCATCCGATACTTCCTATGCAGCTGTGTTGACACAAATCAATGATCAAAACATGGAAGCACCCATATCATTTTTTAGTTCAAATCTCCAAGGTGTTGAGCTTAATTATTCTGAAGTAGAAAAACAAGCTTTCACTATGTTCAAATCTATTAAACACTTTAGGCCTTTCCTCTTAAAAACTCATACAAAAGTAATAGTCCCATTTTCAGCAGTGAGACAATTACTAGTCCAAAGGGAGTTAGGAGAAAAGAGGGAAAACTGGGATACAACATTACAAGAATATGATTTGGACATAAGGTTAAGGTTTTTGCAGGTTGTTAGTAGGAACTTCTAACATTCAGGAACATGAAGGTTCAAATAATATTGAGGAAATCAATGAGATAAGTATCATCAACCCTGAATCTCAATATGTGGATTTGCTATTTTACTTAAAAAATGGGTACGCTCCTTCTAATCTTTCTTACAAAAATAAACGTGCTTTAATATTGAAAGCAAAACACTTCGAGATTATTAATAATGTGTTGTTTAGAAGAAATTATGATTCTGTTTTGTTAAGATGCCTTGAAAAGCCTGAAGCACAAAATGTCTTGCAGGAATTACATGATGGTCCAATAGGAGGACATTTTAGAGGTGATACAACAGCTCACAAAATTATACATGCTGGTTATTATTGGCCCACGTTGTTTAAGGATTCCCATGAATATGTAAGAAAATGCAGAATGTGTCAGACTGCCAGTGGAAGACAAAGGAAGCCAATTTTTCTCTTACAACCGGTCAACATTCAACAACCATTTGAACAATGGGGATTGGATATCATTGAAGAGATTATTCCGCATTCTTCCAAAAAACACAGATATATCCTTACAGCCATGGATTACTTTACAAAGTGGGTAGAGGCAATTCCTTTGAGGGCAGCCAATGCTGAGGAAATTATTGACTTCATAGATCAATTCATCATTACCAAGTTTGGTCTTGGGTAGCGGATGTCCCGTGTAACAGTTTTGGGACAGAAAGCCTAGAAAGTAGGATTAAATTATTGTAAAAACTCCCAAGTATGCGGAGCGCGAAATGTAAAAGGTCGAGTTAAAGGGTTGTCTACCCAAGAAATAATGTAAAATAATAGGAAGTAAGTCAGTCCGCGGACCATAGATAGGTATAAATAGAGCGCGGCTCTATGAGGGGAAAGGTAGTTCTCTTTTGAGTATGATTTTGGAATCGGAGATGTAATGGGTGATTGAGGAGAGAATTCTGAAAGCGTCTGTAAGTTCGAGTCAGGGGTTTGGGTAGAGGATAGAGGCTCTGCAGTTGTGTGCGTAGAGGCCTGGAAGAGTCCACAGCTGTGTGCGCAGACCCCTGCAGCTGAGTGCGCAGGGAAGATTTGGATGTAAGTGTGATAAGTGGAAATAAAGATAGGTTTCTTCTGAATTCTGTGTTAATTCTGAACTATCACAACTCTGTTTTGTTATGGTTAATGAAACTGTTTTGATCTATGCACGTATGCTTATTGAATACTTGTGAATCAGGTTTGATCTTAATACGCGAAGTGAATTAAAGTAATAAATGTTTGCTTAAAGACCCCAGTAAAAATAGATCTTTGTTGAAATACTTCATTCACTAGATTAGATCTGTAAATTGCACGAAGTACTCAAGATCTGTGCAAATTAAGGCACGGCGCGAAGCTGCAGAACGGAGAGCGAAGCCTCCAAACCACATCCAAACATCCCAAGGGTGCGGAAACCTGGTCCCAGCACCCTCCCTTGCTACCTCAGTTGAGATCTTAGTTCGCGCTTCATGGGATATTGCTGAAGGGGCTGGTAGCTACGGGATTTGCTTGGCTAAATAATTCTTCCGAACCTGGGTCAGGCCCATATAAGCCAACAAATGGTTCCATTGCCAGGATTGGGATCTACCTAAGGGATGTTTGGTGTGGAATGCAGAGAGAAAAATGTTGAAGGATCGAAGGGATCAGGGATGGAAATAGATCAAGGGTAATTATGGCAAGCGCGATTCAAATGTCGGTATTCAAGGGAGCAGGAGGCGAAGCCCCGGAGCAATTATGGTTTGTGCTAACATCAGTATGGAATGTGCAGCAAATTGCAGATGATAATATCAGGAAAGCTACCTTAGTCAATGCACTATAGGATCGAGCACTGACATGTTACATGAAGTATTCAAGCAGTAACCCAACGGCGGGGGTAACGAAAATCCAGACCGAATTAAAAAAGGAATTTAGTCGGCTGAAGTCAGGAAAATAGTTGGTCATAGGGTTCAAAGAGATTGTAATGATGCCGGGTGAAACTCCATGGGATTTGTATCAGAGGTTGAAAAGCACTATCCATGAGGCCAAAATGACACTAACAGATGAGTAGCACTGCGCTTAGTTTGTCGCATCATTAACGCCATATCTGAAGTCGGCTATGTTACAACAAAAGATCTCAACCCAAGCTAAAGCACTGGAGGCAGCAATGTGGCTGCACAAAACCCCGATACCAGACCCAGGGTTGGGAGTTCAGCAAATTCAAGCGCAGGTCCAAACTTTGTGCTTGGAAATGTAGAAGTTAAAACAAGAACAGACACCGCACTCAGAAGTCCAAGAGGAAGTATGGTGTGTAAGGTGTAAGAGCCAGGGACACGATAAAGATCATTATCCGTTCTCGGTGAATTTTGTGGTAACAGGGGGACCAACACCATTGAGGGCCGAGCACAACCACCTTGCTCTGGTGCACAATCTGTCAAGTGGGAGGAAATCACAACACTGATAACTATCATCTATTACCAAAATACAACTAGACCCCCCAATAGCTCTTTTGCAACTTTTGTAGATCAGTGGGCCACGAAGAAAGGGATTGTCATAGCAATCAAATGCTAATGGATCAGTAATATACCTATAGAATGCAGACGGAGGCGTGAATTTAGGATCTAGCTGCAGTGATTGCGCACGGTGGGTTCCAAGGGCGCGGTCGAGGATGGGGCAGAATCAGACCAGGAAGGGGTCATGGGCAACTAATCTGTTACAACTGTGGAGGACCAGGACACTATGCGTGAGATTGTACCAACCCAACCAGAATTTTGTGCAGTTATTGTGAGCAATTTGATCATGAGCTGCTAGAATGTCCTTCGCTGATAGCGCAGATTCAGGAAAAGAGGGCAGCGCAACCAACAACGACCCAGAATGTGCAAATGATGAGGTCCGAACCCCGCGAGGAAGATCCCAAAATCAACATGGTACGGAGAAATGGCACAAATACAGGAACGGATAAGAGGGGCTTGAGTGTGTATGATGCAAGGGTGGGTAAGGAGACATATCTGGAAGCTCGAGAGAGCTTCGAAAAAGTCTCTACTCCAGGTAGTAAGGATCAACCTGAACCGATCACGGACCCCTCAATGATAACTACCTTTTTAGAGACATGTATAAAGTTGCTTTGCGACAACAAGGCTGTTAGAGGCTTACAGGAACTAATAAATAGATACACAGGATGGAGTGAGCCTCGCATAGTTCGAAAGCTAGGAAGACATGCATCACAGACCGAGAGGAAAATGTGACTAACTCTGCAGATCGGTGATTATGAGATGGATCAGGTCATTCTGGATCTAGGCTTAGATGCTAACGTACTACCTAAACAGACTTAGGAGTGCATGGGTAAGCTTACACTACAATGGTCCCCCATCCAACTATAGATGGAAAATCAGCAAAAGGTGTTACCTATGGGAAGGCTGCAAGGAGTTATGGTAGACCTTGACGGCACAAGTACTCAGAGGGACTTTGAAGTTATTGAGCTCATGGATGAAATTGCACCCTATCCGACATTGTTAGGAATAGACTAGGATACTAACATGAATGGGGTTATTAACCTAAATAAGCGGACAATGGTTTTGAAACAAAGTCGCTCCGCGTAGTCATTTCGTTAGATCCGACTGAAGGACCACACTATTTGGAACCTGTGCGCAATGACGAAAGAAATGATGATGCAGATTGTAGCTACAGAATGACTGCACAAATGTGAGAATGGGTCAATGCCACAAAGGATAGTAGAACCCCACGAGACTATGAAGTATCCTGCACTTCTGATTCAGATGAGGAAGACGAGCAGTGGCGCACTAGGTCGAGCAGAGTAACCACACTGCATTGTAACATGATGACAAAATCTCTGTGCTACGTAAAAGCCCAGGATCGAGAATTACTGACATATGATGGGCTAAAAATGATAGATGAATTTCTGACCAAGTTTGAAATCGCAGTACCAGAGCACCAACGGTTTGATGCAATGAGGTGGGCGTTGCGTGCAACACCTGCACGATGGTGGGGAACACATGAAGGGACTTTCGAGGATTGGCGTGCCTGCAGGCGTATGATGAAGATCAGATTTGGGAAGCCAGAAGTACGCATAATAGAGAAGTACGAGGGACGTGATGACCCACACATGCACCTTACCAGATGGACCAAAGCCTACGGAGAGGAACCTTAGCCAGAATGGGTGCACTTATTCTATCACACCCTGGATGTCATTCCTAGGAACTGGTATACTGAAGCAGAGCTCCGGCATGACACAAGCGAGTGGGATATCTTGCATGAAGGGTTCTTAGCAACATTCCTCTTTGAAGATTAATGGATGGACCCTGTAGATGAAGTGCTCCAGCCGGTAAAGGCCGCCATTTTCAAGACGCTTAAGGAGAAGATGGCTTCAGCCCCTATATTGGTATTTCCGAAATGGGACGTCGAGTTTCATGTGCATGTAGACGCATCATTTATTGCATTGGGGGTGGTACTTACTCAACCAGGAGCGAAGGGATTGGACCATGTAATTGCGTTTGCAAGTCGCCGGTTGTCAAAATCTGAAAATAATTACTCCACCACTGAGTGTGAGGCATTAGCAATGGTATATGTGCTTCAAAAATTCCACCACTAGTTTCTTAGAGGCCACTTTAAGATGTATACCAATCACTCGACATTAAAATACCTAGTGAACAAGCCTGTGTTGGGGGGGCACATTTGTCGATGGTTGCTCTTATTTCAGGAATATGACTTTGAGGTCATCGTAAAGCCGGGACACCTCAACGCAGGCCCAGATCACCTATCCTGAATTGAGACCGACGAAGAGCCAACAAACCTAGAGGATGGACTCCTGGATACACAGCTATATGTGATACATGTGGTAAATGGCCATTTTTAGGATATCGTCCATTTCTTAACTACAGGAACCGGGCCACAGGGATATTCTGTTCAACAGAAGAAAGAACTAGTGATACGCGCCGCATACTTCACTATGATTGCAGGACATCTCTACAAAATGGGCAACGATGAGATATTGTGTCGGTATGTCCTGGAGTTTGAGCAAGGATAGATCCTGGCAGAAGCACATGTAGGGGTTGCTGGCGGACATTATGCAGGTCACGTCACAGCCCAAAATATTCTTCGTGTAGGATTATGGTGGCCCACTTTGCATCGTGATTCGAAAGCTCATTATCGGGCCTGTGACGCATGTCAACAGACGAGAAAACCCTCGTGGAGGGATAAAATGCCACTCTAGCCACTGATGATGCTACAACCATTCGAGAAGTGCGCAATCAACTTCGTGGGACCCATCGAACCACGATGGAAGATAGGTATGCGTTATATCATCACCGCAACCAAATATTTGACCTAATGGGTGGAGGCATAGCCGGTTAAGGACTTCACGGCTGCGACAGCTACAAAGTTTTTGTTTGAAAATGTACTCACAAGGTTTGGATGTCCCAAAATTCTCATGAGTGATTGGGGAATGCATTTCCTGAATGAAACAATTAGCACGCTCATAGAGGAATTCCATATTTATCACCAACAGAGTACGCCATAACACCTGCAAGCAAATATGACCGTGGAAGCATTTAACAAAATCTTGGAGACTGCATTGGCCAAGGTTTGTAACGTGTAGCGCAATGACTGGGACTTGCGCATCCCTGTTGTGCTATGGGCATACCGAACTACATGCAAGAAGTTGACGGGCCAGACACCATTTCGGTTAGTCTATGGCAAAGAGGTTGTTATGCCTATGGAATATATTGTGCCTAGTCTGTAGATCATGGAAATCACAGGTATGGCAGACCATGGGGCTTTGGAGGAACGGCTCACGCAGCTAGAGGAACGGTTTTTGGCTGGGTTCCATCAGCAAGTAGAAAAACAGCACGAGAAATCAAGGCATGACACATATCAAAGTGCACACATTCAAGGAGAACTGTTATACGATAGTAAATTTGAAAAATTCCTCGGCCAACTCCGAATGCATTAGTTGGGATCCTATGTGGTCAAGGAAGTTACCGATGGGGGTGCGATTCAGCTGGCTAAACTTAATGGAGACCCCTTCCTAGGCTGAGTGAATGGCAGTCGCCTGAAGCTCTACATGGGCAGGTTGGCCGCCTGACTAACCATTTGAGGAACAGTCTCACTGCTCCAACTAGTTGAAAGAGAGTGTGGGACGGTAAAGCAGTCTGGAGGAAGGCACGAGTACCAGGCTACACATCAAGCTAGATCATCGATAAGTTCGTGGTCGCGTGATCAAAAGTGCGCCACTGCGTGACTACAAAGAAAGGTGACCATTTTTGTCACTATTCACGACACGATGTCTACATTATGGC
Source organism: Pinus tabuliformis (assembly GCA_031772625.1). Taxonomy (NCBI): domain Eukaryota; kingdom Viridiplantae; phylum Streptophyta; class Pinopsida; order Pinales; family Pinaceae; genus Pinus; species Pinus tabuliformis. The sequence continues at coordinate 676,137,448 of CM062807.1, forward strand.
AAATGGGAGTGGGCAGTGGGAAATTAAGAATGGAAGTACAAGTCAGATATGGCACGAGCCACCACAGATTTTACATGAAGATGCTAGAACAGGTGGGAATCAGTGAATTTGAAATTCGCATGGCTTATAAATCACCGAGGGGCATCCACCGGGTGACATACACTCCTGGAAAACATATATTGGGTATCGATATGGGGTTGTTCATTCTCTCTACACAAGGAGTACGCCCGAGGGTGGTGATATGGTCGTTGAAGAAGAAGGACTCTCTAAGGAGTATGGTGTTAACAGCTACGGGCATCCCACAGATGGCAGCATCAACGGTAGGGGATGTACCAGAAAAGGGGAGACACGAAGTAGAATTGGTCTGGATGTCATTGCCTTGCCCAGGGGTTGGCCAACAAACTATAACAAAAAAGAAAAAGGATTGACAAACGGCGACGAAGGGTAGATACGCGGATAATAAGTTGGCTCTGCTATCTCTTCAAAATTAGGATCTTATGGATAGCAGTAACGTTCTTGCAAAATTGCAACATAGGCTGCAGCAGATAGTGCAAAGAGAAGATACGAAGGTCGGAAGTGACCGCGGTGGTACCAAGGGGTCCCGTATGTGGCTTCCCCACTCACGCTAAAATCCTATAAGGGCGTGTTCTGTTTTAACCGAGCAGAGTAGAATGAGCATTATCGGTTGCAGGAAGTGGGAGAAACAATGATGCTAGAGCCGAACGAAGCATTGCAGGAGACAACCAACGAGCAGTAAGATGATGAGCGTCACTCATAGGAAGGTGAACCGAAAAGTCAAGGTAGAGCATCTCGCCACACCGACGAGTGACTTAGGACGAGTCACGATGATTGTGTAGGGGGGCTGTTGGGTAGCAGAGTTCCCGCGTACGGTTTTGGGACAGAAAGCCTAGAAATTAGGATTAAATTATTGTAAAAACTCTGAAGTATGCGGAGCGCGAAATGTAAAAGATCGAGTCAAAGGGTTATCTACCCAAGAAATAATGTAAAATAATAGGAAGTAAGTCAGCCCGTGGACCATAGATAGGTATAAATAGAGCGCAGTTCTATGAGGGGAAAGGCAGTTCTCTTTTGAGTATGATTTTGGAATCGGAGATGTAATGGGTGATTGAGGAGAGCATTCTGAAAGCATCTGTAAGTCTGAGTCGAGGGTTAGGGTAGAGGATAGAGGCTCTGTAGCTGTGTGTGTAGAGGCATGGAAGAGTTCGCAGATGTTTGCGCGGACCCCTGTAGTTGAGTACGCAGGGCAGATCTGGATGTAAGGGTGATAAGTGGAAATAAATATAAGTTTATTCTGAAGTTTGTGTTAATTCTGAACTATCACAACTCTGTTCTGTTATGGTTAATGAAACTGTTTTGATCTACACACGTATGCTTATTGAATACTTGTGAATCTGGTTTAATCTTAATATGTGAACTGAATGAAAGTAATAAATGTTTGCTTAAAGACCCTAGTAAAAATAGATCTACGTTGAAATACTTCATTCACTAGATTAGATCTGTAAATTGCGCGAAGTACTCAGGATCCACTCGAATTAAGGCGCAGCGTGAAGCTGCAAAATGGAGCGTGAAGCCTGCAAACCACATCTAGACAGCCCAAGGCTGTAGAAACCTGGTTCCAGCACTCTCCCCTGCTACCTCGGGTGAGACCTCAGTTTTCATTTCACGGGCTGTTGCCGAAAGGGCCGGTAGCTGCGGGATTTTCTTGGCTAAATAATTCTTCCGAACCTGGGTCAGGCCCATATAAGCCAACATTTGGTGTACCTAATGCTCTCATTTTTTATACTGCATCTTATTTCTCTGAAATACCATACTTGAATTTGCTATTAAAAGAGGGTTTAAATTGAAATACTATGCAAACTACTACCCTTAGGGTAATGGTTTAGCAGAATCAACTAATAAAAATCTCATCAAAATCATTAAGAGAACTATTGATCAAAATCAAAAGAATTGGCACAAGTATTTAGTATTTTCATTATGGGCAGATCGCATAACGTAGAAGGCCTCAATAGGCACTTCTCCATTCAATTTAGTGTATGGAAAAGAAGTTGTCATACCAACAAACTTAGCACCCCCATCTCTAGCCTTAGTGCAGTTTATTGAAGAAAATCCCTCATCTTCTATTCAATTGAGATATAATCAAATCCTTAAATTAGAAGAAGAAAGAGAAAAGGCTAGAATTACACATGCAAAGCATAAATAGATTATTAAGTCCTCTTTCGATACAACTTCCGCAGGCCCAAAATTTTTACAGATTGGTGATCTTGTTTTGAAATGGGACAAAGCTCATGAAGATAAAGGTAAACACACTAAATTTTAGAAAATGTGGCTAGGACCATTTCAAATCATCGAGAAGATAGGCCCATCAACATTCATATTGCAAGATCTATCAGGAAAGAGAGATTCTCTTCCTGTCAATGGGCTTATCTTGAAGAAATTCTTTACTTAAGGAGGTAACCCCTTCTTATTTGTAAATATTCAATTTGCAGTCGTATTTGTGTGAATTTGCAGTTTTGTTTGTTTGCTAGAAAATAAGGTTGTAAATAGCCTTCTATTGGCCTTTACTATTTTGAAGGTTGCTTAAAGAAAATAGTGTTAATATTTACTTTTGATAAATGGAAGCCTTAAAGGAAAAGAAGGAAGTGCTAGGGAATTAGATAGAATTAAACTCTGAAAACCTCTTTTATTTTTGTAAGATCTTTTCAAACCTTGAAAATACTGTAAATCATTCCAAGTTGTTAAAGCCCGAATGAGGTTATCTATAAAAAGCAAAGGCCTATCCAAACTTAGCATCTACAACTCTTACATTGTCATCCATATTCTCTTAAGGAGTAAATCATTCACCCCATCCACAAAGATTGTGATTTTTCAGAGTGTAATTCTAAAATATGTTTGATATAAAAGATAAGAGGTCTCTTTACGAGCCTGCTTACCATGATCATAGGGAACTAATTAAACTGACATTACCAATACTACATATCAAAATAGGGTAATGGCTTATAATTATAAGACAAGGGGTCTCATCACAAGCCAACTTGTTCATTTCAATTACAACTAGTGAATGGCATTGTCAACAGCTGACCACCAAACCAAGACAATGGCTTTTTATCTTTTAAAATAAGAAATAAAGAAGATGGAAAATGAAAAAAAGAAAATATGTGGAAACATATCATTTTGGATTTACTCTTAGAAATTATACTCTGAAATGGATGGGACAATGAATGATTGAATGGTTAAAAGGTAACCCTGTCGAGACTATAAACGTTTGCTGACAGTAGATGCTCTACCTATGACAATGGAGCCATTATATAAGCTAAGTTGGAGAAATCTTCTGGTTTTATCTTTATCAACCAATCAAGGCTTAAATAAACTTAGAATGTTTTTATTTTTAAGATAGCAAAGGAATTGCAGAAACATTTTTCATTATGTTCAGAGTTATTGATTATCTAATTATTCTTAGATTTTCTCTATACTCAAAGGTTTTCAAATTAAGAAAGTTAGAATATTGCATTATAACTGTTTCTTCCAGTGAATTGCCAATTGTTGTGTTGTACAACAACCCCCCATTTCTTAAAAAAAATTTACAAAAAACTTTAATTAGAAATGGGTCCCTTTTTAATAAACTTAGTAAATTAGTGATTTAATAAAATCGCTTTCCTGGCATTAATCATATCACACATAAAAACCCTTATCAAAAGGCCCGATGCAATAGAGCTATTATCCAAAACCTTTTGATAAAATATGAAATATCCTTTTAGAAAGCCATCATAAGTAAATCTCCAATGCAATAATGTGATCAAAGATCGCATATCGCTAAGTTAAGCCACAATGCATCCTAAACACTCTTTTCTAAACCTCTGATCTAATAGTATAAACACAATCGACAATCGTGCATATTACATGACACATAGCGGAAGCCCTTTCGAACTTCTCGATTGCGATATCATAAAGTAAGAAACATGTTTCAAGAACTGCCAAAAGGTTTTATTGGCAGGCAGAAACCATAAAAGTAGTAATAGATGAAAAGGTAATAAACCAAACAATACGTTGATCACCCCTCTGCCTTATTATATTCTTTCATCGCAATCGGAGCTATCAGTTCGAACGTTAATCCTGACCCACTGAATCCCCTGATTGCAATTCACAATTTATTGTTGATCGCTGATCGGGAAAATCCAAAGACATGTTTGAAAGGATCATCAAGCATATGTCTGATGCGACAGGTAATTATTACTTTTATTTACTACGATTGGTAGTTATGATGGTCATTAATTTCACAGTTAAGGGTGAATCCTTCGTGGATTTCACTCATGGTGATACTTAATTACATTTGGTTTATCATATGTGAATTACCTTACCTATTTTCATTATGTGTTAGCTTTCAACAAAAATATTTCTCTATTACGTTTTCCATTATCTATGCAGAACTACTCTGAGCTCATGAATCCAGAAAAAATGGGAAAGGAGGTGAAGAAAGCCAAGGCCCCTGTCATAGTTAAAGAACTAGAGCAGAATAAGAAAGGATTGATATCAGATACGACTTGCCTCGATTTAGCAAAAGCAAGATGGGAGAGTATCTATAATTTACTAGAAGCAGAAGAGCCTGAAGAACTCGAAGAAGAAGCTACAACATATTCTACAAGCAAATAATAGAATACACTGAAATAATTGGCCTGCTCATACCTACACAAAATAGCAGCATGTGCCAAGGTTTTGCCATATAATGACGTGGTCAGATGGATTGTTGAGAGCATTGCAACCACAGACAGGACATTCACTACAGCCGAAGGAAAAGTGTTCGGATCATTTAGAGTAGACGATCTTAGACAAATGTACCTGTTAGCGCTCGAATTTGGCCTCAGGCTGAGGAAGGCAAAATCCAAGGCAACATCAAACCACTTAGCCTCGTAGCTAGCCCTACGAGGACAGGAGAGGGCTCTCTCCGGGTCTATCTTGGCAAAAGGTTTTCAAAGGGCTGAGATGACCAATAAAGAACACTAATTTTAGGCTAGTAAACTGATAAAAAAGGGGTTTTTAATAAAATGATGGGGTTTTTCTGGGCTGCATGGGGCAAAGAAACAGCTTGAACAGAGAAATGTAATCAAAAACACAGATTTTCCCCTGAGGCAAGGTAGGCAAGAAAGTTCAACATCAAATTAAGATTAAATGGAATGGCAATACTGCTGAGGAGCTGACAAGGGCATAGAAGATGAATCCTTGTCAAACAGAAGAAAACATTAAATATGAACAAACTTAAAGGCAGAGCATATAAATTATGAATTCTACCTTAACACTTCATTTGTTCAAATGGAAACGATCATGAAATGAAATGAACACATAACAGGCTATACATGAAACAAAGGAGGACACAAATGTTAAATATCATACCACAGGAATCTCAGAAGCCAGAGCTGTGTATTTTCATTAAAATCTCTGTCAAAACTGTACAATAGAAGCTCTCTGTTCTCCACCAGCTCTCAGAACTCTCTCCTTCCTCTCTTTTTTTTTACAAATGATTTTTTTATACATTAAATAAACTCTTCCAGGGGAAAAACAAATCGACCCCAAAAACAGGGACACTGTTTCAACTAAAGCCATGAAGATAGAAAAGAATCCTCCATCTGCTCTTAAAGATAGAAAAGCCTTCCATTATTCCAGCGTGAAGACAGAAATAGGCAATCGAACCTTTGAACGCCACTTTGCAAGTGCTCTCAAATTTCTGGAGATACGCTTTGCCACTCTACGGAAATTGCTAAAATATGGGTCAAACTGCCACATATGCTCTTTTAGATGAATCGAATGCCCACATATTGGAACGATTGCCATGTTACTGATATCTTTAATTCATCATCTTCCCTGATGCAAATATCAGTGATGTAGTTTTGGGCTCCCTTATTCTCATTATGACTGCTGCAAAACGCTTGGGATTGTACTCTGCATTTCGAGCTTGAAGAGAAATGGCTTTCAAGTCCAATTTGCAATCCAAGTTTATAGTGGACACTATATTCTGGAGGGTGGGAACGATGCCTGAAGGATGCTTCTCGAGATCCACTGGCTGACTCCCTTCCAAGACTTGTTCGGCCATGCTCTTCAATACACAATCGATATTGAATGAAACAGAAAAGCTTTTATAATGCCCTCGGAAACTGAAATCTCGATCCTTTCTTATACTAAATCCTGAGGGAATCTCTTGAATCTGATTAGCTTTTGTATTTATAGGTGGTGTTTGAATTGAGTTGATTTGATTTGTCCCAGTTTTTATAGAGCATGTGGATTGTAAATCCTCAAAAGGGCGAGGAGAGAGCTGTTGCGGCAGAGGAGTCTCGAAGAAAATATATGAGATAAAGTACAACATTATCCTTCCGCAAAGACAAAAAAGTAATGAATTATAAAAATTGCAGGCTTCCATTTGATGTCAATGACAACTATGATGAAAAGGCCTTCATCTATTCAAGAGCAGAAATGACTAAAGGGGCCTTGTCGGGAGATCTTTGTTTATAATTCTTAACTAAAGAGGTCGCTGCAAGAAAGTGTAACTCTGAGCCTTCTTTTTCATCTTTACCACGGCCCTTCGTTATTTGATTGATGGCCGCTCCACACAAGCACACACCATATAGAGCTCAAGTATTTCTTCCCCCACTCAAGTCGATAGCCACAGCATAATATATTTTTATTTTTTTTTGCCGGTTTAAAAATTTCAAGACTGCCAAGTGTATAAAGCACCTCAACATATGATAAGTGAAAGAATGGATTTGATGGTTGAGCAAGTATTAGCTCTTCAAAACAAAAAGCTGTCTGCTTACACATTTGAAGAGAAATGTATAAGTCTGCAAGTTCCCTCCATGCTCTTCCAATGGATGCTCTTCCAATAGGCCTGAGTAAACTTTGTCTGCTCGTGTCCAGGATCCTTTAGCCTCAAACCACATTCCTTCCAGCCTACCTACTCTGGTACTGTCTGGAAACTTCTTCAAAATAATTTGAATGTATTCCTTTGCAATTTCCAAATGCCCACAGTCCATAGCCGCAATGGATACTTGCTCATACAAAGTCCATACTTTATTTGCAATGGCAGTGAAAGACCTGATGCCACCGCCACCTACAGGTCCATTGGTATAAAGAGATTCAAATTCCTGTGTAAAATGAACTGCATGATCCTTCTCAGTGTAAAACTCGGAAGCAGCTACATCCATGCCAATAACAACCTTGCCAGTATAGCCTGCTTTCTCAATGGAAATCTTCAATAACTCGAGGCCTTCTTTATTCTCCTGAATATTTGGAGCAAAGCCTCCTTCGTCTCCAACATTTGTTGCATCTTGACCATACTTTTTCTTAATTACAGCCTTCAGATGGTGGTAAATGAACCCATCTGCATGGCCTCTCTAAATGAAGAAGCTCCAACGGGTAGAATCATAAACTCCTGCATTGTCAGTTTATTTCCTGCATGTGAACCTCCGTTAATGACATTAAAAGCAGGTACTGGCATCACCAAAGTTTTGTTACCAGCAATGTTTGCAATATGCTGAGAAAGAGGTATCTTCTTAACATAAGCCCTTGCTTTACAAACAGCAAGAGATACAGCTAATATAGCATTTGCTCCAAGCTTTTGTTTGCACCAGCCCCATTGATTTTGAGTTCCATCAAGCTCCTGTACCATGAAGTTATCGATTCTAGTCTGATCTACTGGATCCTTGCCAATAAGAGCTGGTCCGATAATTTTATTTACATTTTCAACCGCCTTTGAAACACCCTTTCCCATGTAGTTCTTCCCTCCACCACAAAGCTCTAGTGCTTCATGCACACCAGTGGAAGCACTACTTGGAACAACAACTCTGGAAAGATAACCATCAGAAAGATAAATATCGACCTCGACAGTGGGATTTCCACGACTGTCAAAAATTGATAATGCCTCTCTTCTCCTTGTGTTCTTGCAGAACTTGCCTCAAAGACATATTACTCACAGAGTCACCACTAACAGGCACAAAATCACCTCGGATCACATTTTGTTAATCAATAAGATGCAGGGCATTCCCAGCGCTAACACAATCATTTGATTCAACAGCTGTGACAATGAATTTTGTTTGGGATTTCCAGTGAGACCTCTCCAAATAGCTTGTAACTTGCTTTGCCTCTGATTGCTGATGATGTTTTTTTTTTTGTTTATGCTTTTGCAGAGATAGGATCTGAGGAAGCTGCTGCCTTTTGAAGAGATGGAGAATTTGATACATATTCTAAAAAAAACACATTTAATGATTTCTTCTTCAAAACAGGGTTTTGAAGAAGAATCAATCTCACATTTGACATACAAGACAGAGTCTAACAGTACCATTTACCCCAACCAGAGAAGTAGTATAATAAAGCATTCTTAGAAGCTTTTGCCAAGGAAAATGACATTGAATCAGACCCTATCAGGCAATGGAGACATTTTCCAACAAAACAAAAGCACGAGACATCGGGTATGTACTTTGTAGATTCAGTAGCCTCTCCTTATTGTTATGCTGGTGCAATGATGTGCAGACTCTTTGGAGTCCATAATTCTACTAAGTTCTCTATAGATATGGTTCCTTTAATGGAGGCTAGAATTAATGGCTATAACATGCACTGGGAAAACATTATGTCTAATAAAATGGCCACCGAGATACTTGAATATAGAAGAAAGAGGTCCGTGACTACCCGGGTGATACCTCCCTTTTACATCAGTGCCTATATTATGGACACCATTTGTTTTAGTTCTGAATACCCCATTCTTGGATGGAAATGGACTCCCCAGGATCCCAATCCCGTTCACATCTATCACAAGGAGCTATGGAAAGACCATTATAAGAACCACCTATATAGAATTTGTCATGGTTTTATTCTTCCTACACATTATGCCATGTTCAATAAGCCTGCTCCTAGGTTATCCAAGGAGGCAATGGTCGAATTAACAACAATTTGCAGTTGGTTTGGAGAAGAGAAATTCACCTATATAAGGCTTTTCGTAAGTCTTATTGATCATCATGTTCTTCCCCTGTACATCCTCAATAAACTATTGGCCTGGGAATTAGCATATCATATAACAATTGCAGGGATGTCAAAGATCCTTAGGGATTATAAGAAACACATGTGGCCTACATTTCCCCTTCGGTGTGGTGCCTTTACCCTGCATGATTTTAAACATGCAGAGAAATAGGCCGAGAAAATCAAGTTGTTAAAACTTGCAACTATTCCAAAAAGGCAGTATGACCCTAGAAAGGTTGCCTACAATGTTACCTCTCAGGGTAAAATCGCTAGATTTGATCACGATGAGGATAGCTTTGGCGACTTGTTTCCTTTAGCAGAAATATTTTCCCAAGTAAAAGAAATGGCTAAGACTAAATTGGGAACACAAGGATTAGAAAAATTCAATAGGCTCAGGGCCCAGAGATTGGAAACCCTACCCCTAGATTTATTAAAAATGACATCTATGGTATGACCTCAAGGCTACGTTGAGGAGAAAATTACTAAGAATGCTCCCGAAATTGAAAAGGTTCCTGAGAAGAAGAAGATATCAAAACAGGAGAAAAAGCAGGTAACAATTAGTGAACCCCTTGATACACACATTAATGTTGACCCTAAGTTAATCATGGAATGGGAAAAATTTGATTCTATCATCAGTAATCCAGAGAACACCCAAGGGTTCACTACACTAGAGGTGTCTACAGCACATAAATCAGTAGTCAACACAATTCTAATTGTAGAAACAAGCGGCCCACCCAAGCTTCATAAAGACATAGAGATCATCCCTGAAAATCCCACTGATGAGATTGTTTTACATATAGAAGAAATACCACCACTGGATGTCTTCTACAACCCTAAGCATAGGGTTGTAGTCAAAAGACAGAGGAAGAAGAGGAAAATTGATCACTCTCCTCTTTTGACTCCTCAGATGGAAATGATGAATGTGGTATGGAGGGAGGAAATAAATCCCTCCAAAGATTTAACCAAACTTTCTTAGTATGCTGGAGCATATACAATGACAACAATAGATAAGGCTTCAGAGGTTAGTCATTTGTTGAAGGAAAAAGACCAGGAGATCATTTAGCTAGAGGCACAATCAGTAGAATGACAACAAAAAATAGAGCAGCTTGAACAGCAGCTCGCAGAACAAAGACAACTTAATGAACAATGGAATGAGAAATTAATTAATGAAAAGAAGTGAATTGATGAACAAGCCATCCATAAGCAGTAAGAGTTGTCTCAAGCATTGAGCAAACTACAACTATTGAATGAGCACGTGAAGAAATCAAAAGAGGAGCAGATCACCCAAATGAAATATCAAATAGAATGATTCAAAGGATATCCCCAGGTAGATGAATTTAGAACTGAAGCCCTGGAGATGACCAAAGATTTATCCCGACAATTGGACCTTTTGTGTCATAATATAAAATTGGTCGTTCCTTTATGTGATATCTCAACAGCTATGATCGAAAAATCAGTGGATGCAAGGCTTGAGTTAGAGAAGGCAAATGAAAGATTAACTAATTGTCTATCTTGGCAAGATTCAAATGAAGGGAAAGTTGCGAATATGCTAAAGATACAAGAGTCACATAAAGAAATTATATTTTCCAAATGGGAGTCTCACTTAATGAAAGCTGAGAAAGCTACATCAAGATGCAGATCAACAACAAATAATCTAATTGAATTAATCAACAATAGTCTGTATTTATCTAATATAATAATAGAATGCTCTCCAGGAAAACTCTTGATCCAAGTGGATATTGGTGGCCACCTGCCAAGTCCACCTGGACCCCCACCATTCTTTCTCTCAGCATTTTCAGTTTCCTTAATTGTAGTACAACTTACTATTTTTAGCAGTTTTTCGGGTCCTGAACTTCCAGAGCCATTTTGAGGCCCTAAACGACATTTTTTGGGAAATATGGGACAACATGGGTCCTTGGACCCATGTTGCCTCCCAAAGTGGTAGTGCTCGGATAGATCTTTCTAACGAGCTATTGTATGCGTCAAACAGAGATCGTATGCCAAAGTTACGACCCCGGGAAGTTGGTGTACCAATTTACCCAAACGATGCCCACAGTTTGGCGTTTTGTCTTCTAGGGTTAGGTTTTGGAATGTTAAGGGTTTTCCATTATTTCTCAACAATAAATAGGCCTTCGAGCCTCATTGTAACACAGTTCAGAGGCATGTAGCCACCACATCTCTTCTCAGATATCAGCTACCATCGCCCTAGCTAGTTTATTTCCATTACTGTTTGTAAGCATATTTCAGTATTTTACATTAATGAAATGAAGTATTATTTCCGCTGCATATCTGTGTTTATGGTTATCTCTGTAATTTGTTGCGTTCTTGTTTATGTCTGGATCAGTGGTATCAAAGCGGTCTACTTTTTCTCTGTTTTTCTTTGCATGTCCCCAACAAGGTCGGGATATAAGGAGTTAGGGCTTGAACTGGTCGAACCTTTGCAAGACCAGCCTCGCAAATCACGACGGCCTCCCATGGCGGATGAGAAGAAAGACGAGGGGGCAGGAGATCCTATCAAAATCTTGCTCAAAGAAGCCCTCGAGTGACAACGGAACGCGATGATGGACAGCTTTGCCCAGATCCTTCAGCGGCTACCTAGAAGCGATGCATCGACTTCCAGCAGCTACTCTGGAAATGCCACACCCTTTAAGGTACAAGTTAATTTTTAAATCCCCATATTCGAGGTTCAGATAGACGCAGATGCCGTAGATAAATGGTTAAATCTACTAGAGGGTTATTTTTCTGTTCATGAATTTTCGAGTCGGGAAAAGATTGTTTTCGCTCTTCTCAAAGCAGCTCCCCACGTCAAGGACTGGTGGGAAACCTACTGCGAGTAGAAGGATGAAAGTACTGGCTCACTATTTTTAGCCGCACCCACTTGGAATTCATTCCGGGATGCCATCAAGGAGCAGTACTACCCTGTCGGAAGCTATGAGGATGAATACATAAAGTGGACCACGCTGCGACAGGGAAGGGACCAAGACGTGCCAGAGTTCACCAATCTTTTCCATACCCTTCACACAAAGTTGGGTATCAAGGATTCAGAGCAGCATTTGATACTCAAATACAGTGGCTGCCTGCACAAGTACATCCAGGAAGAAATACAATTCCTGAACATCTCCTCGCTCAGCACAGCATATCGATATGTTGTTAAGGTCGAGCAGAAGTTTAAACAAAAGAAGCGAGACTTTGGATCTGCAAATCCAAAGTAGGGGAAAGGTGCCCCTAAACCACAGACCAAAGGACAAAGCCAAGGCGGGGCAGCCCAAGACAACCCGCCGAAGCTGCAAGCAAAGGACAGCACCGCGAAGCCGAAAAAGGACATGGTAAAATGGTGTGAGTTCCATAAGAGCTCCACTCACAACACAAGTGAGTTTCGGGCCAAGCAGTCACTGGTGGCTGAGCTAAAGGTTTCATAATCAGATTCATGTTCCGACTCTGAGTCAGAACCCGACAAGGGGAATGACAAAGGAAAGCAGATCATTGATGTGAATCCCAACGCCACTGTTGCTACCGCCAAAATCCAGAAAAATGAACCCGAAGATCCAGAGGAGGAGAAGCGTCTCTTCCACTCCCAGATGTGGGTAAAGGGCTCCCCACTACAGTTCATTGTTGCTAGCGGGAGCCAAAAGAACCTCATTTCAGTAGAGGTCATGAAGTGGTTGGGCTTACTGACCACAGCACATCCACAACCGTACACCATCAGGTGGCTTCATCAAGGACGAGATCTTCGCGTGAGCCAGCAGTGTCGCCTTCCATACAACATCAAGCCCTTCACGGATGAGGTATTGTGTGACATTGCTCCCCATGAAGTTTGTGATGTATTATTAGGGCAGCCATACTTGTGGAAGCGACATGCTGTGTATGAATCAAGGCCCCGTGCTGTTATTATTACATTGGGAAATAAGTTGTACATGATACTAGAGGTAGCACCACCTACCGCCATCTCTTTGATTACTGCAAAACAATGCAGTAAGCTCATTTCCAAAACCGGGAAATTTGTTTTCTTGATGATACGCCCTCAAGGAAAGAAGAAGACGGTGGCCGCGGCCTCCAGACTGGGCCCCTCTGCACGACAACTACAGATGGACAAGGTCGTGGAGGAGTACAAGGACATCTTCACCTCCCCCGCAGGGGTTCCTCTTCACTGTCAGGTCAAGCACTCCATCAATATAACCCCAGGTGCGCCGCTACCCAATGGACCAATTTATCGGTGCTCCATTCTAGAGAACAATGAAATCAAGAGGCAGATTTAGGAGCTCCTGCGGAAAGGTCACATCCGTCCGAGTTCATCGCCTTGTGGGAGCTCGATCGTGTTGGTACAGAAGAAGGATGGGACGTGGAGACTCTGTATTGACTATCGGGCGCTGAACAAGATCACTGTCCGTAATAGGTACCCGATCCTGCGGATTGATGACCTCCTAGACCAACTAAAGGGGGCGAAATATTTCAGCAAGATCGATATGAAGTCAGGATATCACCAGGTAAATCGAACCCTCTGATGTCTGGAAGACTGCCTTCAAATCCAAGGAGGGCCTTTTCGAATGGTTGGTTATGCCTTTCGGATTGACGAATGCTCCTGCAACCTTCATGAGGCTAATGGATTATATCTTGCGGTCATTCACCAACTCATTTGTAGTAGTATATTTGGATGACATTCTGATCTTCAGCCAGAGTTGGGAAGAGCACCTCCACCACATCCGACAGGTTCTCCAAACACTGCAGCAACACAAGTTATGTGCCAATTTGGAGAAATGCACTTTTGGCATGACCTAGGTTCAATATCTGGGATACATCATTGATGAACAGGGGGTGCATGTGGATCTAGCCAAGATCCAAGTCATTCAGGATTGGCCATCTCCAACCACTCTAAAAGAGCTCCGCAGCTTTCTAGGTCTTGCCAACTTCTACTGCAGGTTCTTGTTGGGGTTTTCTCATATTACTTGGCCCTTGAGTCAAGTCACCAAGGGAGGAGCGAAAGAAAAATTATTTTGGTCTAAATCTCAACAAAAGGCATTCATAGAGTTGAAGGATCGCCTCTGCATGACACCAGTGCTCACGTTACCAGATTTATAGCAACCATTTGAGGTCGAGACAGATGCCTCTGACTATGCTATTGGGGCAGTCCTTACTCAACATGGACATCCAGTGGCATATCACAGTGAAACACTTTTAGACACAGTCTGGAAGTACCCCACTTATGATAAAGAGATGTATTCCATTGTGCAGGCCTGCCGACAATGGAAGCATTACATTTTGGGGAAGGAAACGGTCATCCACACAGACCACCGACCCCTGCAGTTCATACAAACCCAAGGGAAATTGCAGAATGATCGCCATCAGAAGTGGTCTACATACCTGCAACAGTTCCACTTGAATATCAAGTATAAGAAGGGCAGCACCAATAATGTTGCAGATTACCTCAGTCGACCACCGATCATGGCGTTAACCACTGTGCTCAACTCTTGTGGGCACGAGACTTCTGATTGGCCACTTCTCTACAAAAGCGACCCAGAATTTCGCCACACATACCAAACACTCTTGGAGGGTTGGCATGTTCCAGATTTTCACCTCCAGGATGCCCTGTTATGCCACCTAGGTCACCTTTATGTTCCTTCAAGAGAGCGTGCCAAGATGATTTGGGAAGCACACTACAGTCAGGCTGCTAGGCATTTCGGGGTCGAGAAAACAGTGGCAGTACTGCAAAATTATTTCTATTGGCCGAATCTTCGACAGGATGTTGGGAAGTACATCAGATCATGTACTACCTGTGCCATTGCCAAACTGACCATCAAGAAGCATGGCCTCTATACCCCATTGCCTACCCCTAGTTGACCCTGGGAATCCATCTCCATGGATTATATGTCAGGCCTTCCTTCCACTAAGCATGGAAATGACTGTGTTTTTTTGGTCGTCAACAGGTTCTCGAAGATGGCCATTATGGCGGCCTGCAAGAAGAATATCATAGCAGAAGCCACTGCTAAACTCTTCTTTGAACGAGTGTGGGTGCACTTTGGGATCCCACAGTCTATCATCTCAGATTGGGACAGTCGGTTCCTCAGCACATTTTGGTCTAGTCTCTGGTCAATGCTGGACACCAAACTCACAAAGTCCACAGACTTCCATCCTCAAACGGATGGCCAGACAGAGGTTGTCAATAGGATGATTGTGCACATTCTGCGCATGTATAACTCAAAGCATCCACGCACATGGGACGAGAGCCTCCCCTATGTTCAGCACAGCTACAACTGAGCTCTTCAAAGCTCCACTGGCCATAGCCCTTTTCGGGTGGGTTTGGGATTCCAGCCACTATGCCCCATTGATGTGGCCATGCCACTTGCAGCTACTCACATAAATTCAGCTCATGTCCAGTCCGAAATAGATAAGGCCACCAGCTTCATTGAGCGCATCCAATATATTCGCCAACAGGTCCATGACATTCTGGAGAAATCAAATGCCAAGTACAAGCAGCGACATGATCAACATCGGGTGCCACACAAGTTTCAGGTGGGCGACAAAGTCTGGTTGCATTTGCAAAAGGAACGCCTTACTGGAGCCTATCCGAAGCTGAGACCACTCTGATATGGTCCTTACACCATTACTAAGGCTGTGGGAGACAATGCATTTGAGCTTAGAATTCCCCCATTCCTTGGCCTGCACCCAGTGTTCAATGTGGACCGCCTTCGGCCATACTTTCCACCATTGCTAGACACATCCGACATTGCAGAACAACTCACACCCACAGAATTAAATCCAAATTGCATGGAACAAGCTGCAACTAATCGGATCATGGACACACAGATCAATAACACTCACCAACAGAATATCCAACTGTATCGAGTTGTCAAAGCGGGCCAACTCCTTCACCAGGGCAAGTGGATCACCAGGGAACAAGTTCAGCAAAAGTTTCCTCATCTCATGGAGGAACTCAACGCAATGGGGACCATTGCTTCCTAAGTGGGGAGGAATGATCTAGGTGGATATTGGTGGCCACCTGCCAAGTCCACCTAGACCCCCACCATTGTTTCCCTCAGCATTTTCAGTTTCCTTAATTGTAGTACAACTTACTATTTTTAGCAGTTTTTCGGGTCCTGAACTTCTGGAGCCATTTTGAGGCTCTAAACGATGTTTTTTGGGAAATCTGGGGCAACATGGGTCCATGGACACATGTTGCCTCTCAAAGTGGTAGTGCTCGGATAGATCTTTCGAACGAGCTATTGTATGCATCAAACGGAGATCGTATGCCAAAGTTACGACCCCGGGAAGTTGTGTACCAATTTACCCAAACGGGGCCCACAGTTTGGCGTTTCATCTTCTAGGGTTAGGTTTTGGAATGTTAAGGGTTTCCATTGTTTCTCAACAATAAATAGGCCTTTGAGCCTCATTGTAACACAATTCAGAGGCATGTAGCCACCACATCTCTTCTCGGAGATTAGCTACCATCGCCCTAGCTAGTTTATTTCCATTACTGTTTGTAAGCATATTTCAGTATTTTACATTAATGAAATGAAGTATTATTTCCGCTGCATATCTATGTTTATGGTTATCTCTGTAATTTGTTGCGTTCCTGTTTAAGTCTGGATCAACTCCCAAAGGTAAAATCATTAGAACAACAATGGAAACAAGAGCTGATGCAAAGAGAAAAACTGATCAGAGGCATTCACAGCCTAACATGGGAAATGTTTTGGTTTTTCCTTGTAAAACCACACAGTCAGCAAATGGCAATGAAGTGTCTCATAGATGCGATCAACCACATGATCCCTGAACTTGCCGATGCCACATTTACAGCTCAGTTAGACTCTCGTATGAGTCAGCCACCAAAGGTCCAGCCAATGCTTGCCATTTGTCAACTGCAATCACAAGAAGGTAAGCCGATACAGTAATCCTTTCGACCGACTGCAGCACTACTATTTTAAGATAAATCCTATATTTTTGAGTTTTTGGTTATACCAGCTCATATCGACTTTCTTTCTTAGTTTGTTATTTTTTGTAGTATTTATAGACCCTTTCATGTTTTTGGAAAGGGTCCTAAATTTTGCATTAAGACTTAAATTGGAGGTTGCACTATTGTACTTCCAATATATATTTTTATAAAAGACTAGACCAGAATTTTGACAAAGAAGGCTTTTATGTGTTGGCATTATGACACAGGTTTGGTGCTATGACATAGATGTTGTCCTTGATGGAAACTCACTCAAATGACAGATCACATTTTAGGCTCTTGAATGAAGGAAAAAGAGATATACGTAAGTTCCTCTTAACCAAGTCGAGTATACACACAGGTTCAACGATCATAAGGCGCATATACGTATGCACGCACTTTCATGCAAGGAAAAGCATGTACATGTGGGAAAACTCATTTTTTGTCCATGGTATTTAGTCCTTAGTATTTAGACCTATGGTTTTGGACCATGGTATCTCGTCTGATGTGTTGAACCCACGTATTGGGTCCATGGTATTGATTCTCTATGGTTTTGGACCATGGTTTGAGTAAGGCCTAAGACTATAAAAAGAGAAGGAGATTGTTGGAGAGGTAAATCCCCTCTACGGATAGAGGCGATCCCTACTAGCCCAGAACGGGTCTAGCAACAATCAGTCAATGCTACCATGCAAGTTCTTAATTGCAATTAAAAGGTAGGCAATGAAAACCTACTTGGATTCCAACGTTAATGTTTGATGAAGAGACGTCGCTCTCGCTCCTTCGCTTTGGCCGGTCACAATCCTCCACGATCCTTGTGAATAGACACCTGCACACACAAAGAGAAACACAAACACAAGCGTGAAATCTAATAAATGCAATTATAAATCAGTCAGAAAGGACATAACTCACATTAACCATTACAAAGACAAATGAGAGTGGAACCATAATAGTAGTCATCTATTATTAATCAATAACAGAGAGGAGTACAACCAAAGTTCTGACGTCGAATCCTTCTCAAGAGGGTCCAGCCAGTAAGTCTCTTAAGCATTCACCCTTGGAGGTAGATCTCCCAAGACAAAAACTCTCTCTCACACAAGTTTACACAAGAAAGCAACACTTCACAACCTTCCTTAAGCTCTCTAGTAATCCCACACTTGTCACACCAACTACCTATCAAATTCACACACTAGCAGCAGCACTCTAAGCACTATCAATTCCACACTGTCCAAACTAGCTGCTCATGGGAATGGTAGAGGCTTAAATAGGAGAAGGAGTCTCCATGAATGGTGGGAGGATGAGCTTATCTCCAAGGAAGGTGGCTCAAATGACGAAATAGACATGCCAGAGAAGGGAGGGCGACATTTACAAGGCCAACAACCAGGTCTGGAGTCATCTGGAAAGCCGCCTGTTAGAACAAACTCGCCCAAACAAGATTAGCGCGGGTGTATCACTGCACTGGAGTGCTGACATCGCATCTGAATAACAGGGAAGGTTATGTCAGCGCGACCCAATATGAATAGAAGATGCGCTGGTTCATGAAATTCGACCAGCGCGGGAAACACGTGTGCTTCCGCGTTGGAAGCGCATTCATTGTATTATGAGGCACCAGTCAGCGCGGTTATTTTAATAACAGTCACGATGATGGGAAAAACTTTGGCAAAGTGGGTCATTTGGCAACATTAGAGAGCATGAGCATGATTAATTTGAACTCATGACATAGTGGGGAGACTGACAGGGAGATAGTGACAAATTACTGTGTAGCAGAGATCATTTGGAAAATGTATTCACTCAAGCATTGAATATCTTATGAAGAGCAAGATCTAGAATTGGGTTATGGTGCATAGCTGGATCTGAACCAAGGAGGAACATGAGCGCAAGAAGAAGGATAAGTTCTATTTATTGGGTCAAGATATTAAGGCTTGAATAGTAGTATCTTTGTGTGATTTTGATCTGTTATATTTGGTGCATGACTTGATCTATAAATCTGATAATCTGGGTATAACTCATGTCTGAATAAGTGAAAAGGATAAGTTATCTTTTATAGATCTATACGTAGGTTCGACACAACAGAGGCACGTATACACGCTAGTTCAGTAAGTCAAAGCAGTGTATACACTGATTGATCTTAATACAAAAGCATATGTACGCAGGTTATACATATTGAAGTAGTGTACGTCTCATGAAATATGTTTTAGCTACTTCTATTTATTGTTGCAGTGTTTTGAGTTCAGGATTGGTTTCTGGTTACTGTCAATGTAGTCTGGTTACATCATTTAGAGAAGTAATTATTTGATTTAGTTTTGATTGAAGCAAAGGAGATTGGTTGATGCAGATGTATTTGATGTTTGATTATTGTCATTAATGGATCCAGTCTAAAATTTTATGAAACGTGGTCCCTGGAAGAAAAGAGAAGGTTGTAGCCTTCTATAGGTTAGCACCTATGTACTAGTACATCAGCTAGTACAAGAGCTAAGGGGGTTGTAGCTCCCTTCCAGGAGAAGCTGGAAAATGAGAGAAGGTTGTAGCCTTTTACAGGTAGAAGCCTACGTACTGGTATAAGACTGCACCAGTACAGATCTATTGTAAAAAGAAGTTTCTGATTGAAAGAAGATAGAGACGAATTGCAGCAGATGGTTTTCACCCACATTGGGTTTCCACCTTATATCTTGTGTTCTTGTGTGTGGCTTTCTGTTCTATTTTTATGTTCCTAGTTACTGGTTATATGGTTATGACACACAGATTAATGATCAACATCTGAAGAATAAATTAAAATATAAGTCTGCAAGTTATACGCAAGTTTCCTTAACTATAGTTTCGTATATACGTCATTTTCACTAATTGAAGTAGCGTATGTAAAACGGATTATGAAATTAAAAATAATTGACTTGATAATACTGATTCACCCCCCCCCCCCCCCCTCTCAGTATTATTTCTAACAATTGGTTTCAGAGCAGGTCCTTCAGAAGAAGCTTGATCGCCTGAAGGAAGATCTATCATCATGAGCAACTATGAAAAAGAGGCATCGATTAGGCCACCAATCTTTGATGGGAGCAACTTCGTCTATTGGAAGGTAAGAATCACAGGCTATATTCAATCTCTTGGTATAGAAGTTTGGGATATCGTGGAAGCAAGATACACATTTCCTTCAGCAACTCCTATAGATATGGCTGATAAGAAGTAGTATGAAACAAATGCAAAGGCTGTCAATACTCTATTAGGGAGTTTATCTCAATCAGAATTTATCTAGGTTATGCAACTCAAAACTGCAAAAGAAATATGGGACAAGATCATTCTGAGCTATGAAGGAGATGATCAAGTAAAACGTGCAAAACTACAAACTCTCAGAATTCAATATGAAAATCTCAGAATGTACAATGATGAAAGTGTGGCTAATTATTTCTTACGTATAGATGAGATTGTTAATCGTATGAAAAACTTGGGTGAAGAGATAAAAGAAGTTACTTTGGTTGAAAAGGTTCTAAGATATTTGTATTCTAAGTTTGAATCAAAAGTCTCTGCCATAGAAGAAAAATAGGATCTACAGATTATTACCATGTCACAGCTGCACTAAATCCTAATTGCTTTTGAAATGAGAAAAGGGGGACCATCAGACAAGAGAGAAGTTGCATTCAAAGCTTCAAGAAAAGGAGATTACAATGAGTCACGACATATGTCAGAAGGAGAGGAAGAATCAAACTTTTTCAAGAACCTTCAACGAGGTTCTAGAAGATTCAGAGGTAAGCTACCTTTCAAATGCTTTGCTTGTGGAAGAGTCGGTCACTATGCATCCAAGTGTCCTCATAAAGATAAGCTTGATAAAGGTAAGGAACCAATTAGATGGAACAGAAAATAGAATGTAAGTAAGAAGAGCTATTATACACATGAAGACAGTGATGGATTTTCAATTAGTGATAAATATGAACAATGTAATGATTATAGACTCTTGATGGCTTTTGAAGATGATGATTTCTTAGATGCTATAGATGAAAATGATCTCTATGAAGAAATTTCTAAACTTAAAATCTGTTTAGAAGAAAAGAGTATGATTATAGATACTCTGACATTCCAACTTGCTGAAAGGGAAAAACACAATGAAAAGTTAGAATGTGAAAGTGTGGGACTTAGAAAAGATATTGAGAAAACAAAAGCTCTTAACCTTAGATTTGCTAAAGGATCTGAAACTTTAGATGAGATTATCAAAGTGCAGCGTTCTCCACTAATCAAGATAGGTCTTGGATATATTGGAGAAGCATCTCAAGCACAGAAGCCATCCACCTCCAAAAGTTTTCTTGATGCAGCAAGGAGAAGTGAACATGTTGACAATCGACAGCAAAGGCATAAAGCAGATCACCAGGTAAATCAGGGTCAATCTACCTCAAGGATGAACATAGATCACCAATTACATCAAGGATAATCTAATTCAAGGATGAACATAAGCTAAAATCAATTGCAGGTAAATCATTCTCAATTTGCCTCAAGAATGAATGTCTATGGAAACTACAATCACCTGGACGGAAGGTTTGATAATTGCAGGAATTTCTTCAATGGCCAATGTTTCTCTTGTCATGACTTTGGACACAAAGTAGCTCAATGTGTTGCCTACAAGACCATCATGACCATAGAATCACGAAATCAAAGGAGTGTGACTGGAATCATGAAAAGAACCTACAATAACTTTTCTGCTCTTGAAAATGAAATAGAATGTTCTATTTGTAACAACTTCGGTCATGAAGATTCTGAATGCAGGAGTAGGTTCTGGCAAACAACTTAGAAGAAGCAAGCTTCATTGAGTCCCAAAACATGGAGGAAGAAAGAACCACAACCAGAAAGATGTGGTATAGCCTTATATGTGGAAGGACAGGAAAATCAGTGGTACATCGACAGTGGATGTTCAAAATATATGACAGGTGATAAAGAAAAAATTCAGTCATATAGTGCTTTAGAAAAGGAAAGGAAGGTCTCATTTGGAAATGACCCCCTTGCACTCAAAAAAGGTAAAGGTTCTGTTCTTTTGAAAGAAAAGGCCAAAGCTGGAAATGTTATGTATGTTGGTGGCTTAAAGCATAATCTATTGAGTGTCAGTCAAATGTGTGATCAAGGAAATTAGGTAATATTTCGATCAAATGGATGTATTGTTCGTGAGCTTGATAAAGGAGAAACAGTGATCAAAGGTATAAGAACTCCAAATAATTTATACATACTCAAGGGAGGACAATAGCAATGATATCTAAGCAAGAATGATGAACATTGGCTATGGCACAGAAGATTGGGGCATCTACGCTTCTCTTAGATAAGGAAAGCATGAAAATATCAGGCAGTTCGTGATCTCCCTGACATCAGAATTCCAGACAATACAATATGCAAATCATGTTAGTTTGGTAAGAAAACCAGAACTAATTTCCCTGAGAAGGAAGGATCAGCAAGTAAGCCACTTGAACTTTTCCATACAGATGTATGTGGTCCATCCAGGAAAAGGTCACCTCAAGGAGAAGAATACTTCATATTGTTCATTGACGACTTTTCTAGGATGTGTTGGATAGAACTTCTGAAGCATAAAGACGAAGCTTTCAAAAAATTCAAATCATTCAAAGCCTTGGTTGAAAACAAATCAGATTGCAAAATCAAATGCCTCAGGTCTGATCAAGGAGGGGAAATTACCTTGGATGAATTTTTCGATTTTTGTGAAGAACATGGAATAAGAAGGGAATTCTCTACTCCAAGGACTCCTCAGCAAAATGGAGTAGTATAAAGGATGAACAAAACAGTTCAACAAATGGCTCGTGCTATGCTTGATGAGTCTGGAACTCTTGCAACCTTCTGGGGTGAAGCTGCATTTGCTGCCATTACTATTCTCAACAAGACAAACATCCGGGTGAATAGCACTCAAACTCCTCATGAACTTTGGTATTGTAATACTCCTACGGTAAAATACTTCAAAATTTTTGGAAGAAAATGTTACATCAAAAGGACTGATGAAAACCTTGGCAAGTTTGAACCTAGAGTAGATGAAGGCATTCTCCTTGGGTACTCTCCCCAAAGCAAAGGATATAAGTGTTGGCATTATGAGACAAGTGTTGTCCTTGATGGAAAAATGATAGATTATAGTGCAGCAGGTCAGTAGCAAAGAATTGATGATCAGACTACAAAGAATATATACCAAGAGTATATATGCAGGTTCACTATATACCAAGTAGGGTATACACATAGGTTCACTATATACCAAGTCGCGTATACGCAGGTTCGCTATATACCAAGTAGGGTGTACACGCAGTTTCATGCACGGAAAAGCGCGTACATGTCAGAAAGCTTACTTTTGGTCCGTGGTAATTAGTCCTCGGTATTTGAACCTATGGTTTTGGACCATGGTATCTCGACAAGTGTGTTGATCCCAAGTATTGGGCTCTTGGTATTGATTTATTATGGTTTTGGACCATGGTATTAAGTAAGGCCTAAGACTATAAAAGGAGAAGAAGATCATTAGGCAAGGGCATCCAAAAAGTCTTGAATATCTGATGAAGTATGAGATCCAGTATGCAGGTTATGGGTTGATGATGCATTGCTTGATCTGAGCTAAGGAGGGATCTCACCGGTTGATGGAGAACAAGATCTAAGGAGAGATCGGGATCAAATGGTTTGAAATGAACTATCTTTATATGGATGATTATGCTTATTCTAGATCTACATACTGACGCATGTAATGTTCTATAAATGTTATAAGTATGACTGATGTCTGATACAGCTGCAAAGTTATAAGAAAATATTTTGAGATCTGTACGCGGGTTGACCTTGGAAAAAGCGCGTATGTACGCGGGTTTGATTCATCGTAGTAGCGTATACATTTTGAAGTTTGATGTTGAAGTTGCAGTTGGGTCTAATTGATTTTGCAGAGTTCTGTGTCTGCTCTGTGTTCTGGTGACTGTGTTGTTGACAGGGTTTCAGTGTTTCAGTGATTCAGAGATTGATGATGTTAGTAGTGATTGTTTTGAGCTTCAATGATAGTTATGGGTCCAGTATGAAAATTGGATGAAACGTGGTCCTTGAAAGAAAGAGAAGGTTGTAGCCTTCTGTAGGCCAGCACCTACGCACTAGTATCTTGGCTAGTGCAAAAGCTAAGGGGGTTGTAGCTCCCTTCCAGGAGAAGCTGGAAAACGAGAGAGAGTTGTAGCTCTCTGCAGGTTGCAGCCTGCGTACTGGTAAAAGGACTGCACCAATACATTTGTAAAAAGAAGTTTCTAATTAAAGAAAATATAGAGACGAATTGCAGCAGGTGGTTTTCACCCACATTGGGTTTCCACCTTATATCTTGTGTTCTTGTGTGTGATTGTCTTTCTGCTCTGCTTTACTGTTTCTGGTTACTGGTTATTTGCTTCTGAATCATAGATTAATAACTGACATCTGAAAGATAAATCAAATTATAAGTCTGCTTTGTATACGCGGGTTTCTTTATCTATAGTTGCGTATATATGCGGTTTTTATTAAGAGAAGTAGTGTATATCATCTGGAATTGAAAAGGAAATATTTGACTTGATAATACTGATTCACCCCCCCCCCCCTCTCAGTATTATTTCCAACAATAAGTGTTACAATAAAAGACTTAGAAAAATTGGTGAAAGTATTGATGTAGTGGTTAATGAAGAAGGAAACATTCCAAGGCAGGTAAAATCCGAAGATTTCGAAGATGATGAGGACTATCATTCAACATCAAATCAGACTAATGATGAAGAAGACACCTATGAGGAACTAGAAGAACGGATAAGGGTATAAGAAAAGACTCCATCCAGGTATGTCCAGAAGAATCATCCAGAAACTCAAATTTTGGGGCAGAAAGAGGTAGGTGTACAAACAAGAAGAACTATTTCTGAAGCTTCAAGCTATCTAGCATTTCTCTCCTAGACCAAATGATAAGAATGTCATAGGGACAAAATGGATATTCAAAAACAAGCTGAATGAGAATGGAGATGTTATTAGAAACAAGGCCAGACTTGTTTGCAAAGGGTATGCTCAACAAGAAGGTATGGACTTTGAAGAAACTTTTGCACCAGTTGCTAGACTTGATGCCATAAGAATGTTCCTTCCTCTTTCTAGCTTTCAGGAGTTCAAAGTATATCAAATGGATGTGAAATCTACCTTTCTAAATGGATACTTAGAAGAAGAAGTCTACATTGAGCAACCAGATGGATTCATCCTTGGGAATGATCCAAAACTTGTATGCAGACTCAAAAAGGCTCTCTATGGCCTTAAACAGGCTCCAAGTGCTTGGTATTATCATTTGGATAAGTACCTCCATCAACAAAGTTTTTCAAAAGGATCAACAGATAGCAATCTATATATAAAAATTGATAATGATAAATTGCTAATACTTGTTGTGTATGTTGATGATATCATCTTTGGTAGCAACGAAGAAGCCATGAGTCAAAACTTCACTTTGGTGATGCAAAAAGAATTTGAAATGTCCTTACCTGGTGAGCTCACATATTTTCTTGGTTTACAAGTCCAACAAAACAAAGACGGTATCTTTCTATCACAAACCAAGTACCTCAAGCAGATTTTGAAGAAATATGGGATGGAGGATTCGAAACTGATATGTACCCCTATGGTAACAGGATGTAGCCTCAGCGAAAATGATGAATCAACAGCAGTGCATCAACCAACCTATAGATCAATGATTGGAAGTCTGCTCTATCTAACAGGTACCCGACCAGACATCATGCATGCAGTTGGAATAGTCGGAAGATTTCAGGCAAATCCAAAGGAAACTCATCTTCAGGCAGTCAAAAGAATTTTCAAGTATCTTCAAGGAACTCAAAATTATGGCTTATGGTATCCTAGAGATACAGATCTCACACTTCATGCATATACAGATGCAGATTGGGCAGGAAGCGTGGATGATAGAAAAAGCACTAGTGGTGGTGCATTCTTTATGGGTTCCAGATTAGTATCTTGGTTCAACAAGAAACAAAGTTCAATTGCATTATCTACAACTAAAGTAGAATATGTGGCTATTGCATCTTACTGCACACAACTCCTTTGGATGATGCAAACATTGAAAGACATTCAAATCACTTGTACTCCACCTATCTCCATTTTTTGTGATAATACAAGTGCAATCAGTATTTCAAAGAGTCCAGTCATACATTCGAAGACCAAGCACATACCTATCAAATATAATTTTCTCCGAGAACAAGTGCTTGAACAAAAGATCAAATTGGAGTATATTCCCTCCAAGGAACAGGTTGTTGATATATTCACCAAACCACTGCCCAGGGAGACATTTGAATATCTCAAACAGAAGCTAGGAGTAGTCGATGCATCATCTTACTGTTGAAATGATCTATTTCAGAGAATAGTGGTTGTACGCAAGTTTCATGAAGTGTATCAGCGTACATATGCAGGTGTCTATGGACACAGTCGCATATATTATGGTTTGAAGAAAAATAATGGTGATAGACTCAGGATGAAAAGAGTCAGATATGGGTCTGATAGAGACCATCTAGAATAGGTTCAAGGGGAGCATATAATTCTAATAATGCATTGTTGGCATTATCTTAGAAGATCTTGGTTCAATTTCACAGTTGTTTTTGTTTCAGATGGATCAGGTGCAGAGGGAGATCATGGTTGCTGGTTTTGATGATGATTGACAGATGCTAATAATTTTAGCTGTTGATGACTATCATAGTCTTGTCTTAAATATTTACTCTCTATGTCATGTATTTCTTTTATTATCAAGGTCATGTAACGACCTATGTTTGTTTCCCTACTATGCCTGCGATGAATGATGTAATATTCTTGTTTTATCATGTGTAAACTATTGGTATATCCCCACTTGGTTGGGAGATGGATGTATGTATGATTCTTTGGTGATAGGAAGGTCATTTATGATGTATAAAGTCATGTTTCTTCTTGTAGAACATCTTCTTGTAGACCTTGCCTACAGTCAGGGGGAGCATGGACAGCACAACAGAGTAGAGATTTATGTAGTCAAGGGGAGCATAACCCTTTTCCCTTGATGACAAAGGGGGAGAATGACTTTGAGTGACTTTAGGTTGCCATCAAGTCCAAAGGGGGAGATTGTTAGCATTATGACACAGGTTTGGCGCTATGACACAGGTGTTGTCCTTGATGGAAACTCACTCAAATGACAGATCACAGTTTAGGCTCTCGGAATGAAGGAAAAAGAGATATACGGAGGTTCCTCTTAACCAAGTCACATATACACGCGGTTTCGACGATCATAAGGCACGTATACGTATGCATGCACTTTCATGCAAGGAAAAGTGCGTACATGTGGGAAAACTCATTTTTGGTCCATGGTATTTAGTCCTTGGTATTTAGACCTATGGTTTTGGACCATGGTATCTCATCTGATGTGTTGAACCTAGGTATTGGGTCCATGGTATTGATTCTCTATGGTTTTGGACCATGGTTTGAGTAAGGCATAAGACTATAAAAAGGGAAGGAGATCATTTGGCAAATGTATTCACTCAAGCATTGAATATATTATGAAGAGCAAGATCTAGAATTGGGTTATGGTGCATAGCTGGATCTAAACCAAGGAGGAACCTGAGCGTAAGAAGAAGGATAAGTTAAATTTGTTGGGTCAAGATCTTAAGGCTTGAATAGTAGTATCTTTGTGTGATTTTGATCTATTATATTTGGCACATGACTTGATCTATAAATCTGATAATATGGGTATAACTCATGTCTGAATAAGTGAAAAGGATAAATTGTCTTTTATAGATCTGTACGCAGGTTCGGCACAGCAGAGGCGTGTATACACGCTAGTTTAGTAATTCAAAGCAGCGTATACGCTGATTGGTCTTAATACAGAAGCGTATGTAAAAAGGTTATACATATTGAAGTAGCGTACGTCTCATGAAATATGTTTTAGCTACTTCTGTTTATTGCTGCAGTGTTCTGAGTTCAGGATTGTTTCTGGTTACTGTCAATGTAGTCTAGTTACAACATTCAGAGAAGTAATTGTTTGATTCAGTTTTGATTGAAGCAAAGGAGATTGGTTGATTCAGATGTATTTGATGTTTGATTATTGTCATTAATGGATCCAGTCTGAAAATTTATGAAGCGTGGTCCCTGGAAGAAAAGAGAAGGTTGTAGCCTTCTATAGGTTAGCACCTACGTACTAGTACATCAACTAGTACAAGAGCTAAGGGGGATGTAGCTCCCTCCCAGGACAAGCTGGAAAAAGAGAGAAGGTTGTAGCCTTCTGCAAGTAGAAGCCTACATACTGGTATAAGACTTCAATAGTATAGATCTATTGTAAAAAGAAGTTTCTAATTGAAAGAAGATAGAGACGAATTGCAGCAGGTGGTTTTCACCAACATTGGGTTTCCACCTTATATCTTGTGTCTTGTGTGTAATTGTATGTTCTATTTTTCTATTCCTAGTTACTGGTTATATGGTTCTGACACACAGATTAACGATCAACATCTGAAGAATAAATTAAATTATAAGTCTGCAAGTTATACACGAGTTTCCTTAACTATAGTTGCGTATATACGCCATTTTCACTAACTAAAGTAGCATATGCAAAACTGATTATGAAATGAAAAATAATTGACTTGATAATACTGATTCACCCCCCCCCCCCCCCAGTATTATTTACAACATTATGAGATATGCACTTTTGCTTCCTATGAAAGTATTTCCAAATTAGAAGGCAGAATTTGAATGTGGTTCACATCAGAGGAGTGCATATGGTACTACTATCTATGTTTTTGCTTTATTTTTCTATGTGAATTGGCATTCATCAACTTTGTTATTATTGATATATATATGTGTGTCTACAACAATTCTTTAACTTGTCACTTTTGAATGTTTCTGAGTTGTCATCCTTTAAATATATATATGTCAGTGATATATTACGATCAGTGCGATAATGTTTTAATTATTACTTTGTTCAATTAATTGAACAAAGTAATTATCATATGAATGCATATTTCTATTTATGAATAAGTCATCTTCATGTTTATTTTTCAATAGAAACAACCAAGAATTGCATTGTTAGAAGAATTCCCGGGATAGATTAGTTACCTTTGTATATTTTTTCACTTTAGAATAAAGCACTTATCACTCCCATTATACATTACAAACCAATCACCCATCAACTCATATATCACTGGGAAACTGGTCCCATTTTCTCCAGTCAGAGCCACTACACCAAATGAAAAGGAGCTGCACTAAGGTCCAGACCAGGTGGTTTTCCTCGATGTTGATGCAACAATTTTAGAGGCATCAACAGAACCATGAAAACACAATTAGACATCATGCAAGCCAACTAGAAGCAGGTTGAAGTAGAACAGAACTTGGTTATTTTTTTCCCTTGATGCAGGAAGATACATAGTCATAAAGAATGTCCACTGGATATGGTATAGACCTGCACCATATGCACTAAAGAACATGCCATAGAAAAATTTCCATCGCTCCGAGGATTAAAAGCGGTCTTTAAAGAGGCAGAGGAAGAAACAGAACCAGTCTACCTATTAAATCAGTGTCGCCAATGGCAAGCACGATAAACAGGTATTCCTACTGACCCATATTCATTCTTTTAGCCTTCACAATATAATTCTCAGCAATACATAGGAGCTACATGGCAAAACTAGCCACCTTTTCCTAATTGGTCACCACAAGAATTTTCTATTCCACCTTGGTCCAATCAAAAAAATCCAAATAATAGTTGCCCAAATTCCTCCTATTTTCCACCATTCTGGCAGAACAATCCATATCCATCTCAATGGTCCCCCTCCACTTCAAAAACCAAAACTGGAAATCAAGCTAGTAAAGACCTACATACCAGCCAGTAGGAACAATCCCCCTACCTCAACCTATGCTACCAGCACCTTATACGTTGCAGCAGAATCTTCAACCCAATCCACAGCTCCCAGCCCAGCGCAACCCAAATCCTAAGAATAGACCAGTCCAGTCGGTACAAATTATTGAAGGGCTGGATCCAAAAACTGAGTTGAGAGAGTGTAATGAACTCAAATTGAGGTCTGGACGTATAATCGAGTCAGAGGAGGATAAAATTATACAATTGGAGCAACCACTACCTATAGAAAAAACACCTCAAAGGGAGAATACAATCAAACAGAAAAGCCATGAACAAACTATTACCTCTTCTCCACCATTCCCAGAAAGATTGATTATACCTCGCCCAATCGAATATCCCGATTTCAATCTCCTAGGAGAATTAAAAAATCTTTGTGTAAAAATACCCCTCCTCCAGGCTATTTAGGACATTCCAATCTATGCAAAAACCATTAAGGAATTGTGTACCAAAAATCCTATGAGGAAAATAAAAGTAACACCAACTGTCCACGTAGTCAGAACTTTGTCTGATTTATTATTAGGTAGAGAAATACTGGTGAAATATGAGGACCCAGGAAACCCTCTAGTCATAGTACAAATAAATGGATGTTCCTTTCCCAATGTGTTAGTTGATCTAGGGGCAACCATTAATATTCTCACAACAACAACCTGTCAGAGACTTGGCATCACAGCCTTAGATCCAACAGCAACCTTGCTGGAACTTGCTAACCAATCAGTTATCAAACCGAAAGGGACATTACAGGAAGTAATGGTGTTTGTAGATTCTTGGGAATACCCAGCAGATTTCTTGATTATCAATCCTAGAATTCGGCTAGATGGACATCCTCTAATATTAAGAAGACCTTCGCTAGCGAACGCAAATGCTTATATAAGCTATCAAACAGGCAGTATGACTATAGCAAGAGGAAATAACGTGAAGAACCTAGCTTTATATCTTCCATCTCAGCCAAGCCTAACTATAATAAAAACTAGGAAGCAACCTATAACATATTTAACCGAAAATATTTGATCACCACTAACTGTAGCAAATGCTCTTTAATATAAGAATCAAACAGAAGATGACATTATTAACACTTACATTAACCACCTAGCTGTCGTATCTAATCTAAAATGTCACATGATTGAAGCAGCCCTGTATAACGAAATGGAATAAGATCCTTTAAAAGATATCAATGACCAAACAATACCAACAACAATTGTTTATAACAACAAACCTATTGAAATTGAGACAAGGAAAGTCATAAACATTAACAAAAACCTGACTGATGACCAGCAGCAGGGGCTTATCCAACTCCTTAGAAAATATAAAGGGGCTTTCTCTTGGGATTACCCAGATATGAAATGGATTGACCCCCAATTATGTATGCACCACATCTACACTAAGAAAGATGTGAGACCCATTTGACAGCCTCAACGAAGATTAAACCCTCACCTAAAGGATGTTGTTAAAGAAAAACTACAGAAACTGTTAGATGTAAATTACATCTATCCTATATCTGATAGCAAATGGGTCTCTCCATTAGTTGTGGTTCCTAAAAAGAATGGGAAGTGGCGTATATGTATTGATTACAAAGAGCTTAATAAAGCAATGCAAAAATATCATTTTTCCCTTTCATTCATCGACCAGGTTCTAGACACATTGGCAAGTAAAAATTTCTTCTCTTTCCTAGAAGGCTTTAGTGGCTACAACCAAATCCAAATTTCCCCTGAAGACCAAGATAAGACTACCTTCACCTACCCTGGGGGACGTTTGCTTACATGGTATTACCTTTTGGACTGTGCAATGCACCTGCTACATTCCAGAGAGCCATACCCAGCATTTTTGCAGACTTGATAAACGAAGAATTAGAGGTGTACATGGACAATTTTACACCCTATGGAGATGACTTCGAGCCAGCATTACAGACACTGGAGAAAGTCCTGTAAGGATGCATTGCTACTAGGCTCTGCTTAAGCCACAAGAAATGCCACATGATGATGACCGAGGGCCTGATCCTGGGTCATTACATCTCAACAACTGGAATTCAGGTAGATCCAACAAAAATTCAGGTAATCCTCTTACTACCTACCCCCTGCACTCAAACTGAGGTACATAGATTTTTGGGATTTTCTGGGTATTATTGAATATTTATAAAAAACTTCTCCCAAATTGCTGCACCATTATATGCTTTGACAAGAAATATGGATTTTATATTGTTTGACAAATGTGACATTGCCTTTGAAGAATTAAAATGGCTAGTATCAATAGCCCCAGTATTACGGGGCCCAAAAAGGGATTTACCATTCCAGATTTCATCCGATGCATCAGATATGACCATTGGAGCAGTTCTCGACCAAGAGGAAGACAAGAAACCCTATGCGATATACTACATCAATAAAAAATTAATTCCTACTGAGTTGAATTACATCATGACCGAGAAAAAGTTTCTAGCTGTAATCTATGCTATTAAAAAATTCAGACACTATATAACAGGATACCTTGTGGTTTTGTATATTGATCACTCTTCTGTCAAATATTTAGCTAATAAACCTATTATGAATGGAAGAGTAACACGATGGTTAATCCTTTTGCTGGAATTTGACATAACAATCAAGGATCGAGCAGGAAAGGAAAATCTGGTGGAAAACTTCCTCTCATGTGTGCCAAGAATAGACGACGCAGTGGCAGTAGAAGACCAGTTCCCCAATGAGCACCTATTTGTTGTGACCGTGATACACAGATTTTTCGAATTACCTAACAGTGGGAAAATTACCCAAGCACCTGACGCCTAGAGAAAGAAAATTAATACTACAACGCAACACTCGTTCTCTTGGATCAGAGGATACCTCTTTCACACAGGATCTGATATGCATATCCGCAGGTGTGTCAAGGAAGATGAAATCTACGATATCCTAAAATCCTGCCATGATGGACCTTGCGATGGACACTTTGCAGACCACAAAACTAGACATAAAGTCTTACAGATGGGCTATTATTGGCCCACCATTTTTAAGGACGCCAAGAAATTTGTCTAGGCATGTGATAGCTGCCAAAGAATGGGCCACCCTAGCCAGTCTAACGAGATGACCCTACATCCACAATTAGTCATCGAACCTTTTGAACGTTGGCCATTAGATTTCATTGGCCCAATAAACCCATCATCTAATCAAAAGACATATATACTGGTTGCAACATAATATGTGACTAAATCAGAAGCATTACCAAGGGAAACAAAGGACACAGTAATCCACTTTCTTTTCCAAATTTTCGTGCAGTATGGCTTTCCCAGAGAAATAATTACGGATGGAGGGCCATAATTTATAGGCCATAAGATTGTTTCTACACTAAAAAATAATCAAATTTTTCACAGAATAACATCTCCATACCACCTACAGGAAAACGATTAGGTAGAAAGTACCAACAAAGTAATCAAGGCCATTCTAACAAAGATAGTCACCTCGCATAGACGTGACTGGGCTACCCGATTGCTAGAAGCCCTGTGGGCATATCGCCTAACCTGGAGGAATACCACAAGATACTCCCCATATAAGCTAGTGTTTGGCAAAGAACCTATCTTCCCCATAGAATTTGAAATTCAGACATTGAGGATAGCCCAAGAAGTAGGGTTGGATTTGAATGAAGCACACGTTAACAGACTACATCAAATCAATGAATTGGATGAAATCCGGCTATCAGCTCTTCAACATACTACACTGATTCAACAACAAAGAGAAAAATGGCATGATGCCCTCATCCAGAAAAGGATATTCCATGAAGGTGACTGGGCACTTTTGTACGATTCTAGGTTCCAAGATTTCCCGGGCAAGCTCCAGACTAGATGGTTAGGTCCCTACGAGATTCAAGAGGTGCACGATAATGGAACCCTTACATTATCCACCATTAATGGGTCTGGCTACTATTTTAAAGCAAATGGACATCGAGCACGCCAATACCACAAACCGCTTACAAGGGAATCCTTTTTCCAACATATACGTGAAGATTCCATGATACAAATTCTCGTTGAAGAGGAAAACTCTTCGACAACACCTGTCAGGTGAAGAATTTATTCTTTGAAACTTGTACATAAAACTGCTTTTCTTTTTTCTTTCTACTTTGATTGGATTTTCTTAGAACAGTAGAGATGATTGTTTATTGGTTTTTTTCCTATTTTCCTTTGTTGTTCCCTATAGGGAACAGTTGTTGTTCCCTCTAGGGAACAACACTTTTCATGTGCATTTTTTTTTGTTGTTCCCTACAGGGAACAACTTGTTATCTTATTTAACAGGAGTACTGGTATATAACTTGTTGTTCTTTCGAACCAGCGTGGTCCGATCCAAGTTATCGAAATTTTCGTTACGTCGTAGAGGTCGGGTAACCAATTCGAGTACATCTCTCGCATTGGCAAATCTCCAGAACTCACCTTCACTGAGCGTAAGTTTTATTTTACCCAATTTTTATTCCCGAATACCTTACCTTTTCTTTCCCCAAAAAAGAAGAACGGAGAAATATCAAATCCTGTATTTTACATATCTATACGATCAAGTCCTTAGGTTTACAAAATAGTGTATAAAAAATTATTCCCTATAGGGAACAACACTTTTCATGTGTATTTTGCTCAGTTGTTCCCTACAGGGAACAACACTTTTCGCGTGCATTTTTCTTTGTTGTTCCCTACAGGGAACAGCTGATGTTCCCTATAGGGAACAATAATTTTTGTTTGTATTTCTTTGTTGTTCCCTAAAGGGAACAACTTCTATTCCCTATAGGGAACAAAAATTTTCGAGTGCATTTTCTTTGTTGTTCCCTACAAGGAATAGTTGTTGTTTCCTATAGGGAACATCAACTTTTGTGTGTATTTTCCTTTGCTAAAGAGAGATAGGGAACAACCCTTTTCGTGTGCATTTTTCTTTGTTGTTCCCCAGAGGGAACAACTTTTGTTCCCTATAGGGAACAACACTTTTTGCATGTATTTTTCCTTGACTATTCCCTACAGGGAAAAAGTGATATTCCCTATAAGGAACAACACTTTTTTTGCATGTTTTTCTTTGATGTTCCCTACAGGGAACAATTGTTGTTCCATATAGGGAACAACACTTTTTGTGTGGGTTTTCTTTTGCTATTCGCTTCAGGGAACAACACCTTGTGAGTATCTTTGAGAACACCCTTTATCCCCCTTGCATGATCATCCCTAGACCATCCCAGTTCACTCTTTATGATCCTCTTTATGGCATAAAAGTACAATACATATTTAAGGACAACAAGTATGGAGTCGAATCGAATAGGCAAATATCTTGAATATTATCATCTTTAACAAGATTGCTTTGTGATGATTGAAAAAGAAAGGACACAATTATCTATATCACTTCATTGTCCTCATTCCCACTATAAATCAAACTGATTGATTATCTGTACCATGTTGGTTCTCCCCTGTCCCGTATAACTCTCTCTGTTTATTATCAATAATATTATGGGTATATTTTTTCTATTGATATGTTCAAAGTTCTTCCTCCATCCCTACTCTTAAGGAGTACTGAGCCACCCTCTATATAAAAATGGGAAGTGTTAATATATCTATATATATCTATATATATATATATATATACACACACACACACACACACACACACACACACACATATATATATATATTCACTAACAATTTTATGATTTTTTTTCCACAGATGGAGGATAGGGGGTCTCATCACGATCCGACCTGACCACTTTCGCTACTTCCTAGTGAATGGAAATGTGTTCATTTGGTTACCATGCCAGCACATTGGTCTATACTATGGAAATCATAATACACTTCCCTAATTATACATAGAGGACCATGGCTCCCAAGGGTTAGAAAGAAACTCTGTCGAGGCTATGGACGCCTGCAGGCAACAGAAGCTCTGCTGATGGTATTTAAGTTTTATTTTCTACATCAATAATTATTATAATGCCCTCTTCTTATGTTTCTATCTTTTCTATGGAGAGATTATATCCCTAACTTACCTTGAACCTTTATGCATGAGTTAATCTTTTAAAATCAATCACAACAAGTTTTAAGTGGAATATCAGCGGTAAAGTATTATTTCTTGCATATGCTATCCTTTTTCTTTATCGCATCACCTCACGACATCTTATCACTTATTGATAATTCTTGTTACATGCCTTGTTTTCATTACTCCAATATCCTTTATGATTGTTTCATTAATATATGTACCTTTCCACTCTCATTACCCAATCCATCACCCCTGTACTTCACTGCCAGCATGTTATCCTCTCATTCATTCGGTCGTAGGTGACCTATCATTTTGAGAGGGGGCGAGGACCTCCAGTATACTTATGCATGCGATGTCATCTTTTCATTTGATTTTGTAGAACAATACGACATCCCATGATCATAGAGCGTGTGGCATTATAACAGACCTCGATAATGGTATTTATGTTATAAAGCATCACCTGATAGAGCCATTACAACCATTTGCTATTCCATCTCTTGACTCTATTCATTGCTATGATTTCCCCACTACAGTGATCATTTGCAGAAGTCAAGCATCATGGGAGGAAGAACAATGTGCCAAGAACCTTTAACATTGGCTGTCTCCAATGAAGCTAGGGAAATTCTATCTTGCATAGGATGGACAACATAATTTACAAGATTTCAACCCCCTAATGAGGAAATCGCCATCGAATTTTTACGACATCTATAGAATGGACAATCCTTGGTAAGAGGTAGACAAATCACTATAACAAATGTTGTGATAGCAAAAGTGTCTTGGTTGCTGGCAGAAGGACCAGTATGGGCTAGCAAGCGATTAAAGCTGCATGACGCTATGGAGGTTTTTAGGGATGAAGGACAGGAGCTAATCAAGAAGGGAAAAGGAATTCAAAAATCTTCTCTCAGAGAGCCATGGGGAGAATTGGCATGAATTGTCCAAAACTATATTACCTGCGATGGGCGTAAAGATGTGGTAAGGCCACAAAAACTCAAACTTTTAGCAGTTTTAAAACAAAAATGCTCTGTTAATTTGCCTGCATTGTTGAATTCATTACTACATGACACTGCAAAGAGGCTAAGACAATATCAACACATAGAAATAGTAGTTATCCACCAATGTCGGATCAGGTTAATAGTTAGTTACAACCTTGCCCAACAACAATCAACTTGGATGACCTAATATTGGCCCTCGAAAGAGGGGAAGACCTACGAACACCTAACACTGTCCCAAAAATAAAGAGGACTGCCCATTTCAGGAAGCATACCTCACAAATGAAAATGATCCACAAGGTTGAAGTCAAAACAGGGAGCGTTTGAAAATCCTCATGGCAGCGCTAGTCAACCCATAGAATTATCCAACCTAGTAAATGAACAAGATTTGCAACTAGAGTCAGGAAGAAAAGATAACCCTGAATAAAACCTGAGGAAGGAGCAAGGAATTCTAACGATGAATGAAGAAACGAATTGGGACCTCCCCCAACACCAAATATGAGTTCTCAAGACGATCTGTTGAACGATTTCGAGACAGGGATGGCCCAGGTCCTGGCCATGAATGTCTACATGTAGCCTGAAGGACTGCTTAATCTTAACTTAGGAGAACCCAATCTCCAGGGAATTTTGGCTATACCAGAATTTTGTCTCCCTCAAAAGATACAAGCCGCGAAGAGGAAACAGATATAGAGGCCATTCAGGAATTAGAGAACCAATCTGGTGACATGCTCCCAGTGGGAAACAACCATGAAGGTCTAGACATAGAAAACATAGGCCAAGAAGAAGAAGTAGAGACAGAGATTATTCTGAAATATGATAATCAATTTGGAGACACGGTCTTATTGGAACAAATCTAGGGTGAACAACCAGGCTCCTTAGAGATAGAATCCATTACTGAGATTATTAGAAGACTAGTTACTCCTCAGAAAAGGTATGGAGCTAGAACGAAATTGAAGAAGCTAAGAAAAGAACACTAGAAGCTTTGCAAGATGATCAAGAGGCTCTGAAGAAAAATAAAAGAAATCACAATAGGAAAGGTTCTGAACAATACCCCTGAGGTAGTAAATGTGGTCGTGCAAACAGAATTATATGAAGATAGGGCTACAGGAACTCAAACTGAACCCATACCTACTCAAACAGCCATCACTCAAGCGGAACAACATGAAGATTTAGTAGATGTAGATACTCAGACGAAGATTTGGACCTCCCACAATAAAGAAATATAGACAGAAGATATCCCTTCTCATAGCATAAGCGCTCAAATGGGCATACAAGCCAAAAGCATCATGACACACCATGACCCTATTATACTGAATCTTCAGGAAGAATTGGCACAAGCTTGGCTTGTGTTGGAAATACTTGAACAAGAAACTGTTTCTTGGAAGAAATATCAAGAGCTACAGAAAAATCTTCGGGAAATGAATACAACAGAGAGCGAGACTTTCGATAGATGCAGAAAGGTGGAAGAAAAAATAGATAAGATCAAGCTCAAACTAGATAGAGTCATAAGTCAGACAAACATCATCTGCTCACTGTATACGGATGTCCTATCATGCAGGTCTCCCACCACAATTATGCCTTATTTTTGTTAGAACGATACCTGTTGTTGAAAATTAAAGTTGTGAGAGTTGGTAAACAAATTGAATTAAGAACAATTGAAGATTTTATAAATTGCTGCAAGCAACATGGTGTAAAGGCCCAAAGGCTTCTTTGTGAGATTTACCTGCACAAGTTTATATTAGAGAACGAGGTGGAAAAGAAACCTAAACCTTTTGTAGGAGATGTTCAATTCCAGGCCTTTATTTCATTTGAAGTTAACCAACTCAAATGGTTTAAAGCTTATAATGCATTTCAAAGATAGGAACATGGATTGGATCGTTGGGTAAGAAGTGAACCTAAGAACCCCTTACAAATGTTTGCCAACCATAAGAGTCTGATGACACGAGAAGGGGTGATTAAAATTCTAGGGCCCATTCATAAGGAGATTGTATAGAAAGGAGTACCATATTTCCTCTCCATTCAAGAAAGATATCTGGCTGCATCTAAGCTCAGGTGGACGATCTCCACTAGTAGTGTGCAAGATAGGGAACCATTTAATTATAGAGCTTTTAAAGCATTTTCGGCCCATTTTGTCACCTATAGTAATCTTATTTTGAGAGAAGGACATTATTGGTTAGGATGTCAATTTCGGAGCCCCATTATTTGGTATCCCCCTGAAGGTTATGGAGCTATCTACGAATTTCCTAAAGGAAAGGATGGGCCCACCTTTGCACTCCTAGCTCAACATCATGGTTTTAGACCAATTTTTGACACTCCCTCTCCAGCCTACTCTTTAGCTACACTGCATAAGAACTACTTACTTTTCATGAGGACATGAAACAAGGTAAGCAGGGGAGTATGTTGAGTTACGAAATGGGTATGTATTTACTCTTAATTCCATCACCTTTTTCCTCTTTTCTTATCTCTTTCATATCTTAATACACTAACATATTGATGGATTATGATAAGAAATGGATGAACTACTCTCAGTTAAGATTTAGCCATCGTAAATAACTTTTACTCCTCTTTGTGCAGAAAAATGATGAAAGGAATAGTTGTTGTTCCCTAACGACGAAACAACATAAACCAACAAAGGAAAAATGGAACGCATCAGTTGCGAACAGGTCGGAGGATGAATTAGGAGGATCAACGCTAAATATGAAGGGTGTCAAAAGATAGCATCCAGTTGCGAATCCCTCAGGATCGATAGATCTTGAGGGATCACATTTATCTTTTACCTCTTTCTGACTATAAAAGCAAAAGATTGTAGGAGGAAAGGGGATCGATCTCTGTTATTTCAAATTGTAATTTTAATTTACAGACTCGTGCTATTGGAGAACATGACTGTATTGTAATGCTACTTAAGTTCAATGATTAATATATAATTTACGTTGTTGTTCATTCATATTCTCTGAAGTAGCTCAGCAGTGTTCACTAGTGGCTAAGGGCCCGACCTCTGGTGGATTAAACTACTTCCTTGTGTTATATATTTCTGATTCTCACAAGTTTGATTGGTTTGATAATTTTCCCATTTTCCGTGATTTTGTCTTATTCGTTAGTTACAGCTTTCCTGTATTTAAGTAGTACATTTTCTTTACATGTTTTACAGCACTGTCATTTGATTCTATTCACGCTTATTGTAGATTAAATTATTTAGCTGTTAAGACAGTGAATCATATAGATTTAATCAGCTGTAAGAGTTTGGTTATCACTATTGAACTCTCAGATTGACATCATTTCCATTTGGATTGCTTCGTAGAGATTGAGTATGATTTAGATTGAATCAGATAAGAAGAGATTGGTTATTGCTACTATGCTCTCGACTGATGCTATTGTTAATTGAATTGCTTGTGTGATATTTGATTACGATTTCAGTAGAGGATTGAGTCTTGAAGCTTAGATGTCATATTTTATTTAATAATTGCAATTTGATTTTTATAAATGCATCTGTTTATTCTTGTATCAAAGGTTTATACTTCATTTTAAGAAACATTACTCTTTGGATTCATAGCATGCACATATTGTGTACACTCTTGGAATAAAAGTACTTGCCCAGGTTGATGATTAATGTGGGGTAATTAGGAGTTTTAAAAGACACCTTTTATCAGCCAACAATATTATCTTATTTATAATTTTTTCCAACATTAATTAAAGGATAATATTACAATATTTTTATTCCTTCGTAGACAACATTAAATATAGGGAATAGCCCCTGTGGTTGTGTTGACGGTGTTGGACCCGCCAACATGTCAAGGGGATCTCCCTGGCAAGAAGTCCCAATTAGACCTCAAACCATTTGGTGTAGGATTCCCAGCAGTGGGTCATAAGGTAATTCCTTGACCACGATGTCACACAGAGGCAAGTAAGATAACTCTGTTAGTAGCAAGGGTGTGACCATTGCATTGATTCAAGGAAGGTGAATGAGAGGTTATAACACATGGGGGTGAGATGAGTGTGACCCTTGGAAACCTGTAACAGTACTCAGTTGAGAAGGGAACACACGAGCAAAGATGCATCACAAGCTGGAAAACATATTAGTCGTCAATCCAAACTGATGGTTAAACCAATAGCACACCTGCAAAAATATTCACATAATCGCATACGAATCAATTCATACAAAAATACGCAAGTTAAACAACATATATTGCTAAGCAACTAGAGTAGTCCAACTACAATAACAACATATGCATGAAAATGTGCTAGCTCTTATTATATAAATAAGTGTAAGTCCCAATCATACAATACATCCATGTAAACCTACTAGCCCCAACAGTGGAACGTTACAACCACATCCGCCTACTCCTCCAAAGAGATGAATTAGCTACGTGCAGTGGAGAAGCCAAGGCACATTACAATATTGTCCAATATTTCTCCAAGATAGTCTTATCAGAAGCTTGGATGAACAAAATCCCTTACAATGAGTTATGAGGGACTATTTATAGCAAAGGGTGGGATGACGCTTGACATTCCCACTTGTGATAGTTCAAATACCCTCATGAATCTTCACCTTCTCTATTACTGTTACATCCAACTATTGACACTTGACTTACACTTGACATGACTCAACATTACAATGCACATGTACTAATGTGATACAACATGGCTTAAGAAAGCCATGCAAGACATCACTGACACTAGGTCCACTATGATGAGACCAACTCTTTGGCATGCTTGTGATGGTGAAGGTGGTGAGCTGATGTGAAGCTTGGTCATCCATAATGGTGTGCATGCACCTCATGGTGACATCTTGCTGAAGCGAACTCTTACCTATGTTGCAACCGATGCATTGGTTTGGCTCCATCATCCAACTCGTCTACTAACATGCACATGGTCTTCTTAGGTGCAGCTGAACCGACAACACACTGATGCATAGTGTCTATGTTGATCTTCAAGTGTGTGCTGGTGGTCATGTACATCAACTTGCCAAAGTACATGTTCAGCTCTAGTTGGACTTGCTTCTTGTCTTTGCGTTGGTTGGTGTGTTGAAAGCACTGGATTGCATGCATGTGCACAACTACATGCATGCTGTTGAATATCTTGCATGCGATCAACAACATTGCTCACCATCTCTACTTTGTGTCAGCTGTTGGGATGGATCTTTAACTTGTATGGGTGCAGTTTCATCCGTGAATGCATGTTGTGCCCACTTTTGTTCCTATTCCTACTGCAACTCATTCGTTTGTCTGTGTAGCTTCATGTTCTTTCTGAGTTGTTGCTTCAGCACATGCAACTCCTTCTTTGTTCCATTCTCAATCTTCGCGTGATCTTCATGTCGCGTCGTCACCTCATAGCCTGAGTTTCCAAAGTTTCTTTCATTATCAATGGATTTGCTTGATCTTACAACTTTTTTCCACCTATGTGTTCAACAACCTTCCTATTGCATTAATTTCATTCACTGCAT
The DNA here is from genome assembly GCA_031772625.1 of Pinus tabuliformis. Classification (NCBI taxonomy): domain Eukaryota; kingdom Viridiplantae; phylum Streptophyta; class Pinopsida; order Pinales; family Pinaceae; genus Pinus; species Pinus tabuliformis. The sequence continues at coordinate 676,179,623 of CM062807.1, forward strand.
TCATTGTGTTCATTGCATTTGCTACGTTCGTTGCGTTTGTTGTATTCGCTGCATTCACTGTGCTTAGTATGCTGCCTTCAGCTGTTATTCATGATGTTTCTTGCTGTGATATCTTGATGTTCTTGTCTACTAACAACTTGATATCTTCGTGAGTAGGCAAGCTCATAGACATTTGACCGACTGCATCTCTAGGCGTGCTCTGAACAGTGCCTTCAACTCTGCCCTCTTGGAAACCATTTTACCTGCACTACTGAGAGGAAGATGAACACCTGCAATACCTGGAGACATTGCAACACTCATGGAAAGCAATCTGTCAGTCGAAAACCAAACTGAACTTGAGAACTAACTTGCAACATACCTGTGTGACGGATCATGAAGGTTGTGCAATTTCGGTTGGGAGGTCGGGAGACTGCCTGCCAATACTACATGAGGCATATCCTAGGATGCTGGGAGTCTAAATGAGTGTTGGAACTATGTAATGCACAGTCCAGTCTGGTTGTTGACTCCTAGAATTGTGCAATGTGAAATCTCAGCTGGAAATGGTTGCAGGCTCAGTGACTGCATTGCGCAATTTTCTGGGCCAGCAGTCACTGCCCCTCAGAAATGCACAAAATAGTCCTAGAGGATAGTTCCTAGGTAGAAATATGCATTTCCTAAGAGGAAGACAGAGCCTTCCCTCTCAAGATTGCACAATTTTGTCTTGGCCAAGCTCTTGGTGAGGTAGATTTTGGGCCAAGGCTACCCAGACTCATTGACGGGCAATTGAAAGTGAATGTGAGTGTGAATACATGGTGATACTAAGTGTAAGCATAAGTGAACAATCATGCATGCAAACAGAGAATGACAGATTCAGTAAAAATGGAATAGCATGCATGTTGGTGAGGCGAGTCACCGAATCAATGACCATTCATGAAAAGCAACTTCATGCGTGTGACAATAGTGAGATAGCAATGAAAACTAAAACAGTGCTAGGAAAATATAGTATACATGTAAATGACAACAAGTGTTCAAAGAAATCAAGAAAACAATACTCAAATGAGCGAAAACACAAAAAGCAATAGAAATGGAACACAGGTCATGGAAAGCAGGCTTACCCCAAAACACCTGAGTTGAATGTGCTGACTGCTCCTAGATGTGATGTGGAATGTTAGAGCTACAAGGTTGATGTGAGGAATGAGCTCTGTAGTGTCCGGTTGATGAGTTTTGATAACATTGAGGTTGTGACATGCATGCCACAAATCTAGGGAAAGAGACACTTGGTGGGAGGTTTCTGAAATGATCCTTTCATGTGACCTCCAACTACTAAACATAGATCCTTGAAAAAAGGGATTCGTTTGCATGCTGCCTTGGGAGAAGAATCCCATGCATGCATGTCTGTTTTGCTCAGTCCCAGAGGGAACCGATCAACTCAACTACACATGCAAGAGGTTGTTCGACTGCTTGAATGAAATGCACATTTCTGGCTGGGAGCTGGGCTGACTGCCCAAGATATTTGCGCAATTTCTGGGCAGAGCAGCTAACTACTACCCAAATTTACGCAAATTTTGGGCTCAGCAGCCCTCCTGGGGAAAATTGTGCAATTCCTGATGGGAGGGAGCCCAGCAGGCTGTCAAACAGGATTGCATAATTTCTGGAGGGAAGGCTGGTTTCCCTCCAGAAATGCGCAATTTTCTTGGGGAAGTTGCTCAACTTGTAGCTGGACCAAGTCCGGGTGAACAACATATGAGGGGAATGCATTAAGCTGTGATTGACAGGCTGCGTTTGTGCAAGAATAACACGGTAGCTTATGAACTTGAAGAATCAAGCCAAGACACTGTGAAAGATTGGTAGGGAGGCTCCAAAATGGGCTAAGTAAAAATTTGGAGGGTGGTTGTAGCCATTACAACACTTGGTGACACACTGGTAGAACTCTAGTTCTCTGAATGGACCTTGTTCGTGAAAATCAAGTCTAACAACTCCAGAAGTATTGTTCAGTTCTCAGCTCATCTTGGTTTCACACTAGCTTGATTGTAAGATGTAGCATCTGCCAAGCTCTTGGTCGATTGACACACATTCCAAGTCAAGGCAACACATTTGTTTCGATTGGGTTTGAGAGGTATATAGATGCACAAGAAGAATAGTCGTCAGAGTCTTAGTTTCATCACTGGTGCTTCTCCACTGCCAGTAGGCCTTGACAATACCCCGGTGGAGTCACATAGGAACATAAGCATGGATCTGCTGCCAGCGAACCTGGTCAATACCTTAATGAAGTTACTTGCATCGCCTTCCTGCACAGGAAGCCATTCTCTTCTTTCACCTTATTCATTTTTCATTTTTAATTTTTTGACTTTTTTTTTTTGCATTTTTCAACTTTCTCAATTGTGTATAGAACTTATTCATTATAGAGGTGGAATAGGGATCCTGATTTATTGAGAGCAGAAGAGGTTGTTCTAGCAGAGAAGTAGTTTATTATATCTCTGACGTGCCTATTAAGGTTTCCCCCCTCACCTTACTCTACTTAACTAAGCTGATAGGGGTTATCCCAAAAACAACCGACTAGATAAGGTGATACTAATTAGCACACAAGCGTTGTGTTTTCACCAAGGTTCACTTTGAATAGTACATATTTTCCTTCGATGTGTCATGGACTAAAAGTAACAATCTCTTCATACAGAGGCAAGATTAAAGATAACAAAGTAGCGATAGTTGTACAAGCCCTCTTGTACTTCACTCATCTCGTTCCAAGAGTCATACATGCTTTCATGCAATACTAACCTACGAACTAAACAAGAGAACTATATGAAAGAAGTGAACTAACAAAAAAAAAAGAAAAGCAAGAGCAGAAGCAAAATTGAAAGCAAAGAAAGTAAGAAAACAAGAAAGCATACAAACAAACAAACAAAGCGAATAAGAAAATAAGCATGCAAGAAAACTGACTGAAAGCAAACACTACTTCACTTCTACACTAACGGTGCATGGGGTTGATCACGTGAAGTGATATTTCCAATGCAGCCACTAGTGCATTGGTAGACCCATGTTGGTGAAGACTTGGTCCGTGAGCAACCCAGTTGTATGAACCAGCAAGCAATGAAGACAACCACACTTCATGTCTGACAATGCCCACAGGACATAAGTGAGTGCAAGTGCATGATGAGTAGTTCGTGGAATTATCATGGTGTTGTGTCACACTGCTTGCAACTTTGAAGCATAGGCACACTCTTGACTGAGATATTCAAGCAAACGAAAGAAAAAAATATAACTTGTGTCGTACACGTGTGCTTGCAATGTAAGATTCCTCCAATGCATGAGTGATGGGATCGTGCAGTTTGAGTGGAGGAGATGTGATCTGTGTGTGAGATGGATCTTCGATGTATACAGATGATTGATGGGGAGCCTTGGGTGATTGAACAATTTCATGATCAGAAGTGAGACTAACTCCAAGAGAGCGAAGACCTGACATAACCATGAGCTTGGGCTGAAGTGCCTCGATAGTCTTAGGTGTTTCAACTTCATCATCAGGTAGATCATCATAAACTGATGGCTTCGAAAGATCAACTGTGATAGAGTCATGATCGTGATCAAATATGAAAACAAATGGATCATGACCAGCACGATTAGAAAAATCAATGATTTCATCAGCATCCTCATGATCAGATGAATCAAACAGAGGTGTAGATGAAAATCGAACAAACTCATCCTCTGTGTTTCTAGAAAAGATAGATGAAAGATCAAGTGGATTTTCAATGAATAGCTTATCCTCTCTGTTGTCTAATGATGGACAAACATTCGGTGAGTCCTGTGAGTGATCAACAATGGGTGCATTCGTGGATGAAGGCACACATGCAAAATCATGGATGGAAGGTTCACCAAATATGTTAGGAAAGAACGGAGTGGGCTCAGATGGAAGGGAGTCATCCTTCACTGAGTTTTAATGCTCAAGCTCCCACTCATACTCTTCATGAATGACAATGCATGTTGGTTTTGCAACACCAACTCCGTCAATGGTTTGTTCCTCGTTCACAACAAGTGAAGAGTTCGAAATGGAAAAAAACACCACAACATCATCTAGAGGAACACCGGAGTGTGAAGACAGAGGTCATAGAACATAATGCAGATGTGAACTCAAAGGACTCACAACCAAATTTTCTAGAAAATTGAGTGAAGTGATGTTCGGAGAATGTGAAATATGAACAAGTGTGTGACCATGATCTTCAACATCACTAGGAAGTGGTGGAGCTGTTGAATGAGAGGAAGGCAAACAGTCAGTTGATACAGTGACCACATCCACATGAGATTGCATAGCTACATCAATGAAGAATGTTGAGCGAGGCTTGATCTCAAACTTCTTATTGGGATGGGAATATTTCTTAAGGCAATACTCAAACCGTCCCAAAGATAAGAAAATTTCAGCTGGCTCCTCGAAGCTTGAAACTGCAAGTCACAGAAGTGTTACCAAATATCAATAACCAATTCATGTGGAGTCTTCCATTGCTGTAACAGTTTTTGATCAAGATTGTCTAGATCAAAATGATAGAAAGTGTCTTCAATAAGATCATAGAAGTGCTCAAGTGAGTGCATGTTTTCAGTCGATAGGCTAAGAATCCATCTACATGGAGACTCGTGAAGTGTGTGTGCAAGAAACAAGATGGCCTATTCATCAGAACACCCATCTTCCTCATGAAGCATGGAAAGAAAGGCATGTAAGTACTCAGGCCAAGCCACTTCGCCTTCACCATCATATGTGAAAGTGGAAAAGAGATCGAAAAACTCCCTCGTGATGGAGACATCTTCACGATTCAAAAAACGTCGCGGGGGGAGAAGAGTGCAAGAATCCATGAAAGGTATGCAAAGGTTCAAAACTGGATGAGAGAACACAACTTGTCATCTAGCCCTCCTTCTAGCGCTAGAAATTTTGATGGTGCTGGACCCACCAACATGTCAAGAGGATCACCCCAGTAAGAAGTCCCCATTAGACCTTAGACTGTTTGGTGTAGGAGTCCTAGCAGTGGGTCATAAGGTAATGCCTTGACCGCGATGTTTCACAAAGGAAAGTAAGATAACTCTGTCAGTAGCAAGGGTTTGACCGCTGCAGTGGGTCAAGGAAGGTGAATGAGAGGTTCTAACACATGGGAGGTGAGATGAGTGCACCCCTTGGCAACCTGTAGCAGTACTCAGCTGAGAAGAGAACACACGAGTGAAGATGTATCACAAGCTAGAAAACAGATCAGTCAGAAATCCAAAGTGATGGTTAAAATAGCAGCACATCTGCAACAAGATTCATATAATTGCATACGAAGCAGTTCATACAAAACCACGTAAATTAAACAACATATATTGCTAAGAAACTGGAGCAGTCAAACTACAATAACACCATATGCATGAAAATTTGTTGGCCATTATTATATAAAGAAGTGTAAGTCCCAATGATACAATACATCCATGTAAACCTGCTAGCACCAACAGTGGAATGTTATAGCCATATCTACCTACTCCTCTAAAGAGATGAAATAGCTCCATGTAGTGGAGAAGCCAAGGCACATTACAATACTATACAAGCTTTCTCCAAGATAGTCTTATCAAAAGCTTGGCTGACCAAAAGCCCTTACAATGAGTTATGAGGGACTATTTATAGCAAAGGGTGGGGTGACCCTTCGCATTCCCCTTTGTGACAGTTCAACAACCCTCATGACTCTTCACCTACTCTATTACTATTACATCCAACTATTAAAACTTGACTTACACTTGACAAGACTCAACATTACAATGCACACGTACTCATGTGAGACAACATGGACTGACACTCGGTACATTGTGATGAGACCAACTCTTTGACATGCTTGTGATGGTGAAGGTGGTGATCTGATGCCAAGCTTGGTCATCCATGATGGTGTGCATGCACCTAATGGTGACATCTTGCTGAAGCAAACTCTTGCCTCCATTGCAACCGGTGCATTGGTTCGACTCCTTCATCCAACTCATCTATTAACATGTGCATGGTCTTCTTGGGTGCAGCTGAACTGGTAACACACTGATGCATAGTGTCCGTGCTAATCTTCAAGTGTATGCTGGTGGTCATGCACATCAACTTTCCGAGGTACATGTTCAGCTCCAGTTGGACTTTCTTCTTGTCTTCGCGTTGGTGAGTGTGTTGAAATAGTTAGATTGCATGCATGCCCAAAACGACATGGGCATTGATGAATCTATTACATGCAATCAACAACACTACTCACCATGTCTACTCTATGTTAGCTGCTGGGATGGATCTTTAACTTGTATATGCACAATTTTATCTATGAGTGCATGTTGCGCCCACGGTTGTTCCTGTTCCTGCTACAACTCATTCATCTGTCTATGCAGCTTCATGTTCTTCCTGAGTTGCTACTTCAGCACATGCAGCTCCTTCTTTGTTCCATTCTCTGTCTTCACGCAATCTTCATGTTGCGCCATCACCTCATAGGTAAGTCTCCAAAGTTTCTTTCATTATCAGTGGATTTTCTTGATCTTGCATCTTTGTTTCGCCTCTGTGTTGTCAAAAACCTTCTTCTTGCATTCATTTCATTCGCTACATTTGTTGTGTTCGCTGCATTCATTATATTAGTTTCATTCACTTTATTCACTATGTTTGGTATGTTTCCTTGAGTTGTCATTCATGATGCTAATTTATGTGATATCTTGATATTCTTGTCTACGAACAACTTGATATGTTCGTGAGTAGGCAAGCTCATAGACATTTGATCGACTATATCTCCAGGCATGCTCTGAACGGTGTCTTCGACTTTGCCCTTTTGGAAACCATTGTGCCTGCATTGTTGAGAGGCATATGAACACCTGCAATACCTAGAGACATGGAAACACTCATGGCAAGAAATCTGTCAGTCGAAAACCAAACTGAACTTGAGAACTGACTTGCAACATACCTGTGTGACTAATCATGAAGGTTGCACAATTTCGGCTGGGAGGTCGGGAGACTGACTGCCAAGACTACACAAGGCATAACTTGGGCTACTCAGAGATTGACTGACTACTAGAGTTGTGCAATGCACAGTCTAGTCTAGCTACTGAATACTGGAATTGCGCAATGTGCAATCTCAGCTGGCAATGGCTGCAAGCTCAATGATTGCATTACGCAATTTTCTGGGCCAGCAGTCACTGTCCCTCAGAAATGCACAAAACAGTCCTGGAGGACACTCCTTGGGTAGAAATGCGCATTTTCTAAGAGGAAGATAGAGCCTTCCCTCTCAAGATTGTGCAATGTTGTCTTGGTGAATCTCTTGGTGAGGCAGACTCCGGGCCAAGGTTGCCCAGACTCGCCGACGGGCAACTAAATGTGAATGTGAGTGAGAATGCATGGTGATACTGAGTGTAAGCATAAGTGAATGATCATGCATGCAAAAAATGAATGAAAGATTCAGAAAACAGAACAACATGCATGTGGATGAGGCGAGTCGCCAAATCGATGACCGTTCGTGAAAAACAATTTCATGCATGTGATAGCAACGAAAAATGAAACAGTGCTAGAACAACCTAGTATACATGTAAATGATAACAAGGGTTCAAATAAATCAAGCAAATAGTAATCACACAAGAGAAAACACAAAAAAAGACATAAATGAAACATAAATCATGGAAAGTGGGCTTACCCCAAAACAACTGAGTTGAATGTGCCGACTGCTCCTAGATGTGATGTGGGATGTCAAAGCTACAAGGTTGATGTGAGGAATGAGCTCTGGAGCATCTCGTTGATGAGTTTTTGTTTCGGGTGAAAGCACCCTAGGGCTTTGGGTTAGAACCCCAATAGAGTAGAAGAAAACTACAACAAGAAATACTCAAACAACTCAGGAAAGATGCTTATATTATCAAACTATGTAAGAGTGACCATACCCAGATTTCCTTTGTTTGAGTAGGTCTCGCAGGGTTCAGACCCTCTATAACTCCCGATGTTCTTCAAACCTGAAAATCATTCAATTTGAACATACATAGCAGTATAGAAGTAAACCATATTCACGAAATTGACTTTATATCATATAAACAAATGATTTATCATACATCAAAATGACATTCATATATGAATTAAAACATAATTTGATGCATAGACATAGTTAATTTCGGAAACAAAACAACATTTCTTTTATTGCACTAAGCTATAAATAAAATGGAGAGAATTCACCTGAGTATTTCTCTGACTCAAAGTGGAACCATCCTCTGGATTCATCCTATCATAGCCTTCAACAATCTTCTTCCATCACCAACACCATGATATCTCAAGCAAAAGGAAGGATATCTATAATCAAGGAAACAAAGGTTTACTGAAGCTTGGGGAAGTGCATGAGGCACAGGGATTCATCAGACTCAGTTAGAGATAATCTCAGTATAATAGCTCTATCTCTTCTCTCCCTCCTTAAGGCCTTCCCATAGAGGTCTATTTATACCTCTCCCAATTATTTTATTAGTTGGGAAACAGTTGGGCCACGGGCAATAGGAGGTAATCAACAGGGAAAACCTGTGAACTCTGGACAAAATTAAGGAAATTTAATTTTTTAAGTGTTTTAATACATATACGCAGGTTGGGTATTGACTGGCCCACATGTACACACTTTTAGCTTAGGGAAAAGTAGCATACAGGGAATAAAACACTATTTTTTATATATTTGGACCAAGTCTGGAAGGAGGGGTTGCCCTAGGCCATAAACAAAGCATCATATATACCAAGAGTGGTAAATGGTGCTATAACAGATGCCCCCTAATATATGAGGTCAGAAGGGGTACATGATGGCCGAAATGTATAAATATATGGAAAGAATCATGCCGAGACTGAGAAGGACTTCACCAGAATTCAGCCTGCGAAGCCATCAAAAGAGATCAGAAAGACACTGTTGTCTAAGTCGGGCATACCCATGCTCAGAGAAAGTAAAGCATGTCCACATATCAAGTACAAGTGGATCCAATATGTATACTAGTAAGGAACTAAAAGTACATACTGGATCATCTGATTGTGATCAAAAATGTACATGTCTAAATATCACATATAAGAAGATGATCAATGATGTTGAAGGATGACGCTGATCACTGATGTCAAAAATTGATCCCAATAGTACCAAATGAACATGATGGAATAAAATGACACTATATCGCAACTCAGATGCCAACATATAAAATTTTGCTGTGAAGAACTGCAACATATAAGGTGGATGGTGTCAAATAGCAGCAATAGGAGCAGCTGACAAGTGAACCAAAACATGTTGATGCAACCCGAGGTCTTCATCGACCACCGCAGTACATTTCTACACAATGGGAATGAATGATCTAAGGTCGACCACGTGATAAATCATTTGATTACTGGTCATTGATGTATACCATTAACAAATGCGAGACTACTCACCGATAATGATAATGAGAGTCAAGGTACCCAGTACAATCTAACAAGTGCGAATGAATGAGCTAAAGTCAAACACTTGTAAGAATCTATCAATCAGGAGACAATGATGGTTTCCCATTGTCGATAGCGAAGGAATATGCCACTGATGACTGCAAACCCCAAGGTAGTGCCAAATGGACTCTAGATCTTTTTCTCAGAGAAAATGAGATGTAGTCGATATGAAAAGATCTACTAGAAGGAAGGCATTAAGGCATCCTTCATCAATCTAGTGCGAGTGTAACCTGTAGGCTAATAATGTGAAAGGAATCAGACGAAAAAGATGTAGTAACCCAACCGAAGCATGTTTCCAGTGTACATAAGATGTATCTAGCACATGATTAAAACCCTCTGAACCAACCAATAATGAAAGCTGACACAGAGGCGAGGAATCCACCAATAGGGTCAAATAGAAACCAAGGCACTCCATGAATCCCAATGTGTGATAATGAAAGCTGATGTCGAACACAAGGGAAACCACTCAGTCAAAGACCTATGATACTGATCACTATTGAGCACAAGGTGACCTATCAATAATGCAAATAGGGCTAGGGTGCAGCTCTAGATCTGCCCTCAGAGCAATTTGTTGTAGTCGATAAGGACAAGACCTGCTAGCAAGAAGTCAATGGAGAAATTCTCAAACCGGCACGAGAAAAGGACCAATATAACTGATGTGATGAAAAACATGACACTAACAACCAAGGATGGCCAAATGAAAAATAGTTCAAGAGACACCGCAGAGAGGCTGACTCAGGTTCACTTCCCTTGAACAAAATCACGACTCAATGATGACTATATGGTAGCATATGATAACTCTGTATAAGTTTTTCATGCAAGAGGCATAAGCAAACTCTCCATATGATTGGAAGAGGTAACTAATCGGAGGAGTACTGACTCAATAACAAGGTTAAGGCGCTCCTAAGTCAAACTAAATCCCACTCCAATGGAGGAAAGACTTTCTTTGAGTTCTTTGTTCAAGGGCAACACGACTGACTCTAGCTGCCAACAAAATATGGAAATGTCATTCCGTTCCCACTCTTTTTGGAATATATAATTTTTTTTGACTTTTTATTTAAGTTGGAAAAAGAATAAAAGAATGCTATAGTACAGTGGAAAGAAAGAGTGTCAGAGAAAAAGATGATCTAGTTCTTGGGAGGGGAACATTCCTATGCTCAATGCAAGGAGGCGAAACTAGTCAAGCACACTCAAAGGGATGCTCTTTCCATGTGTAAAAGGACGCATCAAGTTGCAAAAGCTAAGTGATTGCATCGTTGACTTTCCAGAAGACATTGTCAAATAAGTGGCTTAAACACGAGTCCAAGTGAAGCCGGCTCAAGGGAAAAAGGTGAAAATAGTCAAAATGCAATGCAACAATACAACTCAACACAAAGGAGCCTCTAGGGTACAAGGCCAGAAATTAGCGTGGAAGAAAGGAGAATGTGTCTTCAACGCATCAGTCATGGAGGGACTAAAGAAGACTCCCAAGCCTACTCAGTATAACAGCATGGACAACCAATGTCAACGAGGATCTAACTAAGATGCCCCTATAAAGGATGGCTCTACCATAACATCATGATTTAAAAAGATTGGGAAGTGAAAATGGTTTGCTGACCAAGATACATGGGGTCGACCCTACAAGTAATGTATCGCTGAGTGGAGGCTAGTATGCAAGATGCAGTAGAAAATGGTTTTCCCTAACCTAAATTCCAGCAATAGAATGATACTTGCCATGACGGGTCAGTGGTCATGGGATCGAAATAACATCTCGAAGAAGTCTCCAAAATTTCCTGTAAAAAAAACCCACTCTCGACAATCCAAGCCCACAGGTCAAAAAATCCCTGAGACAAAAATCAATTTTTGAAAAAATATTTTGTAATTTGAAAGTTACATAATGGCTTTTGGACTCACAATTTTTTCATCTTTGTTTGGAGCAAAGAGCTATGGAGCAAAACTAAGCAAGCTTTCCTCTGAAGAATTGGACCGTTCGAATCACCCCAAAGTCTCCAGGTAATCCTCAAATCCTACTTGTAATGCTTTATGATAGTTTTTAAAAGTTTTTTCAAAGTTTTGACCGTGGGAAACTATGCCCAAAAATTCAACTCTACATACACTCGGGTTGGTTATGAGTAACCCGCATATATGATGGCCCTACATGTGACTGTGTGTAAAGGGAACCCACGTGTACGCAAGATAAAGTTTTAACATATAAATTAACGATTGAAACTTCAATTTTTTGCAGGATGACTATCACTTGGAGGGAAAGAGAGCATACCACCATAGATAATGAGATAATGAATGATCAAAATGCATTGGATTCTCTAAGAGGTTGTGGCTTACTCAAATTCTTCAAAATGAAAAATATGAAAGCCAATACGCGCTTGCTAAAACTTTTGATCCACTACTAGAGCGCAAAGGATGATGTTTTCATGATCGACCATATGCCTCTATGGATTTAGGTCAAAGATATCTATTTCATTACCGGTCTCCCCTGAAGAGGGGAGGTTGAATACTCGACAGGCAGGACGAGAGGTAGTCTTTTGGTGGAAGACTATGTCGATATATATTTTCCTGGACATTTAGAGAAGATTGGGAGTCAAATTCCAATAAAAAATGTGGAAAGTGTATCCTTGAGGATTTTGCTATTTACCATTGCATGAGTAAATGGGTCAGCTTCCCTGCTTCAGGCGTCACGAGTATCTATGAGCTTGGAAGTGGAATGTCTTACCATAGTATTTGACTAGTGCACGCCTCTTCTAGCTAACATGAAAAGTCAATTGACCTCTATACAAAAGGTTCTAACGAAGAATTTTGGATATGGAACCATCTTGTGTTCATTCTTCTTCGAGAAGGTACCTGGGTGACGTCCCAAGGTATCAGTGTCCATCAGCAGCCCTAGAGATCCATGAATGGGTATATGGGTGGACCCGATGAAGCACCTTGGGAGCGGTGACATGCCCAGATCGACCTTTTATGATGATTTTTTCACCTGGTGGGATCAACAGATCATCGCGGTTGATGACTACCCATATGCCGACATGGGTTTTTGAGGAGATTCAGAATTAGTGTTACCACCAAATGTGGCATGGGGAGACATAGGTAACAATTTTTAAGTTTTTGTGAGTTTTTTTAAAAAAATGGATTTTTTAATATGAAATGAACTTAAAAAATATATATTTTTGATGAGATAAAATACTGACAAAATATAATGACCATGTTCCAGATGTGGGTCTAGTGAGACCTGATGGATTTTCGAGGCACAGGTGTCGTGGAAGAGGGTTCGAAGAGACGGCAGCTGAGACAGAGAGAGTCCTTTATGCTATTCTGGGCTCTGCCAGCTTGTTCCCTTGAAAGTCAATTAATTCATAAGCCCCTTTTTTCAAAACATGCTTGACTATAAAGGCACCATACCACATAGATTTGAACTTGCCTGCCCCCAGGGCGTCTTTGTCTTGGTCATAGACTAAGATAAGGTCGCCTTCAGAAAATACCCGAGGACGAACAACTTTATCATATTGAGTTTTAATCCTCTTCTTATGGGCTTCATTTATTATGGCTACATCTCGACGCTGCTCGTCAAGATGTTCCAAATGAACGAGGTGTTCTTTGAGACTAGATGTCCCCGAAAGAAGTTCTACAGCTAGCTTAAGGGATGGAATTTCACATTCGATAGGGAAGATAGATTCCAACCCGTAAACTAGTTAAAAAGGAGTAAAACTAGTGGCAGTCTTAACTGAGGTTCGGTATGCCAAAAGTGTCGGATACAATGTGATTTGCCAATTGGATCGAGTTTTATCAATTGTCCTTTGCAGGATGGTCTTAAGGGAATTATTCACGACTTCAACCTTCCCATTGGCCTGAGGATAATATGGAGATGAATGCTCCTACCGTAAGCCCAACTTGAGAGCCAATTTGGTCATCAGTTGATTTTGGAAGTGACTGCCATGGTCAGTGACAATCTCCCTTGGAATACCAAATCGTGAAATAACCTGGTTGAAGAGAAACAAGGTTGTTGTCTCACTATCATTTTTTAAAGTAGGCATGGCCTTAGCCCACTTCGTAAAGTAGTCTACGGCCACAATGATGTACTTGTGATTCCCTGTCGAAGGTAGATTACAAGTAGTAAAATCAATGCCCCACTTCGTAAATGGACCAACAGTGATAAGAGGGAAAAGTGGAGATGGATGCACACGCATTTTCCGAGTATAAACTTGACAAGGATAGCAACATTTGACCGCTTCAATACAGTGTTTTAAAATTGAAGGCCAAAAGTAGTGTTCTCACAAAAAAATTTAGGTTGTTGCAAGACCTAATAGATGACCACCACAAGCTCCACTGTGGCAATCATTAATTACTGACTTGGTTTCTTCCAAAGTTAAGAAATACCTAAGGATTGAGTCAACCCCTATGTGATATAATGTATCACCAATAATAACATAGTTTTTGGCAAGGTGACGTAACTTTCGATGCTCATCTTTGGAGAAAGCAGGTGGAAACTTCGAAGATATATAATGATATCTCTGTACCAGGGATCCTATGAAGAAATGAGGAATAAATGTTTGTCGGGGAAATTTTCCTCATAAACAATAGCTTCCTCACAAGGCAACTCCAAAATCAATTCTGTAAAAACTAATGACTTCTTAGATTTAGCTGACAACAATTCGAGATTGAACCCTTGCAGAATAACAATCCATTTATTATACTTGCCCCCAATCACTTGCCTACTGAGGACAAACTGAAAAGGATTGATAGCCGCTAAGACGAATGTTTTTCGAAGCAGAATGTAATGAAGAAGCTGCTTAACAACATGGACAGCTGCCAAGGCCAATTTCTCAATGGGAGAATAGCGTAGCTCTGGTCCTACTAAGCCTCGACTCAAGTACTAGATTACATGCTCACTGAGAGCATCATCCTCCTGAACCAAAACCATACCGATGGTTGATTTTTCCGCAATGAGATACAAAAGGAAATCTCTGCCATAATCTGGTGGACTCAATAATGGAGTAGAGGTTAATTTTTTTTTCAAAGCATCAAAATATCGTTGCGCGAAATCGTCCCATAAAAATGGAACTCCTTTATTAAGCAAACACATAAATCATTTGGTAATCATGGCGTAATTTGCTATAAATATCCTCAAGAAATTTACCTTTCCATGGAGACTTTGAAGTTGACATATGGAAGATGGGGGAGTCAACTAAATTATTGCCTCAACCTTGAAAGGATCAACTCAAATCCCTTCAGTCGATACAATGAATCCTAACAGCAAACTGGATGTGACCGCAAAATCACACTTATTCGAATTCAACTGGATTTTATAAAAATGACATCTCTCAAAGACTAATTGAAGGTGCCTGGGATGATCAATTCTCTTGCAAGAATGAGAAGCTAAGCCATCCAAGTATGCTTCGATAACATGTTTTATGTCGTGGAAAGCATAAGACATGGCCCGCTAAAAAGTAGCTACAACATTTTTAAGGCCAAAAGGCATCTTCTTGTATGAAAACATGCCCCAAGGAAAAATAAAGGTTGTCTTGTGTTGATCCTTTGGACGGATAGTAATTTGATTGTAACCAAAGAATCCGTCCATGAACGGAAAAATTTCATTACCTGCACATTCATCAACAATTTGATCAATAAAATGCGTGGGGTAATTGTCTTTTGGACAAGATTTATTTAAATCCCTCAAGTCGATACATACTCGGATCGTTCCTTGCTTGTTATCTACCGAGACTAGGTTGGAAACCCACTCAGTTAGAGGAACGGGGTATATGAAACCCACCTTAAGCAGCTTTTCAAATTTAGCTTTAATAGCTGCCGCTTTTCGAGGATTGACCGATCGAAGTTTTTGATGAATAGGTTTGGCGTTTTCGTATGTCTTGATCTCATGCTGGACTATAGATGGATCAATTCCAGGGATTTCCTCATAAGACCAAGTGAACACATCTCGAAATTATTTGAAGATATTAGTGTAGATTTGAATTTCTTCAGCGGAATAGTCAGCTCCGATGAAGAAATTTTCGATTGTGTTAGGATTCCTAGAGATGTTCACAAGTACAGTTTGTGAGATAACCGACATGTTACCTTTAGCAGAAAAATGTGCTGGAGCCAAAGGGTTTGAAACTATATAAACATCACTAGTAGACAGATTGGACAAACTAGGTTCAACTTCATATAATGGAGGGAGAGAATATGAACGATGATGTAAATCATCCCATTGGTCGATCCACACCCATCATTGCTTCCAAAATTTCTTCTTCAGATGGTCAGACTGTATCCAAGCAATCCAGAACTGAAGTAGAATCGAGGGTCCAAGCTAGAGCCACATCACCATCTAACTCCTCTAGTGAAGAAGGAGTGGGATGGTTGTCTATAGAGTTAACTATAGATTGATAAGCGAGTTCTGCTGCAGACATGGGAAATGCCATTCCACCTACCTGCCCTCCATCTAATGTGGTGGTAGATGAAGGTAAGGGCCAAGTGTCCGAAAAATAACGAGTTCGAAAGAACTCTTTCCGAGAAGGTCCCCTAGAGGATGAAATCGCATTAATTCTAGCTGTAGGAGCATGGAGTTCAAATATACCCATTAAGGGAGAGTACATCCCAACTCCTAAATTCTCAATAGGTTGATGGGGATTGTCCACCAATGGAATGGTAGAATCTGAAGTTGCATGAGAGTCACCTAGAGAATAATCTAACTGATCAACTCTAAAAATCCTCCCCTCATGAGGAAAACAGAGGATGCGGAATAATAATGAAACTATGGCATCCATCTCATAAATCCAATTCCTGCCTAAGAGGAGGTTATAATCCATGTTCACATTGATGATTTCTACCTCAATATTCACTACCATTCCCCCAACACAGATAGGAAATGTTGGGATAATCTTGTGTGGCCTATGAGAATGTCCATCAAATGTCGTCAAAAGAGTCGGCGAAGGAACAACTGAAGGTGATCCAATGGCCTTCCAACATGACATAGACATCACACATGTGGAAGCTCCCTCATCTATAACAGTCCGAAAAATATTGGTCTTTCAATATGTGGACTTTATCTAGAAAGCCATATGGTGAGGAAGTCTCTTTTTGACATTCAACATATAAAAAGTGACCACTAAAGAATTCTTTGGGTCTACTGTGCTAATTGCCCAAAGAAAAGCACTTCTCTGAGCAGGGAATGACTAGAGTACCTCCAATGCTGACATAGTACAAGGAATTTGAGCCAGATCTTCTACAATCGAGTAGTACTGGTCTGCCCTATCATTAGGGTTAATAGTTGAGCGCTTTGCAGAGCCTTTCGGTATCCCAGGTATAGACTCAATAGAGGGTCGCTCAATATGAAGTGGTTTTGTGTCTTTGGGAACATATTTAGCCTTAGATGTTTCTGATTCACAATAATCCTGTGCTTGCATAGTGATGTCTATATGAGAGCTCATCATATAAACATTTGACGAATTTTCCCCTTCCTGGTTGTCCCCGACAGAGGTACCAATATTAGAATTTGCACCAACAAGTAATTGTTGCCCTTGGGGAAAATGGTTAGTTAGAATAGCTTAGGATCTAGAGGACCCTTATTGTACTAATAAGCATTGAGCGTCTTGCATCTTAGGGTAGAGATGAGTCAAATGATCTCCATTGCATAACCTGCATGGAAATTTTACATTTTTCTTGGACTCTTTCCTACCCTCTCCGACATCATTGCTAGGTTTGTTTGCATTTCCTTTTCCTTCCTGGTTATTCTTCTTAATTCCTATCAAATTGTTGATTTCCTTTGGGGTTAGTGGTCTGGACGATGTTTATAGAGGTAGGTTGGGAAGGTGTAGGTACAGACAGTGTTGCCTGGGTAGAAGAAGCAGTTTGTAGAGACAACTGTTGTAATTGATTCAATAGGTTCACCACGTTAACATCAATCGATCTGACTATACCATCAGCATGGGGACCTGGTTTCGGTTTGGCTAAATCAACCTTAGATCTAGGAGCATCAGGTAGAATTTTCTGAAGAACCCTAGACTGAGAATATATCAGTTCCAATTGTTGGGCTCTGAAAATGGCCTGCTCTTCCATATAAACACCGGAGAGAGACACATCCTTTGAGATCTTAGGTTGTAATGATTTGAGAAACCATTTGAGAAGGAACTCTGGCAGGATTTCAGCTTTGATAAGCCTTTTCCTCCTCCTCCATTCCTGGATGTGATCTGAAATGTGAGTTGCAGTGTCTTGTTGAAAGTTAGCCAGAAGTTCAGTTCCAGCTTCATATCGGACAGGCAATTGAAAATGGTTCAAAAAGACATTAGCCAAATTTAAAAAAGAAGTATAGGTGCCCCCCGACAACTCTATATATAATTTGGCCCCATTTCCTGTTAGGGTGCACTGAAATAACCTCAACCTAATCGAATCATCTATCAAGGATTTGGATGAGCACCATAAGTGAAATGTGGTTACGTGGTCTCTCGGATATTCAGCACTCTTCCCTTCGAATTTTGGGATATCTAAGGGAATTTTAGTTGGGACTAGAGGCCAAGCCAGATTGTACCAAATCAAATCATTTGTCACTTTAGTTAATTCTAGCAAGTTCAGCGTGGCCAAAAAAGGGAGTCGTGGCGGACCTTGGGAATTCCATCCAATGCGGGCGGGGTTTCCAAAGGTCTGAAAAGAATGACTTGGATTTTGAAAAACACCAATTTACCTAAAGTAACTTGTAGAGCCTACCGAGCCAAAAGGTGCTTCTTGTGGTCCAGTAAAATTTGGAATTTGACCAAATCCTACTGAAAATCCTATGTAACTAGTGAAGTTACCCCCTAACGAAGTGTTAAAAGGAGCTGATAGCCCCTAATAAGGATTCCATGTATTAGTAAAGGGTGGAAAATTTGAAAACGAATTAACTGAAGAATACGGCACATTCCCTTGTTGGGCGGAATAAAATTAATTCCCAGCTCCTATCCCACTAACTGCAGGGTTTTTCCAACTCTGGAATGGGTTATTACCTTGACTTGTAAAGGAAAAAGGCATGACCCTACTATTGGATTGGAGTGTGGTATATGACCACTTCAAAATGGGAAACCCTAAAAAGAAGTCGATCCGCTTATCATGGATGTGGAGGCAGTTGATGGTATGTTCAAAGGAACTGAAGGAATCCCGTGAGACGGCATTCCATAAGGGATAAATCCAAAACTAGATACAGTAGCCTGAGAACTTCCACTCATTGACGGAATGGAAGTAGACCCAAATATACCCGTGCTGGAAGTAATAGAAGGGATGGAAATAGTTCCTCCTCCTTGTACAGATATGGGAGTCTACACACTCTCAACACTCGTCATAGATGCCATGCATCCAGCAGTGGTCATCAAAGGAATAAATGGGTGTAAACCTGGGTTCGAACGCCTATGAGTCAGGGTTTTGACGTACAATATAATGTCTAGATTATTAGGAGGAAGAGGAGAAATTAGAACTGCAACCGACTCTGAAAGCTCTTCAACTTCGATATTATCTTCCCACTGAAAAAGGACTCGAGAAAGAACTGGTGTGTTCCTCTCTAACTATCTACTGGTGCCAACTCTATCTTGTGAATTAATGACCCCAAGCGGAGGATCAACCTTCGATGCGCCAGCTGCCACTGGTTGAAAACCACTGGCAGAATTTCTCCTATGCCTTCTAGGAGAAGGCTCCAGACTCGTAGGTGATAGCCCACAAAGTCTCCTAGACCGTCGATATGGTCGATCGGCCACTTTGAATAATTTAAAAGATCTACTTAAAGACTCAAAAAATTATAAAGCTAGGATGACTATGAGCAAATAACACTCACTAAAAAGTCCCTAAAGATATCAGCAATCAAACAATTCTCGAGTATTTCTACTCTGGGTGATTAGGACTAGACATCAAAATACAAGAAAGTTAATAACAAGGGCCTGTCAAAAATAGATTGGGGTAATTACGCCCCAGGCCTACTAGCAAAGGTATCAGAGGCAGTTACGCTAACCTCCAGACAATAGCCTTTGCCAGTGCAAGCACCCAAGCTTCGCAAGGGTACCCTCCAAAAGTACTATTGAACGTGATACAATGTCAGCCTTAGGTGCCATGGGATTCCCCTTCGCAGCCACATGTGTGATCCCTAGGATAGGAAACTATGGTCACCAACTCGTATTAGAAGCCGGGCGGAATAGTCATGAGGCAGGATCCAACAAGTAAGAGAGGGGGTACCTCTCATCCTTATCTTCACTCTCCCTCATGCTTTACTCCTAGTTACGGAACTTTCCCAGTCTCGCTGACGCTATTGGATTTCGCTCATTAATCAAACTTCTATTTTTTGTAATTTTGAGCGGCCTTGGAGAGTTAACTCTCCTCTCGCCTAATCCAAGGCCCTAATAAACCTAAACTTGTTGGTGTATTCTGATGACAACATAAAAGTTCTATTTTATTTTAATTAATAGCTTGATTTTAATGGTTGTTATTTAAGTCAAGGGTAAAGATGGGAGTGAAACCAACGATGTTTGTATGACGCTATAGAAATAAATGAAAAACTAACTACATGAATGCAATCATTTTTCTTCGATGAAAAAGAGATCTCTATACGAGTTCTACGAAACTTCTACAAAGAAATGTAATTTTTCTCTTCTTTTCTTGAAACGCACTTCACACACCCAAAAACTAAAAGACTAGGAATTCTTTAACAATGCAAACTACCCTAATGCAAGATATCATGGAGATGCAAGATCCTAAATAACACTTAAAAAGCAAAAGAAATTGTTTATAACTAACAATGAGCCAACTTAAGTACTGAAGAGGATACAAATATTGAACACAAAATTTTCTCCAAACAAGAAGTGCAAATTGTAAAAGATCGCAATTCACTTTCAACAACAAAAAGAAACCATAAACCAAACTTGGCAAAAGAAAAACAAAAACAAAGTTTTTTGAGATCTTTTCTTTTTTAAAGAAGCAACCAAAACAACTTTTTGAAATCACCAAAATGCTACGAAAACTCAAAAGATCGAAAAAAAAGCACAAGGAGTCTTTGCAAGTTACAAACTCAAAAATGAATGAAAACTTGAGCAAAAAGACTTCAACTTGTACAAAACGACGCAAATAGCAGCAAAGAGTTTGACAAATTGACCAAGAAGCCGAGAAAGAAATACTTCCAAATTCGTCAAAAAGACTTTCAAAAAGCACGAAAAGCTATGAAGCCACAAAACAAAGGAGAGCAAAGAAAGTAGATTTGAAATCCAAGCTTGACACTAAAACTGAAAATAATCGCGTGTTCTAGAGGACTAGAACAAGCAAGAACTTCATGATGAAGTCTTGTGTGCCAAAACACAAATTACAAACTTGCTAAAGAAGCAAACCTAAGCCAAATATTTTCAATGAAGAAGACACTTCAAAACAATAAGCTTGTAGAATAATTAAATTCTTCAGACATCAATTGACCACACAGAGACTGAAAAGACCAGGTAAGAAATCTATCTAGGCTGAAAGATTTAAAAAAACAATGCAAAAATTTGTATACGCGACTGTGTGCAAACATAGGGGTGTGCACATGCGCTCCTGACACAGGAAAATCACATATACGTGAATTCACTTTACAAAAACAAGCATTTATACATGACTGTAAACAAAGTAAAGAGTGTATACAAAGCTTTGCAAGAAAAAATAAAAAACAAAGTCTAATCCAAAAGATCAAACTTGAGGCTTGGGACTCTAGTAGACCAAATAAGAATGTAACCAAAAGCAAACAAAAGACTGAGCCCTGATTGAGAATGAAGAACCCAAACCAGGAATAACGATATTGTTATCCCCAGTGGAGTCGCCAATTCTGTTTCAAGTGAAAGCACCCTAGGGCTTTGGGTTAGAACCCCAACAAAGCAGAATCAAACTACAATAAGAAATACTCAAATAACTTAGGCAAGATGCTTATATTATCAAACTATGTAAGAGTGACCGTACCCAGATTTCCTTCGTTCTAGTAGGTCCCATAGTGTTCAAACCCTCTGCAACTCTCGATGTTCTTCAAACCTGAAAATCATTCAATTCGAACATACATAAGAGTATAGAAGTAAAGCATATTCATGAAATTGACTTTATAACATGTAAATAAATGATTGATTATACATCAAAACGACATTCATATATGAATTAAAACAAAATTTGATGCATATACATAGTTAATTTTGAAAATAAGACAACATTTCTTTTATTTTAGTATGCTATAAATAACATGGAGAGAATTCACCTGAGTCTTTCTTTGGCTCCAAGTGGAACCATTCTCCATATTCGTCCTATCCCAGCCTTCAACAATCTTCTTCCATCACCAACACCATGATATCTCAAGCAAAAGAAAGGATATCTATAATCAAGGAAACAAGGGTTTCCTGAAGCTTGGGTAAGTGCATGAGGCATAGGGATTCATCAGACTCGGTCAAGGATAATCTCAGTATAGTAACTCTATCTCTTCTCTCCCTCCTTAAGGCCTTCCCATAGAGGTCTATTTATACCTCTCGCAATTATTTTTTTAGTTGGGGAAATAGTTGGGCCATGGGCAATAGGAGGTAACCAATAGGTAAAACCCGTGAACTCCACCCAAAATTAAGGAAATTTAATTTTTTAAGTGTTTTAATACATATACGCGGGTTGGGTATTGACTGACCCACGTGTACACGCTTTTATCTCAGGACAAAGTAGCATACAGGGAATAAAACACTGTTTTTATATATTTGGACCAAGTCTGGAAGGAGGGGTTGCCCTAGGCCATAAACAAAGCATCATATATACCAAGAGTGGTAAATGGTGCTATAAAAGTTTTGAGAACATTGAGGTTGTGACGTGCATGCCACAAATCTAGGGAAAGCGACACTTGGTGGGAGGTTTCTGAAATGATTCTTGCATGTGACCTCCAACTACTAAACGTAGATCCCTGAAACAAGGGATGCCTTTGCATGATGCCTTGGGAGAAGTAGCCCATGCATGCAGTCTTTTTTGCTCAGTCTTGGAGGGAACCGATCAACTTAGCTGAACATGCAAGAGGTTGTTCGACTACTTGAAGGAAATGCGCATTTCTGGCTAGGAGATGGGCTGACTGCCCAGGAGATTTGCGCAATTTCTGGGAAGAGCATCTGACTGCATCCCAGATTTACGCAAATTTTGGCCTGAGCAACCCTGCTAGGGAAAATTGCACAATTCCTGCTGTGAGGGTTAACTGGCAGAATTGTGTAATATGGGAGCCTAGCAGGCTGCCAGTTAGGATTGCGTAATTTCTGGAGGGAAGTTTGGTTGCCCTCTAGAAATGCCCAATTTTCTTGGGGAAGATGCTCAACCTGTAGCTAGACCAAGTCTGGGTGAACAACCAGTGAGGGGAATGCATCAAACTATGATCGACAAGCTGCCTTTGTGCAAGAAAAACACTGAAGCTTGTGAACTTGATGAAGCAAGGCAAACTGATGTGCAAGGTTGGTAGGGGGGCTCCAAAACGGGCTAAGGCAAAATTTTGGAGGGTGTTTGTAGCCGCTACAATAGGTTGGAGAGGTCTCATATCCATTCTAAAGTGGGAAGATCATTGGATCCTCACTAGATTCCTTTAGTGTTTCTTCTTGTTTCCAAGGAAAATCTGAGAGTCAACATCCTTTTTGGAGCCATTATTCGAAAGTGAAGTTTGAAAATTTCATTTCCCTGGTAAATGACAAATGATTAAGTATGTGACTTGGTGGTGAATAGGAACACACCAATTTTTTTTTTTGGAAGTTCCAAGAAAATATTTCTTTGTTTAAATTGTCACTTTGTGACTCCTATTTTACTTATGTTCTTTCCATGGCTTTTTCATTTGCATATTTAGTATCTTCATGATTCAATATTCTTAATTTTTCTAATATACCTAGTTTTCGTAATGATATGCCTGAGACAAATGTATGGGAAAACTATCTCCCTTAGTTTCAAGAAGATGATGATGATGATGTCCCTGGTCAACATTTGAATGATTGTCATGACTATATATAGGGTATTGAAGTTTATGAATAATACATTCAAATGAAGTTGTTCATGTTCTCGCCAGAAGGTGACACACGAAAATGGTACAAGGAAATTTCTCCTGGGAGCATCTCTTATTTGAAGGATTTTCATGTAATATTTCATGAACATTATATATTTATGTAACCCTCTAAATCACTTAGTGAATATTATTTTGATTTGAATGAACATGTTGATAAATCTAATTTAGCATTTCAAGAAAGAAAACATTATATCAGTCATGAAGAATACGAAGTTGTAAGTTGGTAGGATGAATCAAATGATTCTAAAGAGACATTTTTATTCTCTCTTGCTTTACAAATTGAATGTATCACTGAATAGGACATGATAATAACATTTTTTTAGTTACAAGGAAAATCCTTCTATTATAAATTAAGGAATACATTTATGTGTTAAAGAATGTCAGAATTTAATGACCAATATTGAATTTGGTTTATCCCTATTTGACTTCCCTGATCATAGTAATAATGAAGTTTGTGAAGAATTTTTTTTTAATAAGACAAATATAAGACACCTAATTAGAAGTAATCCACATTATATAAACTTCAACAATTAATTGATCATAATGATTTCCAATCATATGATTTGGTCTCTTGGTCATCTCCTACAAATGAAAAGGCATGTGATGATGTTTTCAATAATTTTGATTTTGTTTTATTTGATGTTCATGTCGATTATTATAAATAACCAATATATGATGAATATGATCATGAAAAATTAATCTCCTATTGTAATCTTGAAATAGGTGATGATTCATATACAAGTTCCAATTTACAATCATTGTGTAATTATGATACTTTTGATACTAATAAGCATAATCAACATGGGCATGTAATTAACATAACAATTTTTAATTTTCCTAATAATGAACCTGTCTATGATAGTTATGTAAAGGATAATGAATTTGACAGTCTTGATTTCCCCTTTTCTTATAACAATCATAATGTGCAATAATTCCACAAATATATGAATTTTCATGGGACTAAACTTCTTACAATTTTAGAAAGCAATGAAAAGGGATTTTATGAAAAGTATTCCTATGTAGGAAATTTTATGCTTGAAAGGTTTTATCAATTGAACATTCACACAAAGTACTAATTACTTTGTGGAAGACTGGATGGATGGGTTTTTCAAAGAACATTAATATATTATTACCTATACATCTACATATTCTTGGGATTTAGATTAGGTGAAATAACTTCTTTTTGAATTCACTTACAATACTATTATTTTGGATAGGCATGGAGCCCATAACTAGGGGGTTTTGAATTAGTAAGTTTTTAACCTAGTTGCATTGGATTTTTTATTTCTTTGATTAGTTTTGATATTGAAAAACACAAATGTATATAAATTTTGTACAAAAAAAACCTTTTATTATTTTGATTACATATACTTTATGGATGTAAAACTAAAAATGAATAAATATGAAATCCTTGCACATTAAAAAACCTTAAGTGATCTGAAAAATAATGAGTTATGGATTGAAGTTCCTTCCTAGTATATATCATATTAATGAGTTTTGCAAATAGCACTATTTATTTTGTTCATACTAGAAGGTTTAAGGGTAATTAGTTTTGCTAAAAAGGCTTAGACACCATCCCTCTACTAGTTTCAAAGTTAATCTTGAGTATTTCTTGACCAAATCTTTGTTTTATTCACTCAAGTCTTACACATGAATATCATGAGAGGTTATATTACCTTATGAATAATAACCTCATAAACACAAAATTTTATATTTTTAAAATCTAATTATACTAAGACTATTTGTTGTACTAGTTATATATACTTATACTCCATGCATGTGACCTTCCTTGATCACAAGTACTATTTTTTATTAATAGAAACTAATCCTTTTTCAAAATAGGGAAAGCATATAAATCTATTGTGGCTATGGAATCTTGCTAGTATTGGAGAAATATCAGTGATACTAGGCTATCCTAGTGTATAATCATCCCATAATTAAGTAAGTTGCTTCAAAATGGTGAATGCTGATATCTTCACCAGGGCTACGAATGCTCGTTGGCAGCAGAGCAAGGTCAATGGTATTGGGTTATCCTAGTGCATAATCATCCCATAATTATTTAGGTTACTCCAAAATGGGGAATTTTGATATCTCCACCAAGACTATGAACGCTTGTTAGCAACAGAGCAGGGTCAGTGGTATTGGGTCGAATCCAAGTGCATTATCAACCCAAATTTTTTACAATGAAAGAAAATCAAATCTTTTGCAACATATGGTTATATGTGAATGAAAATGTGGTGGAATTTCTTTAGTTAGGATAGTGGATGACTCCACTGAGGCTATGAATGCTTGCTAGTAGTATTGTAACATTCGATATTGGAAAATCATCTCGAAAAAACAAAAGGGGAAACAAATATCCCGAATAACTAGTCTCAACATTGTTAGTTCAAATTTACTCTGAGATGAATGTCATACTTGTGTTTTTAAAAATGGTACAATATCTTAATAAATAACTGTAAGAATATAATAATTTATATATGGTTTTGAACTACCCAAATAAAGGACGAGACACATATCAAGCTATGATCAATGTAATGTAATTCATTACCATATGGATTGAGCATACTAAAGGGTAGAAAAGAATGTCTTATATTTTAATAATGACTTGATTCATCAACCTTTATACGAGGATCTTATATGATTAATCAAAATGTCATTCTTATTGTCAGTCGGATGGGGCATTAAAATGCGAAGAGTTTTCAATCTGTTTCTAGGATAGATGAGGGTTTATATTTTTCTGCATTAGAAGTTTGCGTCTTTTCTCTTCGATAAAAAAATAAATAGTTTTGAAACGTAAGAACATTTTATTTATTTTATAACAACCAAAATAATGTAATATTCCTACAAAAATAGAAGATAGATGATGTTAACACCATTTTTTGGCATCGTTGTTGGTGATTAAACCCTGGTCACCCTTGTGATAAGACGTTGACTCTTAGATTATTTATAGTGACAAGAAATAAACTTAAAGGAATCCAATGAGGATCTAATTATCCTCTTTCTTTGAGATAGATCCTCTTCAACCACAAGGGGTATTCCATGTATTTGATGCTATCTATATAGGAATGCAAATATTACAATAAAAATATCCTTTAATTAATGATAGACTAGATTATAAATAAAATATTTTTTAAGAAAATATAGGTGTTAAGGCTTAGAATATGTGAAACTTATTTAATAGATAAATAAATAATGACTAAAATATAAATTCCAAATATGCATCACGATCCTAATATAACATGATGGTTAGAAATAAAATTAGATTTAAAATAAAAACAACAGACAAATAAGAAAATTTAGAATATGTTGATGTATATATCCAATTGAAATGTGCAGTAAAAGATATGATATCATGTACATATATCATTTCAATATGCGACAAATAAATCAAAATTTTGACTTAAATTTTTCTAAATAATTTATATTTGATAAATATTAAATCAATAATATGTATGAAGGACTAATAATGTGATCATGTCATATCATCATTGATTGTTCATGTATGCCAGTAAAACAAGATAAAATGAAAGAACAACAGTGTAAAATAAATAAGAAAAATAGAATAGAATTGGTATCATTATTATTCAAATGAACCATGGAAGGAAAACATAAATAGTGTGTATAGGTATAATTCCCACCTGCGTCATATCACTCAAATTCTACTTTAAACCCTCTAAATAGTATATATTAAGAAGTATTAAATCAAATATGTATGAAATATTTACTATATGATCATGTCAAATCAATAATCATTCACGTTTACTAGTAAATACAAATATAAAATAAAAAATAACACATGAAAGAAAACAAAATGAATAATAATAAAATATATTAAAATCCCACTTTCATAATGAAGAAGACCAACACAATATGTATGTTATTCCTTCAAAACAATAAGGTTTCACATCCAAAGCCAACTATCTCATGATTTAATTATTTTTATAACCTTTATATCTTTATGAGAGTTGGTTACTATTCTATTTCGTAACCTCCCATAGAAACCCTATGATAATAATTAATTACATTAATTTATTTCTCCTTAAATCCATATAGTGTATCAAAATACATTATCCATTTGTTGAACTACCTATGTTCAAATATTTAATCTCTTTTGAATTTATTTTCCTACATCATAAAAGAAAAAATAGAATTAGTTTTTTACATGGTGCTTTAAATAAATTAATAAATTCATTTTTATTGCCTCGTCAATATCTCCTTAGAATATAACCATTTATGTACCTGATAACTTATATACAATAATTTAATTATTATTTGATTTTATCTCCACGTCACATTAGTAAAAAAATTCAAAGTATAACACAACCCTAAAATATGAAATGCATTTCACGTGAAATGTATTTCAAAAAAATTAATGTTTTTCAATAAACTTATGCAAAAAAAAAAAATTACAATAAAAAAAATTCAACACATGAAATTTATTCACATAGATTTAATAAAGAAGAAAATCAACTCATTAATCAAGATGCTAGAATTAGTCAAGGTTTTATTATGAATCATTTAAACAATGGTATTAAGGTGGAGTAGCTCATATCCATATTTACAAAGTCGAAATTATTGTTCAAATCTTTAAATTTTCCATCTTCTAAATAAATATGTAAATTGTTTGGGCCTTTATTAGAAATAATCATTTTTTTGTAAGTTGAAATTATATTCATCTGGCAAAAGAGATATACATCCGGAGTAACAAAAAACTGGTGGTATCACCCTGACTAGGTGTGTTGACCATTGTTTCCATCATGTGACAAAAATACAAAAAGGATACTAAGGAAATCATCCTTAAACACCAAAAGACAAACAACACATAGAAAACACATGAGGGCATGCTTGTCATCCGACGTGATGGACGCTAGGTTATCTGGTGTTGTTCCTGGAGGAGGTGGAGGGCGGAAGTTGCACTAGAAATGCCCTTTGAAGTGCACCATCAATATCTCTAACTTTTCCACTTTTTCTGAAAGATGGTTTTGGCCATGCCAGACCACCACCACGTGCTCTCTAACCTGGCACTGAAAGTAGTACATCCTATCTAAGGTGGCAACCAGCTCAACATGATCCTCCCTTTGGATTGTTTCATCCAACTCCACTCAATCTAGCAAAGTTTGAATTAGCTCATGACAATTATCTAGACAACAATGTTGAATTACCCGCAGGCTGGGAGTTGAACATCTCCCATACCCCAAGCTGACTTTACCATGATGTCACACACTACCACATCACTAGGGTTACTAAGACCACCCTCCATGAAGGGTCACCTACTCGCTACCACCACAAACACCACACACTCTAACACCCATCTTTTGAGAGCAACCGAGAGTCTTGCCACACTAGTGTGTCCCAGCTTCCACCATTCCTAGCTCCACAGATTGAATTGGCATGTCCTGGTCCCTGTGCCCCTTTGAGCCTAGCTTGGAAGGGAGGGAGGAATGCCCACACCGAGGGCAAGGCCATATTTTGAATAGACCAGCAACAACACTACATGTACCCATATCAAGAGTGTCAGAGCCACTGACAACCTTCAAGGCCTTACCCACTACAAATCGGTAAGACCACCTCACTAACAACCTAGACCTCCCATTACCCAAACTACTCCATAGACAATGACATGTTGCAACATGACTATTGCCACTCCACCAATAGTGCACTCCAATTTTCCAGCCCTTCATACACCAGATCTTGAGAAAATAAAGATAAAATGGATAGGTTGATCTCACCCATGGCTGAAGATCCCCAAGTGACCTCTCTCAAACAACACCAACATACTTCCATAGGAACTGTTAGCGCTTGAAATTTCACCTCAGGCTGAGAAAGGTAAACCTCAAGGCAACATCAAACCACTTAGCCTCGTAGCTAGCCCTACGGGGCTGGAGAGGGCTCTCTCCGGTCTATCTCGGTGAAATCTTCAATGGATGAGATGACCAATAGGGTAACACTGATTTTAGGCTAGTAAACTGATCAAAAAGGTTGATTTGGAGTTTTTAGGGTTTTTGGTGGCAAATTGAGGGGATGGCAATTTTAGGTGCGGGGATTGGACACAGTTTCTGCAGGGGGTTCTTTGGGGCGAGGTAGGAGACAATATTGATGCCTTTGATTGAGGTGGATGGTCAGGAATGACAGGTGAGGAGCTACGGAGAGCAAAAAATAACTTTGAATTCTCCTTAAATAGTAGAAAACATTGAAATTAAACAAACTTAAAAGTAGAGCATGACAGTCATGAATTCTACTTTAACACTTCATTTGTTTAATGTGCAGAAGGAAAATTAAGGAAATGATTCACATAACACACTTACAAGTACATAGAGAAACACACCATCAATACATGTAACCACAAGAATCTTAAAAAAGACTGCAAAACCCTGGTCTTCCTTAGCCAAAAATTGCAGAGATACAGTGAATAATACAATGATAGCTTTTCCCTCAAGAGTCCAACCATGAAAATGAGCAAGAAAGTACATAATATAGATCATCTAACCTCTTTCCCTGCCTCCATAGGTCTAGCTCACTATCCTAGGAGCTGTTTCAACCACTTCTAAACTAAGCACTACAAACTAGGCAGTCAAAACAACTTGCCTCTATAAGCTAGGAAACCAATTCATTCCTTTAATTTTCACCTTTTTCATGAATGAATCTTCTAGAAGAGGTACATAAGAGTAAAAGTGTCATAAAAGTACATTAATTACATCAAAGAGGATAATAATCCACCCCAAAAAGTCAAACAGGGTCAAACTGCGTTTTTCTGAGCTGTACACTAAAATTTGGAGAAGTTTGCCTGACGGGTCGCGCGCCTCTGCCTGACGGGTCACGCGCCTTTGGGACCACATTTGGGGCACTTCTAGGTGGAAATATTGAGCAAGAGTAGGCTTGTTGGAAAGGCATGTGAGTCTACTTTCCAACCCAACTAGAATTTTTAAATTTGGTGGTCATTTGCTCCTCCAAAATTGCAATCTCCCAAGACTGCTTTTTGTGTCTCAAAAATGTGGCAGAAAGTCATTTTTTGCTTGTTTTTTGACTTCCCGGAGGCCCAAAACTTCATAAAACCTCAAATCCATTGATGAGAATATGTAAATTCTCATGAAAAATCTGGAAATGCTGAGTTTTTGCAAAATGGAGTTGCCAGGATGAAGGGTCGCGCGGGGGGTGAGACCCGTTAATGGAGAAAACCTGTAAATTGCCTGAAAAAACCAAAATTTACCCAAAATACTCAAAATTTCTTGGGATTTGTGTTTTGGCTAGGCTATTTAGTTCCTTGGTCCTTCAGTGAAGCCTCGGCCAAGATATGGAGTGGATCGGGCCTCTTTCTTCGTTTTTGTGCTTTGGCCAACCGCCTTGGATCTAGCGATTGCAATTTTGACATTTATGCAAAACCATAACACCTGTGCAAAAAGTGAAGGAGGTTTTTCGTCTTTGGCATGTTATGGACAAAAAACTCTCTCAGTTTTCCAAAATTTATCTTTTATTGCTCTAGAACATCATTTGAGTGCGACTTGTCTGGATGTGTGAAACAAGGAATTTTGTCGAAATGGAGCGAAATGAAGGGGATAGGGGGCTTCTAAATTCTTGGGGAAATTTTTGGGAGTGTGGAGGGATGTTAGGAAGTAGGGGAAAGTGGAATCTCAGAGATTGAGCGAGGGGAAGGGGTCCAAAAGGGCAAAACACAGGCCAAACCTAGAAGATTGCCAGTTTGTAGCTAGAAACTAGGGTTTGTGCGAAAATGAGGAATTTGGCGGATCTAAGGGATGGGAAGCATTTAATAAGGTACTTTAAGGATAGGGGAAGGTGTATGAACATCTGGATACAAGTTTTGCCGATGATTTGACCATCCAAGAGAAATTCGCTTCAAAACCCTAGGAGAGGAAAATGGCCTTACCTAGGCACAACTGAAGCATGGACAAGGTGTAAAATGACTCATTAGACACTGAGATGATAATAAAAACCCTATGAATGATGATAGACTCAGCTGAATAGTGACATAGATTGGCATTTGGACAACTTTGAAAATAGTGAGAGCAAACCCTAGACCTAATGCCTAGTGACCAAATTTTGCTTGAAAACTCTTTGAAATGACAAAATTTGACTTGGAAACTCTGAGACCACTTTGTAAGAGCATATTTGATCACTGGAGGAAGGCTGGAAAGACTGACACTAACAGGAACCTTCACGGAGGCAATTCCACTATCTTCACAACACATAAGAAAGCACCCATTGAGATGCAAGGAACACTAATTCTCAGTCCAAATGCCTCAGAAAGAGTATCCCACACATAACCACCACCATCCCCAACAACACCAGCAACTATACCACCACCAGCAGCCTCCAACAGACCAGAAAAATTACACCTTCTAAATTCCAACGTAGCTAGAAATACCAAATTACCCTAACCACCTTAAACTGCACTGTGTATGTGCAGAAAATCACGGGTTCTGCCTTTGGAGAAGAACAATCATAAATTTACACTACCAATATTCAGAGAGGAAGCTCGATAGCCGCCACCCTTCTCTGAAATCCATTGTCGTTGCTTCTGTTTTCCCACAAAATACCAACTAGGAGCAAAACAATGAATTGAAACACCAACACAAAATCCATAGAAATGATCCATCCCGCTCCTTAGTTCTATGTTGTCCACACTCACCGATACATTAAGATGTTTCACACGAGCGCATTGACAACCCCCAGTACGCCAGTTCAGACGAGAGGATAGGGAGGCCAGTCCTCCACCAGCACGCCAATTATTTGCAGCCATGGGACTCAGTTTGCCACGTGCTCTGAGATTCTCACCCCCATTAGGGATTTACTAGAAATAATATTAATATGGATTTAATAATATGTTTTTTGAGTTTTAAAAAATACCCTTTATTATAAAAAAATTATGCCCATCAGATGGTGAGGATAGACAAAAAAATGTTCAGGGGTTGGGATCTAATGGGATCCAAATGATGAAATTTTATTTAATAAACAACTCTCAATTATATTAAATTTCAAACTGCACGTGAGTTATCCCTATTTTCTAGTTTGAGGGGTTTCACATTTGTGAAGTGAACCCTCATATGAATATAATACTTTATGATGTTTGGTTTTGTGTATATTTATTACATAGTAGCTTTTTTAATGTTTTAATAAAACAATTTTTAACATTAGCTTTCATTTTAATCTAATATCATTCATGTACCTGTAAAGTGGGGTTTTTAAATGCTTTTACTTTTAATTCTTCTTTATTCCTAACTACATAGGTGTAAATAATTTACACTATCCATTTGAATTTAGCCTTGGGTGAATGAATCAGAGAGATGGAGGTTATGTGGGAATTTAGGTTTTTTTCTTCCTACAAACCTTCGCCATGTGTTGCCTCTAGATGATATTACAGTTTTCAGTGAAGGAAGGAAATAGATATAGGATTTAAAGCTCGAAAATATCCATGGTAGTGGTTAATTAATGATTAGGGTTTTGTACTCTAATAAATGGTGTTCCTATGGTGGCAGATTGTCACCAAATTTCGAGGGAGAGTGAGGGCACAATTTTGAAATGATATCATGATTGTTCTCTCTACTCGACTAATGAAAAGGTTCACTTTTTAAAAATGAGCCTCATATTTTGTAATAGTGATAGCGGCCAGGTAGGCCAAATATGTTTTCATTGTGCATGCGCACCAGTGCCAAGTTTCATTTTCCCATTTCTATCAGCCCCTTGTCTCTCTTGCTAACACATGCATGGTGGAAATCTTGTATGCAAATAAGTCATAGTTTGTGCATAGAAGAGATATTATATGACAAGGTTTCCCCCCTCTCTATCTTAGTCTACGAATGGTCGATAGGTTGGAAGAGTTGGATTACGAAATATTTTAGATATTCATTAAAAATTTAAATGGGATGTCCTCTTTATTATGGATCGTGGTTTCAATATTGGTGGAATGCCTAAACAAAATTATTGAAATTATTTTTTGCATCCCTACCCAGTTCCCAAAGCCTACTCTTTGAAAGGAAAATACTACAAGATTCTTTCCAGTTGAAGGACTATCGAATCTCACAGAACTCCACCATAACTTTGAACTTAAGGCAGTGAGGAGATGCATTGGGAATCAAATATGCTGGGGGATCTTTGTCTTACAAATATTGGCCCAAGGAAAGGCTCCAAATCTAGAAAAACAACCTCAATTCATCAGAGAGACCTACAATGCAGAAAAAGTTGAACAAATGCAAACCATGGAGGTTAATCTTCCAAAGGTAAACTACCTTTTCTATGCACTCCAATCCAAAGTTGTGATTTGTCTATTCAATGTTTTCTAGCCTAAATTAATGCTTTATATTAGTTGGAATTTTCTTCCTAGACTTCTAATTGTGATATCTATTTATGCTCCAAAAGGTTTTTTATTATACAATTTGAAATGAGAAAGCTCTAAATGAGGGACCCTAGCTTTGGGGAAGAGTTGGAATCTTCATCACCCCTTGTTTTCTATATTTTGATGTGAAAAAATTAGTGGTTTCAACAATGCTATTTTGGGTGAGGTTAATAAACACCCCCATCCCTTTCTGGCATCACAAGGTTCTAGAAGAGATCAAAAACACCTTAGGAAAATTCAAAAAGATGGACCTTGAAACAATAGAGAAGGGTCTATTTAAGTTTTCCAAAATACGCATAGAAATAGACCTCAAAAAAGGTCTACCTAGTCACATTCATTTGAAACACAAAAATTTTCAATGGACCCAAGTATTAGCATATGAGAAAAACTGAAGAATACATGTCCTTAGGGAAAAAAGTTTCCAAAAAATAAAAAGGGGCATACCCAAAAATCAAAGGGATGGAAGCCTTCCAAACTATACATTTTAGAAGAAGAAGAAGAAGAAACAATGGAGTATCTTCCCAAGGTAGCAGAAGTAGAAAAGAAATTCCAAAATGGTTCCATATCCAAAACACAGAATGAAATTGAATCATGAGAGTTTCAGGCATCAACACAACAGGAAAACGAGGCATATGTAGAACATGGGTCGGGGGGCACAAAGAGAGATCATGCTTCTAAGTGTTTGGACTTGGAAAAAGAACCCTTGCAAAAGACAACTGGATGTGAGCTAGATATGGTGGTTGTTCTAAACATAGGGGATGGAAGAAAGTGCAGAAGAAGAAAGACAAGAAGTTAAGTGGTTATCATCACACTAAACTTCCAAGTCCCATACGTATTTTTTTTTATAGTTTTTTCTTTCTATTTAGCCTATAAGGTGAGAGGCTTATCTTTTGGAATTATTTCAACATATGCATAATGTAATTTTGTTTTTCTTGTTTCAGGATGAATAAAATTATGGGTCTTTTCCCTTTTGAAACTTCTTCATTAGTTTTGTGTCACTCACTAATCTCCTCTCTGTTATGATCATCCATTATTTACTTTCATAACTTAATCCATCTCCAATTATTCCCCTTGGATCATATATAAGAAACACATATTAGTTTCATAAAAAAAATTCAAAATGATTTCAACATAAAACAAATTTATTTCCTTACCTCATCTCGTTTTCTTACGTGGATATATCACCATTTTCTTGAAATAGCTTTGGAAGAAAAATTTACAGGAAAATATTACACTGTACATACTTCTCTTTATGATAATTAGGTTATTCTCTATTTGAGAGTATAAACTTATTTTAACACAAGAAAAATTATATTGAATTCATGCTTATGTTAAATTTGTATTCTAAATTAATTCATATATGTTAAAGTCTTGGAAGAGTGGAGAAACCTAAATAAAAAGGAATAGGTTTCATGTTTGACTTTGAATATAAGTTATTTTCCAATTTTACCAATCCAATTCAAAAGAGAGATAAAAGTTAGGAGGATTAAGATGGAGGATTAAATTTATTATTAGGTGGAGAGCCATGAGGGAGTGGAAATGTGATTCTAGAGTTTGATATATACAACAGTTGAAAATTAATGAATTAACAACAATAAAACACATTGGATAAAATGATGTATGTGTATTAATTATTGCTTCAAATCACGATAGTATTTCACACATGTGAATGTATTAAAATAAAGAAATAGCCTTATCCGTACATGATTGATTATTATCGTTATATAAAAGGAATTATGTTTCTAAAATAAAATTCACTTTTAGGTAATATTTAAGAGTTTATCCTCATGTATTTACTTTTTATCCCTATTTTATAGGCTTATATATGGTGTATGATAAGTTAAAGGTAGATGATAATATGACTAAGCAAACTTTGTTTGGGGAGAAAGATTTTGATTAAACTTCACAATACTGATGCAGGATTTAAATGTAAGGGGTAGTTTAGGATAGTGAAAAAGAGTTTTGAGAGATATAACGAACCTAGCAGTAATGATACAAAGGTTCATGCGAGATAGAATTTATAGAGTGTTGTAGCAGCTAAAACCACCCTCCAAAAGTTTGCCTATGCTTCTTTTGGAGCCTTCCTTCTAAACCACAACAAATCATCTTGCACTAATCCAGGTATCCATGCTTTTAATGACACTTATAATTTTAATCTTGGCTTGTGTATTCTCACTTAGTTTATTTTCTACCCCTCAAGTTGATCTTATAACCTAGTCCCACAATAGTTCTGGGCTTGCCTCAGAAAACTGCGCAATTCTTGAGGGAAACTAGCCTTTCTGTTGGGAATTACGTAGTCCTACTTTCCAGTGAGACTTGAGATTTGGAAATGTGCATTCATGGAGAGGTAGCCAAACACTGAGCCCAAAAACAACACATACCTTACTATGCTCAGAAACTTCACAATGCATGAGCCGAAGAATTGTTCAGTCCTTCCCAGAACTGCACAATATTTTGAGGCAATGCATGACAGTTTTCCCTGAAAAAGAAAAAAGAAAAACGCATCCCTAAAAATAGGGATCTATTTTTAGCAACCCAAAGGAGGTACTTGAGCTATTTTTATAAACTTCAGCCAAGTGTTACTTTTTCCTTGATTTTAGGAATGCATGTCACAAACACTAACTTGGGAAAATATATTTAATCGACACTGCTAGAACTCATTTTCACACTCGATATTCAAGCTCTAGCATTCCTGATGAGATCAAGGAGGCTTCAGTGCAATTGTCGTTTCTTTTTCGGGTGAGTTTTTATTTTCTCGTTTTTTTCCACTTTTTCTGTCACTTTTTGTTGTTTAGCTTGTGTGTGTGTTGTTTCACTTGTTTCTTTGAACATGTTATGCTCCTATACCAATAAGTCTCATATATCATGATTGATTTGATGAGCTATGTAATATGTTCATACCTTTACTTGTTGCAAAGGTTTTCCATATTATCAAAAAATTAAAAAAATGTAAAGAGGGTATACCCTAAAAGAAAAATCAAAGGGTGAAAAGAATAAAAAAGATGGTCAAAAAAATGAAAGAAAATGAACCCCATCAAAAGAAAGACCAAGGAAAGTGTGCATGTCTAAATGCCACTACTTTTTACTCTTGTGTAATAAACAATTGTGTGCAGCTTATTAACTTATGCCACAATTGATGAACAATCAAACAGCTTAAACTTGGCTAGTTCATATTTGAATTTCATGTTTTAGAGATAGAGAATAAAATCTGACCAAACTATTTAATCTTGGCAGATAAGTAGATAGGTAGAGTGAATAAAAGGAGCTCAACAATTTAATCTGAGCCCTTGGGTGTAATAAGGTTAGATTTAGATAGATTTCTCCATGTAAAAGAAAAGAAAAGTTTGATAAGGGTTTGCCAATCTAAGTGCACCCAAATAAAGAAGAAAAAATGTTAGGTTAAAGTAGGTAGGGTAGGTAGATGATGTTGCAGAATTACATGTGATGGATAATGACTCTAAAATGTGTTAATCTTTACTTTCATCACAAGTACAAGGAAGATATTACACTGAAAGAATTTCAAGTAAGGGAAGGTCAAATACTTAACTTCCCCCTTCATCTTTCCTTAAATTCTCACTAATTTCCCCTAAGTACTAAGGCATTATAAAACTAGAGGGGCTCAAAGCATTTCTATGACTTCTGGAGGGACCGGACCCTCGGCCCAATAATTTAAAAGCCTAAGTACTTAAAACCATCCATAAGTCATTCATTTACTTTCATAAGTCTTTTCCTAAGTAAAATCCTATTTTACTTAGGAAAATTACACAATACCCCATAAAAACCCTTTTTTCATTCAAGCCTAAGTTAAATACACAATTCTAATGTTTTTTACTTGGCGCTTTTTCATTACATTACCATATTAACTATTAACTTATATTATATAACTCCCGCACAAAAATTCACCTTGTCCCGTATTATTTAAACTATTAAAAATCCCAAATTTCTATATATCCCGCCCCTTTGGTTAAGTTATAACCATAAATACATTTTAACTGGGATTAACTAGTTAACCCGTAACTAGTTAACAGCCCTAATCCCCCGCTGCATTAATAAGGGATTAATTAACCCTCACGGTTAATTAAGAACCTCCCCGACCTATCATACCACCCCCAATATAATTAATTAAACCTTAATTGTGTTGGGCCCGCCATTGTTATATCCCATCGCATCGCGCCTCTCGTCAGCTGTCTGATCACATCTTACACATCCAACGACTATCATCGATATCGTGCACCCCTTTGTGACCACGCGTTAGCACGTGATCAAAAAGTGGTTTTCACACAGAACCTCCGCCATGCGTCACAAAATCTATGGAATCACTGGCTCCCGGCTCATTATCGCCCATCCCCAAAAGCAGTGCGATATGAAACCGCTTACTGCTTTCCCACATACGACAAAAATGTCACTTCACTCCCTGTTGATGTCATCCGCCCGAAAACCAAAAGACCCCGCCAACCCTTGACTTTGTAAATAAAACAAACAAATGTTTTTTTCATTGTTTTATACCGTAAACATGTGCTCCCATGCAAAGAACATCGAGATCAACTGCCTGAGGTTTTCAACCGCCAACTTGCTCAAAAAACTTGCATCCTATGAATGAGGAAAGGAATAAGAAAAGAGACAGGGAAGTAGCTACCCCTGCAAGTGGACCCTCAGAGCAGCCTGGTGCAAAAAGGAAAAGGTTAAATCCTCTTTTAGAGGAGGAATTTTTTGAAGAGACTACTGATAGTCAAAGGAAAGAAGGAAAAGATAGTCATCAAACATTCCTAGTAGGTGGAACATCTACTAGCTCATAGAGACAGGAGCTAGAGAGACAACAAAGTGCAGAGGTATCATCTTTCAGACCACCAGGAAAGGACACTTCAGATATCAAGAAGACATTTATAGAAATAAAAGCCAAAAATGATCCATTGAGGATTCAGGTTTACAATCAATATTTGAAAATGGCTCCCACTAATCAAAACAGATTGATGTCAGCCTATGACATCAAGGAAGGTAAGATGATAATGAGTTATTTCAAACCTAAAGTGCAACAGCCTCAATCAGCAGCAAACTATCTCAGAACCAATTTTGAGGTTATGGCAAAGGATATTCATCCTTTGGATCAAATTGAATTGCACAAACAAACTGGAGAGATGATTTATTCTACCTTGACTGGTAAGGCTATGATGGCTCAAAGGCTGGAAAATTCTTTGAATAACACAATTGTCCAACTACAGCTGGAGAAAGCCTCTTCACAGGCTAAAGACAACAGGATCAAAACATTAGAAGAATTGATCATTGGGTTGGGTCATGATCCCAAAGATGTGAAGGTTGCAGAAGCCTTAATTAAAAAGAAGGATGAAGACATTGCCGCTTTGAGAAAGCAACTGCAATTGCCACCTTCAAGGCACACACAAAAAGCTGAAGTTATACAACAAAGAACTAAAGAAGAGCGGATGGACTTAGTTCTAAAACTTAATGAGCAGTTAAAGGAAACTAAACAAGAGTTGGAGAAATCATTAAAGGACAAGCAGGGAGAGTCGACCTCTCAGCCTCCCAATGTGATTCCAGTAGTTTCTACTACAGTCCCTTCCACCCTTGGAACAGCTCTAGCACCTAATGTTCCAGCAGTCACAGCAGAGGCAATAACAGCAACAACAATAGCAGGTACAACACAAGCAGGAATTACAGGTCTTAGCCCAGATGAATTAGTAAAATCAATGGAGGAATTGAAGCTCCAAGTTACAGAGTTGCAAAAGGTAAAAGAAAAATATGCTACCTTGGAGAAAAGGTATGATCTCTCAAAGATAAATGTTGCAGAAAGGACAAGGGAAATTAAAGGATTAGAACAGACAGTGAAATCATTAGAAAAGGATCTCACATTTGATAAACCTTTGACAGAAATTATGAAAATTCTTTGGGCCAACATCACTCAGTCAATAAATGATGTTTGGCCATTAATCCAAATAATTTTTGAGCAAATTGATTTAGTAAAGGCAGCTCGAGGAGAGGTTCAAAAGAAAAGAGAAGAGTTAGGAAATATGCCTGAGGAAGCCACCAGGCTCATACAGTTTTTGAATACCAAGAATAAGTAAGAGCTTGAAGAACTGGGCATTCAAGACAGAAGAGGGACAATTCTAGAAGTCAAAAGGGTTTTGACTAAAAGGACTCTGATGCAAAATTTAGAAAGAATATGCCACGACATGCCAGAAGAAATTAATGCTTTTATGAAGAAATTTGATTTTTTTTCAGAGTAAAGGGTTGCCTAGTCCTTTAGTGATTAATGACAAATTAATGAGGCATATAGACTATGTGGAGAAATTGAATCAATATGCAGGCAACCAGGCAAGTTCATCAACAAGTGCATCAACATCAAAAGCATTGCCTATAGGTAGAGTTCTCTATGACAGTCTAGAGAACTTATTCTATGTCGAGCATGAAATAAAGCACTTGTTTCCAATTCAGCCTACCTTTTTCAGGTACACCAAAACTGATGAGACCCTAAGGAAACTTCAAAAAACCAGAATACCACCACCAAATTGGTGGGAAGAAATGTTAGAGATTTTGTAAATTATCCTTGGTAAAAGGTAAATTTTGGTTATTTACTACAGTCAATAATGGTAAAAAGGATAAACAAAGATCAAACAGGTCAAACAGAGTATCAGAGCAGGTAAAGAGTATCAGTGAAAATAGGGCAGCCAGCACAGAATTACAAAGAGGACAACAGCATGCCAAATCATAGGGCTTGCCTCCAGCACATTCATAAGAATAGGAACAACACAACATCAGTTTGCCTTTTCTTCTATCTACGAGACCATCTGTCTCTATTTTTCTTGTAACTTATTGATAGTCATCCTAGAATATATCTCACTTTGTTATGAGATATTTTTTGTAAAGTTTTTGTATAAATACTCCCTAAATTGGAGCATTGAGGGTGGATTCTTAGACATTTTTGTAATACTGATTACTTTGGAATAAATTGTTGTTGGACAAATTTTGTATGGCTAGCTGGATGAAGAATTAATGCAAAGGATTTTTCACAGGATTCATGTGTCAAACACCGGATCAATAAGTATTCTATACCTCATGTTTTAAATTTTTCCTTTTTATTATATCAACTATGTTTCATATCTGAATGATAAACGAAAAAGAATAATTCAGAAAGTGCTTGAGTGCAATCTGTTTTCAATCATTGTTATTCTCAATATTTTCCTCTAAACTAGCATAAGCAGTGAATTCTTAATTGCTCTTGTTTCCTAGTTTAATCATCTTTGATTATTTAATAAAGAATTCTTAATTGCTCTTTATTGGTAATCATTCAAGTTCCCCCTTTCGAAATATGCTGAAGGATTCTTAATTTCCCTTCATCCCTTTTGAGTCTATTCCATCTTTTTTAAAGTCTCTATTTGTTCCCTGTTTAGCTACCTTGCCCTATGAAACCATCCCTTGTTGAGAAACCAAATCCAGTTAAGCCATCTTCTTTGACTCCATTAGCCCAATGGCCTAAACTATTTAGTCCTACCCCTCTGATAAAGAATTTCGCCACAAAACACAATCAAAACCCCTAAACTTTCATAACTAGCCTAATATCTTTCAAAACAAAGCTAAAACTTAAAGAGAGAGCCCTATCTAGATACAGATTGGGTAGATTCTATATCTAAAAGTTGGTTTGTGGTTACCTCGAACCCCTTTCCTCTTCCCAACAACTTCAAGGAAAATTTGAGTGATAACATAGTGGCGACTCCGCTGGGGGACAAATAGTTTGTTTGTTACTATTGTTTACTTATAAACTATAGACAGAGCATAAAGTTATCGAGGTATCCTTTGAACTTCTCTTGCTTTGCAATTGCACATTAGATGAATGTTGCTTCAATCTATCTCTAGTCTAGTTTATGGACTGAACATTTGGTTTCTAAACACTCGACCAGTTCCTCTTGTCAAATAAGTCTTTAAGAAAGTTTAAATCACATATCTAAAACCTCTTAAAGGAACTATTGAAGTTGTGTTGTTAATCCCATTTAAAGAAAAACCAAAAATACCCCTAGAAATCTGGCTTCAAAAAGGACTAGTTACACTAGGTCAAATACTGATCTAAGTCCACCACCTGTGTTTGAGAATCCCAATCTAATTCCCAGGATTCTTAGAAGGCAGGAAAACCAAGAAAGTACTGCTAGTTCTCGGCCCATCTATAGATCAAGATCATGCCCTGTAAGGTGGATTTACCTTGAGGATGAACCCTTTGATCAGCAATTTGAGACCTCTTTGTTTGTAACATTTTCTGACTCTGAGTTGGTCTGCTTGGTTCAAGACCCAGTATTTATTGAGGATTTACAAATTGAAGTTGTTACTTCACATCTTGATAGACATTTGTAGAACTCCATACAATCTGATCTTACCTCTGAAGGAACACCTAATCTTTCTGTGATTACTACTGCTTCTCTGAGTTCATCACCATTTCCTCAGACATCTCAACCTCAAACCACCCCTTCTACCCCTCCATCTACCACTCCAACACCTGTTGTTATCCCAACTCCAGCTATTGTTTCATCACTACCTGCTGCAATGGCAAATAGATATACTCCCTTGGTATTGCCAGCCAATCTAGGGGCTATGCCTGAAGACTACCAAGTAAAATCACTCCATTTGATGGTTCTGGTACTTACACTGCACAACAACATACCAAAAAAATGACTGATTACTTTGAAATATACGAAATAGATGCTGATGATGTAAGAATGAGAATATTTTTTCAAAGTCTTACTGGAGAAGTTAAAACTTGGTTTAGAGCCCTACCTACAAACAATATAAATGACCTAGAATCTCTTTATAGACAATTCTTAAATAGATGGGAAAAGAAGAAAGATCCTATCCAAATATTATCAGAATATGAAAACCTGAAGAGAGGAACACAAGGTACTGTGCAAGATTACTGCACTAGGTTTAATAATGTTTACAGTGCTATCCCTCAAAACCTCAGACCTCCTCCTGATTTAACATTAATCAAATTCCCTGATGGATTTGATTCTGACATGGCCTACCAGCTTAGGGAAAGAGCTCCTCGAACTTTAGAAGATATGCAAAGTATAGTTGTCAGTGTTGAAGCCAACCTGATATCTAAACGAGCCAAGGCCAGAAGTGAAAGGAGAATACCATTGCAAGAAGAACCCTCAGCCTTTGAATGGAAACTGGATGCTATTATTAAAGGGATGGATATGCTAGGAGATAGAGTAGAAAAAATTGAAAGGAAAGCCCCTTGGGATGGTCAGCCAACCAATACTAGAAGAAATCCAAATTTCAGGAAAAATCAAAACCAGAACACTGGAAAGTCTGGTCTTGACCAAAACATTAGGCCCCCATTCCAGGAAAATTATGCTGAAGCTTCAACTTCTGATGAACCAATATAAGATACTCAAATAAACTTGATGGGACTCAATAATGAACAACACGTTTTCTTGACCCAAGAGGATAAAGAAGCTCATATTCTCAAACAATTCCAAACTCAATCACGTGAATCATTTGACTTTAGGGAGGGATATGATATAGCCATTTATGAAGTCCACAAGCAATATAATCTGAGGAGCAGAAGAATCGATGTCCCCGAAACCAACAAATAAAAAGCTACCAAACAGCCCGTCAAAGGTAAGACCAATACTACACCTGTACATATTCTTTCTAGATCAGATCCTAATCCTACTAATCCAATAATTGAAGATGTATCCGATAATCAACCTAATAATAGACAACTCTCCACTTCTCTTCCTCCCAAAGGAAATGTGGAAGAACCTCCAGAAGTTGATTTGGAAACAACTTCAGCTTATAACCCCACTCCTGAGAAGGAGAAAAACACAGAAAATATAGAAGATAGAGAGAATCCAACTGTCCGAAATACAAGAGCTCAGACTGAAAAACATTTTAATTTGGAGACTAAAGTAGGAAAACTAAAAATAGTTGTTCCATTGTCTGAGTTAGCTAAACATGATGTCTACCGAAGCCAAATCAATAGATCACTCAAAATCACTGGAAATGAAGATTCAGTAAATGTTTTTGATGACCAACCTGAATTGATCTTTGGTCCTGAAGTAAATGGAAAACCCTTGGATGAGGAATTCCTCCTTTCTATGTAAGTTTAAACATACATGACAAAATACTTCATAATGCCATGTTTGATTCTGGGGCATCTCACAACCTAATGCCCAAGTCTGTAATGGAAAAATTAGACCTATATATCACCAGGCCATACAAGGACCTCTTTTCTTTCGATTCAAGTCAGGTGAGATGTTTAGGATTAATAAAAGACTTATGTGTTTCACTGGTTCAATAACCTGCAAAGACAATCTTA
Organism: Pinus tabuliformis; assembly: GCA_031772625.1. Taxonomy (NCBI): domain Eukaryota; kingdom Viridiplantae; phylum Streptophyta; class Pinopsida; order Pinales; family Pinaceae; genus Pinus; species Pinus tabuliformis. Next base: position 676,223,709 of record CM062807.1, read on the forward strand.
ATGGACATAGTAGTAGTAGATATTCCACCAAAGTATGGCATGTTATTGTCCAAATCTTGGGGTGCAAAGCTTCAGGGATCTCTTCAATTGAACATGTCATATGCTACTATTTCAGTTTTCGGCCAACCTAAGAAACTATACAGAGAAACCTTATTGAAATATGTAGTAAGTAGTTAGGAGAAACCTCAAAATTTCCCCATCTACTCAGTACACTCTGATATGGATTCATTCATTCTTTACAATGCTGAAATTGATCCCTCCAATGAATTAGATGTTTTAGTAGTAGAACCAAAAGAAATTATAAAGGAAAAATCTAGTGTTCAAATCCAGGAAATCTCTAAGAACAATGAAACATCAGATACCCAAGAGAATCCAGAAGAAAGTAAAAAACCAGATCTCACTGTTAAACAAATTCCTGATACCAATTACGAACATGAAATTCTTTGGCACTTAGAATTTGATGGTTCTGTCAACAAATTAGGAGCAGGAGCAGGAGTTTGGGTGTACAATCTTGAAAATGACCATGCTGAAGGCCATGCCTATAGATTAAACTTTAAGTGTACCAATAATATGGCAGAGTATGAAGCTCTATTGCTAGGTCTTAAACTTGTCAAAAGATTAGGCACAATTAGAGTATCTGTCATAGGATATTCTGATTTAATCATTCAACAGATCAAGGGGAAGTATCTAACAAATGATCCCAGATTGATATACTACAGAGGAACGGTTATAGATATTCTCAATATTTTTCTGGAAATTCAGCTTGCTAAAATCCCAAGAAAACACAACTTGCAAGCCCACAGTCTGGCAATGTTTGCCAGCACCTACAAATTACCATTCAAACCTAATCATCAGTTTACAACTGAGATTAGACATAGACCAACTATACCTGACAATTTAAAGAATTGGCAAGTGTTTGATAGTGACGAGCAGATTAATAATTTCTTGACTTTAGATGAAGAATTTTCTAACAGTCACATAGATGTAGATACAGTTATTGAATTTGATCAAACATATGAGATAGAAGCAAACATTTCAGAAGAAAGTACAATTCAAATGCTTCATCCCACAAATTTCACTAACAAATAAATGCAGGACCTTAAACAAATGGACATTGATGAGATTATCGAAGGAGAATCAAAAGTCATTGATTTAAAAGATAATCATTTGGCTAAAGGACTAACTCCTCTAGAAGATCTTTTCGATTCTAATAACATTCCAAAGAAACCTAATATGGAACCACTAAAATTAGATATTGAAGAATATAACTTGGGGACTGAAGAAAATCTGAAAATGATAAAGTTATTCGAATCTTTGCCCCCTGACCAAAAACTAAAATATGTTGAACAAATGAGAGAATTCCAGGATGTCTTTGCCTGGAGCTATGAAGACTTGAAATCAAATGACACCGCTATAATTCAGTATGCAATACCTTTGAAAGAAAATCAGAAACCATTCAAACAAAAACTCAAAAGAATTAACCCTGTACTGCTACCATTGATTGAGAAAGAAATCTAAACGTATGTATGAAGCAAGGATAATTGCCCCTATTAAGTTTTAAGAGTGGGTGTCTAATCTAGTACCTACTAGGAAGAAAACTAGGGAAATCAGATTATGTGTTGATTTAAGAAATGTGAATAAGGTTTCTCTGAAGGACAATTACCCTTTACCTAAGATGGATCATATTTTACAAAAGGTAGTAGGTGCTTCCAGGATTTTACTTTTAGATGGATTTTCAGGGTTTAACCAGATTCTGGTTCATCCTAATGACCAAGAAAAAACTGCTTTTACAACACCATGGGGAACATTCATGTGCATCAAAATGCCATTTGGACTTAAAAATGCAGGAGAAACCTTCCAAAGAGCAATGGACATAGCATTTGCAAAAGAAATTCATGATTTTCTTGTTATATATCTGGATGACTTAACACTGTTTTTTCTAAATCAAATCAGCAACATTTGGACCATCTCAAACAAGTATTCTTAAAATGCAGAAAATATGGTATCTCTTTAAATCCAAACAAGTCCTTTTTTGGTCTAGAGGAAGGTAAACCCTTGGGCCATATCATTTCCAAAGATGGCATTCGAATTGATCCTACTAGAATAGAAGTTATTATGTAGATACCTCATCCAAGAAATATCAAAGAACTTCAAGCTTTCTAAGGAAAGATAATTTTTTTGAGAAGATCCATATCTAATTTAGCTGAACTAATTAGATTACTTAATGATATGTTAAAAAAGGATTCAAATATTAAATGGATAGTAGAAGCCAAACAAGCATTTGAAGAAATTAAAATGGCTTTAACTAGAACACTAGTCCTTACCAGTCCAAAATTTGATAGATACTTTGTAATATTTTCATTCACATCAGAACACACTATAGCAGTTGTTTTATTACAAAAGGATGATCAATGATGTGAGAAACCCATAGCATTTTTTAGTAAAGCACTCAAGGATGCATCATTAAAATACAAAATCATGGAGAAACAAGCTTTTGCACTTGTAAAAGCCATTAAAACTTTAGAGCCTATATATTATACCCTCATGTGATAGCCTACGTACCAAATGTTGTTGTCAAAGACATCTTAACTCAGGATGGAATTGAGGGCAAAAGAGGTAAATGGATTGCTACCATATTAGAATACGATATTGAAATAAAACCTACAAAGCTAATAAAAGGACAGGGATTGGCCAAGCTCATGACAGAAACAAATTGTCAAGCGTTGGACATCAATGAACTGGATAACGAACAAGAGATGGAAAACTCCACAAATCAGCCAGGCCTTCTTAGATTCACCTTGGTATGCTGATGTAATTTATGTATTACTAAACCTGCAGGCTCCTCCAGGGTTATCCAGAAAAAAGAAAAGGTTTTTAAAGATGAAAGCTTCAAAGTTTTTTATCTTAGATAATGCTCTTTTTTGGAAAAATCATGAAGGAATTTTATTGAATTGTTTATTAAAAGAGGAAGTTGACAAGGCTCTCCAAGAATTTCATGCAGGAGACTGTGGTGGGCACCTTTACTGGAAATCAACTGCATAAAAGATCCTAAGGGCTGGATTCTATTGGCTAACCTTGTTTGATGATGTAAATAAATTTGTTACTACTTGCCATAAATGTCAAATTTTTGAAGGCAAGAGAAAATTGTTACCCTTACACCTTAAACCAATTTCCACTGAAAAACCCTTCCAACAATGGGGCCTTGACTTCATTGGAGAAATTCATCCTCCTCTTCTGGCCAACACAAATGGATTCGCACTGCCACAGACTATTCAAATGGATAGAAGCCATTCCTTCTAGACAAGCCAATGACACAGTGATCATAGGATTCTTAGAAACCACTATATTGTCTAGATTTCAATGTCCTGATAAAATCATAACTAACAATATTGTTGCCTTCAAATCCAAAAAGATGATAGGTTTCTGTAACAAGTACCACATCACCTTAGGCCATTCCACAACCTATTACCCTCAAGGGAATGGACTGGCTGAATCTTCCAACAAGAGCCTCATTAATATTATTAAAAAATTATTGGAGGAGAATAAGAAAAATTGGCACAAGAAACTGACAAATGCACTATGCGCAGACAGACTCACCACCAAAAAATCCATTGGTACTAGTCCTTATGAATTAGTTTATGGCATGGATACTATATTCCCTTCATCATTAGGAGTTCCTGTAATGAAATTACTTCAATAAGCTCAGGTGGAACCTAATGATATTCAAAGGAGGATAAACCAGACCATCAATCTACAACAGATCAGAGAGGAAGTGTATCAAAGATCCCAGGTGTTGCAGAAGAAGCTCAAAAAGATATTTGATAAAAGAACCAAGGCAGATGACTTCTACCTTGGAGACAAAGTGCTAAGATGGGATTCCAGGAGAGAGGATAAGGGGAAACATGGGAAGTTTGACTTCCTATGGAAAGGACCTTATATTGTATATGCCTTACAAGGAAACAATACATATTATTTGAAAAACTTGGATGGCACAGAAACAGAAGAAGGGCCAGTTAATGGTCGAATGTTGAAACATTACTTTGATCCTACTTATTAATGTATCCTGATTGTTAACATGTGCATACTATATCCTTTGTATTGTTACAGTTTTGATTGGATGGTAACTTGTTGGAGTTGAAGCCCGAAGAGAAGGCCCTAAGATTTAGAAGTGGCATTGTCATACATACAATAAAGCAACGAGCAAAAGAAGATTCCATAGTTTAGTCAAAGTCATTCGGAGGCCATTTGACTTTCCACTAGGAAAAGCCATCCCCAAGTGGAGCCAGTGTTATGCTCCTATACCAATAGGTGTCATATATCATGATTGACTTGATGAGCTATGTAATATGTTCATACCTTTACATGTTGCAAAGGTTTTCCATATTATCAAAAAATAAAAAAATTTAAAAATGTAAAGAGGGTATACCCTAAAAGAAAAATCAAAGGGTGAAAAGAATAAAAAAGATGGTCAAAAAATGAAAGAAAATTAACCCCATCAAAAGAAAGACCAAGGAAAGTGTGCAAGTCTAAAAGCCACTACTTTTTAATCTTGTGTAGTAAACAATTGTGTGCAGCTTATTAACTTATGCCACAATTGATGAACAATCAAACAACTTAAACTTGGCTAGTTCATATTTGAATTTCATGTTTTAGAGATAGAGAATAAAATCTGACCAAACTGTTTAATCTTGGCAGATAAGTAGATAGGTAGAGCGAATAAAAGGAGCTCAACAGTTTAATCTGAGCCCTTGGGTGTAATAAGGCTAGATTTAGATAGATTTCTCCATGTAAAAGAAAAGAAAAGTTTGATAAGGGTTTTCCAGTCTAAGTGCACCCAAATAAAGAAGAAAAAAAGTTAGGTTAAAGTAGGTAGGGTAGGTAGATGATGTTGCATAATTACATGTGATGGATAATGACTCTAAAATGTGTTAATCTTTACTTTCATCACAAGTACAAGGCAGATATTACACTGAAAGCATTTCAAGCAAGGCAAGGTCAAATACTTAACTTCCCCCTTCATTTTTCCTTAAATTCTCACTAATTTCCCCTAAGTACTAAGGCATTCTAAAATTAGAGGGGCTCAGAGCATTTCTCTGACTTCTGGAGGGACCAGACCCTCGGCCCAATAATTTAAAAGCCTAAGTACTTAAAACCATCCATAAGTCATTCATTTATTTTCATAAGTCTTTTCCTAAGTAAAATCATATTTTACTTAGGAAAATTACACAATACCCCATTAAAACCCTTTTCTCATTCAAGCCTAAGTTAAATACACAATTCTAATGCTTTTTACTTGGTGATTTTTCATTACATTACCATATTAACTATTAACTTTTATTATATAACCCCCGCACAAAAATTCGCCCTATACCGTATTATTTAAACTATTAAAAATCCCAAATTTCTATATATCCCGACCCTTTGGTTAAGTTGTAACCATAAATACATTTTAACCGGGATTAACTAGTTAACACGTAACTAGTTAACAACCCTAATCCCACGCTGCATTAATAAGGGATTAATTAACCCTCACGGTGAATTAAGAACCTCCCCGACCTATCATACCACCCCCGATATAATTAATTAAACCTTAATTGTGTTGGGCCCGCCATTGTTATATCCCATCGCATCGTGCCTCCCGTCAGCCGTCCGATCACATCTCCCACATCCAACACCTATCATCGATATCGCGCACCCCTTTGTTACCACGCATTAGCGCGCGATCACAAAGTGGTTTTCACACAGTGTCTCTGCCACATGTTGCAAAATCTATGGAATCGCTAGCTCCCGACTTATTACCGCCCATCCCCAAAAGCGGTATGATATGAAACCGCTTACCACTTTCCCACATACGACAAAAACATCACTTCACTCCCTGTTGATGACATCTGCCCGAAAACCAAAAACCCCCGCTAACCCTTGACTTTGTAAATAAAACAAACAAATGTCATTTTCATTTTTTTATAACGTAAACATGTGCTCCCATGCAAAGAACATCAAGATCGACTGCCCGAGGTTTTCAACCGCCAACATTCTCAAAAAACTTGCATCCTCTGAATGAGGAAAGGAATAAGAAAAGAGACAGGGAAGTAGCTACCCCTACCAGCGGACCCTCAGAGCAGCCTAGTGAAAAAAGGCAAAGGTTAAATCCTCTTTTAACGGAGGAATTCTTTGAAGAGACTACTGATAGTCAAAGGAAGGAAGGAAAAGATAGCCATCAAACATTCCCAGTAGGTGGAACATCTACTAGCTCACAGAGATAGGAGCTAGAGAGACAACAAAGTGCAGAGGTATCATCTTTCAGACCACCAGGAAAGGACACTTCAGATATCAAGAAGACATTTATAGAAATAAAAGCCAGAAATGATCCATTGAGGATTCAGGTTTACAATCAATATTTGAAAATGGCTCCCACTAATCAAAACAGATTGATGTCAGCCTATGACATCAAGGAAGGTAAGATGATAATGATTTATTTCAAACCTAAAGTGCAATAGCCTCAATCAGCAACAGACTATCTCAGAACCAATTTTGAGGTTATGGCAAAGGATATTCATCCTTTGGATCAAATTGAATTGCACAAACAAACTGGAGAGATGATTTATTCTACCTTGACTGGTAAGGCTATGATGGCCCAAAGGCTGGAAAATTCTTTGAATAACACAATTGTCCAACTATAGCTGGAGAAAGCCTCTTCACACGCTAAAGACAACAGGATCAAAACATTAGAAGAATTGATCATTTGGTTGGGTCATGATCCAAAAGATGTGAAGGCTGTAGAAACCTTAATTAAAAAGAAGGATGAAGACATTGTTGCTTTGAGAAAGCAACTGAAATTTCCACCTTCAAGGCACCCACAAACAACTGAAGTTATACAATAAAGAACTGAAGAAGAGCTGATGGACTTAGATCTGAAACTTAATGAGCAGCTAAAGGAAACTGAACAAGAGTTGGAGAAATCATTAAAGGACAAGCAGGGAGAGTCGACCTCTCAGCCTCCCAATGTGATTCCATTATTTTCTACTGCAGTCCCTTACACCCTTGGAACAGCTCTAGCACCTAATGTTCCAGCAGTCATAGCAGAGGCAATAACAGCAACAACAACAGCAGGTACAACACAAGCAGGAATTATAAGTCGTAGCCCAGATGAATTAGTAAAATCAATGGAGGAATTGAAGCCCCAAGTTACAGAGCTGTAAAAGGTAAAAGAACAATATGCTACCTTGGAGCAAAGGTATGATCTCTCAAAGATAAATGTTGCAGAAAGGACAAGGTAAATTAAAGGATTAGAACAGAGAGTAAAATCATTAGAAAAGGATCTCACATTTGATAAACCTTTGACAAAAAATAGGAAAATTCTTTGGGCCAACATCACTCAGTCAATAAATGATGTTTGGCCATCAATCCAAATAATTTTTGAGCAAATTGATTTAGTAAAGGCAGCTCGAGGAGAGGTTCAAAAGACAAGAGCAGAGTTAGGAAATATGCTCGAGGAAGCCACCAGGCTCATACAGTTTTTGAATACCAAGAATAAGTACCAGCTTGAAGAACTGGGCATTCAAGACAGAACAGGGATAATTCTAGAAGTCAAAAGGGTTTTGACTAAAAGGACTTTGATGCAAAGTTTAGAAAGAAGATGCCACGACATGCAGGAAGAAATTAATGCTTTTATGAAGAAATTTGATATTTTGCAGAGTAAAGGGTTTCCTAGTCCTTTAGTGATTAATGACAAATTAATGAGGCATATAGACTATGTGGAGAAATTGAATCAATATGCAGGCAACCAAGCAAGTTCATTAACAAGTGCATCAACATCAAAAGCATTGCCTACAGGTAGAGTTCTCTATGATAGTCTAGAGAACTTATTCTATGTCGAGCATGAAATAAAGCACTTGTTTCCAATTCAGCCTACCTTTTTCAGGTACACCGAAACTAATGAGACCCTAAGGAAACTTCAAAAAACTAGAATACCACCACCAAATTGGCGGGAAGAAATGTTAGATATTTTGTAAATTATCTTTGGTAAAAGGTAAATTTTGGTTATTTACTACAGTCAATAATGGTAAAAAAGATAAACAGAGATCAAGCAGGTCAAACAGAGTATTAGAGAAGGTAAAGAGTAGCAGTGAAAACAGGGCAGCCAACATAGAATTACAAAGAGGACAGCAGTATGCCAAATCATAGGGCCTCCCTCCAGCACATTCATAAGAATAGGAACAACACAACATCAGTTTGCCTTTTCTTCTATCTATGAGACCATCTGTCTTTATTTTTCTTGTAACTTATTGATAGTCATCCTAGAATATATCTCACTTTGTTATGAGATATTTTTTGTAAAGTTTTTGTATAAATACTCCCTCAATGGGAGTATTGAGGGTGGATTCTGAGAAATTTCTATAATACTGATTACTTTGGAATAAAGTGTTGTTGAACAAATTTTGTATGGCTAGCTGGATGAAGAATTAATGCAAATGACTTTTCACAGGATGCATGTGTCAAATAGCAGATCAATAAGTAGTCTATACCTCATGTTTTAAAGTTTTCTTGTTTATTATATCAACTATGTTTCATATCTGATGATAAACGAAAAAGAATAATTTAGAAAGTGCTTGAGTGCAATATATTTTCAATCGTTGTTATTCTCAATGTTTTCCTCTAAACTAGCATATGCAGTGAATTCTTAATTGCTCATGTTTCCTAGTTTAATCATCTTTGATTATTTAATAAAGAATTCTTAATTGCTCTTTATTGGTAATCATTCAAGTTCCCCATTTTGAAATATGTTGAAGGATTCTTAATTGCCCTTCATCCCTTTTGAGTCCATTCCATCTTTTTTAAAGTCTCTATTTGTTCCATGTTTAGCTACCTTGCCCTGTGAAACCATCCCTTGTTGAGAAACCAAATCTTGTTAAGCCATCTTCTTTGACTCCATTAGCCCAATGGCCTAAACTATTCAGTCCTACCCCTCTGCTATTGAATTTCACCACAAAACACAATCAAAACCCCTGAACTTTCATAACTAGCCTAATATCTTTCAAAACAAAGCTAAAACATTAAAGAGAGAGCCTTCTTTGGATATAGATTGGCTAGATTCTGTATCTAAAAGTTGGTTTGTGGTTACCTCAGACCCCTTTCCTCTTCCCAACAACTTCAAGGAAAATATGAGTGATAACAGAACAAATGCTACCATATTAACTTGTTTTACATTGTGGAAGTGTTGTTTCAAGTTATATATTTCATTTCTCAAGTGTCCCATGAGTTTTCACCAACAATCGTTGTTGCGGAGACTCTCTTCACATGCTTCATTTTCCTTTAGTTTAAACAATTCTTGCACTTGTTTCACGTGCATGCATCGAAACTTAGTTAGATTTGCACTCAACATCACACCATCTTTTAGATATGCTTGTTTCCCACTCTCACCTTGGGCAAATCTAGGTCCCTTTGTTCGGATCTCACTGTGCACAGCTAGATCTGCGCAATCTGGAGACTCAAGCCTTTATCTTGGCTTCTGGAATTATGCAGAGCCTAGCCTGGGATGGATCCAACTAAGCATTGTGCAGTCCCAGGAGCCAGTCTCCTAGCTTGGCCACTGAGACTGCGCATTACCCAGGCCTTGGCCTAGAATGAACTATGCATTGTGTAGTTCCAGTCATCAAGCTCCACACTGACTGTTGAGATTTCACAATGCGTAGTTCCCATAGTGAGTCAATCACCTCTATCATTCAAAACTATGCCATCCTTCCCATCATGAGCCTAACTTGCTACCTGATCTTGTCTTGAATATGTTTTTCTTTCTAGCTGACATTTTCTTGCCATGAGTTTCCTCTCAGTCCCACAGGTACAATAGTTGTTGAGAATCTTGCTAATAGTTACATTGAACATGGCATCCAAGAGAGCTGCATCAAAGGAAGCCACCGATAGTAATATTGGAGAAGCAATTGAGTAGATATCAGTTGATCTACCATTATATGTAGATAATAAATTGTTCATTGAGAAGGGAATAAAATTAACATGGTAGCATATCAAAGACCCTCTTGAAGGGGACTTCAAGGCAGACTTGGAAGACCAACAAGTTTATCTTAGCATCTAGTGGTCAGGATTATACAAGGTTGCATGCAGGTACCCTGCCTTCCCATGTGTGGACATCATTTTCTAGATTGTCTAACATACATATGAACAAACCATGACAATGAGTAGTGCTAGTGGGAGAGAGATTGCCACATTCAGGGTAGAGAACTTTCAGCAGATGTATCACTTGCCCGAGCTGGTGAAGTGCATGGAATCACTCTTTTATGCCACCTATATCTATGTGAAGATGAAAGACATTGTCAAGCACTAAGTGAAAGAGCCATCAAATTTTAGATAGAAACCCACCCATGTTTACAAGATGAAGTCCCTCAGGAGGGCTTACCAGTTCTTGATCATATTTTCTTGCCGAATATTTGGTCAAGAGAACATAGAAATCTTTCCTAAAGGGTGGGTGGTCTTACTTGATCAATTAGTGAATGATGAGAGGCCATTCGACTGGTCAGATCTATTGGCTCATATGTTGAAGTCCCATGTGGCTAAGGCTCATAATATTCCCAATAATGAGAAAAAAAGGTTTTACATGTTTGCATATTTACTAGATGTAATATGTGCCCAACAACATTTCCTAGCATGAGCTAGACATGGACACCACAAGAGACTATCATCAAAATCTATCGCAAGTTTCTTTTTTACTGCAGCTATCAAGGAGTGATGGCAAGGCTAACTAAATATTTTATCATCCCATTATACAAGCTTATCTTAGAACAGGATCCACCTTGCATGTCCCACAAAGAAAAGGAGGTGATAGTAAACATTGCAGATTGGTATGCCTCACCAGGTGGCACCTTCATCAGAGTGTTTGGTAGAAAGAAACCTCTGCATGTTTTACCAAGGTATGCCACTGAAAAACTAATCATACAAGAAGTCTCATACCAGCTCGCTACATGTTTGTCAGTAGGACTACATAGGAAGAAGAAAGCGCCATGGCCCACTCTTCCTTTGCAGTTGGGTTATATGATATTAAGAGATTGAAAGATGAAGATGCTGAGGCTAAATACATAGTTAAGTTTGAGTTTGACTGATCCGTATTTAAACAGTAATGCAATAAAATACAGAGATAACCATAAAGACAGATATGCAGTGGAAATAATACCTCAATTCATTACTATAAAATACTGAAATATGCTTACAAACAGAAATGGAAAATAAACCAGCTAGGGCGATGGTAGCTTATCTCTGAGAAGAGATGTGGTAGCTACATGCCTCTGAACTGTCTTACAATGAGGCTCAGAGGCCTATTTATTGTTGAGAAACAATGGAAAACCCTTCACATTCCAAAACCTAACCCTAGAAGATGAAACGCCAAATTGTGGGCCCCGTTTTTGGGTAAGTTGGTACATCAACTTCCCGGGGTCGCGAATTGGTCGTACTATCTCCGTTTGACGTGCATGATAGCCCGTTGGAAAGATCTCTCTGAGGACTACGACGGAAAAGATGATTTTTATTAGAAAAATTGTTGGCGGTAGATTTCCCAAAAAACGTCGTTTAGGGCCTCAAAACGGCTCCAGAAGTTTAGGACCCGAAAAACTGCTAAAAATAGTAAACTGTGCTATAATTAAAGAAACTGAAAAAAACTGTAAGAAGCACTAGAGGGGATCCAAGTGGAATTAGCGGGTGGCCACTAATATCCACCTGGATCATTCCTCCCCCCTTAGGAAGCAATGGTCCCCATTGTGTTGAGTTCCTCCATGAGATGAGGGAACTTCTGCTGCACTTGGTCCCTGGTGAGCCACTTGCCCTGGTGAAGGAGTTGTCCTGCTTTGACAACTCGATACAGTTGGATATTCTCCTGGCGAGTGTGCCTGATCTGTGTGTCCATGATTCGATCAGTTGCAACTTGTTCCATGCAAGCTGGATTTAACTCTGTGGGTGTGAGTTGTTCTGCAATGTCAGACGTGTCTAGTAATGGTGGAAAGTATGGCCGAAGGCGGTCGACATTGAACACCGGGCGTAGGCCAAGGAATGGGGGAGTGCTGAGCTCAAATGCATTATCTCCCATAGCCTTGGTAATGGTGTAAGGGCCATATCGGAGTGGTCTGAGTTTCCGATAGGCTCCGGTAAGGCGTTCCTTTTTCAAATGCAACCAGACTTTGTTGCCCACTTGAAACTTGTGTGGCACCCGATGTTGATCATGTCGCTGCTTGTACTTGGCATTTGATTTGTCCAGAATGTCATGGACCTATTGGCGAATATGTTGGATGTGCTCGATGAAGCTGTTTGCCTTATCTGTTTCGGACTGGACATGAGCAGAATCTGCTTGAGTAGCTGCAAATGGCATGGCCACATCGATGGGACATAGTGGTTGGAATCCCAATCCCACCTGGAAAGGGCTGTGGCTAGTTGAGCTGTGGAGAGCCCGTTTGTAGTTGTGTTGAACATAGGGGAGGCTCTCGTCCCATGTGTGTGGATTCTTTGAGTTGTACATGCGCAGAATGTGTACGATCATCATGTTGATGACCTCAGTCTGGCCATCAGTTTGAGGATGGAAAGTTGTGGACTTAGTGAGTTTGGTGTCCACCATCGACTAGAGGCTAGACCAAAATGTACTGAGGAACCTGTTGTCCCGATCTAAAATGATAGACTGTGGGATCCAAAAGTGTACCCATACTCATTCAAAGAAGAGTTTAGCAGTGGCTTCTGTTGTGATATTCTTCTTGCAGGCCGCCATAATGGCCATCTTCGAGAACCTGTCGACGACCACAAAAACATAGTCATTTCCATGCCTAGTGGAAGGGAGGTCTGACATGTAATCCATGGAGATGGATTCCCAAGTTCGACTATGGGTAGGCAGCGGGTATAGAGGCCTTGCTTCTTGATGGTCGGTTTGGCAATGGCACAAGCAGTGCATGATCTGATGTACTTCCCGACATCTTGTCGAAGATTCGGCCAATAGAAATATTTTTGCAGTACTGCCACGGTTTTTTCGACCCAAAATGCCCAACGGCCCGACTGTAGTGTGCTTCCCAGATCATCTTGGCACGCTCGCTTGAAGGAACACAAAGGTGACCCAGGTGGCATAACAGGTTGTCCTAGAGGTGAAAATCTGGAACATGCTGCCCCTCCAAGAGTGTCTGGTATGTGTGGCCGAATTCCGGGTCGCTTTTGTAGAGCAGTGGCCAATCAGAAGTCTCGTGCCCATAAGAGTTGAGCACGGTGGTTAACGCCATGATCAGTGGTTGACTGAGGCAATCTGCAACATTATTGGTGTTGCCCTTCTTATACTTGATATTCAAATGGAACTGTTGCAGGTATGTGGACCACTTCTTATGGCGATCATTCTGCAATTTCCCTTGGGTCTGTATGAACTGCAGGGGTCGATGGTCCGTGTGGATGACCATTTCCTTCCCCAAACTGAAATTCTTCTATTGTCGGCAGGCCTGCACAATGGAATACATCTTTTTGTGGAGGTAAATCCTCTCTACGGATAGAGACGATCCCTACTAGCCCATACCGGGTCTAGCAACAATCACACAATGCTATCACGCAAGTTCCTAATTGCAAATACAAAGTGGATGGTGAGAACCTACTTGGATTCCAATGCTAGTGTTCGTCGAAGAGATGTCGCCTTCGTTCCTTTGCCTCGGCCGATCACGATCCGCACGATCTCCGTGATAGGATACCTGCACACGCAAAGAACAACACGAAAATAAGCGTAAAATCTAGTAGATGCAATTATATATCAGTCAGAAAAGATATAACTCAACATCAGACATGAGATAATGAGAGTGGAACCATAATGATAGTCATCTATTATTAATAAATAACAAAGAAGAATACAACCATTGTTCTGACGTCAAATCCTCCTTTGGCTGGGTGATCATCTACACAAGTCTTGCAAAGCTTGTTGGGATGGGAAACAAGCCTCTCTCCCTTTGGGTGACAAGAATCTCCTTACTTAGATTTGGCCTTATGGGTGCAAAGAAGGCTCTTGCAGCTTCAAACTCTTAAACTCCTGGAACTATTGTAATTCTAACTAGCTTGCTCAAGACATAGAGGCAAGCTTTTATAGATAGAGAGGGAAAGAGATAGGATCAACCACATTATTCATGGGATTGGCTTTATCACTTGGAAACTTCCATGAAAGGTGGCAAACCACTTTCCCTTCTATAGAGATTCGAAGCCAAACCATCCTAGCTCAACATAGATTCAGTTGGTGAATGGGTTGTAGAGAACCTTCGGGAGTTTGTTGGTTGAAAACTTTACTCAATTCGGTTGGCACGAATGCGACTCTGGGACAGAGCGCCAATGGCACGCCCTTTTAAGAGGATTTCCCTCATTGGTGTGGGCAGTGAACTATGGACCCACGCTAATGCAAAAAGAGTTGTTTTCATGGGTATTTTGCAGGAGATGTCTTCAGGGCATATGAAGCTCATACTTAGAGGAATATGATGCAAGTGGTTTCAGGTCATGTCACTTCTCACAAGTCCCGGAATGAGTCCTCCAGTGTGCGGGTGAGGGGTAACAGGGACGGTGACAAACGGTGACAAATTGCTGTGTAACAGATGCCCCCTAAAGCATGAGGCCCGAGAGAGAGAGGGGTGAAATGCTTTACAAGAACATGTGTGACTGAAAACACGGCCGCCGGAGAACCTGCGTAAGGAAGTACAACTGATATCTCAAGTACATGATATATGTGTGGTATGGGCGCAGCCATCCGTAACAAAGTACATAATAATCTAGATCCAAGGTATGGACGCAGCCATCCGGAGAGGATCAATAAATAGACTCAGGCATGGTCGCAGCCATCTAGTAAATGAGTCATGTAATCACAATAATCCACAAATCGCAGCCTGGATCTCAATAGACAAAATCCAGGGTCTTGCGCTCCGTCTCAACTCGTACAGAGTACAAGTTCAAGCATGCGAATGTATGAGTTGAATTCGAACATGCATGAACATCATCTGATTACCAGTCAATAATGAAAATTGTTAACAGACGCGAGAGGTACCATCAATAATGACAATGTCTCCTTACTTAGATTTGGCCTTATGGGTGCAAAGAAGGCTCTTGCAGCTTCAAACTCTCAAACTCCAGGAACTATTGTAATTCTAACTAGCTTTCTCAAGACATAGAGGCAAGCTTTTATAGATAGAGAGGGAAAGAGATAGGATCAACCACATTATTCATGGGATTAGCTTTATCACTTGGAAACTTCCATGAAAGGTGGCAAACCACTTTCCCTTCTATGGAGATTCGAAGCCAAACCATCCTAGCTCAACATAGATTCAGTTGGTGAATGGGTTGAAGAGAACCTTCAGGAGTTTGGTCGTTGAAAACTTTACTCAATTCGGTTGGCGCGAGTGCGACTCTGGGACAGAGCGCCAATGGCGCGCCCTTTATAGAGTATTTCCCTCATTGGCGTGGGCAGTGAACTGTGAACCCGCGCTAATGTAAAAAGAGTTGTTTTCATGAGGATTTTGTAGGAAATGTCTTCAGGGCAAATGAAGCTCATACTAAGAGGAATATGATGCAAGTGGTTTTAAGTCATGTCACTTCTCACAGGTCCCGGAATGAGTCCTCTAATGTACGGGTGAGGGGTAACAGGGACGGTGACAAATTGTTGTCTAACAGATGCCCCCTAAAGCATGAGGCCCGAGAGAGAGAGGGGTGAAATGCTTTACAAGAACATGCGTGACTGAAAACACGGCCACCGGAGAACCTGCGTAAAGAAGTACAAATGATATCTCAAGTACATGATATATGTGTGGCATGGGCGCAGCCATCCGTAACAGAGTACATAATAATCTAGATCCAAGGTATGGATGCAGCCATCCGGAGAGGATCAATAAATAGACTCAGGCATGGTCGCAGCCATCCAGTAAATGAGTCATGTAATCATAATAATCCACAAATCGCAACCTGGATCCAAATAGACAAAATCCAGGGTCTTGCGCTCCATCTCGACCCGAACAAAGTACAAGTTCAAACATGCGAATACATGAGTTGAAGTCGAACATGTATGAACATCGTCTGATTAGCAGTCAATGATGAAAATTGTTAACAGACGCGAGAGGTACCACCAATAATGACAATGGTCCTCAAGGTACTATAGGTACAATCTACGGCGTGTGAATGAATGAGCTGGCGTCGAACACCCGTAGAATCATTCGATCGGAGGCCAATGATGAAAACCTCTCGTCGAACACGAAGAACCTGCCATTGAGGCATGCAGGCTCCAAGGCACCAAAGGGAGTCTCTAGACCAGCTTCCTGGATAATGAGCTGGAGTCGACAGGAAGTGACCTTGATCAAAGGTGGGCCATAAGGTTTCCCACATCATTGACATGAGACAGAGGAAAGATGTTGTGGTGATTCAGAATTATGTGAGGCATCAGAGGGAGGTTGTATTTTAGCAGAGGTCAACTTCTCTTGAACATATCGGCGGCACGACAGCGGACTTGGCAGTATTTGACATCAAATGAGCAGAGGTCATGGTGACAAGGCAATGAGCAGATGAGAGGTCAAATAGGATAACCCAAACCCACGGAGGCTATTGTGAAACAAGATGAGATGTCCCCACCCAGACACGAATGCAGACCAGTGGCATGTTCAAGGGCGACATACTGCTGACACGACGATGATTATGAATCCATTTTCCCCACCATTTCTGGCGAGTACCCCAGTTATTTTTAACAAGCTTGATGGGGATAGCATATGCTTGTAAGCGTCATTACGACGGAATTCGATGTCATTGAGTTTTAACGAGCCTGACAAAGGAGAAACTCGGTGCCTTTTCCTATTTAGAGAGTCTGAAAAGACAGCAGAAAAGCAAACTCTAGGGGGGTCCTTTTTCGTAAAGTTATTCTCTCGAGCCCGAAAAAGTATAAAACAATGCTCGAAAGAACCACCCGATCATTACGATCGAGGAGTAATTTTCATGAGTAGTGATATCGATCTGAAAAAGTAAAAAAGTAATCAACATCACGTCGTTTTGTAACCATTAACGAACTGAAAACGACAAGGGTCCGACAATCTTTTCGTTTTTTATACGGTCGGAAAAGGGTTTAAAGACGACCGCCTCTTCTTTACTTTTAACGAGTTAAGAGGGATAACTCAGCAATCTTTTCAGTTTTAGCGAGTCAGAAAAGAGCTGAAAGATGACTCCATAGTGACTTTTTCGTGTATTTACCGAGTCCGAAAAGTATAAAATACAACTCGTTTCACCATCGAAGTTGCAAAAAAGGACCTGCCATAGCACCAATAGCAAGCGTAAAATCCATTTTCGACCAAAAATATATTAAAATATTCAAAAAAGAACTCTTTAACCCTAATTACAAGTCAAAAAGTCTATAAATGTGGTGAAAATGTAAAAACAAAATTACTTTTACCTTTTTACCTTGTGCATAGTGGCAGTGGTCCATTTGGAGTGCAAACTTCGAGTAGCGATTACCACCGATCCGGGCAACCATTTGAGATTCTGCCAGTTCCAGGTAAGAGGCACTCTCTTAAGCTTCATTTTCATTCCTGTTTTTATGCATTTTGTTCCTGATTCGAGCCTCCACAAGGGGGATTTCAAAATTTAGGGTTGTGCCCCATTGGCGCGGGTATTCGGCACGGGTCCGCGCCAATGGGGTGATTTACCCAAAGGTGCCGCGCCATTGCGCGACCTAGGTTTTCACTTAAATTTTCCCATCAATTTTGAAATTTGTCCGGTGTATATGCTTACCATGGTTTCATTAATGATTTATTCATCCTTGTGAGTGCAGGAAACATGCAAAAATGCCGGTGGAATGGAAATAACGAGAGCACGATGTCATAGATGCCTTAGCCATCGCAGATGAGGGATGTATGAATGCGCTGAGAGACTGTGGTCTCAAGAAATTCTTTCTCACCTCCTACCTGCGAGCTCAACCAGAGCTATTACAGTTCATAGTGGATGCTTGGGATGTCGATGACCAAGTATTTCGACTACGAGATCAGACCTTAGAGCTGGATGTATCTGATGTGTATTTCATTACTGGGTTGTCACGGAGAGGGTCAATCCCCATTCTGACCGGAAGCAGGCCTTCCGCAGAGAAAATAGTTGAAGTAAAGGCTCGTGTGTGCCTAGAGGCACAATTTGGGAAGAACAGTGCCAAGGTGGATATCGCCACCATCCATGATTTGGTTCTTAAGGTGATACTGTTCACCATCACACGTGCAGCTGGGGTACAGGCGCCCCATGAGGCCATCAAGAACCATCTGTTACTGGCAACAGAATGTCTTAGCCCCAACATTTTTTACTGGGCTACAGCAGTGACTACAAATATCAAGAGGCAGCTTACAAAGTGTAAGCGCGGGGAGGGGTGAAACAGTTCGGATATGGTTCGATTGTGGTATCATTCTTCCTGGAACGATTACCTTTATTCCAGTACTAGGGAGCTGTGGTAGCGGACCCATTACCATGAGAGCCTAGGATGGCTCGTTGGGCAGCATTGATGCCTAGAGGAGGAGGGGGCCAGCATATGTCTTCGCGGCCCGAGTTCTTCATATGGCTTCGCCGCCAGTTGATCGTGGTAGAGGATTGGCCATACGCGGGAACCAACTTCATGGGGGACCCAGACCTCCCATTGCCAGAGGGGGAGGAATGGGAAGAGGAGCTAGGTATGATCTTCTTTTTTTGGTGTTTTATGTATTTCCATTTTTTTTGTCAATACATGCATGTTCTGATGACAATTATATGTATATGCAGATGTGGGCCCAGAGTGTCCAGCCGGTTTTTCTCCTATAGCGAGGAGGAACCAACCTGCAGCTGACCCTCAGGCGAGAGGTGCCGTGGGGGAAGAGCTGGTTCAGAATCTCGAGGGACTTACCCAAGGGATTCCAGGCTATGCTAGATTGGCGGATGTGCCGTTCGCATATCAGAGGCACACGTTGGGGGTGTCGTCCCGCATCCATCATCTATTGAGACACTTGGTGCGCGCGGTGACGTGCTACCATGAGCACCACCATGAGTAGACTCCTAGGTTTCTTTCATGCATATTTTTGAGGGACATGTTGTCCAAGGATGTATCAGAACACGTATTATTTTTTGGGTTTTGTAACGCACACGGTGCAAACATTATGACACACATATATATATACATATGCCTATGGTTTATATGGATCTTTCACATGTGATGATGTGTTATATGCTATGCGAATATTTGACACAAAATGTAATCTAATGTATCAATTGCGTAACAAACGACCCATTTTGAAATGTATTTACACACATGTATATTTTATTTTTACACAAGCTTGAAAACACACATGAAAACTATGCTTGAGAATAAAGGAACGGGCATGCCCCCCAGCATGGTGTCTCAATTCGAGGTACATGCCCCCCAAGCTTCAGTCCATTGAAAATGGAGTGAAGGTTGACATTAGTGTTATTGCGCTCGAATTGCACGAGCTCTTGTTTCATTATTTTAGCGAGGTTGACACAGGTAAAAGAACTTTCCTCGGCCAGATCCAGGTTCATTTTTTAAGGAGCTTGAGACAGGAAAGGAACTATGCTCAGACCAGAACTTCATCATAATGAATAAAAAGTCGGGGCTTCCAAGATTGCCACTCCTGGTGGAAGGGATACATCTTGGAAGTCAGGGCCCAATGCCCCCAGGACACTATGCATGATGGCGGCATCACTGGATCCAGGCATGGGACAGGTGGCCACGTAGTTTATCTGTGGTGGGGTAGATGCAACTGGTGGGTGACAACTAGGAGGGGGCGACAACAGCGCAGGAGGCATCGGGGGACTAACGAACGACATTTGATCGATAGTCACAATTCTTCCATCGTGCGGAAAGCAAACCACACGGAAAAGAGAAGAAATGAGGGCCCCCATGGCATAAACATAGCCGCGACCAAGGAGAAGACTAAAGTCTAAAACACCTTGGGTAACCAAGACGTCTATATAGACGGTTTTGCCCCCCAAAGTAATAGGGAACTTCGGGAGAACTCCTAGAGATGGACAGGCTCCTCCGTCGAAGGCCAACAGATTTTGACTGACTGGCCCAAGCTGCAGGGAACCTAAAGCTTGCCAAGTAGTGTACGGCATAAGACTGACAGACGCCCCTTCATCCAAAACAGTGCCAGGTACTGCCTTAGCACAGGCATTTACTGTGATCTAGAAAGGCATATGGGATGGAAGGCGACCGACGATCAGGCGATTCCAATCAAAGGAAGCGACCAGACTACTTGGTGGGGGAATCGTATGATTGCCCCCATGTGCTAAAGGAACTGAAGGGGAACCTTCGGGTGCAGCTGGGTTAGGAGAGTCATTTCGGGACTCAGGAGAATCTGAAGAGACGAGAAGAACATGGGCGTGATTCTCTTCCGGAACAGAGTGAGCGAGCGGCGGACTCGAGTAGACACTCTTTCCGACCAATGGTTGGTCTGGAACAGGCTGGGGACAGCCGGGTTCGGGAAGAGAGGCCTGGACAAGAGAAGAATTTGAAGCAATCTCTTTATCAGCAGGGGGACGATCTGCAGCTGTGGAAAGACGTTGATAACCAACGGGAAGTTGGGGTGAAGGAGTTGTAAGACTTTCCAAGACAACGGAGGCTTTGTCCATGAGTGGAGAAAGGTGAAGGGGATGATTGCCTTCACAAAGTCTACAGGGGATTTGAATCTTCCCTTTTTCCTTACCATTCCCAACTGATAAGGTAGCATCGTCGTGAGCTTCAGAGGACGATGAGGGGTGGGCCAGATCGCGAGACCATACTTCTAGTACCCGGGGAATGCCAGGACAATCGCGAAGAAGATGGTCCTCCTTGCATAATCGACAAGGAAACTTGACCTTCCGCAGAGGAGCGGAAGGGGGCCTGACTTCAGGTGTACTTGAGGGGGTAGCTACACTTGTAACCTCTCCCTTGGGAGCCTTCTTCTTCTTCGTCTTCTTATTCTTCTTCTTAGCCACCTGGTTACTCGAATCTAGACTTTCACCAGGTGAAGTAGAAGATGAGGATGTAGAAGTGGGCGTAGAAGGGGAGAGATCCACCTTAGAATCAACATGATGTTGTTCAGGTGGAGGGATGGATTGACTAGACGGTGAGACAGTAGGAACCAAAGAGGTTGAGAACAACCAAACCGGCAACCCAACAGTTAACCCTGGGAGGGACAACGTTGCCATATAAGGAGCACCAACATTTCCAAAAGGAGCGAAATGACCAGGGTTCCCGTCAGAGGGGATCCCTGGGTTGGTGAACCCTGGAAAAGTTGCCATCGGGAATGAAAAGAAGCCTACTCAAGCTAACGCAAACAAGATCTAACCGGGTAATGTTTATCGTGGCCAAATGATTTTTAAGACGCAAAGACACAACTTGACCTTTTCATGTTTTAAGAGTCTAGAAAAGGACAAAAAGGTGACCCTAGTCGCCTTCGAATGTTTTATGAGCCCAAAGTGACAAACTGCTCAAGTGAGCCTTTTCATTTAAGGAGTCTGAAAAGGATCAAAAGTGACTACTCTGGAGAAACTAGGCAAAGGGTTTACCAGACAATCCGTAAAACTGCTTATACACCTTGGCAATCATATGAAAACCAAGGACTTCCCGTACTGCAGTCAATCTTCCCGAATGCTGTGTTCGATGCGTTACGGCTTGTAAGGCGGCAGACACGGCTTCCTGTGGATAAAGGATGATAACCTAGTGGGGTCTCCCCTATATACGGGACGGTACGTGGGAGTTCAAGTTCATGCTAGACCACTATCGAGTCACAAAAGGAGGAATCACCCAACCGTAGTGTGAAACAACAGTGACTAGGTTTAACGACGCCGGAGCACGTCTCTAGCCTAGACCTCTAATTAGTGAGCGTTATGTTCCAATGCGTTTTTAATTTCATTCAGTTCATTTTATGGTTGATCTTTAGTTAAGTTTCGATTTCCAGGTCCTACCATATGTGATCTCTCACAATTCCCTAAATGCAAGCTATATGCCAAATAATGTCATTTCGTTCGATGAATACTAACTACGAGAGAGTTGAGAATTTTTCAAACAAAACGACCACAATCAAGAAGCACTCTAATGCAGCTAATGACAAATAAACGAAAATTTTCTTTGTTTTAGATCACTTAATCAATGAAAAGCTTCTAATTTCAATTAACTAATGCAACGCAAAAGAGATTATTCGTTTTTCTTTTTCAATGACAACATGCATTAAACAAATTTTGAGAGATAGTAACACCGAGAAAAAGATCAATTTCACTCAATGAGAACACAATCGAATCCCCAAAACACCAAAACAGTCCTTCAAGAAGAAAGCACAAAGACCTCTGTGAGCTATGTAATCTAAGCCCGAACGAAGCCAAGTGAAACCCAAGCGAAAAAGAAACAAATCACTCGGAAAAAGCTTTAACAACTACTGAGCAAACGCAAAAGTAATCGCAAAGTAGACTGGAAGATCAAAGAACCCAAGACTCCTACAGAAGGCTCGATGCACCAAGCCACTAGATGCCCTAGGGCTAAAAAGTGTAATCGACAGAATAAGGCAAACACCCGAAGGGTGAAGGTCTAAAACTAGTCAAACCAGGATCAAATACACTCCAGTAATTGAAAAAGACACAGCAAGACACAAAATCCAAGCTCAGAGGGCTTAAGGACGAGAAAACTGAAAAGTTGACAGGCCTGGCGCGACTGTCAGGCTGCAACTCGCGCTTTTATAGTATTGGCGCGGGTTGTCTTTGAGAAACTTGCACCAATTGGCGTGACTGTAAGGCTAAAAAGCGTGCTAATCGAGTTGGCTTAGTCAAAAACAAAAGCAAGCGACTCAGGGCTTGAAGACAGTATCTAGGCAAACCAGGAAGCAAGAAACAGCAAGAAATCCAACCCAGAAAGCTATCTAAGCAATCAAAGCAAGAAAAACCAAAGAGACAAGACAAACTCCAAGTTGTTTAGTCCGTAAACCAAACCGGAGATTGACTGAAGTGGCGTTGATCTACTTCGCTAATGCAAAGCAATAGCGTTTCGAAGGCTACCTGGCCGTGCTTCAGGCTCCGTCTAAAGTTTACAAATCAAACAACAAGATCTCCCCAGTGGAGTCGCCAAATTGTTGTGGAGGTAAATCCTCTCTGCGGACAGAGACGATCCCTACTAACCCAGACCGAGTCTAGCAACAATCACACAATGCTATCACGCAAGTTCTTAATTGCAAATACAAAGTGGATGGTGAGAACCTACTTGGATTCCAACGCTAGTGTTCGTCGAAGAAATGTCGCCTTCGTTCCTTTGCCTCGGCCGGTCACGATCCGCATGATCTTCGTGATAGGATACCTGCACATGCAAAGAAAAACACGAAAACAAGCGTAAAATCTAGTAGATGCAATTATATATCAGTCAGAAAAGATATAACTCAACATCAGACATGAGACAATGAGAGTGGAACCATAATGATAGTCATCTATTATTAATAAATAACAAAGAAGAATACAACCATTGTTCTTACGTCAAATCCTCCTTTGGCTGGGTGATCAGCTACACAAGTCTTGCAAAGCTTGTTGGGATGGGAAACAAGCCTCTCTTCCTTTGGGTGACAAGAATCTCCTTACTTATATTTGGCCTTATGGGTGCAAAGAAGGCTCTTGCAGCTTCAAACTCTTAAACTCCAGGAACTATTGTAATTCTAACTAGCTTGCTCAAGACATAGAGGCAAGATTTTATAGATAGAGAGGGAAAGAGATAGGATCAACCACATTATTCATGGGATTGGCTTTATCACTTGGAAACTTCCATGAAAGGTGGAAAACCACTTTCCCTTCTATGGAGATTCGAAGCCAAACCATCCTAGCTCAACATAGATTCAGTTGGTGAATGGGTTGAAGAGAACCTTCGGGAGTTTGTTGGTTGAAAACTTTACTCAATTCGGTTGGCACTAGTGCGACTCTGGGACAGAGCGCCAATGGCGCGCCCTTTTAAGAGGATTTCCCTCATTAGCGCGAGCAGTGAACTATGGACCCACGCTAATGCAAAAAGAGTTGTTTTCATGGGTATTTTGCAGGAGATGTCTTCAGGGCATATGAAGCTCATACTTAGAGGAATATGATGCAAGTGGTTTCAGGTCATGTCACTTCTCACAGGTCCCGGAATGAGTCCTCCAGTGTGCGGGTGAGGGGTAACAGGGACGGTGACAAACGGTGACAAATTGCTGTGTAACACATCTCTTTGTCATAAGTGGGATACTTCCGGACTATGTCTAAAAGTGTCTCACTGTGATATGCCACTGGATGCCCGTGCTGAGTAAGGACTGCCCCAATAGCATAGTCAGAGGCATCTGTCTCGACCTCAAATGGTTGTTGCAAGTCTGGTAATGCAAGAACTGGTGTTGTGCAGAGTCGATCTTTCAACTCTGTGAATGTCTTCTGTTGAGATTCAAACCAAAAAAAAAAAATCTTTCGCTCCTCCCTTGGTGACCTGACTCAAGGGCCAAGTGATATGAGAAAATCCCAACATGAACCTGCGGTAGAAGTTGGCAAGGCCTAGAAAGTTGCGAAGCTCTGTCAGAGTGGTTGGAGATGGCCAATCCCGAATGACTTGGATCTTGGCTGGATCCACATGAACCCCCCATTCATCAATAATGTATCCCAGATACTGAACCTGGGTCATGCCAAAAGTGCATTTCTCCAAATTGGCACATAACTTGTGTTGTCGCAGTGTTTGGAGAACCTGTTGGATGTGGTGGAGGTGCTCTTCCCAAGTCTTTCTAAAGATCAAGATGTCATCCAAGTATACCACTACAAATGAGTTGGTGAATGGCCGCAAGATGTCGTCCATTAGCCTCATGAAGGTTGCAGGAGCATTCGTCAATCCGAAAGGCATAACCAACCATTCGAAAAGGCCCTCCTTGGCTTTGAAGGCAGTCTTCCACACATCGGAGGGTTCGATTGGTACCTGGTGATATCCTGACTTCAAATCGATCTTGCTGAAATATTTTTCCCCCTTTAGTTGGTCCAGGAGGTCATCAATCCATGGGATTGGGTACCTATTACGGACTTTGATCTTGTTCAGCGCCCGATAGTCAATACAGAGTCTCCAAGTCCCATCCTTCTTTTATACCAGCACGATCGGGCTCCCACAGGGTGATGAACTCGGACGGATGTGACCTTTTTGCAGCAGCTCCTGAATCTGCCTCTTGAT
The DNA here is from genome assembly GCA_031772625.1 of Pinus tabuliformis. Lineage (NCBI taxonomy): Eukaryota > Viridiplantae > Streptophyta > Pinopsida > Pinales > Pinaceae > Pinus > Pinus tabuliformis. The sequence goes on from CM062807.1 coordinate 676,248,883, forward strand.
TTCATCGTTCTCCAGAACAGAGCGCCGATAGATTGGTCCATTGGGCAGTGGCGAACCTAGGAGTGCTTGACCTGACAGTGCAGAGGAACCCTTGCGGGGAAGGTGAAGATGTCCTCATACTCCTCCACGACTTTTTCCATCTGTAGTTGTCGTGCGGAAGGGCCCTATCTGGAGGTCGTGGCCACCGTCTTATTCTTTTCTTGAGGGTGTATCATCAGGAAAACAAACTTCCCAGTTTTGGAAATGAGCTTACTGCATTGTTTTGCAGTAACCAAAGAGATGGCGATAGGTGGTGCTACCTCTGGTATCCTGTACAACTTATTTCCCAAAGTAACAATAACAGCACAGGGCCTTGACTCATACACAGCATGTCGCTTCCACAAGTATGGTTGTCCTAATAACACATTACAAACTTCAAGGGGAGCAATGTCACACAATACCTCATCCATGAAGGGCTTGATGTTGTATGGAAGGCGACACTGTTGGCTCACGCGAAGATCCCGTCCTTGGTGCAGCCACCCAATGGTGTATGGTTGTGGATGTGATGTGGTCGGTAAGCCCAGTCGTTTCACAACCTATGTTGAAATGAGGTTCTTTTGGCTCCCGCTATCGACAATGAACTGTAGCGGGGAGCCCTTTACCCACATCTGGGATTTGAAGAGACGCTCCTCCTCCTCTGGATCTTTAGGTTCCTCCTTCTGGATCTTCGTGGTGGCAACGGTGGCGTTGGGCTCTGCATCGATAATCTGCTTCCCTTTGTCATTCCCCTTATCGGGTTCTGACTCAGAGTCAGAAAATGCATCTGATTCTGAAACCTTTAGCTCGGCCACCAGTGATTGCTTGGCCCGACACTCACTTGTGTTGTGAGTGGAGCTCTTATGGAACTCACACCACTTTCCAGTGTCCTTTTTCGGCTTTGCGGCGCTGTTCTTTGCTTGCAGCTTTGGCGGTTTGTCTTGGGCCGCCCCGCCTTGGCTTTGTCCTTTGTTCTGCGGTTTGGGGGCACCTTTCCCTTGTTTCGGATTCGTAGACCCAAAGTCTCGCTTCTTCTGTTTAAACTTTTGCTCGACCTTAACGGCATATCGGTATGTCGTGCCAAGCGAGGAGATGTTTAGGAATTCTATCTCTTCTTGGATGTACTTGTGCAAGCAGCCACGGTATTTGAGTACCAAATGCTGCTCTGTATCCTTGATACCCAACTTTGTGCGAAGGGTATGGAAAATATTGGTAAACTCTGGTACGTCTTGGTCCCTTCCCTGCCGTAGTGTGGTCCACTTTATGTATTGATCCTCATAGCTTCCAACAGGGTAGTACTGCTCCTTGATGGCATCTCGGAATGAATCCCAAGTCGGTGCGACTAAAAATAGTGAGCCTGTACTTTCATCCTTCTGCTCGCAGTAGGTTTCCCACCAATCCTTGACGTGGGGGGCTACTTTGAGAAGAGCAAAAATAATCTTTTCCCGACTGGAAAAATCATGAACAGAAAAATAACCCTCCAGCACATTTAACCATTTATCAACGGCATCTGCGTCTATCTGACCCTCGAATATGGGGATTTCAAAATTAACTTGTACCTTAAATGGTGTGGCGTTTCCAGAGTTGCTGTTGGAAGCCGATGCATCGCCCCTGGGTAGCCGCTGAAGGATTTGGGCAAAGTTGTCCATCATCGCGTTCCTTTGTCACTCGAGGGCTTCTTCGAGCAAGATCTTGATAGGATCTCGTGCCCCCTCGTCTTTCTTTTCATCTGCCATGGGAGGCCGTCGGGATTTGCAAGACTGGTCTTGCAAAGGTTCGACCAGTTCAAGCCCTAACTCCTTATATCCCGACCTCGTTGGGGACATGCAAAGAAAAACAGAGAAGAAAAGCAGACCGCTCTGATACCACTGATCCGGATTTAAACAGGAATGCAATAAAATACAGAGATAACCATAAAGACAGATATGCAGCGGAAATAATACCTCAATTCATTACTATAAAATACTGAAATATGCTTACAAACAGAAATGGAAAATAAACCAGCTAGGGCGATGGTAGCTTATCTCTGAGAAGAGATGTGGTGGCTACATGCCTCTGAACTATCTTACAATGAGGCTCGGAGGCCTATTTATTGTTGAGAAACAATGGAAAACCCTTCACATTCCAAAACCTAACCCTAGAAGATGAAACGCCAAATTGTTGGCCCCGTTTTTGGGTAAGTTGGTACATCAACTTCCCGGGGTCACGAATTGGTCATACTATCTCTGTTTGACGTGCATGATAGCCCGTTGGAAAGATCTCTCCGAGGACTACGACGGAAAAGATGATTTTTATTAGAAAAATCGTTGGCAGTAGATTTCCCAAAAAACGTTGTTTAGGGCCTCAAAACGGCTCCGAAAGTTTAGGACCCGAAAAAACTGCTAAAAATAGTAAAGTGTGCTATAATTAGAGAAACTGAAAAAAACTGTAAGAAGCACTAGAGGGGATCCAAATGGAATTAGCGGGTGGCCACTAATATCCACCTGGATCATTGACACCAAAGACTTTAATATGTACGATCCCCATGGTATTTGTAAGGACCATTGTATGTGAGTGTACTTTCCATGGATCCATAGGACATTTCATTAGCTAGAGGAGGATCCTTGGAGGTACTTCTACAGTGCCTCCAAGCTCAATGAGCTGGTCAGTTTAGCAATAACTTGGAAGGCTGCTCTATAGACAACAACAAATATAGAAGCAATAAAAACAACAGTAGAATGCAACAATCCAGTGCAGGACAAGGGAAATAGGAATATTGCTGAAAATCCAGAGGCAAAGCAAAGCTGTAAAATGAAGGCAAATCCAATCGTGGAGAAGGAAAATTTGATAGCAGAAGTAAAGAGGGAGTAACAGATGAAGAGAGCGGAGTGAATGAAGAGAGAAAAGTAGAGGTTGCATGAAGCAGAACTGAAGCTGCAAGAGATGGAGAAGAAGTTGATGGAAGAAAAGGAGTTGATGAGGAGAGAATGAGAAGAGAAGCAGAAATAGGAAGAAGAAAAAAGGAAAGGTGCAATGATAGAGAAAACAACACCGATATAGGTTGATGAGTTAGAATAGCCAACAGTTGAGGAAGATGGTGAATAGATACAGGATCAGGAGCTTTCTCAGTAGATTAAGCAATTAATTGAAGCGATAGACATGGATTTGAAACAGGAGACACAACGAGAAGACACTAACCTCATGCTGAAAGCACCATAGGTCATCCTTCAGTCTTCACCACCTCCAATATTAGAATCCATCCCAAGAAAGTGGGAGATGTTTTTATCCTTGATGATGATCTAAATATGTGTACAATCTATCATTTGATGAGTTGTAGAAAAAGATTGTTTAGGTGTGGATGAAGAAATTTCCAAATGATCACCCATCACCTGCATTGATCAAGGAAAGAGTGATAGTGTCAGACACCAGGAAGTATCCAAATTCCCTTGCAGAAGCTAGCTTGGCCTATGCAATAGCAATAAGATCAAATATTAAGCACCTGATGACTGAGAATGAGCACCCCCCTTCAAGTGACGACGAAGGGACAATGTTGACTATGCCACGAAGTTTTGTTCAGTTAATTACCCAGGGTATTCCAAGGATCCCTCATGCATCCACTCCACTTCCAAATCCACCTCCACCTCATACACCTTCACCTACACCTCCAGCTCTACCTCCACCATTCAATATGGTGAACATGATGAAGATGTCGATTTTTAAAGGAACAGGTACTGAAGATCCAAAACAGTTTTGGTTTGTCGAAAATGTTATTTGGACTGTGCAACAGATTACCAGTGACAATATTAAGAAAGCGTAGTTGGTTATAGCCTTACAGGACTGCACATTAACGAGGTATATCAAGTATTACACTGATAACCCCAACGCGTCATTGAGAGATACCCAGCTAGCTTTGAATAAGGAGTTTGGTAGGCCTAAGTTAGAGGCGCAATCAGTAATTGAATATAAGGAGATCCGAATGAAAGTTGATGAGATGCCTTAGGACATTGATTAGAGGTTGTATTGCTAGATCAGGCGGGCTAATATGAAAATATCAGATACCAAGCATCGTGACTAGTTTATAGCATCGTTGTTGCCGCATTTAAGAATACCTATGTCACAACAGAAGATAGAAACGCAAGAAAAATCCTTGGAGATCTCAATGAGGCTGTGCGCATCACCTATTTCTGGATACAAACCTTGGGGTGCAACAGATTCAGTCATAGCTGGAGAGCCTGCACTTGGAGTTACATAGCCTGAAGAAAGGGAGGGAAATTCAGCCGGAGGTGTGCGCTGAGATCTGGTGTCTAAAATGTAAAAGCCATGGAAATGATAAGGATCATTGCCAGGTCTTTAAGAATTATATTATAGGGGGAGCACCTATACCCCTTAAACCAGAGACTAATATTAGGATGAGCATGGGATTTGCGCTATGGTGTGCTATTTGTCAGGTTACAGGACAACATGATATTGATAACTTCCATTTGTTGCAAAAAAATTTACAAAATCCTCGACAATTATTTCGCAAATTTTTTAAGTCAGTAGGGCACGATGAATGCCATTGTAGAAGTTATGAGTTGATGATGGGTAGGACCCCTACCTATATGATGTAGGTAGAAACCTAGCCTCCAGATCAAGGTGTAGGAGCAGCACGAGGAGGATTCCAAGATTGAGGACAAGGAAGAGGCGCTAGACCAGGTCGAGGGCGTGGGCAGGTCATCTGCTATAACTGTGGCGAAGCAGGGTACTTCGCGTGAGATTGTACAAATTCCATGCATCCATCTTGTCAGTATTTTTGACAGTTTAACCATGTCATAGAGGAGTGTCCAGTCTTGTTGGAAAAAATGTAAGATAAAATGGCACAGCCGCAGCAGACTATGCAGAACATTCAAATGATAAGGGTTGAACCCTGCGAAGAGGATCAAAATGTGGATATCATGCTAAGAAGTGGAATAACGACTCATGAGGATAAATGAAAGTAGCTAGAAGAATATGGATGGGTGCACAAGGCTGCTAAGAAGGAAGCAACTTTTGATCTCAATCGGACTAAGGAGACCTTCATGGAGGCTAAGAAGAACTTCGCTAAGGCATCTACCTCAAGAAGCCAGGAAAAAGCACCCAAGATAAGCACGACGCAAGAAGTCAATCCTTCAGTGCTAGCTATGTTTTTGGAGACTTTCATGAAGCTATTACGTGACTAGAAAGTAGTAGAAGGGTTGCAAGATTTAAACGACAAGTTCACACCTAAGGAAAAGACTCCCACTAAACAACGCATAGTCAGAAGGATTGCTAAGCATAAAGCACAAACGAGGTGTGAGATGAGGCTAACCGCACAGATAGGTGAATATGAGATGGATCAAGTAATCTTGGATCTAGGATCGGATGCAAATGTCTTGCCTAAGAATATGTTGAAAAGAATGGGGCAACCTGCACTGCAGTGGTCTCCTATTCAATTATGTATGGCAAACCAACAAAAAATGATTCCAATGGGACGCTTACATGGTGTAACAGTGGACATTGAGGGAGCGAGCACGTTGGCTGACTTCGAGGTCATCGAAATAGTGCATGACACTAATCCCTACCTTGCGCTACTAGGGATTGAATGGGCTATTGATATGAATGGGATAATCAACTTGAAGAAGTGGACAATGTCCTTTGAAAGGATGTCGCTCAGGGTTAAAGTGCCACTAGACCCTGCAGAGGGAGCGTGGTATACTGAACCTATATATGACTATTAGAAAATTATGATGACCTAGATTAGATATACAAGATAATAATGTCATATGAGGATTGGATCAATCCTATAGTCGATGGACGAATTGCATGGGACAAGGACAACTCCTGCACCTCAAATTCTGATGAAGAGCTTGGGAATTGGCAGAATAGGCTGCATGAAGTATCTACACTCCGTTGTAACATGATGACCAAGTCACTGAGGTGTCTCTTGGCTGAGGTAAGGGATCTTCCATGTTACGATGGTTTGATTGATGTGGAACTGTTTCTGGATGAATTTGAAAAGGAAGTACCGGAAGAACATTGATTCCAAGCATTATAATTAGCATTGTGTGCTACGCCTACCGTTGGTGGGGTACGCACAAGGAGAAATTTAGTGGATGGAAAGAATACTAAAGAATGATGAAGTTAAGGTTTAGCTATGCTAATACTAGGATGACAGAAAAATACAGTAGGAAGGATGATCTGCGTGATCATTTAGCATGATGAGCTAAGGCCTGGGAAACAAAACCACAACCAGAGTGGGTGCATATATTTTGCCATACACTAGATACAATCCCAATGAACTGGTATTTAGAGATGGAGCTTCGCCACAGAACGATTGAATGGGATGTTTTAAAAGAAATTTTCCTATTAACTTTCAGCTTTGAGGATGGCTTTGAGAGTATTGATGAAGCGTTGCAAGAAATAAAATCATCTATATTTAGAATACCAAAGGAACTAGTAGAATGAACTCATCTAGATTGGAGTACACAGCTGCACCATGCACTGGAATGCTAGAATGTGACTGCTGAAGAAGAGGATGACCCGCGGAATATTACCATCCCTGAGACCGAGGGACAGTGCAAAGTCGAAGGTGATGAACCTGGATATATCAGAACCTTTGAAAACTCGACAAGTAAAGATCGAATCTGAAGAAGAACCTAAGTCCATGAATATAGGAGACTATTGGGACAATGATAAGGTTGATAAGGTACCTGAGCTACTTCACGAATACCAAGAATTATTTCCCACAAAGATTTCATAATTTTAAAGGGATTGTAGGTGACTTAGGCATTATGAAGATTACATTGAAACCAGACTTGAAGCCAATTAAGTAGCGACCTTATCGACTGAATCCAAAGTATAAGGAGAAGGCGCACCTGAAACTGGATAAGATGATGGAAGATGGTATTATTGAACTTGTCGAATAATCAGATTGGGTAAGCCCAATGGTAGTCCAAGAAAAGGAATAGAAGGGTGAAATCCTCTTATGTGTATATCTAAGGAAGTTGAATGATACATGTGTGCATGACCCGTTTCCGACACCATTTACTAATGAAGTATTAGAGAATGTTGGCAAATAGGAGGCATATTTTCTCACTGATGGTTTTTTTGGTTATCACCAAATAAAGATCATGCTGGAGGATCGAAGCAAAACAACCTTCGCGACTGAATGGGGGTGCTTCCAATATATATTTATGGCATTCATATTGAAGAACAAACCTACAATATTTTCCTGGGTAGTGATCATGGCATTCAAGGAATTTATTCATAAGTTATTGGAAGTATATTTCGATGACTAGACCATGTTTGGGTTACTAAAACAACATGTTGCGAGTCTGCGCCTCATGCTGGATACATTTCAAAGGTATCAGATCTTTTTGAACTTAAAGAAATGTATATTCTATGTGCCTTTTGGGATTTTTCTTGGGCATGTTGTATGTAAGCAGGGATTGATGGTGGACCCTATGAAGATCGCAATAATTTTGAATTTGGAACCTCCTAGGAATGTGAAACAACTGCGCGTGACATTGGGACACACTGGGTACTACAGGAAGTTTATTAAAGCATATGCCCAGATCACCCTGCCGATGGAAAAGTTGTTAAATAAGGATGTGATGTTCTATTGGGATGAATATTGTTAGTGCAGCCTAGATGTTTTGAAGGAGAAGATGGTGACAATGCCTATCTTGGTGTTTCTCGACTGGAAAAAGGAGTTTCATGTCCATGTTTATGCTTCCTGCATTATGTTAGGAGAAATATTAACACAGGCAGGAGAGGGTTATATTGATCATCTGATAGCTTTTGCAAGTAGAAAACTATCCAAAGCTAAGAAGAATTACTCCACTACAGAGCGTGAGTGGTTGGAAATGGTCTACGCATTGTAGAAATTCAGTCATTACTTGTTGGGTGGACACTTCAAAATGTATACAGATCACTAGATGTTGAAGTACTTGGTCAATAACCCTGTGTTCGGGGGGAAGATATGTCGATGGTTGCTATTGTTCCAAGAGTATGACTTCGAGGTGATTGTGAAGCCTAGAAGAATGAATACAGGCCCGAACCATCTATCAAGGATTGAAAGAGGAGAAGAACCCAGTAGCTTAGAGGAAGGATTGTCGGACATGTATATCTTTGTGGTGCATGTCGCAGATGACAATTTTTCCGATATTATTCAGTTCTTAATGACGGGAACAACTCTGAAAGGATATTCCACTCAACAAAAGAAAGAGTTAGTAGTTCGCACTACATATTTTTCAGTAAATCCAGGTCATTTATATAAAATGGGAATGGATGAGATACTGCGTAGGTATGTTCTATAATTTGAACACACTTGTATCCTAGTTGAAGGTCATGGAGGAGTGTCAGGAGGCCAATGTACAGGGAAAGTGACCGCGCAGAAGATTTTACGAATTGAATTATGGTGGCCTACATTACAAAAGGATTCTAAGGCATACTGTAGGGTGTGCAATGCTTGCCAGAGGACAGGGAAGCCTTCGTGAAGGGACGAATTTCCTTTAAATCCCCAAGTCTCATTGCAAGTATTTGAGAAATGGGCCATTGATTTTATGGGTCCCATACAACCACTAGGAAAGATGACGAGCGTGGTATATCATTACTGCAACTGAGTATTTGACCAGATGGGAAGAAGCGCAGCTAGTGAAATATTGTATAACAGCCACTATCGTGAAGTTTTTATTTCAATATGTTTTAACTAGGTTTAGCTTTCCTAAGATATTGAAGAGTGATAGGGGTACCCATTTCTTGGATAAGACTATCAGCGCGATGTTTGAGGAATTCCAGTATATCATCAAAAGAGTACGCCCTATCACCCGTAGGCGAATGGAATAGTGGAGGCTTTTAACATGATTTTGGAGAATGCATTGATGAAGGTCTACAACACACAGAGGACCAATTGGGACATGCGTGTATTTACTATGTTATGGGCTTATAGGATGACTTGTAGAAATTTAACTCACCAAACTTCATTCAAGTTGGTCTATGGGACTGAAGCAATAAAGTCGATGGAGTATATTGTGCCAATTTTACGGATTAAATCCTTGATCAACATGGTGGATTGTGGGACCTTGGAGGAATGACTCACGAAGTTGATGGAGTTAGAAGAATACTACTTTCTTGTCGGATTTCATCAGCAAGTGCAAAAGAAGTGTGAGAAAGCATGGAATGATAGGCATATTAAGTTTCACACATTTAAGGTGGGTGACTTAGTGTTGTTATATGATATCAAGTTTACCAAAATTCCAGGAAATTTTCAAATGCATGGTGGCGCAGTTTAGCTCTCAAAGATAAATGGGGAACCATTCCCTCGCGAGTGAATGGAAGTAGGCTAAAGTTGTACACAGGGGACCCTGCCCCTGTATAATGACTATACGGTAGCAAGACAATCTCAGTAATCTAGGCAATTGTAAGGGATTGTAGGACTATAAACTACGCTGTCTGACGAGGTGAAGAACATGGTAGGAGGGTTGTGAAATGAATGACAGGAATGAGCTGCGCCATGGAAGACGATGTCATGCAGATGGGTCCAAATGTAGCCGTTGAGGCTACTATTCATGATTTGATGGTCGAAAATCAATTAAGAGGAGTGGGTAGGTGTTATTTATGGCAAAAATCTTTGTAGATTTGCTGCCAAAGAGGAATTCATTATCATATTTTGGGGGGAACGGTCAGCTTTGAATTCAAAAATCCCTATAAGTCTTGCATGTTGGAGCACCGAATAACACTTTGCATTCTGAGACATTTTTTGGTGATTTTCTCTCTGAAGTTTATGAGTCATCAACTTTGGGAGGAATTCATGGCAATTCCAGCATTTTCTACCCTACCTATGTGGAATCAGAATGTTAGGGTCCCACCCTAACCCCCTTATTTATGTCATGGGATCACTTCATAGTCAAGAGTCAATAAAGCCCATATTAATATTTGTAAGTGGTTAACCCGCAATTAATGACGGGACCACAGTTAGTTGCAAATAGGCGGTAGTATTAGATAGATGGTAAATGGGCGGTAGTATTAGATAGATGGTATTAATAAAACCCATGGTATTGGCCCGTGGTATTGCATGTATGAGTCATATATAAAGGATAGAGACTCCCTGCGAGGAGTATCGTGTCTTGTTTTGTAATCGAGCTCTGCTCTATTGGATGTTGCCCCCTCGAAGAGGCCTGTGAACATTTCTCTCTGAATAATAAAATCATTGCTATTCTATGTTCTGAGTATATTTTCTTCGCATATTCTATGTTTGGGTATTACTTTGTAGGTTAAGAGCATAACAAGTGGTATCAGAGCACTTTCCAGGGCTCGGTGGGATCTCCAATTTTTAGCAAAAATTTTCTGGCTAGAGACGTGTTCTGGCGTCTTTAAACCACGAGATCCGTCGTTAAGCGCATAAACCTGCGGATTTGGGGAGGCATGCACGCAGGAAATACAAGATGTGGTCATGTCTGTTGGACTCCCTTGTAACCCCTGTGGGTACCCCTTCGAGTAGTAGCGCATTAGACAGAACCGCGCACGGACTGTCTTCCACGTACCCTCTGGGTATATAGGAAGCCCCCTAGCTCCCTTGAAACCTCGCCATAGATAAACCTTCGGCCGTCTTGTGGCTACAGTACACCGAGAACAGCACTCGGAGAGATTACTCGCCCGTACGATAGGGTAGTCGGGTTGTACGGCTAAGGGTACGGTCGACCCTCCTTAGTTAGAGCCTTGAAACATTGGGCCAAGTACTACTGTCAGACCCTTATGTATATTGCGATCTATAGCACCTGACACTCCTCAAGACCATAGTTCCCTTTCTATCGAGGGATCAGACATCATCTATTCCAGATCAGCAAGTGCAACAGCAGCAGACATCAGTCCCGCAGCTCCATCAGATCAGCAGCAGTAGTTGTTCCACCATTCAGATCTCTCATATCCACCAGATCGGAGTAGTTGTGAAGGATTCCTGTACCTGGATATACTTTTCGCAGGACTTTTGGCGGCATTGACATTTTGAGGATTTGGCGACTGCAGTATTGATCAGGAAGGAGTAAAACTCCGTTAGGAGTAGATCTTCCGGGGCACTTATTGGTGATCTAGCCCATCAGAATCAGGACGACGAGTTGAGCACGGTGGTACCATTCAATTTCTTAGTAAAAAAATTTTAGGCGGTCCCAATTTTTCATTAGGTTGGTGTATGGTAGAAACTCGCGCTCAAGCGATGGCCAATGAAAGGATAGACAAAATTGAAGACCATGTGAACTCCCTCCAAACTGCGGTGAAGGATATCCAACTTGAGCTTAAAGGAATAAGTCTCCAGATACATGATGCACTCTCGAAGGGCAAGGAGCCAACCCACGAGGAGGCGTATAATGGCCATGAATACCATGAGGGTGAGTCTAGCCACTCTCCGCACGTCTGGCACACCCATCCACCACCCAGTCAGCGACCTCCCAAGTTGGATATGCATAAATTTGATGGTTCTCACACGTCCGCATGGCTAGCACAAATGGAGCAGTATTTCCAATTGAATCATATCATAGATGAGGGGACTAAGCTTATGGTGGGCACCATGTACTTGGACAATGAACGATGGCAATGGAAGGAATGGCATCAGCGTTGCAATGGACATTTTCAGAATTGGGCCCAATTTGCCAAAGCTCTTCGAAATCGCTTTGAACAGGAAGACTCTTTTTTGGGGCGTCTCACTAAGCTCCGACAGACGGGTACAGTGGAGGAATATATTACTACTTTTGAAGCCTTAGCCTTCCGCACTAAGGGTCTCACAGATGAGTTCTACATGGAATGCTTTATCAGCAATCTTAAAGAAGCCATCAAAGCTCAGGTTCTACTCCACCACCCTCCCACATGGACAGAGGCTTGCCAGGTAGCTCGTAAGGTGGAACGTGCATTAACAGCCCAATCCAGCCGCCCCAACTTCCTCGCTAAAGGTCGTCCCTCACAGGCTCCCAACAAGACTCAGACACTTAAGATTCAAAAGGTGTCACCTGCGGAAATGGCCGAAAGAAGGAAGCAAGGACTATGTTACTACTGTGATGAAAAATATTCCCCGGGTCATAAATGCAAAGAGCCCAAGTTTTTTCAAATAGATGCCACTGACTACAGCTCCACCGAGGAAGATCCATCACTTGAGGAATCGGAGGCGATTGAAGAAGATAACCAAAAGGAGATTGTATCTGATGAACCAATTATTTCGCTAAATGCATTGGTAGGAATTTCTTCCCCTCAAACTCTCAAAATCAGGGGTTTTCTTAAACATCGCCTAGTAGTAGTCTTGATTGATAGTGGAAGTACCCATAATTTCATCCATCAAAAGATCGCTGAAGCAGCACATTGTTTTGTCCGGGCAGTTTCTAACTTCCAAGTCCAGATTGCAGATGGGGGCACAATGAAATGTGAAGGTCGTTGTGAAAATGTCAAACTTCAAATGGGGGATTATCAATTGAAAACCCACATGTTTGCAATACACATGGGGGGTTGCGACATTGTCCTAGGCGCGGAATGGCTCCGCACTCTTGGGCCAATCACAATGGATTTCCAGGAGTTATATATGAGTTTTAAGTAGAACAACTCCACACATACCCTCCGTGGACTACAAGCGGGAGCCCCCTCTATCATCAGCTCGCATAGGATGGAAAAATTGTTAAAAAAGGGCCATCATGGAGTGGTAGCTCAATTTAATGCCATCCAGGTAGTCGACACCATGTCTCTGCCAATTCATCCTGAGATGCAACAGATTTTAAATAAACATCGGACAGTCTTTGACAAGCCTCATGAGCTTCCACCCTCGTGAGGGGAACATGATCATAGCATCACATTGGTTCCAGGGGCCCAACCCCCAAATGTGCAGCCATACAGATATCCATTCACCCAAAAGAATGAAATAGAAAAAATCATCAAGGAATTGTTGGAAGCAGGTGTCATTCGTCCCAGCATTAGTCCTTATTCATCCCCAGTGGTCATGGTCCTCAAGAAAGATGGGGAGTGGCGGATGTGTCCCGACTTCAGGGCCCTCAATAAGTTGACGGTCAAAGATAAATTTCCCATCCCGGTGGTTGACGATTTGCTGGACGAACTCAATGGGGCTCAATTCTTCAGTAAGTTGGATCTTCGCTCAGGCTACCACCAAATTCGCATGAAGGAAGTCGACATTCCCAAGACGGCTTTCAGAACTCATGAAGGCCATTATGAGTTCCTGGTCATGCCATTTGGTCTCTGTAATGCCCCCTCTACTTTTCAGAGCCTTATGAATCACCTCCTCAAACCATATCTCAGAAAATTTGTCTTTGTCTTCTTCGATGCATCCTCATCTATAGTGGCACTTGGGCGGCACATCTTCAGCATGTAGATCTACTCTTGCAACTGCTCCGCACGCATAAATTATTTGTCAAGATGTCTAAGTGTTCGTTTGGCATGGAAGAAGTTGAGTATTTGAGCCACATTGTGGGGCGTGAAGGTGTCAAGGTGGACCCCAAAAAGATCCAGGCAATGCAAGAATGGCCTCAACCTAAGACCTTGAAAAGCTTGAGAGGATTTCTGGGTCTCACAGGTTATTATCGTAAATTTGTCCGCAACTATGGCCGTATAGCGAAGCCCCTAACTCAACTCCTAAAGAAAAATTCCTTCTTCTGGAACGAGGAAGCACAACAGGCATTACCACTCTCAAAACCGCCATGCGTTCCACTCCCGTCTTAGCACTACCTGACTTCACCAAATCCTTTGTCATTGAATGTGATGCTTCGAGTACAGGTATTGGAGCGGTCTTAATGCAAGAAGGGCGACCATTGGCCTTCACCAGCCAACAACTAAGTGGGAGGAATCTAGGCCAATCTACCTACGAGAAGGAAATGATGGCCATCTTACATGGAGTCGAGACCTGGCGACCTTACTTGTTGGGGCGACGTTTCCAAATCCGCACAGATCATCACAGTCTTAAATATTTTTTGGAGCAACGCCTATCTTCCCCACAACAAAATAAATGGTTAGCCAAAATGCTGGGATATGATTATGAGATCATTTACAAGAAAGGGAAAGACAACCGTGTAGCAGATGCATTGTCGCGCCAATTTGAGGAGGAAAGTACTCTGCTCGCAATTTCCCTCCCCATTCCAGACTGGATTGAAGAGGCTCGCAGGGAATGGTTTTCACATCCCGGGCTCTCCCAACTCATTTCTCAATTGTAGGTAGATCCTAATTCCAGCAAGGGCTACTCGTGGCAGAATGATATTCTTCGCTACAAGGACAGAGTCGTAATATCACTAACATCCACCCTCAAAAGTCGCATTTTGGCACAATTTCATTCATCTCCCATTGCAGGACATTCGGGCTTTCAGAAGACGTATGCTCGCACCAGAAGATCATTTTTTTGGACCGGCATGAAATAGGACATCCTTACTTTCGTAGCAGAATGTGACGTCTGTCAACGCCACAAAGGGGAAACCGTCAACACACCAGGCACATTACAACCATTGCCCATTCCGGCGTCAATTTGGACGGAGGTCTCCATGGATTTCATTACAGGTCTTCCAAAGTCTGGGAACAAGTCAGTCATCATGGTGGTTGTGGACCGACTGTCGAAGTATGCTCATTTCTGCGCCCTACCCCAACCGTTTACACCAACTTTGGTTGCTCAAACTTTCATGGATCAGATCTTCAAATTGCATGGCATGCCCACTTCTATTGTGTCCGACTGTGACCTGATCTTCACCAGTAATTTTTGGCAGGATCTCTTCAGAATACAAGGCACTCAACTCAAACTCAGTACTTCATATCATCCGCAAACAGATGGTCAAACCGAAGCCGTCAACAAATGTCTAGAAACCTACCTTAGGTGTTTCACTTCAAAAAAGCAACACCTTTGGGTACAGTGATTACCTCTGGCTGAATGGTGGTATAACACCAACTATCATGCCACCACCAAAATGACTCCCTATGAAGCAGTCTATGGTCAACTTCCGCCTTCCCCTACTTCTTATCTCACGGGGTGCTCCAAAGTACAAGCCGTGGATCAACTCCTACAACACCGCGCAACCATGCTCGCCCATCTGCGCGAGAATCTTCATCAAGCTCAGAACCGTATGAAGCAACAGGCTGACCAACATCGCTCAGAGCGCCAATTTCAAGAAGGGGATCAGGTCTTTTTGAGGCTGCAAACATATAAGCAAACATCACTCAAAGACAAGGGTTGTCAAAAGCTCTCTCCAAAATTCTACGGACCATACCAAGTACTTCAGCGCATTGGAGAAGTGGCTTACAAGTTGGCTTTGCCACCTACAGCAAAAATCCACCCAGTTTTCCATGTATCGTGCCTCAAGAAAGTGATTGGGAACAATTGCCGAGTTCAAACCAGTCTACCTGAATTGGACGAAGAAGGGTCAATCTGGCTTCAACCTGAACAGGTTCTAGACACACGAGACAAGCACCTGCGCGGCCGCATGATTAAGGAGGTCCTCGTCAAATGGAAAGACACCTCTCCGGAAGATGCAACTTGGGAACCAGCCACTATTCTTCAGCAGTTTCCGCAGCTTCAGCCTTGAGGACAAGGCTAGTCTTAAGGGGGAGGGCATGTTAGGGTCCCACCCTAACCCCCTTATTTATGTCATGGGATCACGTCATAGTCAAGAGTCAATAAAGCCCATATTAATATTTGTAAGTGGTTAACCCGCAATTAATGACGGGACCACAGTTAGTTGCAAATGGGCGATAGTATTAGATAGATGGTAAATGGGCGGTAGTATTAGATAGATGGTATTAATAAAACCCACGGTATTGGCCCGTGGTATTGCATGTATGAGTCATATATAAAGGATAGAGACTCCCTGCGAGGAGTATCGTGTCTTGTTTTGTAATCGAGCTCTGCTCTATTGGAGGTTGCCCCCTCGAAGAGGCCTGTGAACATTTCTCTCTGAATAATAAAATCATTGCTATTCTGTGTTCTGGGTATATTTTCTTCGCATATTCTATGTTTGGGTATTACTTTGCAGGTTAAGAGCATAACACAGAAGGTTATTCTTTAGCAAATTTTTGCCACCAACCCTGCCGAAGCCGTGAGTTATGAAGCTATTGTGTCTAGCACACCGAGCCTTGAGATTTCGAGTATGGAAGCTTCAACCACTATTCCTACCGCGCTGAGATTTCCAAGGCCACAACAATCCGCCACAAAAGAGAAACAACTACCACAAAGGAGAACTAGAAGAAGTCGATGCCAGTGAGAATGTCAGCGAGGAAGAATTTGGAGGTGCAACACAAGGAGAAAAATCACAAACAACCGAAAAAAGTGGTGGATTTAGAAGAGGAGGAATACCAAGGTGTCAAAGAAGTTGATGATGAAGAGATCGAGCATATCTCAAGGCTTCTTGAGTATATCCCTCCATGAAAGGGAAGAACCAAAGTAACCAAGGATCCCGATTCTGGGAAATTCACTGTGTCGACAACCCTACTGCTTGAGCAGGTCAAATTTGAAGGTCCTAGGTTAGCGCGTATTCCAGCACTGAAAATGGAGGAATGGGACCTTGTGAAACATGAGACGTTCTCGCATTTAGCAACCCACAAATATATGACAATTATATATTATGAGGAAATAGGGGTTACGACATTGGAGTGCATGAAGTGGGTCCATGGTGTCGAGCAGGTGGGGCTGCTGAACATGCTCTTAGTGCCACACTATCATCTCTCAATTATCAACACGGTGTGTGTGCACCATCTTCTCGCGTTGGTGCATGATGGGTGTCTATGGCTTGGATAGCCCATCCCAATAACCGACATGTTGATCAATAGGATAACGAAGTTGTCTCACAAAGGAGTGGACTTGACCAAGGAATTTGGAGGGAAAACCTGGGAGAACTAATTAGCTGACAAAATGAAGAAATAGTATGGTCTTGTTAAAAATTCATGTGGATACTCTATCCTTTCAATTCAAGACCAGGTAGTATAGTTCGCTGCCCAGATTTTCACGGGAAAGATCATGAGAAGGTGTTGCACAGATGATGTTTCGATGCCTGTAATGTCACTTGCAGCACAATGTGCGAAGGGTGTTCAGTATAATTGGACCATGTATCTATGTCAGGGGTTCCTCGCAAACTATCGAGAAGCCCAAGAAGAAAGAAATCCATTCCACTATGCATTGATATTACTGTCTAATGTTCTATTAGCTTGGATATTACCGAAGGACAGCCAGTTTCCCCCGCACAAGGAAGATTTACCCGAGGCAACACAATTCGCCTCGCTGTGGTCTACAAAGGATCCAACAGGAGTCAATGAGACGAAGATTTTCTGGATCCTATTGGAGATGGAATTTCGAATGGTGATTAATCAGAGGCCAAGGTTATCCCCAAACTAGTTCGAACAATTAACGGCCTATGAAGAGTTTAAGGCCGATTTCCGCAATGTGTCAATCAGAGAATGGAAGGACCTAGAGCACACATGGCATATGTTGCCTTATTTGGTATCCGAGACAGATGTGCAAGAAGTTGTGTGGTATTGGCCAGTACAGTGGCGTGAACCCATGACACTTGATGTAGGAACAAGCAAAAGCGCAGTGAGCTATGTTGCGTAGAAGAGAAAGGATGCAGCTCAAAACGCCACATGTGCCTTGGTTGAGCAAAAAAAGAAGGAAGTTGTTAGGGAAGTTGCAGAGAAGGAACAAATGGAGAAAGAGTGTGTTGCTAAAGAGCAGGTAGAAATGGAACAACATGATATAGAGGAAGGTGGAAAGTCTGTGTCACATCATAGAGATGAAGAAGAGCTATCCACACAAGGAGGAGGTGGGGCTGAGGAGTAAAGCAACCCATTCACCTTGAAGTAGTGTGGTCAGGAGAAGACTGTTGGACAATGCAAAAAGCACGAGTTGGACGAGCAGGCACACACTGACCCAATGGTGCTGATAGATGGTGATCTCGATTAGATAGGGGATAAAGTTTGTGATACAACCACGAAAGTGTTGCAACAATTTGAGCAATAATACATGCAGATGCTAGGAAGCATCCAAAAGGATCTGCGTGAGCTGCAAATCTAAGCTAACAGGATCCAGGCAGGTGTCAAGAAAGCGAGCAGAGCACAAGCAAACCTGACACAGGGAAGGGGCACCATGGCAGAGCTAGAATGGACTTTGGACCTCATAGTCATTCCATTGCCAGAGGGGTCAATCTATGTAGAATCAGATGAGGATCACGTTGTGATCAACATAGTGAAGGATATGAGCCTAAACTTGGTCATGCTGCCACTCCAGACCCTCCATGCATTGCATCAGGGGATTTCAGATGAATTGAGGATTCGAGAGCAGCGTGCCCTCATAGTTATTAACGAGTTCAAAGTGAACAATGCACAAATGTTCTTGGAGAAAAGGTAGGCACTGAAGGCTAAGGAAGAGATGCAATAGAAAATTCAGAGCTTAGAGATGGCGATTGAGCAGGCCTACAAGTCAGTGCCCAAATTATAGATCTCGAAGGATGCTAAAGCCTCCACAAAAATAAGAAAGTTGGCTGCTGCAATATGCGCATCGAAGGATGAAGTTGGCAAGGTTACCTTCGAGTTCGAGATGAATATATCAAAGCTGCAGTTGAAGTTGCAACCTATGACTCCGCTAGAGGTTTGGGAGAAATGTGGAGTAGCCATCAAGGATGCAATGAGCACATTGGATGCCATAGTCAATGACTTCTCCTCACTGTTTGATGAAACAATGGAATTATGGATGAATCTGCAGTAGAACCCAAACATGCAGAAGATGAACACAAATGTCCAAGAGACGCAATAATATTATGATGAGGTCCAAGCAATTAAGTGCACTTTGGCGGTTAGCAGCTGCTTACCCTCCTGTAGCTTGCCAAAGTGGAGGGAAAGCAACTACGAGCACAGCTCAAGGAATTCTAGAGAAAAGAGGCCTTACTGAAGGCTAGATTGCAGCCATGGCTAGAGGAAGATTGCCATATTACTCTATCACTTCAAGAGAAGCTCAAGGGGATACAACAGATGTAGAGGACAATGCGCCTAGTAGTGGAAGGGCCAACAACAAAGAAATTGGTCGAAGAGGTAGAATAGGCAACATCACAAAGCACTGCCAAAGTAGTAGTGATGTAGGTTGAGATGGGTGGTCTTTGCAGCAAGAGCAAGGCACCAGCTGAGTGACTCGAGGGTGAGTCATGATCTTCGTGTTTGGGGCTTGTTGGGATAGGGTCCCTAGGGTTAGTTTTTGGGTTAGATAACCAAAATTTTGTATATGTTATTATAAAACATGTAAATTCTCCACAATATGTGGATGTGGAGCGTGCAGATAGATAGGTGTCAAAGGGGTCTTAGCCCCTTGTTTAGATAGATAGTCAGGTCATTTTTGTGACTCACCCATGGTCCGTAGACCATGGTATTGTTTTGAAAATTCTATATATTCCATTCATTGCGAGTCTTAGAGAAAACTTAATGAAATAAGTAGCAAATGGAGAATCAGAAAATAATTGTTTTGGGTGAGTGCTAAGGTAGGAAGGCTCTGCTTCCTCCACTTAGGCTAGAATGGGAAGGATCCCGCAGCTGAGTCTGCAGGAGGCCTTGGAAAGTCAACAGATGAGTGCGAGGACCCCTATAGTTGAGTGCACAGGGTAGAAGAGTCTATAATATGAACATTAAAGATCAATAAAGACTACTTTTGAAGAATTAAAGTGTATTTCTGTTGAAACTGTTTATGTTATATTTTGTCACTTAATGATATGTTTTTATGAAATAATGAATGAATGTTGCATGAAGTCACTGAACCTAACTTAATGATGCATGATATGAATAATCATTTACTTTCGTGAAGTTAAAAGATATTTTTGTTATGTTTTCTGATGAAGTAAATAGATCTATGTGAACTCAGGTCTCGGGTTGTTTATTGATGCGTGAAAATAGATAAACTGTCTACTTAAGGTTCGCAAAGATTGATCATAGAAATTCAAAAAGGTCTAGAAGCCATTTTAACTTAGATACAGTGACGAGACCTAGAAGGATATTGATCTATGTGGAGGCATATATGAACTGTCAGAGACTTAGAAACCACTTATCACATATCCCTGAATGCAAAAAATTGGTTCTAGCATCCTAGAACACTACTTCGGGTGAGACTACAGCCTACGCTATGCAGGTTGTTTCTGAAAGGGCCAACAGTTGAGGGTTTTCTTGGTTGGCGCAAACAACTATGAACCTAGATTAGGCCCCTTTAAGCCATCAGGTTCACTCACCAATGCTAAACCCAAGAACCAAGTTCAGTTAGAGTTCGATGAGTACTTCAAGCAACAATGATGAGAGGACACTAGAGAAGAATTGGAGTTGAGTGCACATAACATGCAGAAGTACATTGGTGGTACTGTCATGGTTAATACCATGCTTCTCATGCTTCAGAATGAGTTGGATACAAGTTCTAATAACATATACCCGGATGCCATGGAGGAAAGAGTTCACTTCCAGAAAGACACCATCAAATAGTTTGGGGACACCATCACATAGTACCAAGCTTGACAGCGATATGTGGCTGAGAAGCACCAAGTGGAGGTTGTTGAGTTCGACTTACCCCAAAATTCACAATCATAGTTTTGTGTCTTGTTAGGTTGTCTCTAGCCTATTTTGTCTTATGCTGATACATGTGGAAAATGTAATATTATTGTAAATATGTTGTAAGTGAAGTTCTAAGTGTCAATATTGGAATATGAAAATTCATTATGTAATGTAATGTGGCATTTAGTGAAGAAGTTGATGAGTCTTGAGGGAAGTCAAATAGTCACAAAGGGGAATGTCAAGGGTCACCCCACCCTTTGTTATACATAGAACCTCATAACTCATAGAAGGAGAATTTGGGAGCCAAGCTTTTAGCTAGGCTTAAGCTTAGAAAAAGTTTGGGAGTATTGTGAAGAGCCTTGGCTTCTCCATAGCATAGAGCGCGTTTACTTCTTTGGAGGAGTAGGTCTTCTTGACTTTAATTTTCAACTATTGGGGCTAGCGGTCATCAATAGTGTATGTATGGATGGAACTTTCACTTATAATAATAAAATCAGAGCCAGCATGCTTTCATGCATATGTTTTTAATATAGTAGGACTATTATTTTTGTAGTAGCAATGTATGCTATTTAACTTATGCATATGGTTATGAACAAATTTGTATGAATTTGTACGAATCTTGTTGAATGTCTGTTGTTGGATTAACTCATCACTTTAACTTGTGAACTATTCTGGATTTTAGCGTGTGATGTCATTTTGCTCGTGTGTTCCTTTCAAGCTGCGTACTATTACAGGCTTCTAAGGGGCACACTTCCTTTTCCCCTCCATGTGTTATAACCTTCACGCATCACACTTGAATCTCCATAGGGTCACACACTTGATCTCACTCAAACTTATCATACTTACCTATGTGCACTACCATGGTCAAGGCATTACACTACCACCCACTGTTGGGACTCCTACTCCAAATGATGTGTGGTCTAGTTGCAACTTCATATCAGGGAGATCCCATGAATATTGGTGGGTCCAACACCATCAACATTTCTCGATATAGAAAGAGGGCCAAATGACAATCTGAGCCCTTGAGGTCTGCTTTGAATTTCTACACATATTTCATGAATTTTGTCCAAATCAAAACCTTGATATGTTTTTCTAACTCTACACATTTTGAAGTGTCGGTGATCGTTTTAGATGACTTGTCCAGATATAAGTTTAATGGTGAGGGTGGAACAACCTTGTTGAGGAACACATTCACTTTCGCTAGCTTCTACGATAGGCATGATGTCCTGTATGATGATATTTCTTGTGGGTTGTTCACTTTCATGTTCGAAGACCATGAAAAGCAATGGTGTCACACATTACCGACAACCTCTATACACTCTTTTGATCAATTTTTCAGAGAATTATGTAGTGTTTTCATTCTTGATGAACCTAAAGCCCTTAATAGAAAAATTTTAAAATTGCGAAAAATCACCTGATGAATCTCTTCAAGATTTTCACAATCATTTCCTTTACTACTATTTTGAATTTCCTAAAGATAAAGTTGACTGGGAATTATTGAATGAAATATTTCATTATCTTGTTCACATTTCTGAAAATCCACATGAGTTAGAATCTTTCAAACCTCTCCCAACATACCTCGGTGTTAAAGCTTCTAAATATGATACAAATAAGGTTGCTGTCCCAAGTGACCCTCCATCCCCTTCCCATCAAAGAACTCTAGCTCCGTAGGTTGAGGTGGGAGAATTTGAGAATCCAACTATTGATTTATCAGTGTCTCCTCCTACCCCACCTGCTCAAGATTTTGGCATAGATTTGGACTATAAATCTGATGGGTGTGTTCAACTACTACCTCCTCATACTTTTTCCTTTGGTCCCTTTGATCCTCTGTATTTTGGTTTGTTGTGTTCATTTGTCTTAGATCTCACATGTGATGTTCACAAGGATCAAGTTCTGGATGGAGTTGGTGTTGAAAAACCAACCTACGATATCATTTTTGATGAGTATGTGTAGGAATATGAACAAGAACCTGTGGCAAAGGATGACCTCTTTCTATTTTCACCTCGTCCACCTTATCCTAACATCTTCCACAATTCTTTCACTTTTGTTGGATCTTGTGAAAATTAATTTCCAAATGTTTCTATTTCCAATCATTTGTAAAACACGTGGAATGTCATTTTTTAATTTCAACGCTGAGAGGAAAAATATATGTTCCCTGGTCCTCCCAATCTCTCATCTTACCTTTCGGGAAACATAGAGGGTGAAATTTCTCATTTTCCATAATACCCTCTTTATGATTCGTCAAATCATGAGGATGCCTCTATCCATCATCTTGAACTTTTTGATCGTAGCTATCATTATCTTTTCATTCATTCATCCAATCATGATTTTGATTTATCTACTATTGATCTTTCTAAGCCATCGTTCTTCGGTCATTCATCTTCTAATGAATTAGAAACTCCTTAGGCTATCGAGGCCTTTCAACCCAAGCTAATTTTTATGTCAGGTTCTCGTAGCCTCAAGGTCAGTTCCACTTTGGATCATAAATCTGTTGAATATGCCTAGGCTCCTCATCACTCTATTGTTCACGTTGAAAATCAATCTATCTTACCATTTTCAAATCTTCCAATAGAATAACATGATCCTATTTCTCAAGCATTTCAGGAGTCGTATGTAGCAAGCACTATTGCAAAATGGAAGTTTTCTTCTTTCGTTATGTTTACTTGTTTTTCAAGTTCGAAGGTGTGTACATGCTTATCTTCTGCTCACAATGTATTAGGGTGCCATGATACATCGACATAGTGCCTTTTATGTGCTTTCCATTTTAATTTGTTGCGGATGTATTCAAGCTTCAAACGTATTGGTTTGAATTGTTTTATCTTTCTTGTCTCTTGGTTGTCTTGTATATATTTCTTGTCGATCATGATCTTGCCTTCATGGGCCAACCAATGCACCAATAACTGCATTGAAAATATCACTTTGCGTGATTTTGCCTATGTTCTTCTTATTTTAGGATTAGGAGTAGTTTTCTTTTCTTGTTTGTTTCTTGATTTTCTTTCTTTATCTTTCTTCTTTCCTTTGTTTGTTTTCCTTTGAAATCATAGGTTAGTTTTCACATGAAACCATGTTTGGCTTCTTAGGCAAGTAGGGTGAAATACAAGAGGAACTTGTACAACTATCAACACTTGGTTATTTGTCTATTCCCTCTCATTGTGTGAGTCTTGTATTTCTTCTAGTCAATGACACCCTGATGGAAAATGTGTTCCTTCTAGAGAGAGTCATAGTGAACTCATGATGCTTGCACTCTTAACTAGTGCTGCCTACTCTAATGGGGTTTCTATTTTAGTTTAACTCTTGTCAACTCAGTCAAGTAGAGTAAGGAGAGGGGGAAAACCCTAAAAAGTATGTCAGACGTATATATAAGTATCCCTGTATGAAGGGAAAACCTCTTATTCTCTCAATAAGTCAGGATCCCTCTTTTGCCTCATGAAATAAATAAGTGCATATGCATAGTGATTTGAAAATAAATAAATGGATAAAGAAGAGAAAGGCTTCCTATTTAGAGAGGTGAAGCAAGTAACTCCACCAGGGTATTTTCTAGGCTTGTTGGCAGTGGAGCAATGCTTGTGTTCCTGAAGTGACTCCACTAGGGTATTGTCTAGGCCTGTTGGAAATAGAGAAAGACTAGAGATGAAACTAAAATTGTGACAGCCTATTTTAGTTGTTCATCTATATACCCTTAATCCCAAATCGAAAAAAATTAGTTTGACTTGGATTGGTACATGTTGGCTTATAGGGGCTTGACCTAGGTTCAGAGATGATTTAGCCAAACAAATCTTGGTACTATTGGCCCTTTCGGTAATAGTCCATGGAGAATGGAATGAGGTCTCACCCGAAGTAGTATGGGAGGTTGCTAGAACCGGGTTTTTGAACCCTAGAGATGTTTGATGGTTTTTCGGTGGTCCACAGTTTGACCCTATGCGTACATCATTACGTGCACCTATCAATACCTCGCAGCCCACGATGCTACCTTCGTGTAGCCTTGTTCAAGGCGCAATCCATGTTATTACCCAAGTTCATTGTTGTTAACCCGATATTATCTGATTACTAAATTTATTTCTCTTTATTATTCTTCTTCTCGGGTTGTAGACTCGACTCTGCCCTACACACTCAGCTATAGGCGTCTGTGCACTCAGCGGAGGAATCTACCAGGCCTCTGTGCACTCAGCTATAGAGCCTCTTTCTACTACTACGACCCAAGACACTTAGACTTCTTCTCTATCTGCTATATTCTAGAATTCATCCATGCTCATCTATCTCTAACTCTAACTATCTTTACAACTTAGAGCCTCGCTTTATTTATACAATCCCATGGTCCACGGACCATGGGTAGGCCGACATGACATTACATTAAATTTCAACATTTAGGGTGGACAACCCTATGACTCAATATACATTTCACGCTCCACACCCATAATTCACATAGTCTTACAACATTTTTTACCAAAGCTTGGGCTTTAAGCCCAAAAACATGTTGTGGGGGGATTCCATGACCAACGTGCCCCCAACACAAACATCCTAACTCACCCTTGAGTCACTCTGTCAGCATGACGATCTTAGTGCAGAGTCCCTCTAGCTGGTCCAGAACGGTCCTGAATGTCTGCGGCGCACTGTTTTGCTACCTGCTGAACCTGCTGCATTCTTGCTTATGAACCTTCTATGTTTGAATTGTGTCCTTACCTCTATACCAGCATCTGCTGTGTATGTTTATAGTCTCGCACCCTTGTCTGGCTCCTTAGGTTGTGAAGACTGTACTTTGGTTAGTTAGTCAAATAGTCGGCCCACCCATGTAGGGCTTCAAGCAACTGCCATTTACTTTGCCTGGGAAGGGTTCTCCATTTAGTTTGACTAGCTAGATCGTGCCTCTGTCTGTGACGTCCTTAACCACGTATGGTCCTAGCCAGTGCATTCTGAATTTTCACGGAATTTTTTCAAACTTACTCTCATACAACAATACTAAGTCATTTGCCTTGAAGGTGCACAACTTGATATGGTGGTCGTGCTAGGCCTTTTCACGTTGCTTTTGTACCTGCTGATGAAATTCAGCAAGAAATTATTCTTCCTCAAGTTCTTCCATTTGCGTGAGCCTTTCTTCTAGGTCTTTCTGGTTCGTCATGCCTGTGAGTGTTGTTATTCGCAAACTAGGTACGATGTATTCCATCGGCATGACAGCTCTGTGCCATAGTCTAACCGGAAAGGTGTCTGTCCCATCAATTTCGTGCATGTTGTCCTGTAAGCCCATAGTACAGCAGGTACGTGCATTTCCCGGTCATTTCATTGTGCGTTGCACATTTTGGTCAGCGCAGTCTCAGTATTTTGTTGAATGCCTCTACTGCCCCATTAGCTTGTGGGTGGTACGGTGTAATTTTTTGATGATATACCTGGAACTCTTTTGTGAGTGCGATGATCGTTTCATTTAGGAAATGTGTTCCACAATCACTCATTAAGATTTTTGGACAACCAAATTGGGTCAACATGTTTTCAAACAAAAATTTCACAGTCGTAGCAGCCGTATAGTCTTTGATCGGATGTGCTTCCACCTATCGTGTCAGGTACTCTATCACGGTGATGATGTAGCGCGTGCCCGTCTTTCCTTGAGGTTTAATCATTCCCACAAAGTTGATTGACCATTTTTCAAATGGCTGCAGTGTCATTTGTGGATTTAATGGCATCTCATCCCTCCGTGATGGCTTTCCAGTCCTTTGACATATATCACAGGCCTTACAGTGCGCTTTTGAATCATGGTGCAAGGTTGGCCAACTTGACCCTACGCGAAGAATCCTTTGTGGGGTCGTGCATCCTGCACAGTGTCCTCTTACATTGCCCCCATGTGCTTCCACGGGATCTAACCTCGTTCAAATTTAGGTATGTATCTTCAAATATCTCATCATTGCCCATTTTGTATAGGTGTCTCGCAATGACAGAAAAGTCCGCCATGCGCACCACCAATTCCTTTTTCTGTTGGACTGAGTATTCCTTTGACGAAGTCCCTATTGTTAGAAAATGGATTATAGCTTCGAAGTGTCCGTCCATGACACGCACTGTAAAGAACTGTGCATCGGGTAGTCCCTCCTCCAAATTTTTTGGTTCCTCGCTCGTCTCAATTTGTGACAAGTGATCTAGTCCTGTGTTCAGGAGTCCCGGCTTGACTATGACATCAAAATCATATTCTTCGAACAGTAAGAGCAATCTACATATGCGCCCGTCCAACACAGGCTTATTCACCAGGTATTTCAACGTGGAATGGTCAGTATACATCTTGAAATGTCCTCCAAGTAAATAGTGTCAGTATTTTTGGAGCGCATACACCATCGCTCACCCCTCGCGCTCGGTGGTGGAATAGTTATTTTATGCTTTGTAAAATCTCCCACTTTCAAATGCAATTGGGTGATCCACGCCCTCCTGTGTGACTATGGCTCCCAGCACAATACATGATGCATCAACATGTACATGGAATTCCACACCATTTTGGGAAGACTAGGCTTGGAGCGGAGCCCAGTTTCCCCTTCAGGACATCCAAACTATTCATGCAACCATCATTCCAGCAATATGTAACATCATTTTTCAATAGCTTTTCCATCGGCACTGTTATTTGGGCATAACTTGTGATGAACTTCCTATAGTATCCGGTGTGTCCCAAGGTAGCACGCAGTTGTTTAACACTTCGTGGTGCTTCCAAATTTAGAATAATGGCAATATTCATAGGGTCCACCATCAGTCCTTTTTTGCAGACCACATGTCCCAACAAGTTTCCAAAGGGAACGAGGAATGTGCACTTCTTAAGGTTCAGCGCAATCTGGTGTCGGCAGCAAGTATCCAACATCAAGCGTAAGCTTGCTACATGGTGCTTAACTAATCCAAAAATAGTCCAATCATCCAGATAGACCTCCAAGAACTTGTGGATGTATTCTTTGAATGCAGCCAAAACGATGTGCGAAAATATGGCTGGCACGTTCTTCAGTCCAAATGGCATAATGGTGTATTGAAAGCAGCCCCATTCTATCACGAAGGTCGTTTTGCTCCTATCTTGCAGCGCAATCTTGATCTGGTGGTACCCTGAGAACCCATCCGTGAATGAGAATGCTTCATGATTGCCAACATTCTCCAGTACTTCATCTGTAAATGGTGTCAGGAATGGATCGTGTACACAGGCATCGTTCAACTTCCTGAGGTCCACACATATTCTTATTTCTCCCTTCTTCTTTTTCTCCTATACTACCATAGGACTCACCCAGTCGGATTCTTCCACTAGCTCAATAATTCTGGATGCGAGCAATTTGGCTAATTCTTCATAGACCTTTTCTTTATATTTCGGATTCAAGCGGTAAGACCCCTGCTTAACTGGCTTCGCATCGAGTTTCAGGGTGATTTTCATCATCCCTAAGTCGCCAAAAATCCCTTTTAAGTCAGTAATTTTGGTTGGGAACAAGTCTTTGTATTCGTGGAGTAACTCAGTGATCTTATCCACCATGGCATCGTCCCAATAGTCCCCAAGCATTGCATACTTTGGCTCCGCCTCCGTTCCAATGTTTACCTGCTTTTTTTTTAGTGGCACAGTGATGTCAGGGTCCTCAATCGATGGTCCTCAAACCTTGGGACAGCCTTTCGTTTCTAGAATATCAATATTTCATGGGTCCTCATCATCCTCCTCAACATTTACATTGTAACACTCTAGCACGCAACTCAGCTATGTCGCCCATTCTAGCTGAAGTTCCTCCATTGGCTCCTGGGGTATTTTGAAGATAGCTGCTTTCACTACCTGTAGCGCATCGTCAACAGTATCCCACTAATGACCTTCAAACGTGAAAGTTAACAGAAATCCCTCGTGCAAAACTTCCCATTTGCTCATACCATGGTGGAGCTCCATCACCATATACCAATTCATGGGTATGAAATCCAAGCTATGATAGAACAAATGTACCCATTCAAGCTATGGCTCTTCCTCGTAGACCTTGGTCCATTTCGCGAGGTGTGTACATGGATCATCCTGTCCGTCATATTTGTCTACTATCCATATCTGTGATTTCCCAAATCGTAGGCGCATAATTCTTCTGCATCCACGCCAGTCCTCAAAAATTCCCTGATGCATACCCCACTACCTTGTGGGCATCGCGCGAAGTGCCCATTTCAGAGCATCAAACCATCGTTGTTCTAGTACTGCACTTTCAAATTTTTTCAGGAATTCATCCACCACTGTCAACCCATCATATGTAGGTAGATCCCTTGCCTCTATTGTCATGCACTGTAGTGATCTAACCATCATTGTTGGGCATGGAATCCCCCCACAACATGTTTTGGGGCTCAAAGCCCAAGTTTTGGTCAAAGGTTTTGTAAGACTCAGAGAATTGTGGGCGTGAAGTGCAAAGTAGAGGCCAAGTCATAGGGTTGTCCGCCCTAAAGTAATGTAATGTAATGTAAAGTCATGTTGGCCTGCCCATGGTCCGCGGACCATGGGATTGTATAAATAGAGCAAGGCTCTAAGTTATTAAATGAGGAGATAGTGGATTGAATAGCGAAGGAATGGTTCAATCTTAGAGTAGGATTCTAAGCGTATTGGGTCGTAGTAGTAGGAAGAGTCTCTGCAGTTGAGTGTGAAAAGGCCTAGAACAATCCATAGCTGAGTGCGCAGACCCCTACAACTAAGTGCGCAAGGCAGTGTCGAGTCTGTAATCAGGATTGAAGATTATTATAGAGAAGTTGATTCTTATTTCTGTGTATTTGGTGTACCTTGCCTTCTTTATGTTTATATTGGTTTATTTGTCATGTGCACTAATATAATTGATGAGTATGCTGCAATAATCATTAGTCTTACATGAACAAGTTAAGTAATCAGATAATCATATATTAAATAGCAAGGAACTTAGGTATTATATGGGTTGCGCCCTGACAAGTGTTGCACGGAAGTAGCACCACAGGGTGCGAAGGGATCGCAAGTGCGCGTAGTGACGGGTCAGACCACCGACCTCCAAAAGCCCATCAAACATCCCTAGGGTGAGAAAACCTAATTCTAGCACCCTCCCATACTACTTCGGGTGAGACCTCAATCCACGCTCCACGAACTATTGCCGAAAGGGCCAGTGGTACCGGGATTTGCTTGGCTAAATCACCTTTGAACCTGGCTCAAGCCCATACAAGCCAACAAATGGTTATGTTACTAGGATCAGGATCTGCATAAACGATGTCTGATGCCGTGCCACTGGAATCCAACAAAGAAAGAAATTGAAGAGTGGTTGGACAAGAAGATTCACGTGTTCATGGCATAGGAGAACAGAAATCCACGAGTATCTAAGGAACAATGGTTGGAGCGTCACTTGTATACGGAAATCCATGAAATTTTCTTTGCATCCTTTCCTTCAGATTTGTATGAGTGGATCGCAAAGTTAGTGGACAACCAGGGAAGGTGTAGGCTCGACAAACCAATAGTGTGGATTTCGGAATTAGTGCGCCGACTAGAAGCATCAGAAGATAAGATGGCACGAGTTGTGGACCATTGGCTTGAATGAATAATAGGAGGATTTATCACTGAGTTCGCGATAGACACGACCGTCAGCTATAGTGAGGCAGAGCGATGTTTTCTCAAGGGACCGCGAGGTAAGTATATTAAATCTTTGAACACTTGGATTAAGATGTTATTGTGTGAGAAGCGGGTTCTGTGAATAAATTGATGTTTGGGACTACACAAAGCGGGAATATCTACAGAAGCGAAAGTAGTGAAGAGTTGGAAAATAGTCCCTTAATTTAACACTTGCGGGAGAGAAAGGAAGAGCTTGCAAAGGTTTCTTTGAGAAGCGCGGTCAGTTTGATAAGACAACGAATTCCATGTTTACCACCTCCACCCACACCGCCACTTGCTTCACCCCCCTCACCTCCATCTCCACCCACCCCACCTCCGCCACCACTGAAGTTCAGTATGGCGAGTGCGATCAAACTACCAGTGTTCAGAGGAGTAGGGAATGAAGATCTGGACCAATTCTGGTTCGTGGTCAGGGTAGTATGGGAAGCACAGGGCGTCGTGGATGATAATATTAAAAAGGCTACGTTGGTGAGTGCGTTGTAGGATTGCGCATTAACGTGGTATATCAAGCATTCTAATGACCACCCGAATGTAGGAATTGTAGAGATCCAGGCTGTGCTAAACAGGGAATTTAGGAGGCCAAAGTCAGAAACACAATTAATCATTGGGTTTAAAGAGATCATGATGCTCCCAGGCAAGACCCCTTGGGATCTGGATCAAAGGCTAAAGAGTATG
The DNA here is from genome assembly GCA_031772625.1 of Pinus tabuliformis. Taxonomy (NCBI): domain Eukaryota; kingdom Viridiplantae; phylum Streptophyta; class Pinopsida; order Pinales; family Pinaceae; genus Pinus; species Pinus tabuliformis. The sequence continues at coordinate 676,279,652 of CM062807.1, forward strand.
ATCCGTGAAGCCAATATGATGTTAACAGATGCACATCATTGCGCATGGTTTGTAGCATCTCTGACACCACTCTTAAGGACAGCGCTGTCACAGCAAAAAATTTCCACCCAGGTCGAAGCATTGGAGATGGAAATGAGATTGCATGAGACCCCTATACAAGACCTTGGGCTAGGAGTCCAAGAAATCCACACGCAACTGTAGGATCTGTGTCTGGAAATGCAATGTTTGAAATAGGATAGGACACCTCGGCCAGAGGTGCGCGAGGAAGTATGGTGCGTAAAATACAAAGACCAAGGGCACGACAAGGACCATTGCCCGGTATTCGTGAACTACTTGGCAGGAGGAGGGCCAATTCCGTTAAGAGCGAACACACAGGTAGGGCCGAGCACAGCATCTGAATTATGGTGCACGATCTGCCAGATAGGAGGAAAACACACCATGGATAATTGTCATCTGATATAGAAGTATATGCAGACATCCCAACACTTGTTTTGTAATTTTTGTAGGTCGGTAGGCCATGAAAAACCCACCTGTCGGAGCTATGAACTAATGACGAATTAGACTCTTGCCTATAGGATGTAGACTAAAGCGCGAGCCCTCGACCCAAATGTAGGGATGGCGTGAGATGGGTTTCAGGGGTGTGGTCGAGGTCAAGGTGTAATGGGACCAGGAAGGGGTCGCGGACAAATAATTTTTTACAAATGCGGAGGGCCAGGGCATTATGCCTATGATTGTACAAACCCAACAAGAATATCATGTTGGTACTGTAATCAGTTTGATCATGAGGTAGAAGACTACCCTTCACTAATAGCAACGATGCGCGAAAAGGGGGTACTCCAGTCCCCTCCGACCCAGAACTTACAAATGATGAGGTCCAAGCCACGTGAAGAAGACTTGAATGTAAACATGATGCTCAGGAGTGGTATGACCACAGAGATGATAAAGTAAAGCAGCCAGAAGAAATCATGTGGGTTTGCAAGGATCCTACAAAGGAACCCAAGTTTGATTTAGAATGTGCGAAGGAGACATTCATGGAAGCTAAGAAGAGCTTCACTGAGACCTCCACTTTAGGTAGTAAGGACCAATCAAAACTAGGGATGGATCTTTCATTGCTCACTACCTTTCTGGAGACATGCATGAAACTATTGCACGACAGCAAGTCAGTCAAAGGACTACAAGAACTTATCACTAGGTGCACGGGGTCAGGAGAACCGTGCGTGGTCTAGAAACTTGGAAAGCATGCACTACACACAAGAAGGGAAATGTGGTTGACTACACAAATTGGTGAGTATGAAATGGATCAGGTAATCCTAGATCTGGGTTCGGACATGAATGTACTACCAAAGCAAACATGGGAATGCATGGGCAAACCCGCGTTGCAATGGTCCCCTATTAAGTTACGAATGGTGAACCAACAAAATATTTTTCCCATGGGATGATTGTAAGGGGTAACAGTCAACATTGAAGGTGTGAGTGCACAGGCGGATTTTGAAGTGATAGAGATTGTCGATGACAGCAATCCCTATCTCGCGGTACTAGGAATAGACTAGGGTATCGATATGAATGAATTCATAAATCTGAAGAAGCACAAAATGATATTTGAGAAAAAGTCACTATGCGTGTGTTGTGACCAGCAACAACCCCCCCCTTTTTCATTTAAGTGTTGTCCAAAATACTAAATGAATGGGGACCCTTAGTTAAAATTTAGGAAAAGCAAGAGTTTCCTTTCTTCAAAATAAGGTTACCATCGTAAGCTTAGGAAGATATTTTGAATACTTTAAAACCTAAGTTTATGATGAGGAAAAATTCTTTAAAAAAAGCTGCATCATAAAATAATAGATAAGCACCTACATTTGGGTATAATCCCGGTATGTGCAAGATTCTCGTACTAAGCAATAGATCGCATCGCAATAAGGTAATGCTAATGAGAAAGACTTCAAGATTTTCCGATTTGCGATAACCCCGATCACAAGATCGCATATCGCAAGGAATGGGCTAACAAAATATGGCAAGCATAAAACTTCTGCGATCTGCGATGTTGCGATATCGCGATAAAGCGATGGTTGCGATATTAAGCCAAATCAACTCTGCGATGTTGTATTTGTGAGTTGGTGCGAGAGCGCGATAGTGCAATAATGCGATGTCGCGATCTGCGATGATTGCGAACCAAATCGTAAAATCACTCCATCACGAATCTTTCGGGCACGCTATTCAAGAAAATCCACTTACCATAATCTAACTCAAGATCATGCGCTTTTAATGATAATAAAGGAATTAGTTGTCATCTATTAAATGTAGACGCGTGCTTTTGCAAAGAATTACTTCACGTAAGGTGGCATATTTGATATATCTGCTGCATTTAAGACTCTCACATCACCTTTCTTGATCAGTCATTTCTGTTTCGCTTGTGACCTGTAGGAACGAACACCTGTGAGCAATACACAGGTAGCACAAGAAGTGGGCTCAGAGTTTCTCTTCAACGATTGGGATGATCAAATCAGGGAGGCAGAATAAGCAGAATGGAAGAAGAAGGCGCAAGAAAAGAGAAAAGTGGTCCAAGCACTAAACAGGTTAAATTGGGAGTGTTACTGGGCATACTTGGTGAAGCCGCATAGTCAGTGGATGACTGTGAAATGTATCATAAATGCGGCCGAAAAAGTGGTGCCAGCTCTCATAGATTCCATTTTCTCAGCCCAGCTCAAAGCAGAAGTCAGCCAGCCGACTCTCCTTAAACCAATGATGAATGCATGCAGCTTTAAAGATCAGATTCAGAAGTAGCTTAATTTAGAATGTTGTTTTTACTTAAAAAATTAGATTAGAAAAAGGACGGTCATTTGAAAACTGCATCCTAAATTTTGTAAATAAACTATTATTAGAATTAGGAAGTAGTATTTAAACCCTTCTCATGCATTTAGAGAAGGGTCCAGAAATTTGTGAAAAACTTGTCCTCAGAACATGCACTTCTGCACCCTCAGAGGAGGTTTTGATGAATGAATGGATCAAGGTTTATTAATGTTTGCATTTGATATCTGCTACTGATGTTGCACTTCTGTACTCTTGGTAGATATTAGAACAAGTAGAGATAAATCATTGTTGCTTGAAGCTTATGAGTAGGACCAGTCATAAATGGTACTTTTATCTCTTGGCCATTTCTGCTTATATTCTTAAAGTGATATACAGTTTTTAGTTGTTTATATGTTATTGCATGAGTATTTGAGTTACCATTTGGCACTTTTGTACGGTGGAGTCATTTATTTATGTTTGATATATGAATAACTTATTATGCGATATGTTGTCCACAACTGTTTTGCCTAACTTTTTATGCAAAGTGGTTCATCTTAATTGATTTCCATTCTTATGATAGCTGAATGATCTTTATTACCAGTTATTATTTGAAATCTCTTTAGATCGCATAATAGAATAAATACACCCCAGGTTAGCATAGATTAGATGTGATGTTTTCATTAGATTACAATAGCATAGAATTAGATTAAAGTAGCTTAGATTAGAACTCTTAGATCAGCATCATCCAACTCTGCACACACACACCCTTAGATTGGGAAACTGGTCCCATTATCCCCAATCGAACCTGCTACACCAAACGGATAAGGAGCTGCCAACCAAGGTCCGGACCGGGTGGGTATCCCCCTTGTTGTCGACCCGATTTTCGGGGCTTCAACATATTTGGTGCTAGGAGGGCCTGAAGCATAGTGTCTATTGGAATGGTTTGAAATCGTACTCATTTGAATTAGGATGGCTGCTCACAAACTTCCCATTTGGAGTTGGATCCATGTCCGTGCCTCTTCCAACACTCCACCTGAAGTGGTAAGACTCTTGTCTCAGGTAAAATTCAATGGTAAGAATAATTCTTCTGCTTTTAATCATGTCCTTCAATTTATTCAAAGTGTTTCAAGTTCGAGCGTTCAAAGAATTGATGAAGGCATTTTATGCAGAATTTTTACTTCCACATTCACGACGGAAGCTAGAAAATGGTGTAGAACCCTCCCAGTTGCCTCAATTCACAGCTGGGACCAATTTTTCAAGGCTTTCATTTGTAAATTTAATTGCTATGATTATGATCACGTATATGATGAAATTGAGTATCTACGAAAAGAAGATGAATCTGTTAGGGATTTTAATATGCGATTTCATCTTGATTGTCTAATATATGATCTTGAAAATGAACTCATGAATGAAGAATCTTCAGATTATGCTGACCATTCCCTACCTCCTATGACCAATCCATCAGAAATTAGTCCAAGTCTTGTTTTATTTTCTTCTAATAGGAATGAAAATTCCAATTTTAATGTGCCAATCATCATGATGAAGAAACTTCCCAAAGCTTAGGAAACATGCCTGCTCTAATGCAAGAAGACAAAAGCGAGAACGTTGAAAGAAAGCCAGCCTTGGAACTAGAAAGCAACTTGGAGACAAGGTTAGATAATATCATCGCAAGTCAACAAATGCAGACGCCAAGGTTAGAACAGAAAATTAATTCTCTTTCGGAAAATACAAACACGCAAAGGTATGATCTAAAGCCCGATGTCTACAATGAATGTGATGAACAAGAATTTTTTCACGATGATATTTTCAAATGCATTGTTTCAGAATCACATTTTTCTCTTTATCCTGATGTATTTAGTGATGATAATTTTTTCCCCCTCAGTATTAATGATATCTCAAAAAGTACAGAGGATTATTCAAATGAATCACCGTTAGGTTTTCAAGATAAAGAGGCAGCTATAGAATCATTTACAAACAAGAACGACTTGACCTTCCTTTTCTGAAAATATTGGATGAAAAAGAAAAATCTAGAGAAACCTGTAAAATCATTTATGATAGCTACTTTGATGATGATGATGTTGATTTATCTCAAGTAACTCAACAGAGCTCAGATAATGAGAGATATTCTAATTCAAGAATCATATCAGTCGATTCTCATTCCAGAGTGACGGATCATTTGCATGATTTTACTATCCAAAACAATATCCCGATCTATGATTCGTATCATGAGCAAACCCCCATGCCTGTTCCCAATCATAACTTGTTTTCTGATTCACAAGACGTAATTCGAAATTACTCGGATCCCATAATTCTGGCTAGTTCTTGTGAAAAAGAAGATATTTCAAGTCAATCCCAGTTGTGTTGTAACATTAGTTGTATAGATAATCATTGCATTCTTTTTCGCTTGCACTCATTTTGTATAAAATCAGATTTTATTTTAAATTTTCACACTTTTGATAGATTACTATGGTATATTGAGCACCTTATCAAAGAACATTCGAAAGATGTATTACCATTTTGGAAAACTAAATTGTGTCAAGGAAATACAGAAATTTTTCAATTCCACGATCAATCAATATCAGCCTTTCAGAAGAAACTTCTATGTCATCCAAAACATCATCAATAAAAAAAGTATTGGAAACTTGCTAGCAATTCACGTTGATTGATAAATCTCTTTCCAAAAATTTCCATCTATTCTTCATTGATTTATTTAGTGATGTATATGTGGAAACTTTCCTTTTACGAGAAATTGCTAAAAGCTTGACTTTAACGCATAATAGATTACAGGCCATTAAAACTAAAAAATCATATTCGCAACCTGGCTTGTCATCTTTCCTATTACATGATCACCAATCCATAATAGAAATTAATCATGATTTTTATGATCCAATAGGTATCCAATTGGAAAGAAGATTTCATAAGAAAGAAATTTCAGGCGGAACTCCGCCTAAAGTTACACTTTCTAATCCTACATTCAATGTTCACAGTCCAAGAAAAGTTTTATTCTTAACACTGATGTTTGAAAGGTACATATGTGTAGGAATAAAAATGAAAATATGGTTTCACTGGAAATATCATTTTACCTAGTCAATGTGTCTGTGTATAGTTAGAATAGAAGTAGGGGTAATTTAGCTAGGTTATTAGGTGGATAATTTAATTTTTAAATGTTGGTAGGCAAGATAAGAGAAGAAATTACCCCTATCATGTACATAATCCAAGGGAATAGTTACCTCTCATTTCTTTAAATATTTTCCTCCCTAATAAAATTTGTTGTGGTTAACAACATTTGAGATTTACTAAAGACACCATTTCTCTATCATATTTTAAACTCCTGCTTGTATAAATAGTAAGTCTTTTGGAAACTTGATCTTTATTATTAATAGATACAGTTAAAAAAAAAAAAAAAAACTTTAATCCAGATATGATACTAGTTTCAACTTCAAGAAAATTGATGAAAGCAATCTTAGTGAAGAAATTGTTTTATATCAATACAATAAAAAGTATCAATAATAAAATGAGGATTCCCTGTAGAACAGCCATTTCCAAAAACCCTATTATTTTCGTCCAGAGCTTTCTTAAGGAAAAAAATGACTTCCTCCCTGCTAAAGAAAATCGCAGCATTTAGAGAAACGACCCAAGGATACACTATATCTTGAAGAATAAGAGGTCTCATCATGAGCCAACTTATCATAATCACAGATATTATAACTTGCTGCCTTTGCCATTACTGTCCACCAAAACAGGGCAACGAAGTAAGATTGTTGAGATCAAAAGACAAGGGGTCTCATCATGAGCCAGCTTGTTCAGCAAAAGTGTAAATCAAGTGAATGACTGTGTCATAATTTGGCTACCAAACCAAGACATTGTTCTTTAAGAATAAAAAAGGGAAAAAGTGTCAATATGGGTTTTTTCTTTGAAAGTTGTAGATCAGCTTAAGCAGGATAAAGGATCATTACTGGGTAATAGGTAACCCTGTCGAGGCTATGAACGCCTGCTGGCAGCAAAGGCTCTACCTATGACAAATGAGCATATTTAAAAAACCGATACACAGGGAAGACCTTATTTTATCTTTACAATACCAAGTAATGGCTGATGTAAATGCAAGGACAAGCTGAGGAAGAAAATAATTAAAATAGAAAGAGGTTGGAACAAAATGTCATTGACAATTTGGAGTATAATGCGCTTTATCTTTTTATAATAAAGTTTAATTTTCTAAAAAAAAATTGTTTTGGAAATTTGAAAAGCTCAATAGAAAATCAGAGATAACTGGTTCTCCCAAGTGAATCGCCAATTGTTGTGACCAGCAACAACCCCCCCCCCCCCCCCTTTTTCATTTAAGTGTTGTCCAAAATACTAAATGAATGGGGACCCTTAGTTAAAATTTAGGAAAAGCAAGAGTTTCCTTTCTTCAAAATAAGGCTACCATCATAAGCTTAGGAAGATCTTTTGAATACTTTAAAACCTAAGTCTATGATGAGAAAAAATTCTTTAAAAAAAGCTGCATCATAAAATAATAGATAAGCACCTACATTTGGGTATAATCCCGGTATGTGCAAGATTCTTGTACTAAGCAATAGATCGCATCGCAATAAGGTAATGCTAATGAGAAAGACTTCAAGATTTTCCGATTTGTGATAACCCTGATTGCAAGATCGCATATCGCAGGGAATGGGCTAACAAAATATGGCAAGCATAAAACTTTTGCGATCTGCGATATTGCGATATCGCGATAAAGCGATGGTTGCGATATTAAGCCAAATCAACTCTGCGATGTTATATTTGTGAGTTGGTGCGAGAGTGCGATAGTGCAATAATGCGATGTCGCGATCTGCGATGATTGCGAACCAAATCGTAAAATCACTCCATCACGAATCTTTCGGGCATGCTATTCAAGAAAAGCCACTTACCATAATCTGACTCAAGATCATGCACTTTTAATGATAATAAAGGAATTAGTTGTCATCTATTAAATGTAGACGTGTGCTTTTGCAAAGAATTACTTCACGTAAGGTGGCATATTTGATATATCTGCTGCATTTAAGACTCAACCATCACCTTTCTTGATCAGTCATTTCCATTTCGCTTGTGAGCTGCAGGAATGAACACCTGTGAGAAATACACAGGTAGCACAAGAAGTGGGCTCAGAGTTGCTCTTCAACGAGTGGGACGATCAAATCAGGGAGGCAGAACAAGCAGAATGGAAGAAGAAGGCGCAAGAAAAGGGAAAAGCGGTCGAAGCACTAAACAGGTTAAATTGGGAGTGTTACTGGGCATACTTGGTGAAGCCGCATAGTCAGTGGATGATTGTAAAATGTATCATAAATGCGGCCGAAAAAGTGGTGCCAGCTCTCATAGATTCCGTTTTCTTAGCCCAGCTCAAAGAAGAAGTCAGCCAGCCGCCTCTCCTTAAACCAATGATGAATGCATGCAGCTTTAAAGATCAGATTCAGAAGTAGCTTAATTTAGAATGTTGTTTTTACTTAAAAAATTAGATTAGAAAAAGGACGATCATTTGAAAACCGCATCCTAAATTTTGTAAATAAACTATTATTAGAATTAGGAAGTAGTATTTAAACCCTTCTCATGCATTTAGAGAAGGGTCCAGAAATTTGTCAAAAACTTGTCCTCAGAACATGCACTTTTGCACCCTCAGAGGAGGTTTTGATGAAGCGGGAGGAGTGTTGTATTGGGGCTTCCACCCCTGATGAGGTGCATTCCACTGAGGCTGTGGCTGAGCATAAGAGTGAAATGAATGAGCAGCTGGTTGGGCATAATATGGATCTATGAAGGAACAAGGAGGAGGTGTGAACCAAGAAGGATGAGCAGGGGGACCCCAAGAAGGCATGAAAGTGGCTTGATAGGGGTCATAATAGGTCTCGGATGTCCCTTGCAGTTCCTGCTGATAAGATCTAGGTTCATGTGGCCTCCTTTGGTTCATATAATAGAGTGATTCAATGGCTCCTTTGGCTCTCTGATATGCAGCTTTAATTCCGGGCAAGGAAGGGCACTGATCTGTAGGATGGTATTCTTCACAGACAAAACACACTTCTATAGAGTACAATGGACATTCGTTCCTAGGATGCTTTCTAGTGCACCTGGGACAAAAGATGACCAAAGCCCTCTTGGCTTCCTCTTGCTTCTTTTAGATCCACAGGGTATCCAATTGCCTGGCAAGAAACTGCCTCATATCACTCTTGAAATCTTCTATCTGATCTTCAAATTCGTCTTTGGACAAGGGACTGCTCCCAACATTTCTGCTTGTAGCCATTTGCTCCAGAGGAATGGTTTCTTCTTATTCTTCCCTTGAGGTTCTTCAAATATGTCTTGTTGTCCGCCTAAGGGTTCTTTAATCATAGCCATCGAAGAAGAGAGAATGTTGGCTGTGTGAAGTAGTGGGGGTGTTGTGCAATCATTTTTTCTAACTTATCTCTACTCCTACAAGGCATGAAATGAAATCTTTTTGGTTGCTTTTTGCTTTTTTCTACTTCTAACTGCAAAACTGAAATAGATTGAACTGCAACTAACTATCTTCCTAAAATGAAAATGCGGAATTGAAATGAAAGCAGGAAAGGACTAATCTATTTTGCTCAAATGAAATTGCAGGAATGAAATGCTAGTCTACGCTTGCGGAATTGAAATGCTGTTCTACGCTTGCAGAAATGAAATTGCAGAATTGAAATGCTAATCTATGAAAGCGGGAAATGCTAATCTACTTTTGCATAAATGAAATTGCATAATGGAAATGAAATAAACTACTTAGCAGAAGATTGTAGTGGAAAATAGAAGAAAAGCGGCAATCACCAATACTCTGACGCTTCCCCGGCAACGACGCCAAAAAGATGGTGGGCTCCAGTATTGTAGCAATAATGCTACAACTCCTGGAACTCCCTTCTTTAATTTTATCAACCTGGTAGTTCGTAACAAACTTGGAAGCAACGGTGCTGTATGCACAAGTACTAGCTCTTGTCGCAGCTGTCACTTGGTCAGCTGGCACAAGTCCGCTAGGGGCTTAAGCCAACTTCTATGAGCTCTTAGAAGAAGCTTTTTAACTGATGGGTGAAAGCTAACTCAAAGGAAGCTAATCTACTTGCGGAAAGAAACTGAAAGCCAAAAAGAAATGCAAACCCTAGAAAACCCTAATTCTACCAGCTAGTCCTACTGATGCAAAGATGAGAACGCAAACTACTAAAAGAGATGCCATTACTTCTATGAAGGTAAGATACATGTGTCTAGACTACCTCTACCTAAATAAAACAGCTCTTTGTATTTTTGAATAAGTTATTAGAATTATCATGCATGTGCTTTTAACTATTTTTTACTGTGCAGAGGTGGATCAAGGAGGAGAAATTTTTGGAAGAGGTTGGGAAGGTTCAGAGAGGGTCTAAGGAGTCCCTAACACCCCTCTAGAGAGTTTCACAGAGTTTGGCTATCAAGGAACCTCATTCGTGAGCTTCTACAGGAAGTCTGCAGGGGTTCTACAGGATGTTTAGGATTTCTACAGGATGTTCAGAAATGGGGTTTTGAAGCATGGATGGAGGAAAAAAGGTGGAGGAATGAGTATGGAGGTGAAATAGGGGTGTAGGGGAGTTCAAGACTTGGAGGATGGAGTTGAGGAGTGGCGTATATGCTGAGATCTGTTCAAGGAGGGATGAAACGATGTTGCACAAGAATATGAGAATCATGGAAAAGTAAGCGAATGAGGCAAATGTAAGGTAAGGTATCTAAGTGAAGGGTGAAGCAGGTAGTTTGGATGGAGTATGGGCAGGTAAGGAAGGATAACAGGTACTCTGCAAGTGGTTTTTCAAACTAAGCAAACAAACACTTATAAAACCTATGACCTAGTTACTTCACTCTAATCTGACCTAACAGCAAAAGGAAAGGAACAGAAATTTATTTGCAAGGAAACCATGTGAAACAACTATGCAACTAAGCAATCATAAACCTAAACATGCATCCAAAACTGATATCAAGTTCTGTAAATGAGATTCGAACACTAATAATTGCATGGTGAAGCAAAGAATGTGTTTTTGTGGGCAGCAAGGTTACATTGGTCCCAGCTCTTGATTCCACTGAAGGGGAGGTGAGATCCAAAGTACTTGGTAGCCTTTTTCTGAATATATTCCCTGTGATTAACCTATCAAGTAAATCTGAACATGAAGAACCTTTTTAATCATCGAAAGCAACCTAAATAACAACATAATATTTAAATCTAAATAGCAGATTTTATTCTAAGAATGCAGCAAAAACACATAAAGATACACAAAGGAGGTACTAGGCACTTGACATGGGCCCAACCCCAAGAGCTACAGCCTCCTAAGAGAGATTTAGAGCTAGTGCAAAGCTGGATTCATCTTTATTGAGCAAGAAAAGAAGAGTTACATCAAAATTGTCCACAAGGAGAACTTGAAAATGAGCTGAAAGAAAAGCTAATATATTGCCTCAAAATCGAAATACAAACTAGCTAACTTCTGCTTACAAAATGACTAACCATTGGCTAACTACTAGCTACAAATTGACTAACCACTAGCTAACCCAAATGAGGCCCTAAGCCTTCTTATTTATACAAATTGAGGACCCAACAGTCCTCCTAAACTTTAGGGACTCGGCTGCCCAAAACTTGTAGTTAACAACAGTCCTACTTGACTTGCTTGGCTGCCCTTGTGCTAATTGATTTGGTGGCCCTTGAACTCCGAGCTGATGGTGGAGAATTTGAGGTAAGGGCCCATAAATGAAGGGAACACCTTCCTAAAATTACTCTCCACGAATTTGGTTGCCAAGTGCTCATTTCAACCATTGACTTTGTCTCCAAATTGACCAAAAAGGCTACACAAAGCACACATTAGACTTGTTGGCATAATGACTAACCCAATTCACTCTATTAGCATCAATATAATAAAAAACATGCAATAAACTAATGAGAATGGTGGATTAAGTCGAATTAGGAGGTTGAATGAGCCCAAATAATTATCCATTTTTAGGACTCATCAATCTCGGTGATGGGAAGTGTTTAATAAGGTACATTAAGGATAGGGGAAGGTGTATGAACATCAGGATGCAAGTTTTTCTGATGATTTGGCCATTCAAGAGAAATTGCCTTCAAAACCCTAGGAGAGGGAAATGAACTTACCTAGACGCAACTGAAGCATGAACAAGGTGTAAAATGACCCATTGGAACCTGACATGATGATGACAACCCTCTGAATGATGATACACTCAGCTGAATGATGACATGGATTGCCATTTGGACAACTTTGAAAAGAGTGAAAACAAACCCTAGACCTAAAGCCTAGTGACCAAATTTTGCTTGAAGACTCTTTGAAATGACAAAATTTGACCTTGACACCTTAAAATCACTTTGTAAGAGCATATTTGATCACTGGAGGAAGGCTACAAAGGCTGACACTAATAGGTGGATAAATTCAAATATAACCCACAAACTAATCAATTCTTCAAAGAAGCAATCAAGATCAATTCTCTATTAATTCAACAAGAGGAAATGTTCTGCCAAAAAATCTCGTACATTAATCCTTACTGTGAGACAAGTGATAAATTGACAAACCAAATAATTGATATGAGGTTTGAATACGAACATATCCACAAACAAGTTTCTGAATTTATCACCTGGCAAGAATCTGAGGAGGGAAGAAAAGTTGACCTACCAAAAATATATAATCCCCCAAAGATATTAAGTTTACATATTGGGATTCACGTTTGAAATAGACAGAAAGGGTGACAGCGATAGTAGTAGGAGCAGCACGCAGTATAATAGAAGTCATTAATGAAAACCCCCATAGTCCTAACCTTGTCAAAGAATGCATACCAGGGTTTCTTCCAAATGTCAAACAACTAGAGAAATAATAGAAGACAGGGTAGGACAAGGAAGAAGCAATTAAACAACTAACTGGACTGGATTGGGAGACATACTGGCAGTTTCTAGTAAAACAACACAGCCAGTGGATGACTCTGCGATGTTTAACAACCTCTACACAAAAGATGGTGCCAGCTTTTTCAGATACCATATTTGATGGGCAGTTAAAATCCACAATCAACCAATCACCTCATCTCAAACCAATGATCGACACTTGCGACCTCAGAGATAAAGTTAGCCGATTAACTTACTTCAACTTCAAAGGAGCTAGTCATTAGTTTAATTCTATTTTTAGTTTTATCTTTGCCCACTCTGAGGAAGGTTGTTTGAAACCTACTCAGCTATTTTTGTAATAATCTATTTTTTAGGCATGTATTTTAGTATTTAAAATCCTCTCATGCATTTAGAGAGGGGTCCAAAATTTTATCAAAAACACTTTTCAAGGCATTACACTTATGTATTTTTGGGAAGGTTTTGATGAAATTAATGGAACAGGATCTATTTATTTTTTTTTGAATATCAAGCATGCTCTGCTGAAATTACATTTTTATACTCTTAGAGTGTATTAAATTGGATGAAATTGAGTCAATATTTCTGAAGCACATGAGCAGGACCTATCATATATGGTACTTTTATTGTATGATTGTGTTTTATTTATGTATTAGCAATACTTTTTCTCTTGATTGTTTTATTTACGAAAGTATGAGTTATAGTTTTGCATCATTGCACTTTTCTATGATGTTTTAGCTCTGATTCCATTTTGAATACATGAACAATTTCCATATGTGATATAGTTTTCTCAATTTTTTTGTCTAACTATTTATCCAAAACAATTATCGATAAACGATTTCATTTATTTTGGAAGTTAAATGATCTTTATTACCAATTTCTTTAAGACATCATTGTAGATTGTCTATCTTATTTTATTCCTAGGTATATTTATAGTTAGATAATGTTATATTAAGATATATGAATGTGTTTATTATTTATATTAGATTACACTTAGTTGAATCATTCCCCGTTACGTCTTATATAATCCCATAAACATTATCAAATCTATCCTCTTTGGGAACCTAGTCCCATTATCCCCAGTCGGAGCCACTATACTAAACGAAAAAGGAGATGCTTTCAAGGTCTAGACCGAGTGGTTATCCCCCATGTTGTCGCAGTGAATTTTGAGGCTTCAACAAGACCAAATATACCAAAGTAGTTTAAGTAGTTAGTATTTTTTACAGTTAATAGTTTTTGTAATTGTCACTATTGTAATGATCATACAAAAGAAATTTTGGAGAATTGTGGAGGGTTTTGAATTTTTTATTTCAGAAGGAAAAGACTTTTTCTGTGTAATGCTTTTTCATATTCTTGGAGAATTAAATAAATATTTTTTAAGGTGATTCTGAACATATAGTTGAATGTGATGTGTGTTCTTATTTCTATGTGAATCATTTGATGTTTTTCTTCTATGGTAAAGAGTAATGAAATAGTTGTTTTTTCATGATACAGTTCATAGTATTTGTAAATTCAAGTTAAGTAAACTTAATATGCACTCCTCTTTTCTATATTTTGATTCCTTTGTCTTCCATATTTCTACTAAAGTTTGAAGCAAGAGATTATGTAATAAGTAGCCTTTTATTCAAGACTTTCAATCATATCTTTAATCACTTTACTACAACATAAAATCACCTGCATTGTTAGTGAGGCCACTTTGAAAAGTGTTCTTATTCCAAGAAGATTTCATAATTATTACTTGTAAAAGGTACTTCTAAATTTTCACAATGGGACAACAATAGATATCCTAGGCATTGATCTCTACTCAGATAGAGGTTGTCTCCTAAGGTTACAACAGCCATATTGGCTCCAAACACTTGTTAAGAGAGAAATGGTAATGGATTTTTGAATGAAAAATACACACAGTAGATAAACCTTCAAAAACAAAACACTCGAGTATTCTTACATTAGTAAATAAATTGAAAATGAGAGAATCCAATGATATTTTTGAACAAAATTTTCATAAAAGAATAACATGTAGTTTCATAGCTACCTAACGACAACCCTACCATTAGCAATAGTAATAAGAGTTCTCAAAGAAGTTACTCGAACATGGGCATAAACCAATAGTTCTAGTTACCCTGCAAACCTAGCAGGAAAAGATTATTCAAACATTATATGAAAGAGAATGGAATAGGTGCACAATAAATAAAATTCAGAGAAGGGCGAGTTAAAATAACACATTTGATTGAGAGTTCTTAAATAGGAGTGTTATCTTCGCATAGAAAACCTTGGACACTTAATTTGTATTTCTTTTACTTTGAAAGTAGATAGAGTCACAGTTTTCCAACATGAAAAATGGGAACTATATGCCTAAGAAAGAGGAATATTGGCACACATTTTCCCAAACTATTAGTATTCCTACATGAAAAATGGGAACTATATGCCTAAGAAAGAGGAATATGGGCACACATGTTCCCAAACTGACAATGAGAAATAGCTAGTGTTGTCGAGGGCTTAGGTCAAACCCTAGCCATTTGGATTGGTGTGGCAAGAAAAATATAGAAACAAAATGAGTAGTGTTATGTTTACCGTACTGTAATTAAATACTTACAACAACCCTAATACGATCCACATCGTTGATCTGGTAAGATATGATCCAAATCCTTGAAACGTTTGATATGGATAAGTAGTCCACGTGGAAAATGCAGGCGCCTTCTAGCTCATAGAGAAGAAAACTATAGAAAAATCATCAACCAAATACAAAGGAATGTAACATTTAGTCCCATATGGATAATCATAAACATGTGAACACATATTATAATTCCATTCCCGAAGTGCAAAACAACAAAGAGTTAATAAGTTGTTAAGAATGCTAACTAATTGTGTATATTGTGAAGACATTAGGAACAGAACCTTCATGGAACTATCAATACATACATGTACATAGTTTACCTTTGAATTATGGTTCAATACATACATGTACATAGTCAACCTTTGAAATATGGTTCAAAACCTTAATAGTTTAAATAAGAGTTCCAAACAAAACTAAAATATGAAAATTGTTGATGAAAGTATATGATTGTCTAGAGGTTATCATTTAATAAGGAAAAACTTTCATAATAAGAAATGGGTATTTGAAAATCAATTTATATAAAAATTTGTATTTGTATAAAAAAAAAAAAAATCACACAAATGTCCAAGTATGTAAAGAGAAACCTTATCAATTGAGGATTCTCAAATACAATAATAAAGACTAGTGCACAATACAGACGAAAAAGATGATAATTCTTTAATAATAAGCCTTGAATGATATAGTTGTGAAGAAATCATCACATATGTCTATCTAAATATATGAAAGGAAAGGAAAATGACTTTGTTAAGAATACAAATTGTCTTCTATATTAATTAAAATTTAAAATATATATAAAAAAAAAGTATTATGGAGTCATTGCTATGAAAAAGAAATTGAATGTTTGGATGAGAAAGGAGAGAGTAGAGTTCTACACAGAAAAAATAAGCCTATTTCAATAAGGTTGATCACACTTATGCCAGCCAAGTGCAACAGTAGGAAAATATGCACATTGTTTGCAGGGCAGGTTTCTAAGGATGAGAAAGTTGACAATGAAATTGAAGATGAAGAAGCTAACCTACTAAAGAGGTACCCTAGGAATATGAAGATGTATTCCCAGTGGAGATTCATATATTACATCCCCATAGACAAATATATTTCTCTATTGAGATGGTACCTGGAGTAGCATCAACATCCAAGGCACCATATAGGATGAGCACCCTGGAGTTGGTCGAGCTGGAATTGCAGCTAAAATAAATGCTTGACAAGGGCTACATAAGACCAAGTGTGTCTCCTTGGGGATCATTGGTGTTGTTTGTAAGGAAGAAATATGGAACCCTTAGATTGTGCATTGGTTACAGGTAGTTAAATAAGGTAACCATAAAGAATAGGTACTCATTTCCAAGGATTGATGATCTATTTGACCAGTTGAGGGGAGCAATAGTTTTCTCCAAGATTTACTTGAGTTCAAGCTACCATAAAGTAATAATCAAGGAAGAGGACATTCATAGGGCACTATGAGTTCGTAGTATCCTTTGGCTTGCTAACACCTCCACCACTTTAATGTGCATGATGAACAGTGTGGTGTGTCCTTAACTAGACAAGTTTGTCATTGTGTTTGTTGATGACATATTGGTGTACAAGATAGAGGAAGAGCATGTTAAGCACTTGGTTATGGTATTACAATTGCTGAGGAGCATAAGATTTATGCAAAACTCATCAAGTGTGAATTTTTCAGTCACATATACATTATTTGGGGCATACTCTCTCCAAGGAAGGGGTCTCAATTGATCCTTAAAAGATCAAAGCCATAATGGAGTGGTCAACACCCAATATTGTAGATGAGGTTAGATAATTCATGGGATTGGAAGGATATTAGAAAAGATTTATCAAAAATTTCTCCAAGATAGGCCACCCTATCATAGCTTTTTAGAGAAAAGGAAAGAGATTTGAGAGGATTGATCAATATGCAGAGAACTTTGAGCAATTAAAAAAATTCTCACCAATGCACCGGTGTTGAGAATTGCAAATCCTGACAAGGTTTTTTTTGTGTACTTATGCCTGCAAGAAAGGGCTTGGTGGAGTCCTAATGCAAGAAGTACAAGTATTGTGCTATGAGTCCAGGAAGTTAAACGAACATGAGGTGAATTTTGAAACTCATGATTTAGAGTTATTTGTCATCATTCATGCTTTAAAAATGTGGAGGCATTAACTCCTTAGTAAAAAAAACTTACACTCATGACAAACCATAATGCACTCAAGTATTTGTTTGGGAAACCCAAGTTGAATTATAGGAAAGCAAGATGGTTGGCCATGCTTTATGAATTTCACTTTGAAATTAATTAAATAAAGGGTAAAGAAATCAGGGTTTTTGATGCTCTGAGTAGGAGAACTCAAGTCAATCACATGGCAGTTGTGAGTTCTTACAAAATAAACCTAGTAGAAAGGGTCAAAATCATTGGGAAGCAACACAAAAAATATTAGAAATGAAAGAAAAATTGTTGCAAAGCAATGAAGACGAAGAATATCTTCTCACTGAAGACGAACTAATCAGATTTAAAAATAGAATTTATGTGTTGAACAGTGATGAATTGAAGAGGCTGATAATGAAAGAGTTATATGGTAAACCTCATTCAAGCCATCCAAGGTGTCAAAATACCCTTACATCCATTAAAATATATTATTTCTGGCCGAATTTGAAGAATTATTTGTTTAATTTTTTGGTGAAATGCATAGAATGCCAACAGGTAAAGGTTGAGTGCAAGCATCCAACAGGATTATTACAGCTGATTCCCATTTCAAAATGGAAATGGGAGGTGATTTCTATGGATTTCATTATAGAATTACTAGAAAATCAAAGAACCATGATGTGATCATGGTATTGATTGATAAGTTGAGAAAGATAGCTCATTTTGTGGTAGTCAAGTTCACTAACTCCATTACTGAAGTGGTACAAATATTCATGAAGGAGATTGTGAGGCTACATGGTATCCCCAAGAAAATTGTCTCAGACAGAGATGTTAGGTTCACTTCAAGGTTTTGTAAGGTATTGTTTGTAGGTTTGGGGGCATAATTGGCATTTAGGACAACATACCATCCACAGAAATATTGGGAAACAAAGAGGACCAACAAGATCTTTGAGGACATGCTAAGGATGTATGTGATGCATCATCCCAAAAAGTGGGAAGAATATCTTCCACTTGTGAAATTTTCATACAACAATGGATACCAAGAGTCCATAAAGATGAGTCAATTTGAGGCATCGTATGGTATGAGTTACAATACTCCTAATAGTTGGAGTGATCCAGCAAGCAGGGTCCTTTTTGGGCCTGATATACTCAAGGAAATGGAACAACAAGTTTAGCTCATAAAACAAAATTTGAAAGTGGCACAGGATCAGTAGAAAAGCTACGTAGATGAGAATAAGGTACACAAGGAGTTCCAAGTTGGGGAACATGTTCAACTGAGAATCAAACCCAAGAAGAGTTCAATAAAGATTTGATTAGGTGCTAAGTTGGCACCACACTATTATGGCCTTTTAAGATCCTTGAGAGGATTAGACCAGTGGCTTATAAGTTGAATTTACCTCCATTAGTTAGAGTTCATGATGTTTTCCATGTTTATTTTCTTGAAATATATGTACAAGATTCTAATAATGTGATTTATTGGTGTGTGCTATAGGTGGAACCAAAGGGAGAGTTCCAGCCAGATCCATTGTGCATTCTAGACCAGAGGAATCTCATGTTATAGAATCGAACCATAGAGAAATTCAAAGTGAAATGGAAGAAATTTGGGCCAGAGGAAGAAAATTAGGAAACCAGTTATGCCATGGAAGCTAATTATCCATTTTTCTTTTCTAGTTAAGGCAAATGTGTATATGATTGTAAATATTATATAGAGTTGTCTAGTTAAAGCTCCATAAAACAATATGTGTTGTGTTTTAATCCTAGTGATGCACATGGGTAGAAAGAACACCAAGGACAATGTTCCCTCAAGTGGGATGGGTCTACGATAGCCCTAATCATGGCTCTCCCATGTAAATACAAATGTAAATAATTTTGCAAAAAATAAATTCAGAAAGGGGACTGAACCAAGGTACATGCGTTCTAGAGTTGGGGAGGAGGTTGCCTGCTTGGGATGCCTATGGGTTATTTTGCAAGAATCCAAACTAAAGATTGGTTGGTGAACTTGAATGAACCAGTCGTGAATTGAATGTGGGCTTCCAAGGAAGTATGTAGACCCATGTTGATTGGAAAAAATAATAAGGAAAAGAGGACAAGATATTAAATAGAAAACTACACCTTACAAAGAAGAAAGGATGAGGTAGCAATTATAAGCCCAATACAAAATTCAAGGCAGGAAAGAGGGTCATTCGCATCCATGCTAGTAGTAGTGAGAGAAGGAAAGAAGAAATCAATTGGATCAAGACGTTAAGAAGATAAAGAGCTCGAGTAGGAAGAAGAAGAACAAAAAGGGAAATTTGTAAAAGAGAAGAGGAGACAAGGGATAGTGAACATATTTGGGGTAGCAAGTTTGGTGGATAGATGGTCTCTCTATGTTGAGAAACAATGCCTCTAGATTCCTTGTTAAACCAAAGGGTGGAGGTTTTTTTCTTAGAATCCCCTTAGTGGTGTGGGTGGAGGATAGTGTCTTTGGATTCCTTTAGGGAAAGCCTATGAAACCTCTTATTATTGTAGTGGGTTTTGGATTCCCCTAAGTGAGTGGAACCTCTGTGTTTTAATAAGGGTAGATATTTATTCTCTAGACTCCCTTGACACTCTTGGGGTAGAGGAAGTTGGTCTATAGATTCCCTGTGCGTACTTGGGTGAAGAAGAAGTGTCGAAATTCCATGTGTGCTTGGGTGGAGGTCATAAACTTATGGATTCCCTATATGCATTGATTCGGTGCCATTATGTAGTTGGAGGGTGGAGGAAGTTGGCCTCTAAATTCCCTGTATGTTATAGGACTACTAAGTGGTTTGTGAGTGGAGGAAGTAGGTCCTCTAGATTCCCTGGTTCATCTAGGAGTTAGTGTTCATCCTTGAGCAAGCCCCCCTCACCTCTTAGCCTATAGAATTTGGATCGAAGGTGATAGTTGCAAGTAAGGCTGGATGAAATTGTCTATGGCTAGGTGAATTATCCTTGTCCTAATTTCAATTTGCTAAAGATAAGTATCCTTTTGTACTTGTTTAAAGGTTAACGAATTATGATTCGTTTCTGGTTTGAAATGGCTATGGATTTTTGGATTCTAATAGTGTTGTTGATTAATGAGCATGTGGCTACACCCTTGTGTGGAAATGGTACTCATGTCTATGATCAAATCATATATATATATATATATATATATATATATATATATATATATATATATTACATATCTAAAATAAATGATGTTGCTAAGAAAATCAATCAAGTGTGTTTTTTTGTACTAGAAAGGAAGTGTTGTGTGAAATGCTTGTTTGTGTTATTAATAACACAATATATATATCTATATATCTATATATATATATATATATATATATTACATATCTAAAATGAATGATGTTGCTAAGAAAATCAATCAAGTGTGTTTTTTTGTACTAGAAAGGAAATGTTGTGCGAAATGCTTGTTTGTGTTATTAATAACACATATACATAAGGCAGAATGTGTAATATATCTGAACTAGAATTTATTATGTATGAAATTCATAGTTTTGTTATTAATAACATATATGTAGATAAAACTAAACTATTATGGCATGCTACAAGGAATGGAATGTTCCATGATAATTTGGGTTGAAGCCAGAAAGTGTTTCCATAAAAACTCCTTCCATTAATATAAAACAATTACAAGGGACACAACCTATGTAGCTGGGTCTCTGTGTACATTTTTATTATGACTTGACCTACTTACTAGCCTATGAATCTACGCAAGTGGCATTGCATTAGCACGAAGGGAACAATTTTCCTCTTCCTAGTACAAGGATAGCTCGAACCCTTACATGAAGGTTTAGAAGGATTGTGTTTTCTTAGAAACATGGATGTCTTCGATAGGCTTCCTAGAATTACTGGCTAGGCTCTGTATGCCCCTACATAGCGCCATAGAGCCACTTGTAGGATTTCTTAAAGTTGTTAAGCCTTGGAATGTAGTAGGAGAGCTAAAGACCCTTTAGTAGTTCATGATAGGTCCTCAAGAGAGAGTGGTTGCAGGAGTGCCTATGCTCACATGCCTGGAATTTCTCTATTCTGATATGGGGAATGTTTGAGGACCATGAACTCATTGGAGTGAGGTCTTCCAAACTTAGGAGGGTTAGCATCGTAGGGTGCTTTAACAATCCACCACTGCTAGTATCAAACACTATTTTTGATCTTAGTGTCTACAGAACCTCTGTGGTAGATTCATGGTCAAAATAACTAGCAAGAAGTGATCGATGAAGACTTGGTGCGATCTCTCATGATAACCATTAAAATCAAAATTGGGTGCGTCACACAAGGCTTGGAAAGGTTCCCCTGATTGGGCCATGGCATAGTTATAGTGCAAGCATTGATGTGGCGCAGGAGGGCAAAGCATTAAATTTATAATGAAATTCGATGAACATTATCCTTCATATAGACCAAACCCTAAGCATGGTAGCGACATATTGGTTACCGATATTTCCTTCTATCACCATTGGATAAGGAGAATATACATGGGCTGAAATATCTATCTTAGAATTTTAACTACATTACCCAAGGGATCGTCTAAGATGGAGTTGGCAGGATGAGTTGGCGAACACATTAGGTCAGTGGCTCTGCCATTGGTTGGAGGTGGCACCCACGAGACAAGATTCCTATAAATTTTATCTTGGATAATTAAATTGCACCGTAGAGAGGATGGGTAGGTTGACATTAGGCCAGAATGTGTTGGTGGGCACATCAGTCTAGTGGTAATACCATTGGTGGGGAAATGGGCGACTTAACGGGTCAACCTAGAAGTTTTACCCTGGAGCATTCTCGAGTGCGCGGGTGGAATGGAAGTGGGTGAATGGATTGGATTAACATGTCCTAGTGGTCCCCACCTAGATGTATAATGGAATGAGGTGTTGGGAACATAACATCAGGATGACGTGTCTAAGAGGGTTCAACCCGGGGGGTTAAAGAGTGGAGCTTAACGAAAGTGTTGGGATGGAATTGTCAAGGTGACGTGGTGTTGTAGCCACATGGGACTTATAGAGATAAATATGTGCATTAGTGAGACCCACTAGTCCATGTAGGCCTAGAGGTCTCACCCCGGAGGGTACAAAATATTATTATGGTGTATGTGTTGGGAGGAAGGTTACAGGAACATGCACTCTGATTGGTGGGGATATGGTCCCACCTAACAAGTCATCTTGGCGGAATGACCCCAAAGGTATCGAGAGGTGAATCAAGGAAAAGCATAAGGATACTAAGGTTAGGGTAACATGGGCAGACTACGATGGCAATCAGCAGTTGGAACGAAAGCCAAAGGGGATTGACAGTGCAACCCCGCTATACACGTAAGCCCAGTAAGGAAGCCCCTGCAGGTAACAAAGGAGCACTCTTAGGGAATTATCAAGAGGGGTTAAGCGAGGTGACATGCCTATTAGGCCTCACCTAGGAAGCATAAGGAGAGCTAATGTAATGGAGCAGGATTGAGGAATCATCATTGAATTTTGGCAGGCCTGATGAACATATATATATAGGCATCTAAGCATGCAAGGTTCAAGGCTCTAGTTACAATGCTCTACAAAAAAGATGAAACACTCCACGATGGGTTCAACCCATAGACTAATATCCAACAATACTAATGGAGGAAAAGAAATTGTTTACCCCATTCCTTTAATATCACTTGAGGGGTTTGGTATGTTACATGTTGCAAGAAATTCCTATTCCATAGTGGAAGTGGGAAGTCATTTCCATGGATTTTATTGTTAGGTTTCCAAATACTACTAGGAAACATGACGTTGGTATGGTCGTGGTAGAAAATTTGAGCAAGATATGTCAATTTGTGGGTACAAAATCCACTCATACAACAAGTGGTATTGCCTAAGTTTTTATAAAAGAGATAGAGATGTTACAAGGGGTACCTAAGAAAATTATTTTAAACGGGATGCTAAGTTTACCTCAAAATTTTGGAAGGATTTGTTTTTTGGTCTAGGGACATAATTAGCACCTAATACAACATACCATCCACAAATAGATGGGTATATCGAGAGGAAAAGCAGAGTGCTCAAGGACATGGTAAGTGTGTATGCTTTGCATTAGCCAATGGAGTGGGAAGATTTCCTTCCACTCATTGAGTTTGCTTATAACAATGGGTACCAAGAATCCTTGAAGATGAGTCCATTTGAGGCTCTGTATGAAAGGATATGAAACACTTCTATCAGCTGGATCGATCTAGTGAATAGTGTCTATATTGGGCCTAATATGCTAAGAGAGATGGAAGAGGAAATGGTGACATCGGACATAGCTTAAATGTAGCTCAAGATAGACAAAAGAGCTATGAAAACTAGCATAGAGTGCATAAAGAATTTAAAGTGGGAGATTATGCATATCTTTGTGTGACACCAAAGAGAAGTTCATTGAGAAGTGCTTTGTGTGCCAAGTTGGAACCATGTTTTTCTGGACCATTTCAAGTATTAGAGGGAATAAGGGAAGTGGCATATCGATTGGCCTTACCACCTATAATGATCACTCATGATGTTTTTCATCTTTATTGACTTAAAATATATGTGTAGCATGTTAATCATGTGATTGATTGGCCTATGCTACCGGTGGAACCAGAGGGAGAGTTCCAGCAAGAACCTTTATGCATTCTATATCAGAGGTATATTGAGCTCCAAAATTGAGTCATAGAATATGTTAAGGTGTAATGCAGACACTTTAGACTAGAGGAAGCCACATGGGAGATGGTTGATCAGATGTGGTTGATCTAATGAGGGTTTCATGCCCATTTTTTTTTGCTAAGTGAGCACATATAAATGTAATTATAAACTAAATTGTATGTACAAATATTGTTGTAAATTTTGCGCGTGTTCAAATGTAAAACGCTAGGGATGGTGTTCCTCTAAGGGAGTGGGGTTTGTAACATCCCCCTAGTCACCCTCTTGTAAATATTTTTATGTGGATGAATGTGTATAATGATGTACATTAATTTAGTAAATAAAAAAGTTATGACTAGATTGAGAGGGACACTAATTCAAAGTCTACGAAGGAAAAGAGGGAAGATTGCTTGTGGAACCCCAATCCTGTACTTAATTTATTACTTGTTTTTTTGTCTTGAGGAATGGTGATACTAGGAAATATTTGAGTAAAAGGATGGATATTATTTTACCATTGGAAACTATCTTTACATTCTCCTAAGTTAAGGCCAATAGAGCAATGTTGTTAGACGTCAAGGCATTTAAGCATGTGTATGGGCCATTGTTGAAAAGGGGGAACGAATGTACATGGAATTGAAGTTAGAATATGGTCTTGGAGAAAGAAGGAAATCTGACCCACTTCCATGGCAGGGGAAGCTCTATTTACTACACCATCAAATAACATGTTGGAAAAGTGAACAATAGAAGAAAGAAAGCACTATGTGTGAGACGAAAGAGAGGTAGAAAACATTGTTGTGGAAATCTGCAAGTGGATTGAGTGCTCTAGATCCTTGTTGCGTATCAAGTGGAACTTGAATAGAATTTTTGATTTCTGGTTATTTGTTAACTGGTGTAGGCCAACCCTTTGGATTCTTATGGAGGTCATCAGGTGGAATGGCTAGTTAGTGCGCTCTAGATTCCTACATGGAAGAGGTGGAGGAACTGGATTTTAGATTCCTTATGTTAAAAGCGAGTGGATAGTATTGGGTCTCTATATTATTGTAGCGTTGTTTTGTTGGAGAACTATAGTTTTTTTATTCTAGAAACTAGTTTTCGTGTGGATCTTAAGCAATCTGGATTCTTTGATCTAGTTGTGGGGTAGGGCCTAGACTCCTATGATTCATTGTTTTTATTGTGGAGCACTAGAGTTCTAGATTCCTTGACCTAGTTGTGGGGTGTAGTTGGAACAACTCTTAATTCCTTGAGCATGTTGTGGGGTAGATCTTATAAGATTTGGATTCTCTATTTTTATTATCTAAGGTGGAGTCAAAATGCACTCTGCTTTCCTAGAAATTAGGCGGAGGTTCTATGGACTCTATATTCCCACGTCAATTTACATATTATTGATGTGAATATCCCTTGAGAAAATCCCTTCATAGGCTGTTAATCAACCTCAAGGATGTTTGGATATAAGAAAGAATAGTGTTATAGCCAAGATATAGTTGGGTGGAGAATTGAAGTCCCAATATTAAATTCCAGACATCTATTTCATGATAGAAGTTGCATTCTTATGTCGCTATGTATCTAATGCAATGTAAATTCTTATTGTTACTTTTAAAATACATGTATTTTTATGAGAAATGTATGCATGTTCATGGTAGTGGCGAGAGAGGTTTGGACTCTTTGTTGTCACTAGTTACGCCTGTGATGGATATCTTGTGTATATAATTAATATTTGTTGTGAATGGATTGTGCTACTATGCTTAAATAAAAAGGAGTTAAGCCTGCCTATTGTGTTCAAAAATCCTAGGCTATTAAGTCACCGACAGAGGAATTATGCCCATATGCGTTAATGAATAACACAAATACTTGAAATTAGTCAATCTTGAGAGCGATATCTTAATATGAATCTACATGCATATGAAGGCTAGGCTAAGTGATATTTAAGCTTATGAGGGATTCACTATGTATTGTGAGTGTTCCCCATTGACATACATAAATTTGTATTTATGTCAATAACACGTAAATGTTTCTAAGTTTTAAAGGCTTATTGAGGGATTGCTTACGTTTTGTAATGAATGGAATTTCTATCTCCCCCTAGTGAGAATGCTTTGTAATGAGGTTGATGGAAGGGATCCTATAACACCCCTAGTTCTGCCCCTGGATTATTAATGTACATTGATATTTAGGTTGGTGAGCTAGATTTATTTGGTAGGCCTATGTGTGTGTGTGTGTGTGTGTGTGTGTGTGTGTGTGTGTGTGTGTGTGTGTGTGTGTGTGTGTGTAGATAGATATGGGTTTAGCATGCCTAGGCTTATACGTTGAGTTTGGATAAGTGGCTAGAGGGCCAAGATTTCAAATATAAAATACATATTGTGCATATTTTTATATTAATAAAATAACGATTGGCTATGGATCCCACTCCACAATTACAGGCAACGAGTTGTTGTGTTTGGTGTTGGGAGATAATGACACCTAGGGTCCCATGTGGATTTAGAGGGTGCCACGTGGTAGAGAAATGCCATACATGCCACATGGAAAAGAGAGGCCATGTGTTTATATAAAGGGGTATGTTTTCCCATAAATGTATTCATTCATGCATTCATTCAATTTATCAGGGATTCGTGTAGAGGCTTGGAGACTAATAGTGGCTTTCAATAATGAACCATCCAGTGAAATCTGTTTTTAGTTTTCGAACTAGCTAGGGATTTTAGTCAGTCAGTCTTTTGCTTGGACTATGTAAGTGACTGGAGTTCTAATGCAATTAGTTTCTAGCAATCAGTCGATGAACCTTATGCTTGGGTTTTGAAACTAGTTGGGAGCTATTTGGTTCTGGTAACTAGTTGGTGAGCATTGTGCTTGTGTTATGGAATTGACAAGGAGCCAAGTTGGCTATTGCTTATAAGGGTGCCTAAAATCGTTGGAAGTAGCATGAGCTCCTAGAAGCCTTGTGATGAGAATTTCCTACCTAGTTGTAAGGTTCCCTTGAAGGTGGGAACCATGGACAGACTAGAAAGGCCCAGAGAAGGGTGTGCCACTTGGACATAGGTTCAAGGAAGCAGAGAATAGTGATTAGATTCATGACCATTAGGTTTGTTCCTTGTCCATGGATATGTTGATATTTTGAGTTCCCACCATTTCCTGTAAAGTTGCATCCCCATCTTGGGGGTGACCTGTGGTTGAGAGCTATGAAAAACAAGGTCTACGGCTAGGTGGAATGTGGACACCTGTTAGGCCCCTATACTACTAGTGTAACCCCTTATTGTTATTAGTACAACCCCCTTATTATATTTTTGTGCCCATGTAGTCCCCATATTATTATTATTGTGCCCCATAGAAGCCCACTATTGTGATTCTTGTGCCCTTACATTATTATTGTTATGTCGGCTCTGATTATATTATGACCCCTTAGACTCTTATATATAGAAAGGAGGTCTTGTCATTTGTATCATCCAAGAATTGTTCATTTGTGTAATGTAAAGGAGGTTTCCCCCTCCAAGAGGCTGAATTCTAAGGTGTTCGACTCTATTTTCTATCTTTTTGTGAGTTGGTTTCATAACATTTGGTATCAGAGCTTTAGATTCTAGGGTTTTGCTGCTCCAAATAGGTCATCGTGAAATTTTCACTATAACATTTTTCTGTGATGTTTCAGAAGCGAAAAAAAAACCCATTTGAGAAAAATTACACTAAACCTCGGATCTGAATTTTAGAGCTTTTAGCACTATATTTGCGGAGATATGATCTGAGGAAGTTGGTCTTTTTGCAGACTCCTAAATTACATTCCAAACAAGTGACTTGGGGAAAATAGTCATAACTTTCTCTCTGAACATCGGATTGAAATTTTGTAAGAAGGTACATAAAGAGGACGGACTGTAGTTTCTTGTGTATATTTTTCAGAGCTAAATGTCAAAACAGTGACACGTGGAAATTCATACAAGTTCGCTCTTCTGGAAAGGTCTATAATCAGGTCATCTTGGAAGATTGTGCATAACTCTTCCTTGGAGAATCCAATTTGGATCAGACTGGTGACATTGGAAAGAGGACGCAGAGGGCTACTATAGGTCACAATTTTAGAACTGGATGATCCGAATTTATAGAGATACATCAAATTCAATATCAAGCTCCTGCAAAGTGAAAAAAGGTGTGTAGTTTTTTTTACTTTTTGCATAATCTTGGTTTGAAAAATTAGTTTGAAGGAATTCAAAGGGCATAGTAAAGAATTATTATCGGTAATTGATGCCCCGAGGAAAGAAAATGAAAACACCTAGTAAGAAACCTGAAAGCTCTAGCATGACTCATGAAGAAGAGGAAGAAATGCAACTTGATATATCAAAATTATGAGACCAAGTGCAACAAGTGTCACTTGCACAAAAAGTAACAGAATCTAAGATGGATGGTTTAAAGAAAGATGTAGAAGCTAAGATGGATGGTTTAAAGAAAGGTGTAGAAGCTAAGATGGATTTTTTAAAGAAAGGCGTAGAAGCTAATATGGATGGAATGGAAGCTAAGATGAATGGAATGGATGCTAAAATAGATGGCATGGATGATAAGATGGAAGAATTGAAGATAAATATGAATGAGTTGCTACAAGAAATGGTCACTAATGGTGAAAGGGTGGTAAAGGAAACTCATGATGAAAAAAATAAAAGTTAATCATGATTTCATAGACTCTAATGTTGGATCGAAGACCCACCATATTACAAAAATCGATATGAGTAAGTTTGATGGCAAGGATCCCGCAACATGGATATTACAGATGGAGCAATTTTTCGATCTCAGTAATGTGAAAAACACACAAAAGATATGTATTGCAACTTTATATTTGGAACCAAATTATTTCATATGGTATCAATGGCTTTGCTCTCGTAAACAAATTATCACTTGGGCAATTTTTATGGAAGAATTGACAGCACATTATGAGGATACAAAAAGCAACACTTTTTTTAGCCAATTGATAAGTCTCAAACAAAAGGGTTCAATAATGGAGCACATTGAGGAGTTCCAAAAGTTGAACATAAGGGTAAAAAATATTCCAGAGGAGCATAGGATTGATGTGTTCATAGGGACTTTAAATGATAATATCCAACATGATGTTCACCTTTTGGAACCTGATTCATTAGAGAAGGAATTCAGGTTAGCAAGGAAAATGGAAAGGAAAATTATGGCAACCAGGAAGCATACCACTCACAACTATAAATATGGAAGTGTTGTTGCCCCTAGCCTTCCACAACCTATAAGGTTGACACCACAACAATTGGAAGAAAAAAGAGCAAACGGGCTTTGTTACAGTTGTGATAGCAAATACACTAAAGGTCATAAGTGTGCTGAGAAGAAATTATTCTACATACATTGTGAAGAGGAAGAAGAAAAGGAGAAAGAAAGGTCAAAATAAGAGGATATACTCCAGGAACAAAGCCTATATAAAGAAGAAATGAATCTGACCATATCTTGTAATGCATTCGCTGGAATTACCACTCCTCAAACCATCAAGATAGAAGGACAAATCAAGAAGAAAAAGGTAATAGTGTTGATTGATTCAGGGAGTACCCACAATTATATTCATTGTAAGATAGCAAAAGAATTGAATTGCTTCCTATATCCAACACCAGAGTGTCAAGTGATGGTTGCAAATGGAGGAATTATAAATTGCTCTGGAAAGTGCCATAATATCAAGCTATCCATGGGAGAATATGTATTGAAAAGCCCAATGTTTTCCATTCTAATGGGAGGTGTTGATGTTGTACTAGGAGTCCAATGGCTACAATCCTTGGGTACAATAGCTTTTAACTTTCAAGAAATTTTCATGAAAGTTTATGCAGAAGGAAAGGAAGTTGAATTAAGGGGTATTGTAGGGAAATTGGGAAAGATAATAAGCTCTAACGGTATGACAAAGCTTCTAAAAAAGGAACAACGAGGTGTAATTGCACAATTATGTTCGCTAGATGTTTCCACATCGAATTCATCTATTGCTCCAGATCTACAAAAATTCTTGGACAATCATTCCAAGGTATTTGAGACTCCCATAGGTCTCCCACCTATTCGTGATCATGATCATGCTATTCATTTCATTCTAGGAAGTGTTCCTCCAAACATCAGGTCGTACAGATATCCCTATGCCCGAAAGAGTGAAATTGAACGTATGGTTGCAAAAATGCTTGAGGCTGGCATAATTCAACCTAGCCAAAGTTCTTTCTCTGCTCCAGTAGTATTGGTGCGTAAGAAGGATGGATCATGGTGCATGTGTCTGAATTATAAGGAGCTCAATAAGCTCACTATTAAAGATAAGTTTCCCATTCCTGTCATTGATGAATTATTGGATGAATTGCATGGATCAATTTACTTCACCAAGTTAGATCTTCGTTCAGGATATCATCAAATCAGAATGAAGACTCAAGACATTCTGAAAACAACATTTAGAACTCATGAGGGTCACTATGAGTTTTTGGTCATGCCTTTTGGCCTTACCAATGCACCTTCTACATCTCAAGGTTTGATGAATTCCATTTTCAAACCCTTCCTTAGAAAATTTGTGTTAGTATTTTTTGATGATATACTAATCTACAACAAGTCTTGGAAGGATCATGTTGAACACATTGACAGGGTGCTAAAACTATTGGAGGAGAAACAATTATATGCCAAAATATCCAAATGTTTCTTTGGAGTACAAGAGGTGGAATATCTGGTTCATATTGTATCTCATGAAGGAGTTAAGGTAGACCCTAGCAAAATTAAAGCCATTAAGGAATGGGAAATCCACACATCCATAAATCATTTGCGAGGATTTCTCGAGTTGACATGGTATTATCGCAAGTTTTTTAAGAATTATGGGAAAATAGCAGCACCTCTAACAACATTGTTGAAGAAAGATGAATTTTCATGGACTCCTGAAGCAACAAAGGCCTTCGAAGATTTTAAAGAGGCAATGTGCCAAGCACCGATCTTAGCTACACCAGACTTCACAAAAACCTTTATTGTGGAATGTGATGCTTCTGGAAATGGAATTGGTGTTGTTTTAATGCAAGATGAAAGACCCATTACTTTCAAAAGTCGTCCAATCAAGGGAAAGTATTTACACAAAGCTATTTATGAGAAGGAAATGTTGGCAATACTACATGCAACAATGTAAACTTTGAAACGGGAACTGATACTGTTACCCGTTTTGTAGAGGTGGCAAAAAAATGACCTGATTTTCAAAAGTGGTGATGCAGAATACACGTTTTTTTTAGAACATGGTTTTTGGAACTTTAATTTTTTTCATGTGCATTAAGTTTTAGAATGGTAGTGAATGGTAGTGATTTTCATCCTGATTTTAAAAAGTGAGTATTCTGCATCACACCCTTTTTTTAAAAGACCTATTTTTTGACTTTAAATTTTCTAGTGTGTGAAATGTAAAAAATTATTTTCTAAATTTGATAGTTTTTGAAGTCGTCATTGTATTCATATTTTCTTGTTCTCTATCTTAATTTTTTTTTTTTTAGTGGGGTTTTTATTGTTTTGCGTTTTTAAATTAGAAAGTCGATAGTTTGAATTTTAGATAATCTACATGTTTAAACATCCTTAATTAATTTTTCAATCCACATGAAATAATTGTTTCTATAAAACAACATTTTTTAACAATGGACATAAAAAATAACCATTTTTAACATAAATATAATAAAAAAACTAAACGTTTTGATAATTTTTTGCTAGAATTAACATGTCAAAATCACAATTGTTATACAAAAATATTAACTAAAAATGGTCAAATAATAGTTTTTTTTATGAATTACATGTCAAAAAGATAATAATAACTACTTTTTATTTTCAAAAAATAATGATTAACTTAAAAATCAATGCAGAAATCACATATTACCAATATTGAACATATAACAACCCTAATTGAGTGTTTATTCTTCTCATAAAATGTCAAAGTCAAAACATTGCAAAGCTTGATTTACAAGCATAACTTAAATTTAATCAACAATGTCACGTAATCCAAATTCTTCGTCCTCTAGAGTTTCATCATTGTCCTCTTCCACAATATTTTCTGTTTCATTTTTCTCATTTTCCTCTTCTAATGGGTCTTTGATGTCTGCAAATCTCCCAATATATGTCTTTCCAAACATTCCATGTAATGGTGGTTGGGGTTCCTTTGCCTTTTTTCCACACGTGATTCACTAAATTCCCCTTTCTTCAACCCAATTTCTTGCATTGCATCTCGAAGAAATTGAAGAGCATTAATTCTTTGCTGAATGAAATTGCATTGTAATGGATCTTTCTCAATTGCCGTTATATCTAGCGAGGAGATTCGACGATTAAGGATATGTATGTAGGTCAAGCGATGTCTTCCTCTGCCGTTAGATCTAGCGAGGAGATTCGACGATTAAGGATATGTATGTAGGTCAAGGTGAGTGTTATCCTTTGAGTTTGTTGTGCTTCATGGTGGGAATCGGTGGATTTCGGGTGGACTACATGCTCGAGGGTTATCCCCCCGTTCAGACCCAAAATCCTTTTAGAATGGTCCGTATTTCCTCATTGGGTTCGATTCTAATTTTAACGTGGTTGCAGGTTCTCGCCCCCATATGAGCCTCATCCGTCAGATCTTTGAGGGGTGATCGAACGGTGTTGAATTATGTTTGTTTTTCGAGGGTTTTGTTGTTCTGTTTGTGGGTCTATGGCTTTAAGCAGTTTGATATTTCTTTAGCCCAAAGTTCCTTGGGGACTGTTGTATTTTATGTATTTTTCTTTCCGATTTAATGAAATAGAAGTTACAACTCTTAGTTTAGCAAAACAAAAAGAAAATTTGCTCAGGGGGAGTTCCAGTACAGGTACCAGTTCCCATTGGTTGGGTAGAGCATCTTTCTATTCACTGTGGTTTTGCGGTAGGCCAAGTCATTTATTCATATAAGCGAATGAATGTTAAACATGTATTTTTATTTTTTGATTTTTGTCTTTATTTTTTATGCTTGTGGTTATTCCAATGTATTAATGTTTTGTAATTTGAAAATTATGAAATCAAAAGAGGAATGTAATATTTCTTTGGGTTAGATTAGTTATCGAGGTTAATAAACAAACTATAAGTCATTGAACCAAAGGGGAACAATCATAAACGCTAATTAATAGGCTTGAAGATTGTTGCAAGCCCTAGGTTAAGCCTGCATTATCCACAGACTAAACACACATACACACACACACATATAAGTACTCTTGAAAACATAAAAAAATGTGTAAATGAATGTGTAGATTGTTTTTAATACTAAGTGAATTTATTGTTCTAGATATTTCTATCTAACACACATAAACATAATATGTTGAATGAAGGCTTTCAAGCTATTTTTGAAAAGTATCAACTGTAACTAATATAATGTAATGAGAAAAATATCAGAGTCGAAGAAAGTAATACATGAGAGCTAAGAAAAATTGAAAGAAAAACTAATTTAAAATTAGTAATATTAGTAATCTATGTCAAGCATACTATTATAGGATTTATCATTCACATGTGTTTCCTTCCAAGGTGTTTAATACCCAAAATGGTGAAACAAAATTTAGATGTGAGAACATAAGGGTTTTTCTTTATTTTCCTAATGAAAAATGAACAACCACCAAAGAAGATGTACAAGCAACATGTATAACATAATAGGTAACCTTTTACTATCCCTAACAAAACATAATTAATTTTTTTTGCATCTAGTTGCCTGGGGATACCATAGTTCTCCACACAATGTACCTAGATATGATTTATAAAGCACTTGTACAATCGACAATTTGTATAGAAAAACATAAAAGGAATATACTACATAATTAAATCTCCACAGGTAACCTCAAAAGAGCATGTTCTAGTAATGTAAGTGTGAGCAGTCAAAGACTCATTAAGAAGAAAGACAAACATTTCTAAAATGTATTTGGTGAGAATTATAAACCCCAACTCGTAAGCTTTTCACGCCAAAAAGGGTTCTTGGTCAAAACATTAAGTTATGAAAATTAAAGAGAAATATAACCAATTAAAAATAATCCACTCAATTAAAATATAGCATCTATCATCACTTATTTTTATTATACTTTATTAATATCCTAATTAAAACCGTAAAAAAATTAAATTACATTTATAATACAAAACCATGAGTACACACCTTGCCATAATTAGACAAATGCTCGGTGGAAGTTTGAGGCTTCATTTTAATGATTTCATGAAATATTTGTTTATAACTTGCACAGATACTTGTACCATGGATATAATATAGAATAAGCGCACCAATATAGAATAAGGGCATCTGCATTAGAATACTATAGACATGGATGGAAAAATATTATCATATAGTTTGTGAAGCCATATTATGTCTACTTGTACTTTTGTTTAAATTATTGTTGTGAAGCCATATTGTGTCTACTTTTACTTTTGTTTAAATTATTGTTTGGTACAATCAAATGAAGATATTGAATATATCGATGAAATCATGGACAAAATGTCAATATTTGGGAGTTTGGTTTGTGACATACGATAGAACCCTAGAAATAGATTTATCAATTTAATATCCATCCAGATTATGAATTGATCTAATCTCCTCCCATCGTGGGAAAGTTAAAAAAAATTGTTATTGCAACCCATCGAAACATAAGGAAAGTCTTGTAACCATGAGGTATGATAATTGTATATTAGGTAAAGAGAGTGAAGCCTTTATGCGAGCATTCATCTTCTAAGAGGTCTATAGGACCCTTATTTAATATATAAAAAAAGAAGAATGGTTTTATCTTATTGGTGCAATAAGAAACATATCCATAACTTTATAAGAGATAAATATAACAAAGACATGAGAAATTGTCCAATTTGGGGATATGATAATTCAAAATAGATAGTGAGTCTAGTAAAAATTCATGGTAAGGAGAAAAGAGCTTGGTGTTTCTTTCGAAATGAAAGTAGTAATAAAAAAATTATTACTCCTTTGTTTCCTTTTAGACCAAATATTTTATGACATCTTAAGACTTCATGTGTGTATGTGTATGGTTAGGGTTTCCTTTAAAATAAACTACATTTCCTCTTTCTCTATTATAAATAAATAAGAATAATACATGAGGGATATTACATTTTTGATGGGAGGAGATTAGATCAATTCATAATCTGGATGGATATTACAAGTGGTAGTATTTGGTTTGACTATTTCTATTTCTCTGAACTGGAATAGCCGAGAGTATGGAGGTTCGAACTGGAATTTCTTTATACTGAAAGTCAAGAAATTCATAAATGCACATAGAAAAGTATTCAGAGCCATTTCTTTATAATGCAAGTCAATAAATAGATAAATGCACAAGAAAGGCATTCAGAGCAATTTCTTTAATATGTAAATTTATCATTCAAATTTCTATGAAATTCTAAATGGAAGAAAACGAAGAATACAGATTAAAAGGCTACAGCACTGGATACGTGTCTGAGATTTAAAGCCGAGGTGCCAAAGGAGAAAGGCGATGGCCACGGTGGGCCGTACCAATCCTGTCCACTTCACGGAGAAGGCGATTCCTGTTTGGAAACCTCAGAGAATCCCGCAGCCAAACTTACCTCATGCCGCAGATGCTGGTTACATTTAGCTAAAAATACGCAGAGACGAAGTATGAACAAGTATTTCGTTGTTGTTACATATCTAGAGAAATGATAAAAAGACTACATGTTAATATTAGAGAGACTACTTGTTGTTTGTCTCAGAAAAAGATGTCAAAATATAAATATACTTTAGACGACCGAATGGAACTCAATGCCATCAAACAACAATGGTAGTCGAACCTTAGACCAGGCGCGGATGCAGCAAACGCAGATCATTCCACTCATCGGCTATGGTGATATAGCCGGATTATAGATGTTCAAACTAGAATTTCTTTAAATGCATGTCAAGAAATCGATAAATAGAAATAGAAAAGTATTCAGAGAAATAGAAATCGATAAATGTGCCAACAGAGTCAATATCCAACACTGTTCGGAAGCCATTTGGTGATAAATCCTCTGCAGCACAAAGAAAATTGCCGGGGCGTCGATTCTCAGAATCGACGCTCCGCCCCTCGGGTGGGGCGGGGCGGGGCGGGGCGGCCCGGGGATGGCGCTGCGCAGGCGAGGGGTGGAGCGTCGATTCCGGGAATCGACGCTCCTACAATTTTCTTTGTGCTGCAGAGGATTTATCACCAAATGGCTTCTCTGGTGAGGTCATTATTTCATTCTACGTTAGTCTGTTTTCAGTCAGCCTCTACCTTTCTTTCGACATGAAACAAACACTGAAATTTCCGTAAACGTACCTCATTGTACAGAGAAAAAACGGTTTTCTGCGTCCAGATTTGTAATAAGTGTCCAGATTTATAATAAATTTAGACACCACCATTATAGTAATGAAATTAGACTTACCTGTCCAGAAGACTGCTGCAATGGACAATATTGAGCAACTATCAAATATCATATTAAAATAACTGCCGTCACTCCATTGAATCTCTAGGTTTTCAGCTTAGGGTAAGGATAAATATTGCCCCCCTTTCCTTGAAGATTAGACTGTGTTAAAGCTTTCATCAGACATAATGTCAAAGATCAGGGCTGACATCTTTCAGACTTCATCCCACCATATTTGTCTCCTGAAAATTACGTGACAACAATAGAAAAAATAAAAGAAGGTGCAGGATGGCCATGTCATAATTGACTGCCCATTGCACAAACAACTGAAATACTCACTCCATTAACCAACTGAAGTTTAAGAAATTTACACCATCTTTACTGTCCTACGCACGTATAAATATAAAACATGCACCCAATTAAACAATTTATATAATCTATTTTTTTTTTTCCTGCAAAAAAAAGAACTTTAATAAAAATGTTTCATTTCAATTTCAACACTAGTTTACCAATTTATCAACTTAGCTTCCAAATAATGGGACATATAGCAACTTAGGCTTGACCACTGATCCCCACAGCCTGTATCCAACCTCTTTCATAGTGTTTCTGCGTAATATTGGAAGTAGACAACGGGTCGGAAGAAATAACATGCAATTCTCGAGTTATTTAGGCAGGTATTCACTTTTGTTATATATATAGAGTCAGGTATCCACTTTTCAGACATATTATATATATACACGCACTTTCCTCGTAGTGAGAATGTAACCCTTTCATTGAGATCACAGAGATCTCACATTATCCAAGGGAGCTCATACTTCACAGTTGTTACATAATAATAGTACGTGCACATAATATAAGATAAAACAGTTGTACTGACTCCTGCTGCCAGTGTGCATCTTCCCTTTCTACATAGAAAACCGTTCCCACAGTGTTGCACTACACAGCTAAGAGTGTGTGTGTAAAGGTATAGTCAGCAAGCATGTGTTTCTAGAAAAAGAAGAAACAGCAATCAATCAAGAAGCTTAGCTGGATAATTCTTACAGCAGATCTCGGCAGCAATGAATCAAGAAGCTTAGCTGCATGATTCTTACAGCAGATCTTGGCAGCAATAAATCAAGAAGCTTAGCTGCATAATTCTTATAGCAGATCTTGGCAGCAATCAATCAAGGAGCTTAGCTGCATAATTCTTAGGGTATATAGAATCAATGAGATAGGACTGAGACTTCGTCCTCAGACCCCAAATCTTCCTCGTCTTCGAAAGAATCTGGGGCTATGGGGGCATGCCCTTGGCCGAATGCCCTTATATGATCTTTGAGGGAACGCTTGTGCTTGAAATCTGAGCCACAGCTGCAATACCAGAGTTTCCCACAGTTTATCACCAGTATTTGGTGATAAATCCTCTACAGCACAAAGAAAATTGCCGGAGCACCCCTCGCCTGCGCAGCGCCATCCCCGGGCCGCCCCGCCCCGCCCGACGGGCGGAGCGTCGATTCCGGGAATCGACGCTCTGGCAATTTTCTTTGTGCTGCAGAGGATTTATCACCAAATGGCTTCCGAACAGTGTTGGATATTGACTCTGTTGGCACATTTATCGATTTCTATTTCTCTGAATACTTTTCTATTTCTATTTATCGATTTCTTGACATGCATTTAAAGAAATTCTAGTTTGAACATCTATAATCCGGCTATATCACCATAGCCGATGAGTGGAATGATCTGCGTTTGCTGCATTCGCGCCTAGTCTAAGGTTCGACTACCATTGTTGTTTGATGGCATTGAATTCCATTCGGTCGTCTAAAGTATATTTATATTTTGACATCTTTTTCTGAGACAAACAACAAGTAGTCTCTCTAATCTTAACATGTAGTCTTTTTATCATTTCTCTAGATATGTAACAACAACGAAATACTTGTTCATACTTCGTCTCTGCGTATTTTTAGCTAAATGTAACCAGCATCTACGGCATGAGGTAAGTTTGGCTGCGGGATTCTCTGAGGTTTCCAAACAAGAATCGCCTTCTCCGTGAAGTGGACAGGATTGGTACGGCCCACCGTGGCCATCGCCTTTCTCCTTTGGCACCTCGGCTTTAAATCTCAGACACGTATCCAGTGCTGTAGCCTTTTAATCTGTATTCTTCGTTTTCTTCCATTTAGAATTTCATAGAAATTTGAATGATAAATTTACATATTAAAGAAATTGCTCTGAATGCCTTTCTTGTGCATTTATCTATTTATTGACTTATTTATTGACTTGCATTATAAAGAAATGGCTCTGAATACTTTTCTATGTGCATTTATGAATTTCTTGACTTTCAGTATAAAGAAATTCCAGTTCGAACCTCCATACTCTCGGCTATCCAATACTCTCGGCTATTCCAGTTCAGAGAAATAGAAATAGTCAAACCAAATACTACCACTTGTAATATCCATCCAGATTATGAATTGATCTAATCTCCTCCCATCAAAAATGTAATATCCCTCATGTATTATTCTTATTTATTTATAATAGAGAAAGAGGAAATGTAGTTTATTTTAAAGGAAACCCTAACCATACACATACACACATGAAGTCTTAAGATGTCATAAAATATTGGGTCTAAAAGGAAACAAAGGACTAATAATTTTTTTATTACTACTTTCATTTCGAAAGAAACACCAAGCTCTTTTCTCCTTACCATGAATTTTTACTAGACTCACTATCTATTTTGAATTATCATATCCCCAAATTGGACAATTTCTCATGTCTTTGTTATATTTATCTCTTATAAAGTTATGGATATGTTTCTTATTGCACCAATAAGATAAAACCATTCTTCTTTTTTTATATATTAAATAAGGGTCCTATAGACCTCTTAGAAGATGAATGCTCGCATAAAGGCTTCACTCTCTTTACCTAATATACAATTATCATACCTCATGGTTACAAGACTTTCCTTATGTTTCGATGGGTTGCAATAACAATTTTTTTTAACTTTCCCACGATGGGAGGAGATTAGATCAATTCATAATCTGGATGGATATTACATTGATAAATCTATTTCTAGGGTTCTATCGTATGTCACAAACCAAACTCCCAAATATTGACATTTTGTCCATGATTTCATCGATATATTCAATATCTTCATTTGATTGTACCAAACAATAATTTAAACAAAAGTAAAAGTAGACACAATATGGCTTCACAACAATAATTTAAACAAAAGTACAAGTAGACATAATATGGCTTCACAAACTATATGATAATATTTTTCCATCCATGTCTATAGTATTCTAATGCAGATGCCCTTTGCTTCTAATTAGACCTAGAGCCTTCCTCCAAAAGAAAGTATTAAAAAGGTCCATTTATTATTAGGTGTCAGTCTTCTCACACCAACATAAATTTTAGTGCCATAAGATTGGGACCTAATAAATGAACCTTTGTAACACATTCGTTGGAGAAAGGCTGTGAATCCCTATGTTTATGGGTTATTTAATTTTTATAGGTGACGGTCATATCATCCATTAACTCTGAGCAGGTCTTCCAGGAATATATATCCAATAGTATTTTACAGAAGACCTAGACCCGATTGTAACTTTGGTTATCGGAACTTCCCAGCAAGAAATTCAACGGTTGACCTTGCAGTTTGTTCTCGGATGACCCGAACATACAGTCTGGTTAAGGATGCATTAAAAGATTCTTTCACAGCATTCCTAAATATTAAAAGATTCACTGACAACTTTCCTCTAGATATTCACAGCGTTCCTCCCTGAAACGTCGTAAAAGACTCGTTCACAGCGTTCCTTTCGTTTAAGAGATGTATTAAAAGGTTCATCTATTCAGTGCAGGGTATTATTAATGAACTCTTATCACGTTTCATATGAAAGTATTCATATATCCATTCTATGCTATTATATTGTAGAAAGAGTGATCTAGGGTGCCAAATCCATGGTATATATATATATATATCTGCCATATCTTCCACTACTTCTTGGCAGGTTTCCGGATGGATGAACATTTCAGAGCTTTCACACATAGATATGGTGTAGGTAGTCAAATATTATGATTAGAGTATGCAATATCAAGCTCGGTAATTTGAAGGTGCTTATTAGATCTTTCTGGGCATGGGGGGCGGGTGGAAAATAAAAAAAAATCTAGTCTAAATTACCCTTTGTTATATTCATTGAATATTAAACTTAGGCGGGGGGCGGGTGGAAAATAAAAAAAATCTAGTCTAAATTACCCTTTGTTATATTCATTGAATATTAAACTTAAAGTTTTCTGCCAAAATAATGAGTAAAAGTCATTGATTCCCAATTTATTATAATGCATCATCAATTGTGCGTTGTAATAATTTTTAGAACATTGGTGTTCTCAAGTATCATGCATTCATTGGCACAATAATTTTTTAAAATATTATCTCATGGTGTTTTTTTTATGTCCTGGAGCACCACCAGTAGTGCATCATAGAAATTAAGGGCACATCAATACGGCCATGAAATTTGTTTATTAATGTACTTAAGATCTATTGGAGCATTGTTAAAGGTGCATTACTACATTTAATAATAATAATTGACCGACAATTGCAGGAAATTTTAACTCAATAGCGAGTTAAGATGTACTAAATCACCATAAATGGTATGTCCTTTCTTTCTAAGTATACTAACAAGCATACTAAACCAACAATATGCTCTATATATTAACCCATTGTACATAGTGTGGCTCGTAAAAGCATCAATGATCACTGCGAGTTGATGCACCACGTGGAATTTTTTTTGAAAATAGTGAAAAGACAAACAAGTTAAAGAACAATTTTAAATTTTAAACCACTAAATACGTAGAGTGGGGGATAACAATCAATTTACTTGGTCCCTTTTTCATTCAAATAAGTATTGTTATGTTATGGTTAGTGTGTAGAGAAAAAATATATAAAAAAAATTAGTATTGTTTGCAAAAATCCACCATGGAAGTAGAGAGGAACTCTTCGCTTCAAGACGACAGAGATTCTAAAAAGGTTGTTACCAGAAGGAACAGTGTTGACATGGGAGTCTGCTGAAACCAGTCGTAGATTTAGAAGACTTTTGAAACCTGGAATGTTGGGCATGCATGTGAACTCAGATGGGGCACTAGTTGATGAAAGAGAAGAATATGGAACATCTTTGTCAGCATCCAGTCACTCATTTGAAGATGTGAATTCTGATGGTGTGCAAGAAAATATGAGTGATTTTGAATAATTGTTTAAGATAGTTTATATAACTGATGTATGCATCGTATCTTCAAATAAAATTAATGTTTTCCATATTTTGTTAAATGAGAAGTTATGAAGCATTTTTATGTTGTTGGATTATGTCTTAAGTATGATAAATTTTATTGTTTAAATATCTACAATGCAATATCAAATTAGAGATATAATGTCTGTTTTATTCAGTATACAAATAAAGACTTTTGAATTCATTCAG
Organism: Pinus tabuliformis; assembly: GCA_031772625.1. Lineage (NCBI taxonomy): Eukaryota > Viridiplantae > Streptophyta > Pinopsida > Pinales > Pinaceae > Pinus > Pinus tabuliformis. The sequence goes on from CM062807.1 coordinate 676,321,418, forward strand.
TGATATAATTTGTTCATAATGTCATGTTTTTTTAGTTTTATAGTTGAAAAATTTTCAATTTCTTTTGTATCTAGCATGTTGTGGTTGAAAACATGTTAAATTTATACTTAGGAAAGAAAAATGATATTCTACCAGAAACATTAATGTGTTTTTTCCTTAAAATTTAACTTTGTTTGAGACATAAAAAATTGGTTTTATTAGCATTTTTTAAAAAGTATGAAAATTGACCCCTAAAAAAAAAATCATTATTCCAGTATCAACACTTTCGTTCTGAAGCTATATTTTGCAGGAAAATTTCGTAGAAAATTTCGTAGTCACTGCCATTTTTAAAGCAGCCGCAAAATTGACACCTAAAAAAAAAACATCGTTCCAGTATACACACTTTTCGTTTTGAGCACTGTTTTTGTGGTTTTTTTGAGGTTTTTGGGCCAGAGTTCCCGTTTTGAGTTTATAGTTCCCGTTTCAAAGTTTACATTGTTATGCACTTAAGAAATGGAGACCCTACCTAATGGGAAGACACTTCAAGGTAAAAATGGATCATGATAGCCTTAAATACTTTTTAGAACAAAGATTATCCTTTGAAGAACAAAAAAAATGGGTCACAAATATGTTGGGTTATGACTTTAACATCATCTACAGAAAAGGGAAGAAATTTTTTGTTGCAGATGCACTCTCAAGAAAGGATGAGGATGTGGAAACATTGTTTTGTGCTATTTCTATTATCCAACCAGATTGGATAAATGAAGCAAGGGATGAATGGAAGAAGGATGAAGAAGTATGACCACTCATTCAAAAGTTGCAGAAGATCCCAATTCAAACAATATTGCCAGAACTTGAAAAAGAAGGAAAAATCATATTGGAACCTGGAGCAGTCACGAAAACAAGAACCCGATAGCTACGAAATCGATCAATTTTAGAGTATCTCATCAAGTGGAAGAACTTACCCGCTGAATATTCCACATGTGAGGACAAGAATTTTATACAGAAGCATCAAGAACTCCTCAAGCATTGAGGACAACACTTTTTGAAGGAGAGGGGCATGTTTGGCCCCTATACTACTTGTGTAACCCCTTATTGTTATTAGTACAACCCCCTTATTATATTGTTGTGCCCATGTAGTCCCCATATTGTTATTATTGTGCCCCGTAGAAGCCCACTATTGCTATTATTGTGCCCTTACATTATTATTGTTATGTAGGCTCTGATTATATTATGACCCCTTAGACTCCTATATATAGAAAGGAGGTCTTGTCATTTGTATCATCGAAGAATTATTCATTTGTGTAATGTAAAGGAGGTTGCCCCCTCAAAGAGGCTAAATTCTAAGGTGTTCAACTATCTTTTCTATCTTTTTGTGAGTTGGTTTCATAACAACACCCCACAGCCAGTTTCTTATTTTTGTTTAGATAAGTGTTCAAGATCATTACTGCATTGTTTTATATCTTTATGTTGTTTATTTCTATGGTGGTTATGTATTTATGTTTGAAACCCTAGCTTCAGGGTTTTGTGTTTTAATTTCATAATTCTCTTTGTATTCCACCGTATGTGTTGATATGGTATTCCTATATTCATAAATCACTGGTTAATATGAGGTTAAATCGATTTTTTTGTTATTTTATGTGTATAATTGTGGTTAATTAATTGAAAAATACTTTTTCTCATAGACCTTTCTCTAGGTTTTATGTGTGTGTAGTAAATATCGTTGTTGTGCATGGCTTGAATTATCATGTGTAAAACCCTAATTACCATGTGAATTTCAAATTCTTAGGAATTGCACTTATTATCGTTAATTACACATGTTTTCATGAGATGCAAAGTTATGGTCAATATTCTAGGAGACAAAATTACAGCAGGATTTTCACAAAGTGACAAAGGATCTAGAAATAAGCCATGGCATAATATATAGAGCCATAAATTATGTGCGTTTGTGAGAATAGTGGTGATTTATTCGATGAATATGTAGTTCACAATATGTAGTGTTGCCTAGTTGGGGGCCAAGGATGTTATAGATATTTTTGAGGTGAGAGATGTTAGCATGATGTCAAGGTGAGAGAAGTTAGTGTGACATCGAAATGCCATCATCTTGAAGCCTTAGTTCTTTATATTTTGAGGAAATTTGTGATCTTCACAAAAGTGAAGGGGTCGGCAATGACCACACTAGGTAATGGAAAAACTTCATAGCAAGAGATGGGAATTGTTACCATCTCATGACCTCAAGGAACCCATGTACCATTGAGGAGAGAGCAAGGTTAAAAGGACTAAGCGATAAGAATCCCACCCATCAATTGACATGGAAAATTTTGTCTCACCTAGGCCTTTATGTAATGTCCAACCTGTGGCAAGCTGGGAAAATGTGTTGAGGAGCGAGATCATATATAATATAAAAAGGGTGCAAAACAATAGGAAATCTCACTTATAATCTAAAAAGGGCGCAAAACAAAGGGGTCCGATCGGTAGGCCCAAGCATGGATGATGTGGCATATTCCATGGTGGCACAAGAATTGGAAGGGCATGAATATGTGGCAATACTTGGTATTATATGGCCTACCACACGAGATTCCTATGTTTACATGGAGAGGTTTAAACATGTTCGATTTCCAATGGCCATATATTTTGATCCGTAGCTGAGATCACAATAAAATTGATATCACCGTAAAAATTTTGACAAGTTGGTCACAATGGTAGTATTATTTTTAGCGTTGAGGAAGCTAATGATAAAGGAATTTAGTAATATGTTGTAATATTCAAAAACCCCCCATTTATTTATATTTTAGTTATAAATAAATAATGGGGACCCTTCTTGTTATAGACATATTTGGGCACTGCAACACCAATCACGTATGGCCATAAACCAAGGGCTTCTAAGTCCCTAAAAGTGTTGTTTCATACCCTAAAGGAGCAAGGTCAACTGATTACATCATCTCCCAGAAGTTCTCCATGAAAAGCTACTTAGAACTGGTCAAAGCAGGACCATATAGACTGCCCAGTGCTAAAGGTGCAATGCATCTCACCTGCCACATGCAAAAAGTGCAATGCATACTGGAAAGCCCTTCTATAGGGTGCAATGAGTGAGAGCAGACAAATGGCACAAGCGGTTTGCTAGGTGGAAACCCAGAGAATCTTCTAGAAACTGCTCATTTGACACTTGCCTCTCTGAGTTCGCCCAAGGATGAGTAAGAGATCTAAAATCTCCATGTGGAACCAGGAACTATCAGAGAGATGACACTAATCAAAATCCCAGAAGCTGACTCACCCCCCTGCAAATATCTATAAATGGATCCCTCATCCAAGAGATCCAAAGGTTGGAATTGGGTAATTTGCAAAGAGGTGTTGTTGGTTTCTCTTTGAAGACATTGTTGGGTGATCTTGCTTTGTGTGAGGTGAAGAGGGATTTCAAGCTGGGAGGATGGTGTTGGGTCAGACCAAGTGGTTGTAATCCTCTCTTCTACGACTTTTACTAATAAATCTATTTGAGTTTTCCTCCATATTCTTGTGTATCTCTGAATATTGTGTTGTTATATGCATTTATATGGTCAATATATATCTGATCCTATATTGTTTACAGTGAAAGATCTCTATGCTTTGACGGTATTATGATGTTGTGAATCTACAGGAGCTCTTTGAAGCTGGACAAGTAAGGAAGCAATGGTGAGATTCTGTCAAAGGGGAAAGGAAACAAGCAAGGAGCCAAGCAGAAGATTGAGGTTGGTACTCTCTGCTTCTTTCCCATCTCTCTCCTGTAAAGGAAAAAACAAGTGACTTTAATGTGTTTGTTTCTAAGATAGCTACCCGTCTTAGTGGGACTAGCAGCTCTGAATAGACACTAGATTTCCCGATAACAAAATGGTGACTCCACTGGGGAGCGATTATTTTGATTGCTTGTCTCTATTTGTTTGATTCATAAACCACAGACGAAGCCTGAAGTCAAGCCAGCTAGCCTTCGAACTGCATTTGCTATGCAAGTGAAAAGTAGATCAACGCTGCTTCAGTCAATCTCTGAGTTTGTTTATGAACTGAACAATTGACTTGAAAACATCCTAAGTGTCCTAGAGGTAGCTTGAGTAACCTCATTAGATCAGCCCTATACTTTGTAGTTACTGACTATCATTTGCTTAGCCTAAATCCCTAGACTAAACTGCAAAATGTGACCAAAAACCAAGTTAAAGTCTCGTTCCTTGACCATCGCACCCTCTCCTTTAGGAAATCTAGATGCATCGCACCTCCCGTGTGCAATAGATGGGATGCATCCCTGTTTCCCTATGTTACAGGTGCGATGATCAGACAAGACTAGATCTGCCTCCAGATTTTGGTTTTTTCTTCACTCTCTTCAGTTTTATTTAGGATTTTTGTTGTCTGTGATTAGTAGACCACTTTTGAAACCCCCTTCTTTGCATCATCCAACCTCCATTGTACAAAGAATTGTGAATGTTTTTATGTATTGTGCGCCATTTACAGTTCTTTTTTACAAAGAAGTAGCTTAATCGAACTGTCATCTTTTGATTTGGAAGTGTCGTAAGTGTCATTTTCAGTCAAAGAAAAGAATCCTACTGTTCTTGATAGTTGATTGTACTGTTACTCTTGTATTCTATCTGAATTAGTAGTATCTCAAGTGTCAAAAGCAGCTTTCAATTCAAAATCGTAAAGTTTCGTCTTGTCTCCTTTTCGTTTTTTGAAAATAAAATCGTTAGTAATGTCACTTTGAGAGAAGAAATAATTCATATTTGTATTTAGCATTCTTTTTTTCATTCACACATTAATAAAGTGGAAAACAAATACATGCACGTGCATTTGCATTTAGACTGCTTGTTGATTGTGATTTAGGACAGTGCATCTAGTGTGTGCTCTCTGCTCTATGTTGAAAGAATTTCATTTCTCTTTCCTTAGTAGTTAGGATTTTCATTGCAAAAAGAAGATTAAACGACTGTTTATCATCTTAGATTGCATTTTAGGAATTGTATATCTACATCACATGGTGAACCTAAAAGGAAAATTTCTTAAGAAAGATAAACTGTAAAATAAATTCAATGAATATAAAAACACTTTGGAACCTAACGCACAATATCTAGAAGTCTAGGCTAGAGATGTATTTCAGCGTCGTAAAGCCTGGCAACTGTTGCTTTCATCGTAGGTTGGGTGATTCCTCCTCTTTGAGACGATAAGTGCCAGTACGGATTTTTGCTCCCACGTACCGTCGAGTATATATTGGGAGACCACAATAGACTATATCCTTTATCCTTAGGAAGTCGTGTCTGCCGCCCTATCGATCGCAATGCATTGAACACAGCATTCGGGAAGATTGACTGTCGTACCGTAAAAAGTATTATGAAATTTTGCGATTGGTTTGTTAATCCCTCTATCGTTCCTTTTTAGACTCCTTAAATGAAAAGGTCCATCTGAGCACTTGTCACTTCAGGCTCATTAAAAATCGAAGGCGACTAGAGTCATATTTAGCTTTTTCTCGACTCTTAAAAAGTGAAAAACCAAGTTGTGTCAAAGCGTCTAAAATTTATTTTAATTGGAATAATGTCACTGTTCCCTCGTTGGTCTTAGGTTGAGAAAATGGAGTCCACCAACCAAGGATTTCCCCTTGGGGGAAGTCCTAGTCCTTTCTCCTCTTGGAGAGATGTTGGCGCACCTCATACGGCCACATTGTCCCTTCCAGGACTGACAATTGGCCTGCCGGTATGGCTTTTCTTGACCTCTGTTGTTCAAAGCACCGTAATTCCTGAACAATTGAATCAACAACTAGATGATACCAGAGTTTCACACTAACCTTCTACTTTGTTTGTCTCTCCCTCTCCTTCTTCCTCTTCGCTTGGTAAAGATAGTAAAACTAAAAACCAAGTAATTGAGAAGAAGAATAAGGGGAAGGAGAAGAAGAAGAAGGAACCAACGGCAAAATGGGGCAACCGTGCATCGTCTAGCGAAAATCCACACACTACACTGCCCAAACCTAAATCTCCATGTGTCATCTGCAAAGGAGACCACTATCACCAAGATTGTTCTTGCATCCCACGGATCCTAAGGGACTGGTCTCCTCGCTTGCACAATCCGGTGTCATCAACCTCTGACAATCATGTTGAAAGTACACCGTCAACTAGTGAAAGCGAAGTCACCGGATAGAAAGGGAAATCTAAATTTCCATGCAGACTGTGTGAAGGTGATCATGCCCTCCACCGCTGTCCCTTCCTGGACAAAGCTAAAAGAGTCTTGGATAATCGTCCTGTATCATCGCAGCGACTCCCTCCTGGGTACAAGAAACTCTTGCCAAATCCATTACTAGTTGAAAATCCAACTGACCCACCTTTGGAGTCAGTCGAAGCACCTATCATTGAAGATAGACCCTCTGAGTCCACATTGGACCAAATTCAACAGGTCGAGACGATAGTCGACCCCATCTTGACTTCATAAGATTTACCTTCAAATGATATAGTCACTAAAGAGAATGAGAACGACACCATTCAAATTCTTTTCATAAACATAGACTCCGATGAACATGGGGGCAATCTGCCCATTCCTTTACCACAGGAAGTAAATTTGTCAGATTTGTATCCGGCCGTTTATTCGGTCCCACCTCCAAGCAACCTAGTCGTTTCCTTCGATTGGAATCTACTAGGCAGACCCCGTTTACCATCTAATGTACCATTTCAAATCATAGTGCAAACTTACAAAATGGTCATGGTTGGTACCATCATAGATGAAGGGGCATCTATGAGTATCCTTTCCTCAACTGCTTGGAAAGCGCTTGGTTCGTCATCGCTTTTGCCTGAGATGCGATATCTGACAGGCTTCGATAAAGGAACTAGTCGGCTGTTAGGGATCCTTCCAAGTTTGCCTATAACTTTGAGAAGGAAAATTGTTTATCTGAACGTAATGGTAGTCCAAGGACCTTTAGATTACAATCTACTCCTTGTGTGCGACTACATTTATAGCATGGGAGCCATCATCTCCTCACTCTTTCGAGTAATGTGTTTTCCGCATGACGGTAGAGTGGTCCAGCTCGTAGACCAGCTTTCATTCCCCACATCACACATAGCTAATAGTCAAATGCCATCCCTAACAGGTCTTTTTGCACAAGGAATGTCTCATCAATCTCCAGTCCATCCACCTAATGAACGCGAGTGATTCGGTGGTCAAGACTGAAACCCAGGGGGGCATGCACCCTGGCCTGCTTCGACAGGAAAACTTCAGGTATAGGGTAGGTTTCCGTAGAGGATATATGACTAGTCTGACACACCCGTCCATTTAGGAAAATGGGATTAGACCAAAATAGACACCTCTGTTAGAAGGTAGGCCTTTCCCGATAGAACAAATGTTTTGTCTACAAATTGAAGGGTAACCTGAAAAGGTATGCCTTTCCCGATAGAACAAGTGTTTTGTCTGCAAATTGAAGGGTAATATTGGAAACTCTACTTCGATATACCTAGGGGCATGCAAAATTTTTGCGTGAAAGTGAAAAGTGACCATTTATTTTCTTAGTTTGTAGGTTCTTAACCCTTTAAACTCATAGGATTGGTCGTTCCTAGCTTACATAATAAAAGGAGTCAGAGCATAATTTCGAATGGTGCAAGCTCCCTAAAAAATGAACCTATCGATGAGACATCCTTATTATACGACTGGCACGAGTACTTTTACGTGAAGTTCAAGCTCGTTAAAAATTAAACCTAGCGATGAGCATATGTTCCACCAGAGTTTAAGCTCATTAAAAAATGAACCCACCTCCAGTAAATAACCATTGTGACTGCATTTTCATCAGCTTTTTGAGCCTTGGTCGTGTTCTTACCATCACCTCCATTTTGTTGTTGCCGATCGTTCGCCTCCATTTGATTGTTTACCCCTTTTGAGGAACAGTTGTGAAGAGTGATCCTATTAGCCACCTTTTTACACTGTCGTGATTGGAAAGTTCCAAACCTTACCTGGAACCAGCTGCTATCTGTAAACATCACTCGTTCCTCAAAAAACGAGTCTCCTTTAAGTTCTTTTCATCTGACTTGTAAAATATGAAAAGATTGCCAAGCGATTGGCCTCTCCAGCTCGTTAAAGTGATTAGAAGTGTTATCCCTCCTCTAGATTTTAATCTTTTTGGACCTGAGGGATTATTACACAAAAAGATCGAGCGTTTGTCTTGTTCGGCTCATTAAAACTTTCGAAAAGTCATCCCTTTTGCATTGTTTTATACTTTTTTGGACATAAGGGATTATATTACGAAAAAGGAATATTGGAGTCTTCTTTCTGTCTCTTTTCAGACTCTCTAAAATTGAAAAGGACCGAGTTATCCTTGTCGTTAAACTTGTTAAAACATAGCATCGGGTTTGCCCGAAGGGCAAATTATAGAACAAGCATATGTTATCCTCCTCAAGCTTGACAAAAATAAAGAGGTACTGGTCAGAAATGACTGGGGAAAATTGGGAAGAAAACTTGAAGAAACTTTATCGGTAGCAAGTCACTCTTGAACATGACACTTTCACTCCAGCACCATGATTGAGTCGGGTTGGGTTATTCTGTTCACCGATAATATCACCATTGGTCCACCGTACCATCCACTTTTGGTGTTAACGCTACCAATCCATTTCAATGCCGTCGATATGTTCAAGAGAAGTCGCTAAGAGAATTAACCTACCCATCTTGTGTCTCATCCGCTACAATACCTTCACACTTCATTCTTTCATGACCGCCACCCTAAACCTTGTATCATCATATCGTTTTCACCTCTACAAGATCATTTGCTTTGTTCCATGTCGTAGATGTGGGATCCATTAATGCCCTCCTACGACGAGTCACTTCTTGTCGACATCAGCTCATTATCCAAGAAGCCGACCTAGGGACAACCCTTCCAGTACTTCGAAGCTTGCATTCCTCAATGGCAAGTTTCTCACTTCCAGCGATAGGTTTTCATTAATGGCCTTCAACCGAAAGACTTTGCGTGGTGTTCGACATCAGCTCATATATTTGCACCACATGAATTGTACTGCAGTACCTTGAGGGTCATCATCATCATCAGTGATTCCTCTCGCGTCTATTAACAGCTTACATCATTGGCTAGTAATCAGATGATGTCCTTCCATGTTCGACATTAGAACATCTTTTTCACATGGATTGACTTGTACTTTCGAGCGAAGATTGAACAAGTTTTGAAGACCCTGGATCTAGTTTCATCCATTCGGGCTGCGATATAATCAGGAAAATAAAGACATCAAATGTACATCATTATTGCACAGATAATCATCCAAACTAAAGAATGATGGCTCTACCAGAATCATCAGTCTGCACACAGACGGTTTTCTGTCCTATGTACATGAAAATGAATTTATCAAACTGAGCATGGGAATGCCCACCTCAACTAGATCATGAAAATATTATGAAGATAATGTATTGTATTGTATCTTATTATAGGTCACCTTCCAGTGTGAAAAACCTCGGATCCTTATTATAAAGCATTTCACCCGACATCAAAAGATTTACAACCTCATGCTTTAGGGGGCAATTGTTATAGACATATTTCGGCACTGCAACCCCAATCACATATGTCCATAAACCAAGGGCTTCTAAGTCCCTAAAAGTGTTGTTTCATACCCTAAAGGAGCAAGGTCAACTGATTACATCATCTCCCAGAAGTTCTCCATGAAAAGCTACTCAGAACTGGTCAAAGCAGGACCATACAGACTGCCCAGTGCTAAAGGTGTGATGCATCTCACCTGCCACATGCAAAAAGTGCGATGCATACTGGAAATCCCTTCTATAGGGTGCGATGAGCGAGAGCAAACAAATGGAACAAGCAGTTTGCTAGGTGGAAACCCAGAGAATCTTCTAGAAACTGTTCATTTGACACTTGCCTCTCTGAGTTCGCCCAGGGGTCAGTAAGAGATCTAAAATCTCCATGTGGAACCAAGAACTATCAGAGAGATGAAACTAATCAAAATCCCAGAAGCTGACTCACCCCCCTACAAATATTTATAAATGGATCCCTCATCCAAGAGATCCAAAGGTTGGAATTAGGTAATTTGCAAAGAGGTGTTGTTGGTTTCTCTTTGAAGACATTGTTGGGTGATCTTGCTTTGTGTGAGGTGAAGAGGGATTTCAAGCTGGGAGGATGGCGCTGGGTCAGACCAAGTGGTTGTAATCCTCTCTTCTATGACTTTTACTAATAAATCTATTTGAGTTTTCCTCCATATTCTTGTGTATCTCTGGATATTGTGTTGTTATATGCATTTATATGGTCAATATATATTTGATCCTATATTGTTTACAGTGAAAGATCTCTATGCTTTGATGGTATTATGTTGTTGTGAATCTACGGGTGCTCTTTGAAGCGGGACAAGTAAGGAAGCAGTGGCAAGATTCTGTAAAAGGGGAAAGGGAACAAGCAAGGAACCAAGCGGAAGACTGAGGTTGGTACTCTGGTTCTTTCCCATCTCTCTCCCATAAAGGAAAAAACAAGTGATTTTAATTGTTTGTTTCTAAAATAGCTACCCATCTTAGTGGGACTAGCAGCTCTGAATAGACACTAGATTTCCCGATAACACTTCTTTCTTTTTAATAAAACTCTTTAGTTTATAATAAAGATAGGACATTTTTTAAAATTTGTTGTAAAATCTCTTATGGCTTAGAAGTATCCCTCATCGGAACTCATTTATCGAAGGATCAACCCTTAAAATGTTATGATAAATAAAAATCCTGATAAGCCCTCTTTCCACAAAATCAATGCATTATTGGAAGGTTCTCATCGAACTCTTATTATAGCATAACTTTCCTTTTAAGAAAGTTATGATAAAGTCACTCACTGATAAAAATTTCATGATGATTATTTATTTATTAAAATGGATTTGGTTAAAATGTTTCATAGAAGTCATGCGCTCCCTTTTTAAAATAATATTTTAATTGTCGTCTGCCCCACAGCTGCCACTTGGCATATCAGCTATACACAATATCGTAACTTTCTAAGTGTGACGCTTATGATATCCTTCTCTTCCGATATCTCCCAGCTCTGATACCCTCCTCTTTCGATGTCTATCGGCTCTTATATTTGTCTCCTCCGATACGACATGACCTTTGATACTCCCATTTACATCTTTTATTGGGACTTTCAAAATTAGGAGCTTGTTCTTTAAACTTCTAATATGCCACCTCCGATATAGAAATCCTGATATCACTTCCTGAATCTGCTTATAGCCATTACTTCTTCAAAGATCCTTTATCAGAAGTTACCGATATCGTAACTTTTGAATGCATCTCCAATCCATTCCTCCGATATTTATCTTCCAATACACTGAAAGTGGTGAATTTATAGTTTTCGAGATTATAAAAAACCTCATTCATTGCAATTTTATTCTATCATAATTTTCCTTTTAAGATAGAAATTGTTGGGTAAAACTCATTATTTGCGCTAAGTCTTTCATCTGAAGAAGTTATTTCTCAAGCCTTTTGTTTTCCATTATAGGCTAGTCCTGACCACCGTAACAGTGAAGAAGTTTCTAAAGTGGCAAAAGCAAAGAAGAAACATCATGCTCAGTAGCAACCTGTTGCTCCTCCAACTAAAAATACTGCCATGCCAAGGTTATTTTCTGACACAGTTTTTTCTCTAGATTCTGGAAGTGCCACTTGGGAATATATCTATAAATTATATGAGGATGAAAGGAACCAGGGTCATGCAAAGAACAATTACGGTTGATGATTCAACCCTAGTCTCAGACACTACTTATAGTGATGTGGCCAATTCATTCTTTCATAGGATTGCAGCTCAGCCCAAAATCCTTCCTTATACAGATATGGTTTGATGGGTGGTTGATAATTTAAACATTACAAAAATAAATATCATGAAAAAAAAGCATAAAGTCATAGGATCATTCACCTACAAAGATTTGAGCGCAATGTACCATTTTCCATAGCCTCGGTGCAATTATAACAAACAATTTGTGGAGAAATTAATGAGCAAGCACGACCATGCGTCAAATCCTATTAAAGCATGGAGGATAGATCCAAACAAGAATAAGCACCAGGATTCAGGTAAGTGTGCAGTTGACTCCCTTTCTAGTCCCTATTGTCAAATAGCCACTATGATGTGTAGACTCTTTGCTTACCCTAATAAACAGAATTTTTATGATCAATGGACACCATTGATTGATGGATCTTCAGAAGATTATATCTTTGATTGGGGAAATATAGTGTCAGATAACTAGCCTCTCGTATCCTTGCCTTTAGAAGCAAGGGACAAGTCTTAGAAACATAATTCATCCCTTCTACATGAGTGCCTACAAATGGATGTCATGTGTTTCACTATGGACTTCACCTCTATGGGGTGGAAGTAGACCATAGAAGACCCGAACCCTATCTACATATATCACAATATTATTTGAGATTCAAAGTATCGGCCTCATTTTTATAAAATATGTCATGGAGTAATTTTTCCTATTTACCAAATCATCTTTAATAAAAGAACCCCAAGGGTTTCCCCAAAAGCCGAAACCGACTTGCTCCAAATAGGAAATTGATTTGGTGAAGAGTGACTTACCTATGTCATAATCTTTGGTATTCTTGCTAACCCCCATGTCTTGCCTCAATTTGTCCCTGACAAGCTTATTTCCCGAGAAATAGCATACCAGACTGTAGGGAATGATATTTCAAAAGTCTTAAATCAGTTAAATAATAAAATGTGGTATATTTTTCCTATTCAGTGCGGTATATGTGTTTTAGATAGTTTCAGGCATGTAAGCATTGAAATTAATGCTATCTTAGAGATCAATTTCCCCACCATTCCTAACAGACAATATGATACCCATCAAGCTATCAGAAAGGTTACCGCTACTTCAAGCATCAAGTAGTTTACTCATGAGCACACAAGTTCGATAGTCTATTCGAAAAATCTTCTACTTATTCAGTAATTACAAGACAAGCAACAGAACAATTAACTCTACAAGAGATGATTCAATTCACCCAATATAGAGCCGCAAGGCTAGCTAATTTTTCTATGGATTCATTAAGAATTTCTCAGGAAAGAATAGTTTAGGATGATGTTATAGTTGTTGGTTCCACACAGACTACTGATATGCATCAATCAAGAGAAAAAGGTGCTTCCTCCTCTTCTCATGCAGAAAGTCTTATGCCCAATAACAAGCTTGAGGAAATATTGAAGTAATATAACCAGGTCCTGAAGGTTGGTGAACCTCGAATTTTAAATACTCCTTTACAAGATAAGGTCCTAGATACTTCTAAAAGCATGGAACGGACTTCGGTAAAAGAAAAGACCTCTGACAAGCCTTTAGGAGATGAAGATATTGAAGTTATACCAGCTTTCCCTACATCCGAGGTTGTATTAAGGGTTGAAGAAATTCCTCCACTTGATATATTTTTCAATCCTCAGCATGAGGTTGTTATTAAAAGAGAGAGGAAGAAAAGGAAATTTGATCAATCTCAGGATTTAGTTCCTAGAAATGCTTCTTTTGAAACTATATGGAAAGGCTCTTTGTTCACTCCTACAGAGGATCTGGGAAGGATCACTCAATTCACAGGAGCCTATGCTTCAGCAATGATGGATAAAGCCATGGAAGTACAACAATTATTGAAAGAAAAAGAATACATAATTGTGCATTTGGAATGGAGTTTTGAAATCAAGAAACAAAAGATTGTCGATCAATGGCAAGGACAAATTGTTGAACACCAGAACAGTTTTAATGCCCTCAAAGTTCAATATGATAATGATTTGTAGACCAGATACATTCGAATACAGGAATTGTAGAAAAGGATTGAACCACTAAGTGTTAATCCTAAATTGATAGGTTCCAGGAAGGAATCAACGGAGTTAAACACTCTCCTTTCTTAACAAGAAGTTTTATTTTGTCAAAATTTGGCCACTATTCATGATTTGTGTCATATAGCCAGTGCCTTAGTTGATCAATTATCATATATCATAACTTATTTTTATGATTTCAAATTTCCTCATGTTGCAAGACAACATTGATGGAAGATTAGCTAATCTTCCCATAATTGAAGAGTTGTATAAGGAAATTGTCTTTAGAGAATGGGAAATTCGTCTTACACGTGCAGAGGCAGTAGTGTTCAATGTAAGAGATATTTCTAATAATCTCATTGAGGAAATTAGTGATAATTTATTCCAAGAAAATATTATATCAAGTTTCCTTGAAGGAGCATTTCTAAACATTAAATTGCTTTCTAAAACGTGGTAGAAGTCATCCAAAAAGCAAGCTGAAATAATAAATCAACTATCTAGAATCAACTTGCAAAGTCATTGACAATTTTTGGTCAAAGCATATAGCCAGTGGTTGATGCTCTGGTGTCTATCCAATACCACCACTCATATGTTACCAACATTAAGATACCCCATCTTCATCAACCAAATGCGAGTTCAACTGAAGTCTCCACCTGAATTAAAGAATATGATAGATATCTATGAGCTGCAACGGCGAATGGGAGGTCAGTCTTCTTCACAGACCTAGATGATTTGTTACAACGGATTCTAAATATGTCTCTGTTGGTTTATTTTCGATTCATTTTTTAAAACCACTTCAAGTTGTTACTTTATTTGCTATACTTGTATTTTTTTGAGACTATAAATCTCCTCCATTTTGTAATGAGAACAGGTCCTAAATTTTTGAAATAAGGCTTAAGCTTGCACTATTGTAACTTTAGTTTTTCTTAATACATAGTTGAACCAACATCATTTTTCTCATGAGTAGAGAAACAATATATCGGGTAATATTATCTTTGTATTATTATTTTGTTTAAGAATCGAATGGAAATTTTGATATTGTTCATTATATATGTGTTATAACGATCGTACATTTTCACTATTGATATGTTTGATTGGAATCATGATGTATGAACAACGAGATCTTGTATACGTGACAAATTCATAAGCTAATTTAATTAACTATTTAATTAAATTAGTTATCATTTTATGTTTTAACTTCATATTTACACGACAATCTACACTGTCCTGCTAGTTATGAAATCTCTTTAATATCATATACAAAGAGCATTCCTGGGATAGATATTAAGTTTATTAATTGTATTTTTAGTTTTAGTTATAGCAGAGCTTTATAATTCTATTTTATCTATTTCTCATAATTTCATTTCAAGGAAAATTTATCCCATAATCTCATTCAAAGCCACCATCTCAAATGGAAAAGGTTATGCTTTAAGGTCCCGACTGGGTGGTTTACCTTGATGTTGAGGCAGATATTTCTATCCTTCAACATTTGTGGCACTAGAAGGAGGGCCATTGGACTACGAATGGAAACAAGGTCTAATCAGAAAATAAAAATTCATTCAAAGAGTCAATCTCCCTCAAAATATCCACCACCTTCTAGATCCCATTTGAAATCCCCTAGTCATAGATTTGAAGTTGTTCATATAGTCACCAAATCTCCTAGCTTACTTCCTAAATCAGTTGGTCAAACTTCTACATAATCTCCTACAAAATCACCTGAAGTAAAAACTTTAATCCAAAGACTGGAAGGAATTTCTATTTCTGGATAAAAACCTGCTCAAACTGGTATATCAAAAGGAAGTGTTACCTCGCCTCTATAGTCCTTCGGAGTTTTTACTAGGTCCCAGAGTGAGAGACTTGGAATCAAACCTTTTGAGTTTCAATTAGCCACTCATCGAAGAAATAAAAACACTCCAAGTACTCAATTGTAACAGCCCTGGTGAAATTTTCATGTAATAAAGTAAATAAAGGAAAAATAAGACCACGAGTAAGGGACACTTATTCCAAGTTGAATGTTGGGCAAAGATATCCTGTTGGGCAGCGGACCCCCCCATAGCAGGTTTTTGGGGCCTGAGGCCCGAATTTTGGTCAAGTATAATGTAAATACCCCACGAAATGCAGGCACGGAGTGCAAGAGTCTATGGTTGTCACCCTAAGATAAAGTGTGTCGGCCTACCCATGGTCTGCGGACCATGGGATTGTATAAATAGAGCGAGGCTCTAAGTGTAAAGTAAGTCTTAGTTTTTGGGAAGTAACAAATAGATGCGAAGGCATGGTTAGAAGTGAGAAGTAGATCTGAAGGTATTGGGTCATAGTGATAGGTAGAGGCTCTGCAACTAAGTGCATAAAGGCCCAGTAGAGTCCGCAGCTGAGTGCGTGGACCCCTGTAGCTGAGTGCACAGGGCGGACTTGGGATTGTAATTGGATGGAGAATTAATAAAATATAAGTTGATTCTAAAATATTGTGTGTCTATGCTTCTGTTATATTTATGCATCTCTTATAGTTTTATAATTGCGTGCACTTGTTATGATGTTGAATGATTAATGAGAATATTGGGCCCACACAATTAAGTTAAGATCTATAATAATAGCACAGTAAGGATAAAGGATCTAGATAACACCTCTTCGTGCTCTTTACAGAGCTGCGCGGAAGCAGTTGCACAAGCTACGAAGGACAGACGGCTACGCGAAGCAGCACAAGCAAGCAGGTTTAGTTCGATAACTTCCTAGATTTCATCAAGACATCCCTAGGGTGCGAAAACCTGGTTCCAACACCCTCCCATACTACCTCAGGTGAGACCTCAGTCCGCGCACCGCAGACTATTGTCGAAAGGGCTAGTAGTTTCGAGATTTTTTTGGCTAAATCACTTCTGAACTTGGGTCAGGCCCCAACACGCCAACAAATGGTTCCGTTGCCAAGACCAGGATCTATCTAAGAGATGTCTAATGTCATGCCACTGGAACCCAACAAAGAAGGAAATTGCAGAGTGGTTGTACAAGAAGATTCATGAGTTCGCGACACAGGAAAATATAACTTCACAGGTATCCGAGAAAAGGTGGCTGGATCGCTACGTGTATATAGAATTCCATGATATCTTCTTCGCATCCTTTCCTTCTGAACTATATGAGTCGATCGCGAGGTTAACTGAAAGCCAAGAAGGTGTAAAATTGACCAACTGATAGTGTGGACTCTAGAATTAGTGCACAGACTAGAGGTCTCAAAAGATAAGATCGGGCAAGCTGTGGACCATTGGCTCGACTGGATAATAGGGGGACTTATCACTGAGTTTGCGGTAGACACGACAGTAAGCTACAGTGAAGCAGAACGACATTTTCTCAAGGGACAGTGAGGTAAGTACATTAAATCTTTGAATACGTGGATTAAGATGTTGTTATGT
The DNA here is from genome assembly GCA_031772625.1 of Pinus tabuliformis. NCBI lineage: Eukaryota > Viridiplantae > Streptophyta > Pinopsida > Pinales > Pinaceae > Pinus > Pinus tabuliformis. Next base: position 676,338,539 of record CM062807.1, read on the forward strand.
GAAAAGCGAGTTATGCGAATACATTAATGTTTGGAACGACGCAGAGCGGAAAGATCTACAAAGGTAGTGGGGAAGTAGGAAACAGTCCCTTAATTTCACATTCGTGAGAGAGAGGGGAAGAGTTCACTCGGATCTTTCCGAGAAGTGAGGTCAGTTTGATAAGGTAGCGCATTCCACAGTTACCACCTCCGCCCATGCCACCACCCACTTCACCTCCTTCACCTCCATCTCCACCCACTCCACCTCCACCAACTTCGCAGTTCAACATGGCGAGCGCGATCAAGCTACTCGTATTCATAGGAGTGTGGTAAGCACAAGGGGTCATGGAAGACAACATTAAGAAGGCTACATTGGTCTGCACACTGCAAGATTGCATGTTGACATGGTATATCAGGCACTCTAATGATCACCCAAATGCAGGAATAGCAAAGATCCATAATGCGATGAACAGAGAATTTATTGAGCCGAAATCATAGACACAGTCAATCATCGGGTTTAAAGAGATCGCGATGCTTCCAGGTGAGACCCCCTAGGATCTAGATCAGTGACTGAAGAGCACAATCCACAAGGCTAATATGATGCTCACAGATGCACAGCATCGTGCATGGTTTGTGGCATCTCTAACACCACACCTAAGGACGACGCTATCACAACAGAAACTCTCTACCTAGGCTGAAGCATTGGAAATGGCGATGAGGTTGCATGAGACACTGATACAGGATCTGGGGCTAGGAGTTCAACAAATCCACGTGCAACTACAGAATATCTGCCTGGAAATGCAGAGCTTGAAGCAAGATAGGGCACCGCGTCTAGAGGCACGTGAGGAAGTGTGGTGCATAAAATGCAAAGGCCAGGGCCATGACAAGGACCATTGTCCAGTATTCACGAACTACTTGGTAGGATGGGGGCCAATGTCGTTGAGACCGGAGGCAGAGGCAGGGCTAAGTGTGACACCCACATTATTGTGTGCGATCTGTCAGATAAGAGGAAAACACACGATGGATAATTGTCATTTGTTACAAAAGTATACACAAACTCCCCAGCAGTTGTTTGTAATTTCTGCAGATCAGTAGGCCACGACGAGCATACTTGTCATGACTACAAGTTAATGATGGATCGGACCCCAGCCTATAGAATGCAGACAAAAATGCAAGGCCTCGACCTAGCTGTGGGGATGGTGCGCACTGGATTTTCGAGGTGAGGTCGAGGATGAGGAGGAATGGGACCAGGAAGGGGCCGCGAACAGTTAATTTGTTACAATTGCGGAGGACCAGGGCACTACGCCCACGATTGTACCAACCCAACGAGAATATCATGTTCATACTATGCTCAGTTCAATCATGAAGTAGTAGATTGTCCTACGTTGATCGCACAGATGCATGAGAAAGGGGTACTCCAGCGTCCTTCGACTCAAAATATCCAAATGATGAGGTCTGAACTGTGCGAAGAAGACCCAAATATGAACATGATGCTCAGAAGTGGTGCGATCACAGGGGAGGATAAGGGGAAGTAGCCCGAGGAAGATACAATGGTTCACAAGGCTCCTACAAAGGACCTGAGTTTGACCTAGAATGTGCAAAGGAGACATTCATGGAAGCTAAGAAGAGCTTCGCGGAGGCCTCTACTTCAGGTAGTAAGGATCAACTAGAGCCAAGGATGGATCCTTCTATGCTTACTACCTTTCTAGAGACATCCATGAAGCTATTGCACGACAATAAGGCAATTAAGGGACTACAAGAATTGATCACCGGGTGCGCAGGGTGAGGAGAACCACGTGTAGTCTGAAAATTGGGGAAGCATACATTGCGCAATGGGAGGGAAATGAGATTGACGGCGCAGATTGGAAAATATGAAATGGATTAGGTAATCCTAGACCTGGGTTCAGACGCGAATGTATTACTGAAGCAAACATGGGAATGTATGGGCAGGCCCGCATTACGGTGATCCCCTATTCAATTACAAATGGCAAAACAACAGAAGATTTTTCCCATGGGGAGGTTGCAAGGGGTAACAGTCAATATCGAAGGTGCAAGTACACAGATGAACTTTGAAGTAATAGAGATTGTCAATGACAGCAATCCCTATCCCACATTGCTAGGAACAGACTAGGCCACTAATATGAATGGAGTTATCAACCAGAAGAAGCGAAAGATGATCTTTGAGAAAAATTCCCTACACGTAGTAGTCCCACTAAACCCAGCCGAAGGGGCACGCTACGCTGAACCTATACGCAATGATGAAAGCGACAATGAGCTAGATTGTATTTACCAGATAACCACGTAAGACCAGGAGTAGGTGAATCCGACTGCAGATGGGAGAATCTAGTGGGTGCGTGACAGCTCATGCACTTCGGATTTAGATGAAGAAGTGGAAGGCTCACAAAACCGGTTGCACAAAGTGACAACGCTGAATTACAACATGATGATTAGATCACTACGGTACGTAACGATAGAGGCAAGAGAGCTGCCAACATACGATGGGGTGACAGCAGTGGATGAATTCCTGGACAAATTTAAAAGCGCAGTACTGGAACAGCAGCAATGCGGTGCGCTGGAATGGGCACTGCGTGCAACACCCTCACGATGGTGGAGTACACATCAGAAGACCATTGTAAATTGGCGTGAATGTAGAAGACGTATGTGCTTACGATTTGGAATCCCCCAGCATCGAACGAGAGCTGAGCAGCTAGGACAAATCATCTTGCACGCCCAACTGTGTCGATGGGTGCAGACATATGTTGTGCAAGCACATCCCAGACTAAGGATCGAAAATCAAAACCAGACGCATCAGCAGGAAAAGCGACGCACCCCACAAATATTCTATGTCGGAGCATTCAAAAATATATGCGGAATGATGAACAGAGTTCACCAGGCGAGACGAACTGATTGGGACCTGTGCATACCAGCGGTTCGATGGGCCTATGAGGCCATGAGCAAAAACTTGAGCATGGAAATGACCCCAACATTGACGAGAAGAGACGAAACCATAAAAGCATAGAAGAATCCCTATACAACAGCTCCCACAGTTGGGACCATACACGACGACCCGGGTAAAGGAATTATGCAGTTACAGGAAGCCATTCGGCGAGGGAACTTAAAACTTCGCGAACTCAAAGAAGATTTGGTACCGCTGAGAAAGAAAAGTAGGATATTGGATGGAGAAATCAACAAATGGGAAACCGAAGCTGTGAAAGCATGTTACACCGAGAAACTAAGCACAATGGGACAAGGTATAGCCATCCATACTACTATATTAAAAGAATTTGAGACCTTGCTACCATGGCTGCAACTGCACCTTACTAAACAAAGTAAACAAGGGAGCGCACCATACAAGGAAGAATGCGATGCACTGACAGATGCAAGGGTAATTGAGGGATGCCCGCGAACTGGGCTGGTAGGTAAATTGAAGCCTCACACTAGTGGTGCGACCACCTAACTATCCGTAGGAAGCACAGTCTCAGCGCTCCAAGCAGTTGAAAGAGAGCGCGGGACTATAAAAGAGTCTATATGGGAGCTACGCGACAAGGAGGTTGCGCGTAGGATTAGTATGTCACAAGGGCCACGACTGCGCATAAGGGACTGTGTTACTATGCGATTAGGCTGGGAAGTGACCGTTGGTGCCACTATTCATGACAAGATGTCCAAGTTAAGGCAACGAGGAGCGGATGGTGGACAATTAAGACACGGAGTCAGAAATAGATTTGGGACGATCTACCACCAAGAATGCATTAATGACTTGGAAATGGGGGGAACGACCAAATTCAAATTCAAAGGATGTTATAAAACTACCAAGGTGGGCCACAAGACAACACTTGTTTGTTCGAGATTTGAGTTGTTAAAGAGAGCCCGCAGTGTTGAGCATCGAGCGGTGTTTGAGCCTCCAAAGTCACGAACAACTATAGATAGCTCAAAAAAGATGAAAACTACCAGGAAAGGTGTGGGCTTTATCGAAAGTATAGCCAAAGAAGCCGACCAGAGCCCTTCGCTATAGGTGGGACCGGAAACTCAAAATTGTTCCAGTGCCGAGGCCCGAGATGGATCCACAGGTAGCAGGACCAGTCCACATGTCCCCACAAAACTCGAGGTTCGGTAAACTGTCTATGGAAGATAAAGGAAAAAGTGTTAATCTTGAGACAGATGACGAGGAGGAGGATCTCCAAGCGTTCATAGAAGAAATTGAGACGGATGAAGAAATGGAAGAGGACATTCAGCCAGTGTGCACTAAAGAGAAACTTCCCAAGTATGTCCCCCCATGGAAAGGGAGGGTGAAAGTGCCCAAAGATTTGGATGTTGTTAAGAGCGCACTGCAAACCTCAATTCTCCCAGATGGAATTTTATTTGAAGGATCGGTTCTAGGCCACATGCCCACGATGAAATTTGAACATTGGGACCTCGCGAACAGTGAAAAGTTCCCACATTTGGAAATTGGCTAACTCATGAAACAGAGTAAGTAGGGGTTAGTTACAGTGCTAAATCCGTAGAAATGGCTGCATAGTGTGGAGGAGGTCAGGCTACTCCACCTACTATGGATTCCACACTATCACTGGGCACCAATCATGATATTTGTCACCAGGCAACTGCTTTGCCTAGTGCATGATGGGTACTTGTGGCTAGAGGAGCTGATTCCCATCACGGTGGAGCTTATTCATAGGATTTCTCGACTTCCCTATATGGGAAGGGACCCCGCGGAAATAGCCAGCCAAAGCGGAGACTTGGCGCTCGCAGAGGCCATGAAGAAAAAATACAAGTTAGAGAAGAATAAAAGGGGTTATGTCATTACTAGCATTCAAGAAAAAGGGGTGTGCGTAGCCACCTAGCTGCTGGTAGGAAAAGTGATGAGAAAATGTCGCGGCAATGAGGTACTAGCAACAGTCATCGCATTGGCCGAGCAATGCGCCGAGGGGGTACAATTCAATTCAGTGCAGTTCCTCTGCAAGGAGTTCGTGACAAACTGCAATGTGGCCAGGAGTAGGGTAAGGCCTTCCACTACACGTGGTTGTTATTATCTATCATGTTGGTCACAGGGGAATTACCGGAGGAAAATCAGTTTCCTCCTCATGATCAGGACTTGCCAAAGGTAGCGAAATATGCATCGCTATGGGCAACAAGGGACGCTACGCAGATCCATGAGACCAAGATCTTCTGGATACTTATGGAGGCCAGCATACAGATGGGGATCAAAAAACAATTGCGCCTATCACCTACGGTATATAACAGTCTACGGAGCTTTGCAGACTTTAAGGTAGATATGCACAATGTGTATATCAGGGTGGGGAAGGAACCGGAGCAGAAATGGACCAAACTCCCCTTCATTGTGATTGGTGATGCCGTGTTCATGGTGCTTGACTCATGGCCACCCGAGTGGTGTGCCCTAGATCTAGAAGTGCACGATGAGGCAGCAATACAAATACAAAAGGATGTTGCCAAGCTGCTGGCACAATAGAAGCAGAACGAGCAATTCGCCGAGGAGGTAAGGGCTTCCCGCAAGGCAGCGAAGGTCACTACGGAGCAGACCAAGGCCACGGACAAAGCAACAACAACACCGAAAACTGGGGCAACCATGACGCGAGAGGCAAGAGGCCCGGATCTGACCACAGGACATGAGACAGACGACATGGCGTAAGGTGTGGACCTGAGCATGACATCAACACAACTAAAACGGCCGCATAGTATAGAACAAATAGGGCCACGAAAGAAGACCAAAGCATCCAAACTAGATGGGGAGCCTATTACACTGATAGAGGGTGATCTATATGACATTGGTGACACAGTTTGCGAGGTCACTAGGGAAGTGCTCCAGGAAGCAATGGCGGAGCAGTAGAATGTGTTGGGGGCCCTCAGGGCACAACTCCAGGGACTTCAGGTGCGGCCCCCACAAGAAGGAACGGTAGTCACCTACAGTGCCACAGGAACATCAGCAACAGAGCAGCTATTGCGGGCCAAAATGGCTAACATCGTCGCGCTGCCGGAAGGAGCACTGACAATGGACAACATGGAGGATAGAGCCACGTAGGACAGATTAAGGGACTCGGCCTAAACTTGGCCACCCTTCCGCGGGATATTTTATACCAGCTACAGGATGGAGCGACAATAGAACTTCGCACTAGGGAGGGATGCATAGTGAAAATGCTAAGTGAATAGTGAATCAACATCGAACATCTTAGCATACAACGTGATGAAGCGGTGGCGCAGAATTAGAAATTGGAGCAAATCATAGAAGAAGCATGTTGTTGCGTCCTAGAACTAGAAATTGCGACAGATCTACCAATAGGAATGCAGATACACAAATTGGCCAGTGGATTCCACGAGGCAAAGGAGGAAGCTACGAGGATCCAGTTGGACCTAAACCTGCAAATTTTTGAACTACGATTAAAGGCACAGCCCTCCATGCCCCCAGAAGTTCAAGAAAAGCGAGTCGATGATATCTGAAAAGGGTTGGGAGAAATTGAACAAGCAGTGCAAAGTTGTACCACTTTGTTGGAAGAATCCTTTGGGGTCCTCACAACATTACAGGAGGATTCCACCATACAGCGGTTGGAAACAGAGGCGCAGGAGCTTCAAATGCAATATGATAGTGTGTGCGGGATGGCACAGATAGTAGTCCTAACTCAACGGCTCGTGAGGCTACAACAGGCGAAGGCATTGAAGGAACAAGTGGACGCAACGCGCCAAAAAGAGGTAGTACTTAAAGCATGCATCCAGCCTTAGATCGATGAGGCCTTCCTCATCACGACTAACATCGAAGGAGAACTCGGACACATGAAAGTGATACATGACCTAAGACGGGGATTTGACCCTGACAGTAAGCATTCAGCTGAGTGAGCAGAATAGATCCAGCAGATGATAGAGCAGTGCGTTGCGGACCTTCACGCAACCCAGACACAATTGGAAGAACTTCACGCAAAGATTTCTGCACCAGCAGAGTGACTCGGGACGAGTCACGATGATTGTGTTGGGGGCCTGTTGGGAAGCAGATCCCCCCATAGCAGGTTTTTGGGGCTTGAAGCCCAAATTTTTGTCAAGTATAATGTAAAGACCCCGCAAAATGTCGGCGCAGAATGTAAGAGTCTAGGGTTGTCCACCCTAAGATAATGTAATTTAACGTAAAGTGTGTCGCCTACCCCATGGTCCACGGACCATGGGATTGTATAAATAGAGCGAGGCCTTAAGTGTACAGTAAGTCTTAGTTTTTTGGAATTAACAAATAGATGTGAAGGCATGGTTAGAAGTGAGAAGTATATCTGAAGGTATTGGGTCGCAGTGATAGGTAGAGGCTCTACAGCTGAGTGCGCACAGACCTAGTAGAGTCCGCAGCTAAGTGTGTGGACCCCTGCAGCTGAGTGCACAGGGCGGAGTTGGGATTGTACTTGGGTAGAGAATTAATAAAAAATAAGTTGATTATGAAATATTGTGTGTCTATGATTCTGTTATATTTATGCATCTCTTACTGTTTTATAATTGCACGCACCTGTTATGAATGTTGATTGATTAATGAGAATATTGGACCCACACAATTAAGTTAAGATCTATAATAATAGCATAGTAAGGATAAAGGATCTAGATAGCACCTCTTTGCGCTCTTTACAGAGCTACACAGAAGCAGTTGCACAAGCTACGAAGGACAGACAACTGCGCGAAGCAGTGCAAGTGCGCAGGTTCAGTTTGCGAACTTCTAGGATTTTATCAAGAAATCCCTAAGGTGCAGAAACCTGGGTCCATCACCCTCCCATACTACCTCGGGTGAGACCTCAATCCGCGCACCACAAACTGTTGCTGAAAGGGCTGGTAGTTTCGAGATTTGTTTGGCTAAATCACTTCTGAACCTGGGTCAGGCCCCAACAAGCCAACAGGGACACCTATTCCAAGTTGAATGTTGGGCAAAGATATCCTAGTGGGCTTCACTGGATGTGTGTGTTTTGGCTAAGGAAAATTGGCAAAGGCTAAGGATAAGGCATTAAAAGGCAAAAATGCATCTTTGGAACATTTATTTATGAAAATAAAGGAAATTAAGAGAAAAGGAAGGTACAAGGTCACAGGTTGCATGTAAGGAGGAAAATGAAGGAAAATAATGGAAAATGAAGAAATTAGAGGCCTCATTGATAAAAGGCTATGAGGATCAGTTGGAGGTTGCTTAGTGTTAACCTTTTGTCAGTTCAAGTTTGGATATCTCTCATTCTTATTTCTCTCTCTCAGACGGGGTATGCAGGGGGACCGCCCCCGTACACAGGGTCCAAGGTAGTGCCCTTGAAAAGCAAAAAACAAAAACAAAAACAAAAAGAACTGGACCTTATATTAGGTGGGCAAACCTACCTATGGTTTTGTGCATGGATTTCACACATGGTTTTGGGCATGATGGTTTTCTGTCCATGGTATTTTGTAGATCCTGTCAAGGGAAATGTGATAATGTTCTAATCCAATGTTAATGGATTGTAGTTTATGGATGCTTTGGCATGCATATATATGTATTGCAACATTAAAAGGAATATAATGAAAAATCAATCTGGTAGTCCTGGTTTTGGGATCAAGGGGAAAATATTTGTGTATATATTTTTTATGTTTTATGCTCTCGCCATTGTTTATTTTCTGTTTTTTAGAATTTGTATGCAGGTAATTTTTGTACAGGGTTAAAATCTACATTTGGTACCAGAGTTATTTTGACTTCAAGGGGATGCCTTTGCTACTGAGGGGTTTTGCTCGGGCCTGTGGTAGACCCTGTTTAGTGAGAGATCTATGGGATCAATTCTTGTGGTGAAAGAAGATGGTGAGCAGTGGAAATATAGAGATCGAGAAATTTAATGATCATAGTTTTGAGTTGTGGAAACTCAAGATGTAGGATCTAATGGTGGATAAAGATCAGTGGATCGCGGTAGATCCGAGTACTAAACCAACAACAATGTCAACTAAAGATTAGGCGAATTTGGATCAAAAGAAAAAGAGAACAATATGATTTTGTGTCTCAAATTCAGTATTGTTGAATGTATCATGGGAAGCTTCAGTGAAGGCTTTGTGGGAAAATTTAGGGACTTTGTACCAGTCTAAGTCTCTGGTGAATAAATTGTTCCTACGGAAAAATTTGTAGCATATGAATGCCTTTAATATTGTGGTAAGCCGGCTATTATCTATTGATATTCAAATTTCACATGAAGATAAGTGCATCATTTTGTTGTGTTCTCTACCAGATTCGTGGGATAGGCTGGTTGTTGCAATAGGTATCAATGTAATTTCCTTGCAGTTTGATGAAATAGTCTCATCCTTCCTATCAGAGGAGATGATATGGAAAAATATGGAGGGCCAGAATGGTGATGCCTTGTTTGTATAAGGACGGTCCTAGAACAGAAACAAAAATAAGTCCTCGAGTGGGAGATCTAAATCTAGAGGGAGATATAAATCTCCAGGAAAACCTGTAAAGGTGTGCTGGAAATGCGGAAAGGAAGGGCACCTCAAAAGGGGCTGTGAATATAAAGCATCTAAGAAAGGAAAGGGATCTAATGATGCTCCTTCTGCAAAGATGAAAACCACCTCAGAAGAAGGTGGGGATGTGTACTTGGCTTATTCTTCAAGTACACATGCAAATCATGAGGCATGGTTGATTGACTCAGGTGCATCCTTTCACTTCACACCCCACAGAGAGTGGTTCTGCAAGTATGAGAAATATGATTGTGGTAATGTCTTCTTAGGGGATGATAGGAACGTTAGACTCGTTGGTTGCATAAAATTCAAGTTGAAGTTGCAAGGTAGAAGGATTAGAACACTTCCAGGTGTTCTGCATATTCCTGTATTTGCCAGAACCCTTATTTCTGTAAGCAAGTTGGATGATGCAAGTGTAAAAATAGTGTTCAATAAAGATACTTGCAAGATGGTTTGGGGAGCACTAATATTGATGTGGGGAGTCGGATTGGAACTCTGTACAAGCTTCAAGGTAGCACTATTATTTATGGGTTCAACAATTTTGTAGTTCTTGAAAGTGGAGCAGAAAATCTAGTGGTCTCTCGAGAAAAGAACATGCTATGGAAAATTGGAGATAAGGGCCTTCGAGTACTTCATGGTAATGGCATGGTATAAGGTATGTCTAATTTCTCTCTGGATTTTTATTTATGTGAAAATTGTGTACATGGGAAGCTGAATCATGTGAGTTTCCCCTCTGGTGCTAAGAGGGTGAAACAGATATTAGAGCTTGTGCACAGTGATGTGTTTGAACCTGTGAAGGTTCCATCACTGGGTAAGTCTATGTACTATGTATCATTTATATATGACTTATCAAGGAATAAATGGATATATTTCCTCAAGAAGAAATCTAAATTCTTTGACAGGTTTAAAGAATTTAAGACTCTGGTGGAAAACTAGACAGAGAAGAAGATAAAGGTGTTGAGGACAAATAATGGTGGAGAGTTTTGCAAGAAGGAATTTGAAGAGTTCTGTAAGAAGTGTAGTATAGCACGGCAGAAGAATACTCTATACACACCTCAGAAAAATGGAGTTGCAAAAAAAATGAACAGGATGTTGATGGAAAAGGAAAGAAGCATGCTTAGTGGTGTTGGGTTAGGACAGGAATTCTGGGTAGAGGCAGTGGAGACTGCATGTTACCTGGTCAACAGATCACCTTCATCGACGTTGGAGGATAAGACTCCACAAGAGATATGGACTGGTAAGAAACCTTCTTTGTCACATCTGATGGTATTTAGATGTGATGCATATGTACATGTTCCAAACGAGAAAAGAAAAAAGTTGGATATTAAATATTAAAGGTGCATCTTTATTGGGTATAAGGATGGATTAAAAGGTTATAAGCTTTGGAACCCAGAAACAAGGAAGGTTATGTACAGCCAAGATGTGGTGTTTAGAGAGGTGAAAGATGTTATTAAACATGAAGTCCTACCAAAGGAACCTAAGAAGATATAGTTTGAACTAAAGGAGTAATAATCATACTCTACAGTAGAAGAGGAATCAGAAGATGAGGAGCCACAAACTCCAGTTGTCAAAAGATTAGTTCGAGAAAGAAGACAGTCTGAAAGTTATAGCCCATCTGCTTTATGTTCAATTTTTTCTTTATCTATTACTGATGATGATCCTAGAACTGTGAGGGAAGCATTAGATTGAGAGTATGGAAAAATCTGGAAAGAGGCCATGGTTGATGAAATGGAATCTTTACACAAAAATGAAGCTTGGGACCTAGTGGAGTTGTCGGCTAGAAAGAAACCCATTGGTAGAAAATGGGTGTTTAAAAAGAAGATGAATGTAGAAGGAAAGGTGGAGAAATACAAATCTCAGTTCGTAGAAAAAGGTTATTCCCAAGTGTCAGGAATTTATTTTGGTGATATTTTTTCTCGTGTTGCTAAGGTAGCTTCTATTAGATTACTTTTATCTGTTGCTGCTACATTTTATTTTGAGGTAGAACATATGGATGTGAAGAAAACATTTCTTCACGGGGATCTGGAAGAAGAGATCTACATAAGGCAACCTGAAGGCTTTACAGTGAAGGGTAAGAAAGAACTAGTATGCAAGTTAAAAAAGTCTTTGTATGGGTTAAAACAGTCACCAAGGATGTGGTATCAGAAATTTGATACATTTATATGGGGACTTGGCTTCACCAAAAGAAAAGTATATCACTATGTGTATTTTAAATTAATTGGTGACTGTGTTATTTACCTGTTCTTGTATGTGGATGATATGTTGTTGATTGGAAATGACAAAGAAATTATCCAGGATTTGAAGACACAATTATCCTCCAAATTTGACATGAAATATCTTAGTGTTGCGAACTATATTTTGGGCATGGAAATTAAATGAGATCGGGAAAAGAGGAAGCTTTGGTTAAACCAAAGGAAGTATGTCGAGACAATATTGTAGAGGTTTAATATGCAGGATAGTAAAACAATGAAGGTTCTTATTCTTGTAGATGTAAATTTATCTGTTGAACAGTGTCCGAAGACACAAGAAGAGGAAGACGACATGTCTCATGTTCCATATGCAAGTGCAATTGGTAACCTGATGTATGAAATGGTCTATACTAGACGAGGCATTGCACATATAGTGGGAGTATTGAGCAGGTTTATGTCAAAACCAAGAAAGGAGCATTGGACAACAATGAAGTGGGTTTTTAAAAATTTGTGTGGCACAAGTGATTATGATTTTTGTTATCAAGGAAGACCGGGATTGGACATAGTTTTGGACATTTGTGACTTTGTTGATGCAGACTGGGTTGGAGATCTGGATCAGAGAAGATCTACAAGTGGGTATGTGTTTAACCTATTTAGGGGTGCAGTCAATTGGATGAGTAAGAGACAGTCTGTAGTGGCACTTTCAACTATAGAGGCAGAATACATGGCAGCCACTCATGCATGCAAGTAAGCAGTTTGGTTGCAAAGATTTTGTTCAAGTATGGGGTTAGTAAAGCAAGTTATAAGGATAGACTGTGATACCCAAAGTGCAATTTTCTTGCCAAAGAACCCTTCTTATCATTCAAATAAAAAGCACATTGATGTTCAGTATCACTTTATGAGGGATATGGTTGAGGAAAAAAATGTGTTGCTGGTAAAGGTAGACACTTTGAAGAATATTGCAGATGCATTGAAAAAGTCTGTGAGCACGGAGAAGTTCTCTTGGTGTAGAGAAACAATAGGCATTACAGGGTTGGATCAATGACTAAGCTCTCATGTGGAAAGAAAACAGCAAGTGGGAGAAATTTGGGTGTGTGTTATATTCTTTCCACGACTACCCCCACGTGTGGGGGGGGTCACAGGGGGGTAGTTTCCCCTTGTTGGGGGGTAAACAGGGGAGCGTTAGCCCCCCTGCATGAGGACTAGGGCAGCTGTTATAGCACCATTTACCACTCTTGGTAGATCTGATGCTCTGATTATGACCTAGGGAAACCCTTCCTTCCAGACTTGGTCCAAAATGTAAAAAACATTGTTTTATTCCCTATACGCTACTTTTCCCTATGATAAAAGCGTGTACACGCGGGTCAGCATATATCCAATCCGCATATATATGTTAAAACACTTTTAAAAAATAAAAATAAATTAAATATATATATATATGGGCGGAGCCCTAACCCTAGCGGCAACCCTGGCTCGCACACACTCCATGGCGATTTACAGACAGTGTGCAGGCATCACGGACCTTTGACCGGCACTAGCGCACCAACCATTCCCGGTTTTCCTGGCACCTGGGTTACCACTGCAGTTTTCTCTCCTCCGTCGAACCCCGCGAACAGGTATCCCCTTCTCTCCATCGGTAAGTTTCCTGGTCGGTTATCTAGGGCATCACTGTTTTGGCAGGTAATATGGTCGAAGAGGACCTTGTGGACTACGAGGAGGACCCCATGCCTCAACAGGACATCTGGGCATATAATAATCGCCCTGTCATGAAACCCTGGGAAAAAGAACATGTTTCTGAGACAGCTGCCTCCTCCTTACAATCCCAACTACCGCACTCGGGGAAGAAGAAGCACACCGATGTTAACCTGGCTGACCTCCCGGCTCTTGAATGTCCGCCCCTCTCGCCGGCAACGCTCCATCTTCTGGGTACTTGTCTGCAGACTTCTCCTTCATTTGATTCGCCTCTCCAGAACCCTACTCTACCCTCTTTGCCTACACCCCCTCCGCCCCCTCAACCCTCAAACCCTGCATCTGTTTCATTGATGCCGTCGAACTCCCAGGGTACACAGCACCCCCCACGTACACTGATTCTGGGCACCAGCAGTATCGGCCCCCGTTCCCCTATCCGCTCGGGATGTTTTAACTCGCCGCTGCTTCCAGCACGCTCTGCGGGATCTGCACAGCACAGCACTTCTGATCCGTGCCGCAAACTACTAAAGGATTTCCCTATTGGAAATCACTCGGAAAAACTGAAAAAAGGAAAGTGCCTTCGGGCTATAGACTCGGATATCAATCTTACATTTGGTGAAGACGTTCAGATGGTGGATGCTTTGGAAAATGCCCGAAAGGTTCTGGTCGGCAGCGTAAGAGGTCGTACCTATTCAGTGGAAAGATTAAAGCTATGGACAGAGGAGATTTGGGGCTCTCTCCTAAAAGAGCTACCAGTGATCAGGGTCCTTGCGAGGGGCTGGTTTGCAATGCATTTTCATAGACCAGAATATACCCAATGGATACTTTCCCAATACTGGCATATTGAATTGGCACCAGTCCTGCTTAAGCGCTGGGATCCTCTTTTCGACCCGGAGCGTGAATAATTGGGGGCCGGTCCTATATGGGTTCGACTTCCTGGTTTGCCCATGCAATTTTGGACTCCGCAAGTTTTCAAGAGAATAGGTGACGCACTGGGCACCTACTTGGAGCATGACAAATCCTATGAGCAAGCTGGAATCATGACCATGGCACGCATCCTGGTTCACCTTGACACTAGGCCAGGACTAGAGGAGAAAATCACCCTGCATCGTAGATACTTCTCACGCAAGAAACTGCTGGACTATGAAGGTGTACCGTTTCAATGCTGTAAATGCCACAAAATCGGCCATCTGTACAAAGACTACCCTCTGCTTTCGAGGGTGACATCCGAGGATACAAAAGGACCCAGATAGCAGCCTACAATGGATCAAAACATAGGAGTAAACAATCCTGTGGAAGGGGATCTGACTATAATGAGACTCTAGCAAAGGTGGTATCAGAAGGCGCCAAGAAGTCCAACAACAGAAGGAAGGCTACATCCACTCCTGCACCGCCACACACCCGGTCCAAGACAGCGGAGACTGCATCATCTCATCCGGGTAATGCATCTTTTCCCATATGTTCTCATAATTTATCTGAAGTATTGCATTCTGTTATGCACACCTCTTTGCGGTCCCCTCATTTTGATCTGGCACCTCTTCCTTCCATCCTCTGCACTGTTGCTCCCCCCCCCTACCTTCTCCACCACACCCTCCTCTCATAAGTTGGAGCAGGGCCTCCCCGATCCCTCATCCTCCTCGGCCGGCTCTGGATCGCATCCCTACCATCTCAGACCTCGGGCCCGTACCAGATTGCTTGCGCTGGGTTCTTCCCCAGGTCGATACCACAAGCCAAAGAGGGGTCGTCCATCTCGAATCAACTCGGCTATTCAAAACGTTGTAGCTGATGTCGCCAAGGGGCGAAAATACACCATAGAACGGGCACTTAGAGCAATTGAGCCCCAGGCAAGTGGTTCCCCATGATTTGGCTCTCCTTCAATTGTAGGGGATTAGCCAACCCCAAAAAGCGATTGGCTTTGAAACGACTGATACATGAATCCAGATGTGACATACTTTTCTTACAGGAGACCCTATGCACCTCGGAGGTGGCTGTGCGAACCCTTCAGGCCCTTCTCCCAGGTTGGATATTTCAAGGTATGGATGCTAATGGCTGGTCAGGAGGTCTGGCCATTAGCATAAATCCTAGGAAAGGCAAGCCTCTCTCCTCATGGGGGGGTAGAGGATTCCTCTGTATGGACATCTTCTTGGGGGAGCTGGGTTTCCCTATTCGTATTATCAACATCTACGGCCCTAACCTAAATCGGTTGTCCTTCTGGCAAAACTTTTTGGATAGCAACCATATTACTCGGGCCACTGTACTGGGAGGTGATTTCAACTTCTCCCTGGGCGTTGGAGAATCTTGGGGACATCATGCACAGATTGATCCCATCTCTGAACATATGAGTATGCTAATTGATGCATATAGGCTTGTTGATATTCCTATGAATCAGAAAGTTCCAACTTGGCACAATCAGCGAACTGAGGAGGCAGCTCTGGGGAGACGGCTGGATAGGTTTCTGGTACATGAGGATCTGATTCCCTTATTCCCCCTATATAGACAATGGGCCAGCTCAGGAGGCCTTTCTGATCACCTCCCAATCCTCCTACAAGTCAGTGATGCAAAAATCAAGCCCCGCTCCCCTTTCAAATTTTTTGTTGGATTCCTACAAGACTCGGATTTCATTAAAATGGTCTTGGATTACTGGGGATCTCAACCTCCTCTAAGAGAGCAGAGAAAAGCTGCAGAATTTTGTGACCGATTAAATGAGCTAAAGAAATTGACTGAGACCTGGGCTAGAAGGAAGCGACTCAGAGATGAATAGCTGCTTATTGATATAGAATCCCAGATAGCTCAACTGACAGACGAAAAGGGGACTGGATACCTATCTGAGGTATCGAAATCATTACTGAACCATCTGGTTGCACAAAAATCAAAGATCTTACAAGAAAAAGAGGAGTTGTGGAGGTTAAAAAGTAGATCCATTTGGCTCAAAGCAGGTGATAGTAATACCAAATACTTCCACAACCTAGAAAATGGTAGAAAGGCATCAAACACTATTTGGCAAATGCCATGTGAACCTGAAGGATGGGCTACCACGCACCAGCAACCTGCCAAAATGGGGGTATCACATTTCAAACGGCAATTCACTACTCTGAATGCCATCAATCTTCCAGATATCATCAATCTTGCAGGTCACTTCCCTAGCTTTGTTGGTCAGGAGGATATTGAAGATCTCACTCAACCTGTTACTAAACAAGAATTGGAAAGCACCCTCAAATGGTTCAAGAAAGATAAGAGCCCGGGGCCGGACGGCTGGCCAGTGGATTTCTACCTGGCTTTCTTCGATCTAGGAGGGGACTTATTGGAGGTCATTGAAGAAAGCCGGATCACAGGGCACATTCATCCCCCAATGAACTACACCTTCATTGCCCTGATTCCTAAATCAGATGACCCTACATCCTTTAATGACTTCCGTCCTATTTCTTTATGCAACTGCCTCTACAAAATCATTTCCAAGATCATAGCAAATCGCATCAAACCCATTCTGTCTTCACATATCTCTGCTGAACAATTTGCCTTCCTCCAAAATCGACACATTCAAGAGGCCATTGGCACCGCCCAGGAAGCTTTACACTCCATAAAGCACAAGAATCTCAAAGGCATATCCCTTAAGATTGATCTAGCAAAGGCTTTTGATAAAGTTAATTGGCTCTATCTGAAGATGATACTCACCCATTTAGGCTTCCCCCTCATTCTTATAAACTGGATTATGGGCTGAATATCCTCTGCCTCCTTCGCTATCCTCATCAATGGCTCGGCCTCTGCTCGTTTCAACATCAATAGAGGAATCAGACAAGGATGTCCTCTATCCCCACTCCTCTTTCTAATTGTCATGGAAGGGCTAAGCAGGCTCATTGCTACTGCTAAAAGGAATGGCGATATCGGTGGACTCAAAATCATGGAGCATTATTACCTCACTCATCTACTCTTTGTTGATGATATCCTTATTTTCATAAATGGGAGTGTCCGGGACACCACTGCCCTAAATGACATTCTCCAGCTTTTCTGTAAGGCTACGGGAATGGAGATCAACAGAGGGAAATCGACTATGTCCATGGCAGGGTGCACAAATCAGGAATCTCAGCTGGCGACTCATAAATTCCCTTTCCTGGAAATCAATCTGCTGGATGGCATCAAATATTCGGGCTTTAGACTAAAACCAGATGGTTACAAAATAGAGAACTGGTCTTGGCTCATCACCAAAATAGAAAAGAGGATCAACTGCTGGCATCACCAACTCCTATCCAAAGCAGGCAAACTTCTGTTGATTAAATCTGTTTTTGAGGCCACTCCAGTATACTAGATGTCACTCACATGGATCCCAAAGGACATTCTCAATAGAATTCAACAAACTTGCAACAGATTCCTTTGGAATGGAAACAAAAAAGGGAAGATTTTTGCCTGGACTCGATGGTCCTTGATCACTACTCCAAAGAAATGGGGGGGGGTGGGACCTTAAGGCTCTCCCAGAATTTGCGCAAG
Source organism: Pinus tabuliformis (assembly GCA_031772625.1). NCBI lineage: Eukaryota > Viridiplantae > Streptophyta > Pinopsida > Pinales > Pinaceae > Pinus > Pinus tabuliformis. The sequence goes on from CM062807.1 coordinate 676,356,306, forward strand.
CGTTGGCTGCCAAGTAGGGCTGGTTATTACTTAAACAGAATAGTCTCTGGGCTGAAGTTATTCACCAGAAGTATATATGGCCCTTGAACATCATCGACTGGATCTGAAGGCCTTATTGGAACTGACAGGGCATATCGGCGATCTGGAAGGCCACTCTAAATACTATACCTCTTATCAGAGATAATCTTTTATGGCGCATTGGTAATGGCACCTCAGTCCGCATTGGTTTTGATCCATGGTCGGGCTCAGGTAATGCACACATTTTACCTGAAGGACTGGTTCTACATCTAAACAACAAGGGGATCAAATATCTCGCGCAGATAGGTGATCAACAACATTCCACCATATTCTCACAGGCTTGGATAACAGATCGGCATTGGCAACTGACAGAAGAGTGGAATATTATCTAGAAAGACTACATACAGGCATTAATAGAATCACATATCAGACTCAGGGAGGAAGAGGATGAGCTAATCTGGGCAGTTTCCAAAACTGGTCAATATGTGTCGAAGATCGGATACTACAAACTGATTGAAGCAAAAAATCCAGACACTCATAAAAGCTGGTGGTCCGCTATCTAGCACCTGCAAGCTCAACCACGAACTAGACTTCTCATGTGGAACATTCTTGCAGACAAAACCCCTACGGGATCCAACCTTAGGAAAAGGGAATTTGCTGGACCAACATGGTGTGTTTTATGCAGAAAAGAGGAAGAAACTACCCCACATTTATTTCTTACCTGTGCGGTCACCAAGGATTTATGAACACAGATCACCCAGGCTCTTAATATAAATGCGGTATGGCAGGGGGAAGACATACCTACAGCATGGGAACAGTGGTGGACCGCAGTGGCATCAGAAAAACCCAGGAATTTGCCACTTTTGGTGGCCTGGTACATCTGGAATAGGCGGAATTCAATCATTTTTTAGAATTGCATTGTAAATTGGAACCTTCTACCCTCTACCATATGTGCGGCTTATATTGAGATTCCTTTTGAAACCAAACAGAAAATTCCTAAGATCATAATTCCATAAATCATAAACAAAGATATGTCGTGGGCATATTTTGATGGGGCAGCTCAGAGACAAGGTTGTGGGGGAGGCATTCTACTACATCTTTCAGACTCACACTACTTTCATATGAGATTGGGACTCGGCCCGGGTACAAACAACCATGCTGAACTCATAACCCTGAGGCATCTTCTTTATTTTGCCTTGACCAAAAACTGTCAACAATTACAAATTTATGGGGACTCAAAGACTGTGGTTGATTGGGTTAACAACAAATCCATCTGTCATGCATATTCATTGAAGCATATCTTGGAAGAAATTATTTTTTTCAAAACACATTTTGACCAGATAACTGTTTCTCACATTTACAGGGAAAGAAATACAACTGCTGACCGGCTCTCGAAAGAAGTGGCGGATCGTCGTCTAGGAGAATGGCTGATCGAGGAACACAATCCAGAGGGGATGCACAATTATTATCATAGACCATATATAGATGGTCCCCTTCAGGAAGGCGATGGCCTCTTCTAATTTTTGCACTACCATGATATATTATTGTACATTCCACAGTATGTTATAGTTTTTTGATCTGCATCTGTATAGCGATTTTACACTTTTGACCTGTTTTTGTATTGCGATATGGCACTACTATCGTGGACATTGATCCTATACTGTATCCCTGTGGGTAATTATATGTAAATTTTGCTTTTTGATCAGTGGTGAAAACCACATTACAGCATATGCCTAAAGGCATCAACAGCATGTAATTTCTTATAATAGAAATTATGAATTTTCTTCTTCGGAAAAAAAAATATATATATATATATATATATATATATATATATATTTTGGAGAACTATAAATAAACCTCCATGGGAAGGCCTTAAGGGAGAAGATATGAGATATTGATACTATAGTGAGATTATCCCTGGTCGAGTCTGACAAATCCCTGTGTCCCCTGCACTCCCAAAGCTTCAGGAAACCCTTGTTTCCTTGTTATACATATCCTTCATATTGCTTGAGATATCCTTGTATTGGTGATGGAGAAAGATTGTTGAAGGTTAGCAAAGGACAGATCCGGAGGATGGTTCCACTTGGAGCCAGAGAATGACTCAAGTCATATTTCTCCACTTTACTTGTAGCTAACTTCAATAAAAGGAATCTTGTTTTGTTTCCAATATTAAATATGTTTATGCATCAAGTTATGTTGCAATTCATTTATGAATCTTATATTGATGTATAATTAGTCATTCATTTATATGATTTAAAGTTAATATCATGAACATGCTTTATGTTTCTACTGTTGTGTATGTTCCATTTGAATAATTTTCAGGTTTCAAGAACATCGGGAGAAGCTGAGGGTTTGCACCCTGCGGGATCTACCTAAACAAAGGACATCCAGGTAAGGACACTCCTACATGGTTTAGTAGAATAAGCATTTTTTTTTATTTCCTGAGCATTTCTTGTTGTGGTTTTCCCTCTGCTCTGTTGGGGTTCTCAACCCAAATCCCTAGGGTGGTTTCACCCACAACATAATTGGTGACTCCGTTGGGGATAACAATCTTGTTATTCCTAGTTTGGGTTGTTTCTTCTCAATGAGGGTTCAATTTCTTGATTGCTTACTTTTATAGTATTGTTTGGTCCATTAGTGTCCCAGGAATCAAGTCCGATCTTCTTGATCATACCTTGATTTTTGTTTTTCCTAATAAAGCTTTGTATATGTTGTTTTCTTTGATTACAGTAGTGTATACATACAGGTTTCTTTAAACAAGACTCGTGTATAAGCGTGTTTCCTGTATTACAAACTCGTGTGCACGCTTTTGTGTCTTTACACAATGCGGTATGCAATTTTTTGGATTGTTTTTTCAAATCTTTCTGCAAGTTAGGTCTTTTGCCTGGTGGTTTATGATGTTGTATGGTCATGTGTTGTCTAGAGAATTCATTTTTCCTGCAAGCTTTCTTTTTCAAAATCTCCTTATCACTGAAAAGATTTGGCCTAGGATTGCTTCTTAAGTAAGTTTGTAGTTTGTATATTGGGTTCAAGGCTTCATTCTGATGTTCTTGGTTGTTCTAGTCTTCAAGAACAAAAAATTGTTTTCAATTTCATTTCCAACCCCGATTTCAAGTCCCTTGCTTTGCTTCTCCTTGTTTGGTGACCTTGTTGCTTTTCTTGCTTTTTGAGAGTATTTTTGACAAGTTTGAAAGTATTTCTTTCTTGACCTTTTTGTCAGTTTTTCGAAATATTTTGCTGCTACTTGGGTTAGTTTGTACAATTTCATAGTCTTTCTTGTTCAATTTTTATTCATTTTCAAGTTTATAACTTGCGAGATTGAAATAATCCTTGTGCCTATTTATTGATATTTCGAGTTTTAGTAGTACTTTTGTGACCTCAAAAAGTTGATTTGTTCCCTTTAAAGAGAAAAATCTCAAAAAACGTTGTTTTTGATTTTCGTTTTCCAAGTTTTTGGTTTTTGGTTTCTTTTGTTTTAGTGTTGAAAAGTGAATTGAGATCTTTTGTGATTTGTTTTGCTTGATTTGAAGAGAGATTTGTGTTCAAATTTTTGCTCTCTTCATTTTAAGTTGGCTTATTGTCTCTATAAAGAGTTACATTTTCTTAGGAGTGTTGTTTATGATCTTGCATCATCATTGTAATTTGCATTAGGTTAGTTTGCATTTTAAGGCATTCTTAGTCTTTTTAGTTTTTGGGTGTGTGTGGATTGTTTCAGAAAAGAAAAGAAAAATATTTTTCTTATATATAAGCTTTCGTAGAACACAAGTAGATATCACTCTTCATCAAAGAAAATGACTACATTCATATAGTTAGTTTTCTATTGATTTCTTTTGCATCATAAAAACATCATCAGTTTCACTCTCGTAATTCCCCTGACTTAAAGAACAGCTATATAAAATCAAGTGATTAATAAAATGAACTAGAACTTTTATTGTTGTCATTAACAAACACCAACAAGTTTAGGTTCATTAGGGCCTTGGATTAGGTGAGTGCAGAGTTAACTCTCCAAGTCTGCTCAAATTACAAAACGTAGAAGTTGAATAAAGAGTGAAACCCAATATCATTAGAAAGACCACGAAAGCTCATTGACTGGGAGTTAAGGACGAGGGAGAGTGAAGAAAATGAAGAGAGATACCCCCTCTCCAACATGTTGGGTCCTGCCTCATGACTGTTCCGCCCGGCTTTTGATACGATTTGGTATCCATAGTTTCCTTTCCTAGGGATCACATAGGTGGCTATGGAGGGGAATCTTGTGGCACCTGAGGCTGACGTTGCATCATGCTCAACAGTACTTCTGGAGGGTACCCTTGCGAAGATTGGGTTCTTGACCCAGCAAAGGCTATTATCTGTAGGTTAGCATAACTTCCTCTAATGCCTTTGCTAATAGGCCTGGGGCATAATTACCCTAGTCTATTTTCGGAAGGTCTTTGATTTTGGATTTCTTGTATTTTGGTGTCCAGTCCTAATCACCTGGAGTGGAAATACTTGAAATTTATATGCTTGCTTGCATCTTTAGGGAATTTTTATGAAGTGCGCTTTGCTCCTAGTTGGCCTAGATTTAAACGTTTTTGAGTCTTTAAGTAGATTTCTTTAAAATAATTGAAAGTGGTTGATCGACCAGATCATTGGTCTAGGAGACTTCATGGGCTATCACCTATGAGTCATGAGCCTTCTCCTCAAAGGCGTAGGAGCAATACTTCCAGTGGTTTTCAACCAGTGGTAGTAGGCACATCGGAGATTGATCCTCCGGTTGGAGTCATTGATACACAAGATAGACCTGGTACAAGTAGAGAGTTAGAGAGGAACACTCCAATTATTTCTTGAATCCTCTTCTAGTCGAAAGATAATATCAAGGTCGAAGAGCTTTCAGAGTCTATTTCGGCTCCTAATTCTCCTCTTCCTCCTGATCATCCAAACATTTGATTATACATCGAAACTCTAACCAACAGGCCTTTGAGCCCAAGTTTACATCAATCTATTCCTTCAATGACCACTGCTGGAAGCATGGCATCCATGACAAGTGCTACAAGAATGTAGACTCATGTATCTTTACAAGGAAGAGGAACGATTTCTATACCTTTTGTTACTCCTAGAACTATTATATTTGGTTCTACTTCCATTCCATCATCGAGTGGAAGTTCTCAAGCTATTTCCTCTAGCATTGGCTTTTTCCTTTTGGAATGCCAACCAGCGTGATTCCTTCGGTTTCGTTGAGTATTCCATCAGCTGCCTCCACATCCATGGAGAGTGGATCAAGTTCTTTTCAAGGTTTCTCGTTTAGGGGTGGTCATATACCACATTCCAACCCAACTGTGGGATCCATGCCTTTTTCCTTTTTAGGTCAAGGTTATAATCCATTTCAAAGTTGGACAAACCCTGTAGTTAGTGGGTTAGGAGTCAGGAATCAATCTTATTTCGACCAATAGGGGAATATGTCGTATTCTTCTAACAATTCTTTTCAAAACTTTTCTCCCTATGCTAATGCATGGAATCCTTATCAGGGGCTTTCTACTCCTTTTAACACTTCTTTAGGGGGTAACTTTACTAGGTATGGAGGATTTTCGGCAGGAGTTGGTCAAACTCTGAATTTTGTTGGACCACAAGGTGCTCCTTATGGTTCAATTGGGTCTAATAATTACTTCAAGCAACTTGGTGCCTTCACAAATATAGGTCATTCTTTTCAGAATATTGGGAGTTCTACCCACACCGGGTGGAATCCTCAGGGTCCATATAAGGCGGGCTTTATATACCCCCTTCCTCTAACTGAGTGGGTCTCTAATTTAGTCCCCGTAGATTAAAAGCAAGGAACGATGCAAGTATCTATTGACTTTAGGGACCTAAATAAGGCTTGTCCAAAAGGTAATTACCCCATGCCCTTTATTGATCAAATTATGATGAATGTGCAGGTAATGAAATTTTTTCATTCATGGATGGATTCTCTGGTTACAATCAAATTACTATCCATCCAGAAGATCAACACATGACAACCTTTATTTGTCCTTGGGGTATGTTTGCATACAAAAATATGCCTTTTGGCCTTAAAAATGTTGGAGCCATTTTTTAGCGAGCCATGTCTTATGCTTTTCACGACATCAAACATGTTATCGAAGCATATCTGGATGATTTATCTTCTTATTCTCGAAAGAGAATTGATCATCCTAAACATATTTGGTTGATCCCTGAATAGTGTCGGTTTTGTAAAATCCAATTGAATCAGAATAAGTGTTTTGTCACTGTCACATCCGGTCGGTTGTTAGGATTCATTGTATCGACAGAGGGGATTCATGTTGATCCCTTCAAGGTTGAGGCAATACTTCAGTTGCCTCCCCCATCTTCCATTCATCAATTTCAAAGTCTCCAAGGAAAGGCAAATTTCTTGAGGAGATTCATAGAAAATTATGTCAAGATTACAAAAGGATTTATGCATTTTCTTAAGAAAGGAGTCCCATTTTTATGGATGATTTTACGCAACGATATTTTGATGCTTTGTAAAACGCATTAACTTCTGCTCCATTATTGAGTCCACCCAATTATAGCAGAGACTTCCTTTTGTATCTCGCTTCAGTAAAATCAACCATTGCTATGGTTCTGGTTTAGGAAGATGATGCTTTCTGTGAGCATGTAATCTACTACCTAAGTTGAGGCTTAGTAGGTCTTGAACTACGCTATTCTCCCATCGAGAAATTGGCTTTGGCAGATGTCCATGTTGTCCAACGGATTCGGTATTACATTCTGCTTCGAAAATCATTCGTCTTAGCAACCATCAATCGATTTCAGTTTGTCCTCAGTAGGCAAGTGATTGAGGGCAAATATAATAGGTGGATTGTCATTTTGCAATAATTCGATCTTGAATTCATGTCGGCTAAATCTACGAAATCTTTAGTATTTGCAGATTTGATACTAGAACTGCCTTGTGAGGAAGAAATTATTCATGAGGAAAATTTTCTCGATGAACATTTATTTCTCATTTCTTCACAAGATCCTTGGTATGAGGATATCATTATATATCTCCAGACTTTGAAGTTTCCACCTGCTTTCTTCAAAGTTGAGCGTAGAAAGTTGTGTCACCTCGCTAAGAATTATGTTATTATAGGTGACACATTATATCATCGCAGGATTGATTCAATCCTTAGGCATTGTTTGAATTTGGAATAAGTTGAGTCAGTTCTTAATGATTTCCACAGTGGAGCTTGTGGCAGCAATCTATTGGGGCTTGCAACATCCCAAAAACTTTTGCAAGCAGTTACTTTTGGCCTTTGATTTTCAAAGATTGTATTGAAGCGGTCAAAAGATGCCATCCTTGTCAAATCTATACTCAAAAAATGTGTGTGCATCTAGCTCCGCTTTTCCCTATTATCACCGTCGGTCCTTTCACGAAGTGGGGCATTGATTTTACTACTTGTAATCCTCCTTCAGCAGGGAATCGCAAGTACATCATCGTAATCATAGACTACTTTACAAAGTGGGCTGAGGCCATGCCTACTTTCAAAAATGACAGTGAAGCAGCGGCCTTGTTTCTCTTTAATCAGGTTATTTCATGATTTGGTATCCCTAAAAATATTTTCACTGACCATGGAAATCATTTCCAAAATCAACTGATGCTTGAATTGGCTCTCAAGTTGGGTTTCCGGAAGGAACATTCATCTCCATATTATCCTCAGGCCAATGGGCAGGTTGAAGTCGTGAACAAGTCCCTTAAAATCATCCTACAAATCATGATTGGCAAACCTCGATCCAATTGGCACATCATGTTGTATCCGACACTTTTGGCATACCGAAAGTCAGTTAAGACTGCCACTAGTTTTACTCCTTTTCAACTAGTTTACGAGTTGGAATCTATTTTCATATTGAACGTGAAATTCCTTCTCTTAAGCTAGTTGTTGAACATCTTCCAGAGACTTATAGTCTTGAGGAATGCCTCATTAATTTGGAGCATCTTGATGAGCAGTGTCAAGATGTCGCCATAATAAACGAAGCCCATAAAAAGAGGGTAAAAAATCAATACAATAAATTTGTCTATCCTTGGAATTTTTCTGAAGGTGACCTTGTCCTGGTCTACGGTCAAAACAAAGACGCCTTGGGGGCAGGCAAGTTTAAATCTATGTGGTTTGATCCCTTTATAGTCAATCGCATTTTGAAAAAGGGGGCTTATGAATTAATTGAATTTGAAGGAAATAAGTTGGCGGAGCCTAGAAATGGGCTCTACCTTACGAAGTACTTTGCTTAGGCTTCGACCGAGCACTTACTTTTTTGTATATATTGTATGTTTGTACATATCTATCTAGCGGTTTTAGTGATGTTGATATTTTTTATCTACTTTCACAGGTATTGATGGACGATTCAGTATATCTAGGATTCACCGATGGTGTGAGTAGGCATACCCAGAACCTTGCTTTCTAGCTTGGGTGATTTATTATCCATCTAGCCAGTTGATGGTTTCGAGAAGAGTATGTATCGGTCCTGCTTCGAATAATATTGTTGAATATACTGCTATTGTTAATTTTATATCCGAATCAATATCTCTTGGCATTGATTCATTAGTGATTTATTTAGACTCACAACTAGTGGTATCTCAGCTGAATAACACTTATCGGGTACGAGATCCCTATTTGTATCGCCAATTTTTTAGAGTGAGATTGTTGCAACAATCATTTGTTTATATCACATATGTTCACATTCCACGATCATAAAATTCATTAGCAGATTCTATTGCTAATCAAGCATTAGATTGGCATATAAATCATTCATAAAATTAAAAAAAATAATAATAATAATAATCAAAGTGTCATCTGTATATATCATAAAATCACTTGTATATAGATAGAGTGTTTGTGTCCAAAATAATATACAAAAAATTGGGACAAAATTCCCTACAAAATTTGGGCTTATGCCTATCAACATGGCCAATCATAAAAAGATCTAATCATCTATCTAGCTGGCTCAGGATGAGCAGCCAGAAAATAAACAACGGCATTGGCTACACGTTGGAATAGCTGCACCTAGTCCCGTGGTACTCCTACCACACGACGTTGGGTCTCCTTGGGTAGATCCTTTATGGCTATCATGGGTACTTGGTGAGTCAACCGCACCAAGTTCCTCTGAACTGCATGGAGAACTCTCTCTGTCTCAAATGCAGCCCCTTCAGTATCTCTTCCACAACGCCCATGTCTGGGAAATCCGTCAAGTCTCACTGGTCCCACATATGAAACATGATCAATATATTTTGTAAGTGTCTTGTCTCATCAAAAATATTTTTAAGTTCATTAAAAAATCTTTAAAAAAATATTAAAAAATAAAAAATTGTTACCTATGGCACCCCATTATACATTCAGTGGTAACACTAAATCTGGATCTCCTCGGAAATCCATCCTCGCATAGGGGTAGTCATCGAATGCGATGACCTGTTGATCCCACCATGCGAAAAACTCGTCGTCAAAAGTTGTCCTGGACACATCGCCACCCCCAAGGCATTTCATCAGGTCAGCCCATCTACCCATTCGTGGATCTCTAGGGCTGCTGATAGTCAATAATACCTTGGGTCGAAGCCTAGGTACTTTCTCAAAGAAGAATGAGCATAAGATTGTGCCATATCCAAAATTCTTTGTCTAACCCTTCTGAATGGAGGTCAGTTGGTTCTTCATATTGGTCAGTAGAGGTGTGCACCAATCAAACACTGTGGTGAGACATTCCACTACTAGGCTCATAGATACTCGTGAGGCCTGATGTAAAGCAGCAGAGCCATTTACCCTGGCAATGGTAAATAGTAAAATATTCAAGGACAAGCTCTCTACGTGTTTGATTGGAATCTAACTTCCAATATTTTCAGGATGACCAGGACAGTATATGTGGACTTAGTCTTCTGCAGTAAGATTACCCCTCATCCTGTTGATCGAATGCACCACCTCTCCCCTTCGAGAAAGACCGGTAATAAAGTATATATCTTCGATATCGATCCTTATGGGAATCTGATCGATCATGAATGCGTCATCCTCTACACTCCAGTAATGAATCAAAAGCTTAAGAAATCGTGTGTTGGCTTTCATATTTGGCATCTTAAAAAAAAATTAGCAAGCCACAGCCTCTTAAAGCATCCAAATCATTTTGGTCCTCCATTATTTGATTATATATAGCACTATGCTCCCTTTCTCACTAGGTTATGGTCATCCTTCCCAAAAAAATGTTTCAAACCATTAGATTTATGTTTTAAAGTTTTTACTCGTGCACATGCGAGTTGCCAATTAACACAGTCATGTGTAGGGCCCTCATATACGTGGGTTACCTTCAACCCGCATGTACGCAAATTTGAAATTTTTGACATATTTTCCTATGGTCAAAACTTGAAAAAAACATTATTACAAGTAGGATATAAGGGCTTCCTGGAAGTTTTGGAGCAATTTGAACGGTTCAATTGGTCGGAGGAAGCCTGTTTGGGTTTGTCCATAGCTCCTTGCTCAAAACCCAAATGACAAAACTGTGAGTCCAAAAGTTCTTATATAAGTTGAAAAATAAAAATTATTTTTTCAAAAATTGATTTTTGTCTTATGGACTTTTTGACCTTGTGGCTTGGAGTGTCGAGAATTGGTTATCTTTTCAGGAAATTTTGGATACTTCTTCGAGACATCATTTTGGTCCCATGACTGTAGACCCGTCATGGCAGGTATCATTTTCTTACTGGCATATAGGTTAGAGAATACCACTTTCGCTGCATTTTGCATACTAGCCTACATATTGCGATACGTTAGCAATAGGTTCGACCCCATTGTATCATGGTTCACAAACCATTTTTACTCATCGACTTTAAAAATCATGATACAATGGTAGAACCAACCTTTACATGGCCATCTTAGTTAGATCCTCACTGACATTGGCTGCCCATGTTTCTATATTGAGTAGGCTCGGGAGTCCTCTTTAGTCCCACCGTGACTTGTGCATTGAAGACTCATTCTCATTCTTATGCACTACTTTCTGGCCTTATACCCTAGAGGCTCCTTTGTGTTGAGTTGTATTGTTGCATTGCATATTGACTACTTGCACCTTTTGGCCTTGAGACAGGTTCACTTGGACTCGTGTTTAAGCCACTTATCGACCATGTCTTATGAAAAATCAACCTTGCAATCACTTAGCCTCTGTAACTTGACACAGCCTTGTACCCATGGAAAGAACATCCCTTCGAGTGTCCTTGGCCAGTTTCACCACCTTGCATTGAGCATAGGAATGTTCCCCTCCCAGGAACTAGATCATCTATTTTTTCGACACTTGTTCTTTCCACTGTACTATAGCATTCTTTTATTCTTTTTCAAGCTTCATGTAAAATAAAAAGACAAAAAAAAAATTATATTCCAAAAAGAGCCTTAACCTTGTTATCGAGTCAGTCCTCTTTTGATTGGTTGCCTCTTCTAATCATATGGAGAGTTTGCTTATGCCTCCTGCATGACAAACATATACAAAGTTATAATATGATGCCATGTAGTCATAGTTGAGTCGTGCTTTTGTTCAAGGGAATTAAACCTGAGTTAGCCTCTCTGTGGTGTCTCTTGACCTATTTTTTTGTCGACCATCCCTGGTTGTCAATGTCATGTTCATTATCACATCAGTTTTATTGGTCCTTTGCTCGTGTCAGTTTGAGAAGGTCTCCATTGATTTCATGTTGGCGGGTCTTTTCCTTATCGACTATGATAAATTGTTGTAAGGGCAGATCTAGAGCCGCACCTTGGCCCTATTTTCATTATTGATAGGTCATCTTGTGCTCAGCATCGATCAGTATCATGGGTCTTTGACTGGGTTGTTTCCCTTGTGTTCAACATCAACTTTTATTATCACACATTGGGATTCGTGCAGTGCCTTGGTTTCCATTTGACCCTATTAGTGGATACCTCACCTCTGTGTCAGCTTTCATTATTGGTTGGCTCAGATGATTTCTATCGTGCGCTAGCCACATCTTGTGTACGCCAGAAACGTGCTTTGTTTGAGTTACTACATCTTTTTTCAACCGATTCCTTCCACATTATTGGCCTACGGGTTACACTCGCGCTAGATTGATGAAGGATGCCTTATGCCTTCCTTCTAGCGGATCTTTTCCCGCCGACTTCAGCTCATTGATTTTGGAAATGGATATAGAGAACATTTAGCATTACCTTAGGGTTTGCAGTCATCAATGGTAGATTCCTTCGCTATCGATAGTGGGAAAACATCATTGTCTCCTAATTGATAGATTCTTTCAAGTGTTCAACTACAGCTCATTTATTTGCACTTGTTAGATTGTACTGGGTACCTTGACTCTCATCATCATTATCGGTGATTAGTCTCGCATTTTTTAACGGTATACATCAATGACCGATAATCAAACGATTTCTCACATGATTGACTTCAGATCATTCATTCCCATTGTGTAGAAATGTACCACGGCAGTCAATGAAGACCTCAATTTTGCATCAGCATGTCTTGGTTCACTTTTCAATTGCTCATGTTTCTGCTAGTTGACACCATCCACATTATATGTTGCAGTTCCTTACAGCGACATCTTATATATTGGCACCTGAGTTGCAGTGCACTACCATTTGTTCCATCATGTTCACTTGGTACTATTTGGATCAATGTCTTGACTTCAGTGATCAGCTTCATACTTCAGCATCATTGATCAACTCTTTATATGTGATATTCAGACATGTACTTTCTTGATTATGATCGGAGGATCCATTATGTATTTTTAGTTCCTTTATACGTATATGCATATTGGATCCACTTTTGTACTTGACATGTGGACATGCTTTACTATTTCTAAGCATGGGTATGCTCGCTTTAGACAACAATTTCATTCTAATCTCTTTCGTTGGCTTGATAGGCTGAATTTTGGTGAACTCCTCCTCGGTCTTGGCATGATTCCTTCCATACACTTATACATTTCGGCCATCATGTACCCCTTCTAACATCATATATTAGGGAACATCTGTTATAACGCCATTTACCACTCTTGGTAGATCTGATGCTTTGATTATGGCCTAGGCCAACCCTTCCTTCCAGACTTGGTCCAAAATCCAAAAAACTATGTTCTATTCCCTATACACTATTTTTCCCTATGATAAAAGCGTGTACACATGGGTCAGCATATATCCAACCCGCGTACATATGTTAAAACACTTTAAAAAATTAAATTTCCTTAATTTCGAGCAGAGTTCACGAGCTTCACCTGTTACTCACCTCCTATTGCTTGTGGCCCAATTGTTTCCCAACTGAAAAAATAAATAATAATAAAATTTTAAAAAACAAAAACAAAAAAAAAACAAAAAAAAACAAACAAACAAACAAACAAACAAACTAATTTGGAGAATTATAAATAAACCTCCATGGGAAGGCCTTAAGGGAGAAGATATGAGATATTGATACTATAGTGAGATTATCCCTGATCAAGTCTGACAAGTCCCTATGCCTCCTGCACTCCCCAAAGCTTCAAGAAACCCTTGTTTCCTTCTTATAGATATCCTTCATCTTGCTTGAGAAATCCTTGTATTGGTGATGGAGGAAGATTGCTAAAGGTCGAGAAAGGACAGATCCAAGGGACGGTTCCGCTTGGAGCGGAGAAGGACTCAGGGCATATTTCTCCACTTTACTTGTAGCTAACTTCAATAAAAGGAATGTTGTTCTATTTACGATATTAAATATGTTTATTCTTGTAATTCAATTATGAATCTTATATTGATGTATAATTAGTCCTTCATTTATATGATTTAAAGTTAACATCATGAGCATGCTTTCTGTTTCTATTGCTATGTATGTTCCATTTGAATAATTTTCAGGTTTCAAGAACATTGGGAGAAGCTGAGGGTTTTCACCCTGCGGGATCTACCCAAACGAAGGACATCTGGGTAAGGACACTCCTACACGGTTTAGTAGAATAAGCATTTTTGTTGATTTCCTAAGCATTTCTTGTTGTGGTTTTCCCTCTGCTCTATTGGGGTTCTCAACCCAAAGCCCTAGGGTGGTTTCACCCGCAACAACAGCACCCCAGTAATTTTTTTTTTGGACCCTATAGAAGGTGGGTGGACCTACCTATGGTTTTGTGCATGGATTTCACACAAGGTTTTTGGCATGATGGTTTTCTAACCATGGTATTTTGTAGATCTGATCAAGGGAACTACAGTTATGTTCTAATCCGGGGTTAATGGATTGCGGTTTATGGATGCTTCGGCATGTATATATATGTATTGTAACATTGAAAGGAATATAATGAAAAATCAATCTAGTAGTCCCAATTTTTGGATCCAGAGGAAAATATCTGTGTATATATGTTTTATGTTTTATGCTCCCGCCATTGTTTATTTTTTGTTTTTTAGATTCATATGCAGGTAATTTTTATACGGCGTTAAAACCTACAGTTTTGTTGATTCCACTTCCTTAGGGTGACATAGGAGTTCAAATCTGATCATAGTAGCATCTCTCTGCATGTTTACCCCGGTTGGCATGGTTATTTTGGGCAGACCTGGGAGGGGGTGTTATAGAGTGGTATCAGAGCATGGTCATGCTATCTTTGGGTCATATCCAGTTCTACAGATATGGGTGAATTGTTTGGTCATGCGTGCATGTAAGTTGCATGTGTGGCTCTTACAATTACGTTCCATGTGCTTGTTGCACTACATCATATTAATCATGGTAGTAGGAAGGTTATCATGAGAAACTTGATGTCGATTTTATGGAATGCATCGTCATGAGTATATAACTGTTATACAATTACATGCAGCTTGATTACGTCCGTGTATGTTAGGTTGCATTCTTGTATGTTTCATTACATGTATTAGTCTTGTAGGTTGGTTACAATAATTGATCGCTTATGCTCAACTACATGCATTCATGTGTATGTGTAGTTGATTAGGCATTGCTTATGCATGTTAATGGTTGCATGAGGCAATGTGTACAATGGAATAATCATTGTGGTCATGCATGTATGCCTTAGTTATAGTTATGCATGAATAGTAGTTCAAACATTCCTTGCGAAGTCATGGTATGCAATTTAGGTCATCATGGTACAATTGGTATGTTATGATGCTAATGTGTTGGCTAAGATATAGCAGGAGATGCATATCACCATAATAAGGTTGCAGCACTAGACTTTGGGATAAGAGCCTATCGTCATATAGGTATTGTATGTTTGGCATGCAGGTACATAAGTTAAGGATTGTTATGTGCATTAGGTTTATACACATGTATTTTGATGTTATGGTTACATTCATGATAGATGTTAGTTGATTAGTCGGATAGTCAAGAATGGTAGTAACCTATGGTTGCATTTATTGCTATTGTTTCTTTAGGTCAGATAACTTAAGGATTATGTTATATGTTATTGATGAAATATATTATAGGTTAACTTGTTGTTGTTAAATGATAGTTAGCTTGATGATCAATGTAATTATAGTAAAATATTGATGTTATACGTATCATGCTAAATTTGATTGGCCTATGCAGATGGTTAGGGTTACGACATTCATGCATGAACCAACATATTTGTGATATGGTGTTGTACTAGTCTAGATTGAATTTGCATATGTGTGAACGATAATTGTGTATGAGTTATGATGTAAACATGTTAGCTAGTGACTATTTTGGATATCATGATCTTATTTATGTTTGATTTGATATGTTGTGAAGTTATATCATGCTAACTAGATTAATTGTGCTGACAAGATTGTCTCCCTTGAGACACAGTAAGGTACAATTTTGCTTATGTTGTATATTTGGTGCTTGACTGTTTGATTATGTCATCTAGTTGATTTATTTAACATGGTATGTTGCAAGTTGATTGAATGTTTGATGAATTGCATAATATGAGTATGTGTTTAAATGATCTTGTTTTAAGATGATTGTGCTAATAAATATGAGTTGAGATAGTTGACATGTACTTGAGTATGATAGGTGATAGTTGTAGCATTATGTATTATAACTTACAACTATGAGTTGACTATGGATTATGACACGATTGTTAGTCCTAGTAAAAGTTGATTTAGAATCGATAGATATGATTATCCTGATATGTGGAACATGTGGTTGACATGTGTTAGAAGTTGCAGGAAACATGCTTGGTATTAGTGTGACAAGGTAATAGTTGATGTGATTATATAACTAACAGTTGGGTGACGCGACAGCACACAGTAAGCCTCGATTGTAGCAAGGAAAAAGGTAAAAGAAAGAAATTGGGCAAGAATTTATTTGGATAGGTTTGTAAACCCTAATTCCAAGAAAATGAGTGATTTGCATACTTCTTAACCTTGATTTTGTTGGAATTATGTGGATATGTGCTAGATTCATGAACATGTACTTGACAGGTATATTAGCTAGTCTCTAGTTACAGGTGGATCTGTCAAGATAATTGGAGTCCCTTGAGAGATGGTGTGGATGTGTTCAGTTGCAAGCAGCAAGCTTGGCATGACAAGATAAGGTAAAGGATGTATTGTTATGTTTATTTATGCATTGACGTTATGTGTTTATGGAAGTATAATGCAGTGAGTTGCATGGCAAGAGATATTTCCCTAAATCTTGAAGAAGGCTCAGGTTGAGCTTTCCTTTGGAAGCACTGGGAACCATGGGGATTGAGTGATGGTGTATGTTCTTAGTCTTGTGATTTTGGTATTTGGTGATTATTGCACTTGATTTGTGATTTTTCGTATCTCTTGTGCATAGCTATGCCACTTTGTTGTGGTTTCGTATTGTTGTTATGGGTTTTCATGATCTTCTTCTTATTTGTTTCTTGGGTTGCCTTTTATGTTTTGAGTCTTTTGAATTGGTTGGGAAAGCAGAAAGTTAGTGGAGCTTGAGGAGAGTCATATGGTATCCAACAAGTAAGGTAAGACTCAAATGAAGCTCTAGGCATGAAAAAGCGTAGTGGAAGGTAAGACTATGGCAGTCAGTAGAACTAGTTGGTCCATAGTGGTAAATGGATGGTGGCAGTACAAACATGTGAAAGATAACTAGAAAAGGTAAATTGAATGGATCTGAGTTATCGAATGCCTTGGCTATGTTGGGAACGATTTCTCTCAATGTTGTGCATGTTGTACATCGATAAAGGAAGTTCTATTAACCTAGACCTTATGTTATCTAGTAATTATGTCATGATCATGATTATGATGATGTTTATATATGTATGCATGTATGCATGTATGTATGTATGTTGTTGTCTGATAGGATGATGATTTATTTATGCTAATGATTATATATGTATGTATGTATGTTGTCACTATCTGACAGGGTTATCAGGGATCGTTCTTATGGAGGAATGATTTCTTATGGAGGTGAATGGCATGAAGAGTTTCTTGGTTCATCAGGAATCAAGTGGGAAGAGTAGTCATGACAAATATATGAGGTCAATGTCATGTTTTTATGAACTGATATTGTATACTTGTATTATGCCTATATTTATGACAAGTAATGTGGAAGGATACATCAACGAAATGAAATAAGTGTGGTCTACAACATGCTAGGATAAGCATGGATAAGACACTCGAAGCAAGGTTTCTTGGTAAGGATGGTGTGGCTTTGGATGTGTGGTACTATTGTTGTGCATATGTTGTATATGTTGTACATGTTGCATCTATGATGTGGTGCACATGTGGTGTTGTGTATACATAGTGTGTGTACATGTTATTTATGCAATGTTATGTACAAGATTATACAGATAGCGTTGTGTGAATATTACATATGTAGTGTTGCGTATAGATGGTGCTATGAACATGATGGATATGTGGTGTGGTTTGCATATGGTGATTTGCACATGTTGGATATGCAGTGTTGTGTACATATGACGCTATGTACATGTTGGATATGCAATGCTATGTACATATGGTGTTCTATGCATGTTGTACATATGGTGTTGTGTGCATTATTATAAAAGGAGTGTTATGAGCATGTGGTGTCGTGTACATGTTGTACATGTGGTGTTGTGTGCATGTCGTGCATGTGATGCTATGTACATGTGGTGTTGTATACATGTCGTGCATATCATACGATGTACATGTGGTATTGTGTACACAATGTACAGGTGGTGCAATGTACATGTGACATTGTGTACACGTTTTACATGTGATGTTGTGTGAAAGTTGTGTAGGTGGTGTGGTGTACAGGTGGTACTATGTACATTTTGTACATATGACCCCAGTGTACATGTGTTATTATGTGCATCTCATACATGATGTGTTACGAGCATGTGGTACTATGTGTATGTGCATATGGTTGAAGAGAAGGCATTGGATGTTTTTCGAGTGTAGCAACTGATCTGATGTACAGAGGGAATAAGGACAAAGGTAGAAGCTAAGGATTGATTAAAGGATAAGTATCAACATTTTATTTTAGTTTTATTATGCATGTGATTTATGTAGGTTTTAACCCCATACAAAAATTACCTGCATATGAATTCTAAAACACAGAAAATAAACAATGCGAGAGCATGACACATACACACAAAGATTTTCCCCTAGATCCCAAAACCGAGACTACCAACTTGATTTTTCATTATATTCCTTTCAATGTTACAATACATATTTATACATGCCGAATCATCCAATACGATGGACCAAAAACCATTGTGTCCAAAACCATGGACCGAAAACCATAGGTAGGTCCGCCCAACCTAATATAGAGTCGGAAAAAAAATTTCTCGGGGCGCTGCCCCAGACCCCGTAGAGGGGGGGGCTACCCACCCCCCACTGCACAATCGGCACAACAAAGGGGGGGCTCAACCCCCCCTCTAACCCCCCAGTTCACTATGTGGGTTAGTCATGGAAAGAATATAACACAACCCAACATTCTCCCACTTGTTATTTTCTTTCCACAGGGGGCCACAAGAGAGCTTAGTCATTTTTTCAGCCCTGAAACGCCCATTGTTTCTCTACACCAAGAGAACTTCTCAGAGCTCATAGATTTTTTCAATGCATCTGTAGTATTCTTCAAAGTGTCCACCTTTACCAGCAACACCTTTTTGTCTTCTATCATATCCCTCACAAAGTGATATTGAACATCAATGTGCTTTGTCTTTGAATGATAAGCAGGGTTCTTTGCCAAAAAATTGCACTTTGGTTGTCACAGTCTATCCGTATAGCTCCCTGTACTAACCCCATAGCTGAACACAATATCTATAACCAAACTGCTTCCTTGCTTGCATGAGTGGTTGCCATGTATTCTGACTCTGTAGTTGATAGTGCCACTACAAATTGTTTCTTACTCAACCAACTGACTACACCTAAAAATAGGTTAAACACATACCCACTTGTAGATCTTCTCTGGTCCAAATCTCCAACCTAGTCTACATCAACGAAGCCACGAATATCCAAAACTATGTCCAATCCTGGTCTTCCTTGGTAGCACAAACCATAATCACTAGTGCCACGCAAATACCTGAAAACCCGCTTCACTACTGTCCAATGCACCTTCCCTGGTTTTGACATAAACCTACTCAATACTCCCACTGCATGTGCAATGTTTGGTCTAGTACAGACCATTGCATACATCAGGCTACCGACTACACTTGCATATGGAACACGGGACATATCCTCTTCCTCTTCCTGTGTCTTGGGACACTGTTCAGTAGATAACTTTACACCTACAGGAATAGGAACCTTCACCGGTTTACTATCCTGCATATTAAACCTCTGCAATATTGTCTCGACATACTTCTTCTGGTTTAACCATAGCTTCCTCTTTGCCCAATCTCTTTTAATTTCCATGCCCAAAATATTGTTTACAGCACCAAGATATTTCATGTTGAATTTGGAGGACAATTGGGTCTTCAAATCCTGGATAATTTCTTTGTCATTTCCAACCAGCAACATATCATCCACATACAAATACCAGATAAATAACACGGTCACCAATTAATTTAAAATACACACAGTGATCTGCTTTGCTTCTGGTGAAGCCAAGTCCCCGTATAAATGTATCAAATTTCTAATACCACATCCTTGGTGGTTGTTTTAACCCATACAGAGACTTCTTTAACTTGCATACCAGTTCTTTCTTACCCTTCACCGCAAAGCCTTTAGGTTGCTTCATGTAGATCTCCTCTTCCAGATCCCCATGAAGAAATATTGTCTTCACATCCATATGTTCTACCTCAAAATCAAAAGCAGCAACAACAGATAAAAGTAATATAATAGAAGTTACGTTAGTGACAAGAGAAAAAATATCACCAAAATCAATTCCCGACACCTGGGAATAACCTTTTGCTACCAACCGAGCTTAGTATTTATCCACCTTTCCTTCTGCATTTGTCTTCTTCTTGAACACCCATTTGCTGCCAATGAGTTTCCTTCCAGCCGGCAACTCCACCAGATCTCAAGCCTCATTTTTGTGCAAAGATGCCATTTCATCAACCATGGCCTCTTTCCAAAGTTTTCCATTCTCCAAATCCATTGCTTCCTTCACAGTTCTAGTATCATCATCAGTAATAGATAAAGAAAAATTTGAAGAAAAAGTAGATGGACTATACCTTTCTAGCTGCCTCCTTTCTCGAACTGATCTTCTTACACCTGGAGTTTGTGGCTCTTCATCTTCTAATTCATCCTCTGTTGTAGAGTCTGATTCTTCCTCCTTTAGCTCATACTCTATCTTCTCGGGTTCCTTTGGTTAGTCTTCATGTTTAATAACATCTTTCACCTCTCTGAACACCACATCTCTGTTGTACACAACCTTCCTTGTTGTTGGGTTCCAAAGCTTATGACCCTTTAAACCATTCTTATACCCAATAAAGATGCACTTTTCAGATTTACTATCCAACTTGGTTCGTTTCTCCTTTGGAACATGTACATATGCATCACATCCAAATACCCTCAGATGTGAAAGGGAGGGTTTCTTACCAGTCCATAGCTCTTGTGGAGTCTTATCCTCCAACGCTGATTAAGGTGATCTATTGACCAGGTAACATGTTGTCTCCACCGCCTCTATCCAGAATTCTTGTCCTAACTCGGCACCATTGAACATGCTTCTTGCCCTTTCCATCAACATCTTTTTCATTATTTCTGCAACTCCATTTTTCTGAGGTGTATATGGAGTAGTATGCTATCATGTTATACCACACTTCTTACATAATTCTTCAAATTCCTTACTGCAAAACTCTCCACCGTTATCTATCATCAACACTTTTATCTTCTTCTTTGTCTGGTTTTCCACTAGAGCCTTAAATTCTTTAAACATGTCAAAGACTTCATATTTCTTCTTAAGGAAATATATCCATGTATTACTTGAGAAGTCACCTATAAATGATACATAGTACACAAACTTACCCAGTGATGGAACCTTCACAGGTCCAAACACATGACTGTGCACAAGCTCTAATATCTGTTTCGCCCTCTTACCACTAGCGGGGAAACTCACTCGATTCTGCTTCCCATACACACAATTTTCATAGAAATCAAAATCCATAGAGCGATTACTCATACCTTCTACCATACCTTTACCATGAAGTATTCGAAGGCCCTTCTCTCCAATATTTCCAAGCCTTTGATGCCACAACATGGTCTTCTCTCTAGAGACCACTAGATTTTCTGCTCCACTTTTAGGAACCATAGAACTGTTGCACCCATCAACAATAGTGCTACCTTGCAGCTTGTACAGAGTTTCAGTCCGAACTCTCCGCATCAAAACCAGTGCTCCTCGAACCATATTGCAGGTATCCTTCTCGAACACTGTTTTTACACCTACATTATCTAGCTTGCTTACAGAAATCAGATTTCTGGCTAATGCAGGAATATGCAGAACACCTGGGTGTGTTCTAACCCTTCCACCTTGCAACTTCAACTTTACTTTTCCGCGACCAACGATTCCAGCCTTCCTATCATCCCCTAAGAAGACATCACCACCATTGTATTTATCATACTCGCAGAACCACTCTCTATGGGGAGTGAAGTGAAAGGATGCACCTGAGTCAATCAACCATGCCTCATGATCTACATGTGTACTTGAAGAATCCAAGTACACATCCCCACCTTCATCTGAGGTGGTTTTCGCCTCTGCAGAAGAAGCATCATCAGATCCCTTTCCTTTGTCAAGAGCTTTAGATTTACAGCCCCTTTTGTAGTGCCCTTCCTTTCCACATTTCCATCACACCACCTTTACAGGTTTTCCTGGAGATATAGATCTCCATCTAGATTTAGATCTCCCACTCGATGACTTACTTTTGTTTCTGTTCTGGGACTGTCCTCGTACAGACAAGGCATCACCATTCTGGCTCTCCGTATTTTTCTGTCTCATCTCCTCCATCAATAAGGATGAGACTATTTCATCAGACTACAAGGCAGTTGCATTACGACCTATTGCAATAACCAGACTATCCCACGAATCTGGTAGAGAACACAACAAACTGATGAACTTATCTTCATCTGAAATTTTAATATCAAAAATAATAACTGACTTACCATAGTATCAAATGCATTCAAGTGCTCTTTCACCAAGTCTCCATCTTTCATCCTCAGGTTATACAACCTTTTCCATAGGAATAGTTTATTCACCAGAGACTTAGATTGGTACAAAGTCCCTAACTTGTCCCATAAATCCTTCGTTGTAGCTTCCCTTGATACGTTCAACAATATTGAATCTGAGACACACAATCGTATTGTGCTCTTTGCCTTCTGATCCAACTTCTTCCATTCTTCATCGGACACTCCCGTTGGTTTAGTAGCCGGATCTACCATGATCCACTGATCTTTATCCACCAACAAATCCTCCATCTTGAGTTTCCAAAACTCAAAACTCTGACCATTAAATTTCTCAATCTCTATCTTTCCACTGCTCGCCATCTTCTTTCACCACCAAAATTGATCTCATAGATCTCCCACTGAACAGGGTCTACCACAGGCCCGAGAAAAACCCCTCAACAATAAAGGCGTCCCCTTGAAGCCAAAAAACATCTCTTATACCAAATGTAGGTTTTAACACGGTACAGAAATTACCTACATACGAATTCTAAAACACAGAAAATAAACAATGTGAGAGCATAACACATAAAACACGTAAAACACATATACACAGATATTTTCCCCTGGATCCCAAAACCGGGACTACTGGCCTGATTTTTCATTATATTCCTTTCAATGTTACAATACATATTTATACATGCTAAAGCATCTAATACCATGGACCAAAAACCATAGGTAGGTCCGCCCAACCTAATATAGGGTCCCAAAAAAAAAATCCCCGGGGCGCTGCCCCAAACCCCATAGAGGGGGGCTACCCACCCCCCTCAAAACCCCCACTGTGAAATCGGCACAACGAAGGGGGGGCTCTAACCCCCTGATTCACTACGTGGGTTATTCGTGCTAAAATAGAAATCCGAGAAAAAGGTGGTCTCAAGATTCATTCCCAAAGGCCTAGGAATCCCTTGACTGGTTTTGGCAGGATACACGGTAAAGCCTGAGGGAGAAGTATTGGTTTAGGGCCTATTGATCCTGTTTGGATTGTGGTAAAGCCTGAAAGACAAGGAGATGGAAAATTCCTCAAGGATAGTGATGGATTTCGGATGGCATTCCAAGTTTTGTTCGGTTGTGATCGAAGCAATGGTTTTGGTGTGATCGCAGTTTGATGAGCGTGGAGGTGGTTTAACCTTTGGATTCCCTTGGTTGTTCTTTGTATTGGTTGTTTTTTGTATTGGTTGTTCTTTATACTGGTTGTTCTACGGGATCCCACATTCATGCTTGGAATATGGCACGGGGATTACTGGTTGAAAGAAAGATATTGTTCAACTATGTCTATGGTCAGGTGGTATGTCGAAGTCCCGAACCTCATCAAATTTTCCTATAATTAATAAAAGCTAAGTTCTTTTACTTTTGCATTCATTTATCTGTGGATTTAATGGTTTTCATATCTCTGATATTTATACAGTTCTATGTCAGTTATAAGTATGGTTGCATGGCTGGTTTATGTCATGATTATTTCATATATTTACTTCTCAGCGTTAAATGGATGGATGCAAGACCTAATTGATGATGTAGCAATTTAATGGAGAAGGAGGTGATCCTTGTGGTTATGTTTCATAATTTGTTTCAATTGTTTATGTTTTGTCTTGTATCCTAGACCTATAGGTTTCATTGATGACAAGTGTTTGACAGAATGTCAGCCCTGGTTGGGGATGCTCAGGCCTATTCTTGCAGGTGATTTTTGATTGATCAGCATTGTTATCATGTTTTTAATGAATTCTAGAAGTTACAACAAGTTATGGGCAGAGGCCAGGATTCTGGGCTAGAAAAGTGACTTAAATACCAAGGTCGTTGGCACAAAACTAGTAATATTGGTCCACAGTCACTAGTAAGCAGGTCTGTGATCCGGATTTAAACAGGAACGCAACAAAATATAGAGATAACCATATACACAAAGATGCAGCGGAAATAATACTTCATTTCATTAATGTGAAATATTGAAATATGCTTACAAACACAAATGGAAATAAACCAGTTAGTGCGATGGTAGCTTATCTCTGAGAAGAGATGTGTTAGCTACATGCCTCTAAACTGTGTTACAATGAGGCTCGAAGGCCTATTTATTGTTGAGAAACAATGGAAAACCATTAACATCCCAAAACCTAACCCTAGAAGATGAAATGCCAAATTGTGGGCCCCATTTTAGGTAACTTGGTACATCAACTTCCTGGGGTCATAACTTTGGCACCCGATCTTCGTTTGATGCATACAGTAGCTCATTAGAAATATCTATCCGAGCACTACAACTTTGGGAAGAGAAACATCAGGCCACGACCCATTTTTATCCCATATTTCCCAAAAAACATCGTTTAGGGCCTCAAAACGGCTCCAAAAGTTCAAGACCCGAAAAACTGCTAAAAATAGTAAATTGTGCTACAATTACGGAAACTGAAAAACTGAAAAACTGAAAGAGACAGTTGCGGGGGTCCAAATGGGATAGGTGGGTGGCCACCAACATCCACCTGGATCATTCTTGCCCCCTTAGGAAGAAATGGTCCCCATTGCGTTGAGTTCCTCCATCTGCTGAACTCGGTCCCTGGTGAGTTGTTCTGCAATCTCAGATGTGTCCAATAATGGTGGGAAGCATGGTCGAGGGCGGTACACATTAAAAACTCAGTGCAATCAAAGGAATGGGGGAATTTTATGATTCAAAGCATTTTTTCCCATAGCCTTCGTACTGGTGTAAGGACCATGTCAGAGTGGTCTGAGTTTCTGATGGGCTCTTGTAAGTCATTCTTTCTACAGATGAAACCAGACTTTGTTGCCCACCTGAAGCTTGTGTGGTACCCTTGTGGGTGAGAAGAAGTTGTTCCTATGTTCTATCATGACCGTATCCCTTTGTTTCTACTACTGCGTGGAGGAACCCTTCACATGGGTCATGGATACGGTGACGACCTTCCCCTTACTTTAGGAGTGAACCAGACAGAAAATGAATTTCCTAGTCTCGGAGATGAGCTTGTTGCCTTTCTTGGTAGTGATCAAAGAGGTGGCGGTAGGTGGGGCTACCTCTGGTATCCTATATAATGAATTACACAAATAAATAAAGACAGCATGAGGCCTTGACTCATACACAGTATGTCACCTCCACATGTATGGCTAGCCTAATAGTACATCACAAACATCCAGAGGTGTAACATCACACAATACCTCATCTGTGAAGGGCTTGATGTTGTAGGAAAGGCGGCACTGCTGGCGAACTTTGAGATCTCGTACTTCATGAAGCCACCCGATATTATATGGCTGCAGGTGTGGTGTAGTCGGTAGGCCCAACCACTTCATGACCTCTGCTAAAATGAGGTTATTTTGGCTGCCACTGCTGACAATGAATTGCAGCGGTGAACACTTCACCCACATCTGTGAGTGGAAAAGACGCTCCCCCTCCTCTAGGTCTTCGGGCTCATTCTTCTGGATCTTGGTGGTGGCAACAGTGACGCTGGGCTCTGCATCAATTATCTGCTTCGCTTTTCCATTCCCTTTGCCGGGTTCTGACTCAGGGTCGGAACATGCATCTAATTCTGAAGCCTTCAAATCAACCACCAGCGACTGCTTGGTCTGACACTCACTTGTGTTATGAGTGGGACTCTTGTGGAACTCACACCACTTTCATGTGTCCTTCTTTGACTTTGAGGTGTTGTTCTTTTCTTGCGGCTTCGACAAGTTGTCTTGGGTCACCCACTTTGGCTTTGTCCTTTGGTCTTCGGATTTGCATATCCAAAGCCTCGCTTATGTTTGAACTTTTGCTCGATTTGCGAGGAGATGTTCAGGAACTCCAGCTCTTCCTGGATGTATCTATGTAGGTAGCCCTGGTATTTGAGTCCAAATGCAACTCAGAGTCCTTGATACCCAACTGTGTGCGAAGGGTATGAAAAATGTTTGTGAACTCCGACACATCTTGGTCCCTTCCCTACCGTAGTGTGGTCCATTTGATGTATTTGCCCTCATAGCTTTTGACAAGGTAGTACTGCTCCTTGACGGCATCTCAGAATGAATCCCAAGTGGGTGCGGCTGAAAATAGTGAGCTCGTACTTTCATTATTCTGCTTGCAGTAGGTTTCCCACCAGTCCTTGACGTGGGGGGCTACTTCGAGAAGAGCAAAAACAATCTTTTCCTGACTCGAAAATTCATGAACAGAAAAATACCCATCTAGCAGATTTAACCATTTATCTACGGCATCTGTGTCTATTTGACCCTCAAAGATGGGGATTTCAAAACTAACTTGTATGGTGTGGCGTTTCCAAAGTAGCTATTGGAAGCCGATGCATCGCCTCTGGGTAGCTACTGAAGGATCTATGCAAAGCTATCCATTTTCGCATTCCTTCGCCACTCGAGGGCTTCCTCGAGCAAGATTTTGATAAGATCTTCTGCCCCCTCGTCTTTCTTTTCATCCGCCATGGGAGGCGTCAGGATTTGCGAGGCTCGTCTGGCAAAGGTTCGACCAGCTCAAGCCCTAACTCCTTATATCCCAACCTGGTTGGGGACATGCAAAGAAAAATAGAGAAAAAGAAGACTACTCTGATACCACTGATCCGGATTTAAACAGGAACGCAACAAAATACAGAGATAACCATATACACAAAGATGCAGTGGAAATAATACTTAATTTCATTAATGTAAAATACTGAAATATGCTTACAAACACAAATGGAAATAAACCAGCTAGGGCGATGGTAGCTTATCTTTGAGAAGAGATGTGTTAGCTACATGCCTCTGAACTGTGTTACAATGAGGCTCAAAGGCCTATTTATTGTTGAGGAACAATGGAAAACCCTTAACATCCCAAAACCTAACCCTAGAAGATGAAAAGTTTTGGGTAAGTTGGTACATCAACTTCTCGGGGTCGTAACTTTGGCACCCGATCTTCGTTTGACGCATACAATAGCTCGTTAGAAAGATCTATCCGAGCACTACAACTTTGGGAAGAGAAACATCGATCCATGGACCCATGTTGCTCCCAAATTTCCCAAAAAACGTCGTTTAGGGCCTCAAAACGGCTCTGAAAGTTCAAGACTCGAAAAACTGCTAAAAATAGTAAATTGTGCTACAATTACGAAAACTGAAAAACTGAAAGAGACAGTTGTGGGGGTCCAAATGGGATAGGTGGGTGGCCACCAACATCCACCTGGATCATCTTGTGAGAGAAACTTTAGGTTTCTGGTCGCTCCCTTGCCCATAGCATGAGAGCGACTATGGCCTAAGTGTTGTAGAATAGCAATGGGACCCATGGATAGGCTATCTAAGGGGCTGACTTGTCTCCTGAGTGTTCGGTTGATGATGCTTGATTATTTTATGTGATGTTCCATCGATTCCACTTCCTTAAGGTGACATAGAAGTTTGAATCTGATCATAGTGGCATCTCTCCTCATGTTTACCCTAATTGGAATGGTTACTTTGGGTAGACCTAGGATGGGATGTTACATCAATCTTCAACTAGTGAGATTACCTCATCTTGTCCACCTCATACCCCTTCTGTCGATCCCACTTCTTCTTCTCGTCCTCCTTTACCTTCCCCTTATCATCCTCTAATTCCTTCCATTCACATTCTTTAATCACAATCAACAACGTTATTGTACTCAGTAGTGCTACAGGGGCCACTTCTTCAACTATCCAATCTCCTACAACCTCTACATCATCTACAACTTCCTTTGTTCCTAGTTCTCCCAGAATGGAAAATAGACCATGGAACAACTCAGGGGCAGTTGCGATGACACCACCACTGCATCCTCTCCCTAAACATCCAGAAAGATGGTTACCAAAGTTTAATCCAGATGATGGATTTCCTACAAAAGAACATATGCATAATTTTATGTTGGAAATTAATCTTAATGGGGTTTCAAAACAGGATTGTGTTTGCAAAATTTTTCCTTACACATTTGAAGGAATTGCAGGGTCTTGGTATTTCTCCCTACCTGTCAGATCAATCACAAACTGGGATATGTTTGAAGAACATTTTTTGTTGAAATTTGGGGATGACCGCACAACAACTACTTTAATTAATGATTTTCCAAACCTCAAAACCAACCCAAATGAAAAAATCAAGGATTTTAACTCAAGATTTAACAAATTGTTAAACAAGACCTGTTACACAGCAATTTGTCACCGTTTGTCACCGTCCCCGTTACCCCTCACCCGCACACTGGAGGACTCATTCCGGGACCTGTGAGAAGTGACATGACCTGAAACCACTTGCACCATATTCCTCTAGGTATGAGCTTCATATGCCCTGAAGACATCTCCTGCAAAATACCCATGAAAACAGCTCTTTTTGCATTAGCGCGGGTCCACAGTTCACTGCCCGCTCCAATGAGGGAAATCCTCTAAAAAGGGTGCGCCATTGGCGCTCTGTTTCAGAGTCGCACTCGCGCCAACCGAATTGAGTAGAGTTTTTAACAAACAAGCTTCTGAAGGTTCTCCTTAACCCATTCACCAACTGAATCTATGTTGAGCTAGGATGGTTTGGCTTCGAATCTCCATAGAAGGGAAGTGGTTTGCCACCTTTCATGGAAGTTTCCAAGTGATAAAGCCAATCCCATGAATAATGTGGTTGATCCTATCTCTTTCCTCTCTATCTATAAAAGCTTGCCTCTATGCCTTGAGCAAGCTAGTTCTAGTCAGTAGTTCCAGCATAGTGATAGAGAACACTAGGAGTTCAAGAGTTTGAAGCTTCAAGAGCCTTCTTTGCACCCATAAGGCCAAATCTAAGTAAGGAGATTCTTGTCACCCAAAGAGAGAGAGGCTTGTTCCTCATCCCAACAAGCTTTGCAAGACTTATGTAGCTGACTACTCAGCCAAAGGAGGATTTGACGTCAAAACAATGGTTGTATTCTTCTTTGTTGTTTATTAATAATAGATGACTATCATTATGGTTCCACTCTCATTGTCTTATGTTTGATGTTGAGTTATATCTTTTCTGACTGATATATAATTGCATCTACTAGATTTTATGCTTGTATTCGTGTTGTTCTTTGCATGTGCAGGTGTCCAATCACGGAGATCGTGGGGATCGTGACCGGCCAAGGCAAAGGAATGAGAGCGACATCTCTTCTACGAACATTAGCGTTGGAATCCAAGTAGGTTCTCACCATCCACTTTTTATGTGCAATTAGGAACTTGCGTGATAGCATTGTGTGATTGTTGCTAGACCCGGTCTGGGCTAGTAGGGATCGTCTCTGTCCGCAGAGAGGATTTACCTCCACAACAATTTGGCGACTCCACTAGGGAGTTAGCTTGTTGTTTGATTTGTAAACTTTAGACGGATCCTGAAGTACAGCCAGATAGCCTTCGAAACGTTATTGCTTTGCATTAGCGAAGTAGATCAACACCACTTCAGTCAATCTCCGGTTTGGTTTACGAACTAAACAACTTGGAGTTTGTCTTGTCTCTTTGGTTTCTCTTGTTTTGATTGCTTAGATAGCTTTCTGGGTTGGATGCTCTATTGTCTCTTGCTGCCTGGTCTGTCTGGATACTGTTGACCAAGCCTTGGACTGCTTGTTTTTATTTTTAAGCTAGCAAACTTGATTGGCACTCTTTTTTGCATGACAGTCGCGCCAATTGGCGCCACTTGCCAGTGTACAGCCCGCGCCAATCCTCAATTGGCGCTAGTTTTCCACCTGACAGTCGCGCCAGGCCTGTGAACTTTTCCAGTTTGCTTGTTTGCAGCCTTCCAAGCTTGGGTTTTGTGTCTAGCTACACCTTTTTCAATCACTTGAGTGTGTCAGAGTCTTGTTTGACTGGTTTTGAATTTTTTGGCAAATTATTAATTTGATTTCCTTTGATCATTACTTGGAGGTTTGTCTCAGTCTTTTCACAATTTTGCATCTTTTTGCTTCTTTTTTTTGCAAAAAAATTCCCCCTCATTCGCCAGGGGGGGGGGCTAAATTGTGTATGGGTGTTAATCGCCTTTGAGTGTTTTTAGTTTATGATCTTTGGAACTCACACCTATTTTTCTTGATTTGCACTTGATTGGTTCTTAGATTACATTAGAATCATCGTGTGTTTGAGAATTCTCTTGCATAGATCACACTTGCATAATTAGAATTCTCATTTTCAGGATATGAATGAAAACTGTGCATAGATTACATTTGCATACTTTGGGTATTTGCCATTTTCCACCGATTTCACATTTTAGCCCTAGGGCATCTAGTGGCTTTGCGCATCGAGCCTTCCTTAGGAGTTTTGGTCTTCTGTTGGTCCAGTCAACTTTTTGGTTACTCTCTTGCACTTGTTCAGTGATTGTTAAACTTTTTATTGCATTATTCGAGTGATTCTCTTCTTTTCGCTTGGATTTCGCTTGGCTTCGTTTTGGGCCTAGATTACATGGCCCATTGAGGTCTTTGAGATCTTCTCTTGGTTCTGAAGGACTGCCTTGGTATTTACGGACTTGATTTTATTTTCATTGAGTGAAATTTGTCTTTTTACTCTTTGTTATTGTTTCTCAAAATTTGTTTAGTGCATTTTTCCACCAAAAAAGAAACAAACAATCTCTTTTACTTTGCATTAGTTAATGGAAAATAAAGCTTTTCGTTGTTATTAGCAATTAGTAACTTTAAAGAAAAGTTTCGTGTATTACCATTAGCTACATTAGAGTGGTTCTTGATTGTTTATGCTCATTTTGTTTGATTGAAAAGTTCTCAACTCTCTCGTAGTTAGCGTTCATCGAACGAAATGATACTGTTTGGCATATAGCTTGCATTTAGGGAATTATGAGAGATTACATACGGTAGGACCTGGAAATCGAAACCTAATCAAATATCAACCGTAAAATGAACTGAATGAACTTAAAAATGCATTGGAACATAACGCTCACTGTTTAGAGGTCTAGGCTAGAGACATGCTTCGGCGTCGTTAAACCTAGTCACGTTTGTTTCACTTAAGGTTGGGTGATTCCTCCTTCCGTGATGCAACAAGTGGTCTAGCACGGACTTGAGCTCCCACGTACCGTCGAGTATATGGGAAGACCCCACTAGGTTATCATCCTTTATCTACAGGAAGCCGTGTCTGCGGCCTTACAAGCCGTAACGCACCGAACACAGCATTCGGGAAGATTGACTGTCGTACGGGAAGTCCTTGGTTTTCATATGATTGCCAAGGTGTATATGCAGTTTTACGGATTTGTCTGGTAAACCCTTTTGCCTAGTTTCTCCAGAGTAGTCACTTTTGATCCTTTTTGGACTCCTTAAAAGAAAAGGCTTGCTTGAGCACTTGTCACTTCGAGCTCACAAAACATTCGAAGGCGACTAGAGTCACCTTTTTGTCCTTTTCTCGACTCTTAAAACATGAAAAGGTCAAGTTGTTTCTTTGTGTCTTAAAATTTATTTGGCCGCGATTAACATTACCCGGTTAGATCTTGTTTGCGTTAGCTTGAGTAGGCTTCTTTTCATTCTCGATGGCAACTTTTCCGGGGTTCACCAACCCAGGGATCCCCTCTGACGGGAACCCTGGTAATTTCGCTCCTTTTGGAAATGTTGGTGCTCCTTATATGGCAACGTTGTCCCTCCCAGGGTTAACTGTTGGGTTGCCGGTTTGGTTGTTCTCAACCTCTTTAGTCCCTGCCGTCTCACCGTCTAGTTAATCCGTCCCTCCACCTGAAGAACATCATGTTGATTCTAAGGTGGATCTCTCCCCTTCTACGCCCACTTCTACGTCCTCATCTTCTATTTCACCTGGTGAAAGTCTAGATTCGAGTAATCGGGTGGCTAAGAAGAAGAAGAAGAAGACGAAGAAGAAGAAGGCTCCTAAGGGAGAGGTTACAAGTGTAGCTACCCCCTCAATTACACATGAAGTCGGGCCCCCTTCCGCTCCTCCACGGAAGGTCAAGTTTCCTTGTCGATTATGCAAGGAGGACCATCTTCTTCGCGATTGTCCTGGCATTCCGAGGGTACTAGGAGTATGGTCTCGCGATCCGGCCCGCCCCTCATCGTCCTCTGAAGCTCACGGCGATGCTACCTTATCAGTTGGGAATGGTAAGGGAAAAGGGAAGATTCGAATCCCCTGTAGACTTTGTGAAGGAAATCATCCCCTTCACCTTTGTCCACTCATGGATAAAGCCTCCGTTGTCTTGGAAAGTCTTACAGCTCCTTCACCACAACTTCCCGCTGGTTATCAACGTCTCTCTGCAGCCACAGATCGTTCCCCTGCTAACAAGGAGATTGATTCATATTCTTCTCTTGTCCAGCCTCCTCTTCCCAACCCTGGTTGTGCCCAGCCTGTTCCAGACCAACCATTGGTCGGAAAGAGTGTCGATTCGAGTTCACCGCCGCTCGCTCACTCGGTTTCGGAAGAGAATCACGCCCATGTTCTTCTCGTATCCTCATATTCTCCTGAGTCCCGAAATGACTCTCCTAACCCAGCTGCTCTCGAAGGTTCTCCTTCGGTTCCTTTAGCACATGGGGGAAATCATACGATTCCCCCACCAAGTAGTCTGGTCGCTTCCTTTGATTGGAATCGCCTGATCGTCGGTCGCCTTCCATCCCATATGCCTTTCCAGATCATAGTACATGCCTGTGCTAAGGCAGTACCTGGCACTGTTTTAGATGAAGGGGCGTCTATCAGTCTTATGTCGTACACTACTTGGCAAGCTTTAGGTTCCCCGCAGCTTGGGCCAGTCACTCAGAATCTGTTGGCCTTCGACGGAGGAGCCTGTCCATCTCTAGGAGTTCTCCCGAAGTTCCCTATTACTTTGGGAGGCAAAACCGTCTATATAGACGTCTTGGTTACCCAAGGTGTTTTAGAATTTAGTCTTCTCCTTGGTCGCGACTATGTTTACGCCATGGGGGCCCTCGTTTCTTCGCTTTTCCATGTGGTTTGCTTTCCGCACGATGGAAGAATTGTCACTATCGATCAAGTGTCGTTCGTTAGTCCCCCGGTGCCTCCTGCGCCATTGTCATCCCCTCCTGGTTTTCATCCACGAGTTGCATCTGCCCCACCACAGATCAACTACGTGGCCACCTATCCCATGCCTGGATCCAGTGATGCCGCCATCGTGCATAGTGTCCTGGGGGCATTGGGCCCTGACTTCCAAGATGTTTCCCTTCCACCGGGAGTGGCAATCTTGGAAGCCCCAACTTTCTATTCATTATGATGAAGTTCGGGTGGAGCATAGTTCCTTTCCTATGTCAAGCTCCTTAAAAAATGAAACTGGGTCCGTTCGGAGCATAGTTCCTGATCTTGTGTCAAGCTCGTTAAAAAATGAAACAAGGGTTATGAGGATAGTTCTTTTACTGTGTCAACCTCATTAAAAAATGAAACAACTCCTCCTTTTCCAAATCGAGTCTTTGATTAAGATCTCGTAAAATCCAAGTCGAGTCTTCCCAAGATCTCGAAAGTGAACCTTCATTCCATCCACTTTGTTGAATGCAATGAAGCTTGGGGGGCATGTACCTCGATTTGCGTCATTATGCTGGGGGCATGTGAACTTATAACAAGCATAGTTTTTCGTTTCAAGCTTGTGTAAACATGAAACCGAATCCAAGCAGAGTTCTCCATGGTTCAAACTTGTGTAAAAATGAACCCATACCTGATTTACATCTCGTGATTGCCATTTTTATCTGTTGAATTCTGCTAGATGAGCCTTGGTTGTTTCTTTCCATCGCCACCATCTCTTTGGCCGATCATATGCTTTCACTCGGTTGTTTATCCTTTCCTGAGGAACCGCAGTGATGAGTGGTTTTATTAGCCAGCCTCTTGACGATTACATGTTTTGAGTAGTTCCACCATTTCCGAAACCAGTTGCTACCCTTTATACCACTCGTTCCTCCAGGATGAGTCTCCTTTTAAGCTCTTTTCTGACTCGTAAAAAATGAAAAGATTGCCGAGTATTTTTCCCTTTTTGACTCGTTAAAGAGAATAAAAATGGAGGTCTACTTTCAGCTCTTTTCCGACCGTTTAAAGACGAAAAGATTACCGAGTTCCCTCTTGACTCGTTAAACGTAAATAAGAGGCGGTCGTCTTTAAAACCTTTTCCGACCGTGTAAAAACGAAAAGATCGTCGGACCCTTGTCGTTTCAGGTTCATTAATGGTTACGAAATGACGTGATATTGATCGCTTTTTACTTTTTCAGATCGATGTCACTATAAATGAAAAGTACTCCTCGATCGTAATGGTCGGGCGGTTCTTTCGAGCATTGTTTTATACTTTTTCGGGCTCGGGAGACACAACTTTACGAAAAAGGACCCCCCTGGAGTTTTATTTTCTGCTGTCTTTTCAAACTCTCTAAACAGGAAAATACGCCGAGTTCTTCCTTTGTCAGACTTGTTAAAACTTAATGACATCGGATTCTATCGTAATGATGCCTTACAAGCATATGCTATCCCCGTCAAGCTTGTTAAAAATAATCGGGGTACTCGCCAGAAATGGTGGGAAAAATGGACCCATAATTGTTGTCGTGTCGGCAGTATGTCGCTCTTGAACATGGCACTAGTCTGCATTCGTGTCTGGGTGGGAACATCTCATTTTGTTTTACACTTGCCTCCGTGGGTTTGGGTTATCCTATTTGACCTCTCATCTGCTCATTGCCTTGTCACCATGACCTCTGCTCATTTGATGTCAAATACTGCCAAGTCCAACGTCGTGCCACCGATATGTTCAAGAGAAGTTGACCTCTGCAGCAGTACAACCTCCTCTGATACCTCACATAATTTTGATTCACCACAACATCCTTCCTCTGTCTCGTGTCACTGATTTGGGAAACACTATGGCCCACCTTTGATCAAGGTCACTTCCTGTCGACTTCAGCTCATTATCCAGGAAGCTAATCTAGAGACTCCCTTTCGGTGCCTTGGAGCCTGCATGCCTCAATGGCAGGTTCTTCGTGTTCGACGAGAGGTTTTCATCATTGGCCTCCGATCAAATGATTCTACGGGTGTTCGACGCCAGCTCACTTATTTGCACACCGTAGATTGTACCTATAGTACCTTGAGGGCCATCGTCATTATTGGTGGTACCTCTTGCGTCTGTTAATAGTTTTCATCATTGACTGGTAATCAGACGATGTTCATGCATGTTTGACTTCAACTCATGTATTCACATGCCTGAACTTGTACTCTGTTCGGGTCGAGATGGAGCGCAAGACCCTAGATTTTGTCTATTGGAATCCAAGCTGCGATTTGTGGATTATTATGATCATTACATGACTCATACACTGGATGGTTGCGACCATGCCTGAATCTATTTATCGATCCTCTCTGGATGGCTGCGTCCATGCCTTGGATCTAGATTATTATGTACTCTATTATGGATGGTTGCGCCCATACCACATATATCATGTACTTGAGATATCAGTTGTAATTCTTTACGCAGGTTCTCCGGCGACGTGTTTTCAGTCACACATGTTCTTGTAAAGCATTTCACCCCTCTCTCTCTCGGGCTCATGCTTTAGGGGGCATCTGTTACACAGCAATTTGTCACCGTCCCTGTTACCCCTCACCCGCACACTGGAGGACTCATTCCAGGACCTGTGAGAAGTGACATGACCTGAAACCACTTGCACCATATTCCTCTAAGTATGAGCTTCATATGCCCTGAAGACATCTCCTGCAAAATACCCATGAAAACAGCTCTTTTTTCATTAGCGCGGGTCCACAGTTCACTGCCCACGCCAATGAGGGAAATCCTCTAAAAAGGGCGCGCCATTGGCGCTCTGTTTCAGAGTCGCACTCGCGCCAACCGAATTGAGTAAAGTTTTTAACAAACAAGCTTCCGAAGGTTCTCCTTGACCCATTCACCAACTGAATCTATGTTGAGCTAGGATGGTTTGGCTTCGAATCTCCATAGAAGGGAAGTGGTTTGCCACCTTTCATGGAAGTTTCCAAGTGATAAAGCCAATCCCATGAATAATGTGGTTGATCCTATCTCTTTCCTCTCTCTATAAAAGCTTGCCTCTATGCCTTGAGCAAGCTAGTTCTAGTCAGTAGTTCCAGCATATTGATAGAGAACACTAGGAGTTCAAGAGTTTGAAGCTGCAAGAGCCTTCTTTGCACCCATAAGGCCAAATCTAAGTAAGGAGATTCTTGTCACCCAAAAAGAGAGAGGCTTGTTCCTCATCCCAACAAGCTTTGCAAGACTTTTGTAGCTGACTACTCAGCCAAAGGAGGATTTGACGTCAGAACAATGGTTGTATTCTTCTTTGTTGTTTATTAATAATAGATGACTATCATTATGGTTCCACTCTCATTGTCTTATGTTTGATGTTGAGTTATATCTTTTCTGACTGATATATAATTGCATCTACTAGATTTTATGCTTGTATTCGTGTTGTTCTTTGCATGTGCAGGTGTCCAATCACGGAGATCGTGGTGATCGTGACCGGCCAAGGCAAAGGAACGAGAGCGACGTCTCTTCTACGAAAATTAGCGTTGGAATCCAAGTAGGTTCTCACCATCCACTTTTTATGTGCAATTAGGAACTTGCATGATAGCATTGTGTGATTGTTGCTAGACCCGGTCTGGGCTAGTAGGGATCGTCTCTGTCCGCAGAGAGGATTTACCTCCACAACAAGACCCTAGATACTTCCAAACTAGGTATACATGTGCAGATTGAATGGTACATTTCGGATCTTCTTTCAAATATCGCTATGTTCATAGATAGATCTAATAAAACAGTATTACTCGAAAATGTGAAAGAATCCTTATCTGTGGAAAAGAGAGTTCTAGCTCTTGAGAAGAAAATTGCCCTTGAAGAAAGAAAGCAGACCAAGAAAGTCACTTTTAGAGATGAATCTAAGAAGAAGGCTCCCAAAGATCATTTTGACCTGGAATGATTACAGAAATTTTTGAAAAGAATGTCAAACGAGATGGTCGAAATCAAGAAACAAGTTGTTGAATCTTCAAGGAAGCCCTTTCGGCCTTTTAAAAGAAATCAACCATCACAGTCACAACCTCCTACCGATATATCAAATGCAGAATCTGATGAAGATGATGAATAGGAAGAAACATATTTATCTGCTGATGAGACACAAGAAGAGGAAATAGTTGAATCTCATGTTTTATGGGACTTCATCTTAACCACTTCAGATAATGAAGAAGGAGAGGAAGCTTTTCCTATAAGTACTAGAAGCAAGGGACCTATTGATACTACTTCAACAAGTAAGAATCAAAAGTATCCAACTCCTTCTACTAAAAATAAAGGTATGGTCAAAAATACTCGTACTCAATCTTCTGATTCTACTCCAACTACTTCCAAGTCTCCCTCATCATCTAAAACTTTGATAGTATCAGATAGTATTGAACATAATGTTGTAGAAGACATGAAAAAGATCAAAGCTAACATTTCCTTATATGAAGTTAGTAAATTAAAGCAACATCATAAATTATTATTCAATGAGTTAAATGCAGTCCCTGCATCTTCATTACCTTCTACTATTGTTACTGCAAAAGCCTCAAAAGGGAAAGGAAAACCTCCAAATGTCTCTATAGATAAGGTTGATTCTTCTGATGCTATTTTGATTGGAGACAGATTAAATTCTCACACTCCTCCTTTTCTCTTGACTTTTGAAATATTTAACAAGAATTTTCATAATTGTTTAGTAGATTTTGGTGCATCATCCAATATCATGCCCTATTCAGTCTGTCTCAAACTGAATATCTCACCTTAGAAATATGTTTTTCAAATCGTACAGTTAGACTGAACGAGAGTAAAATTCTTGGGAGAGATGAATGTTGTTATAATTAGGTTGTCTTCAAATCCTAAAGTTTGTCAAATCATCGATATACTAGTGGTAGACATCCCTAAATTTTATGGCCTTATTTTAAGTAGGGATTGGTCTAAAAAACTACATGGCTATTTCTCAACTAATTGGTCATGTGTTTAGCTTCCCTATAATGGAAAACCTAATAAAATTCGTTGATAGGGAGAAACATATGAAGTATTATGTGACTGATTTTGATGAAGAAAATGAACTTGTAGTATTCACAAATAATATCCTAGGAGATTATTATCTAGATTCTTTCTTTGGTAATTTATCAACTCATAGCTCTTTGTTTCCTATTTATTCTTTCTTATCCGGATAGAGAATTTTTTGTAGACAAATTCATCAAAATGTATCAATATTGTAGATAACACTGTACATAAATCTGATGAATTATTTTGGAATCCTTACTTTAATGGATCAAAATCTAATGATGGTGGAGGAGTTGGATGCATCCTAGTAAATCAAGATAGAGAAAAGACTATGCTTGCATGCAGATTGGATTTTGATTGTACCAATAACGTTGTTGAATATGAAGCATTGACACAAGGCTTACAGAAGGCCATTAGTCTTGATGTCAAATATACTAAATTTTATGGTGATTCAGAGATTGTCATTAAATGGGTAAGAAACAATATTCGTTGTGTTTCTAATCACCTCAAACATTATCAATATTTGATCCAAGATTTAAAAACTCATTTCATTACATCCAATATAGCTCTGATTCCAAGATTAAAAAATGCTAAATTTGATCTCCTAGCCAATGTTGCCTCCAAGCTCAT
Organism: Pinus tabuliformis; assembly: GCA_031772625.1. Taxonomy (NCBI): domain Eukaryota; kingdom Viridiplantae; phylum Streptophyta; class Pinopsida; order Pinales; family Pinaceae; genus Pinus; species Pinus tabuliformis. The sequence continues at coordinate 676,395,231 of CM062807.1, forward strand.
TCCACTTGAAGATTTTAGACCTGATAGATTTTCGATTGAGTTGGTTTTTCACCCATCCATTCCAGATAATAAAACTAATTGGCATGTATTTAACGATGACAATGACATCCTAAATTTTCTTACTTTTGAAGGATCTTACTCTAACCAAATCATTGACGAAGACGAGCATGATAAGAAGCTAAATAAGTCTTTTGAATAAAATTCTTTGCCTAAGCCTGTAGTGAAATTGGAAGACTTGTATGATTTGAAAGATAGATTTTAAAAGGTTACCAATTGCAAACTTCAGAGCTCTACTTTGAGATTTAATATAGGTTCCTATCATAGATCCCAAAACATGAACTTAGGTCTTCGACTTACACCAGATGATATATCTTCTTTCATTCATCTGTTAAAAAGATACAAGGATGTATTTTCTTGGAGTTATGATGATCTTAAAGCCTATGACACATCCATGATTCAACATATTATTCCTATGCTACCAGATGTAAATCCTATTCAACAAAAACTTAGGAAGATTCACCCTAATCTGGAAGCCCAAATTAAGACCGAGCCAAATAAGTTGCTCAAAGCCAAAATCATTTTCTCAGTCAGACATTCCAAGTGGGTCTCGAATTTTGTGCTACTTAGGAAAATGAATGGAGATATCTAATTCTGCATAGATGTTAGAAATTTAAATAAATCATGTGAAAAAAGATAACTTTCCTTTGCCTACAATGGAACAAATTTTATAATCTTTCGTTGGTTCAGAACTGATGTCTTTCTTGGCTGGTTTTTCAGGTTATAATCAGATCCTTGTGCATCCCGAAGATAGATTGAAAACCACATTCATAACCAAATGTGGAACATATCCTTATTAGTAAATGCCTTTTGGATTGATTAATGTTGGAGTTGCATTTGGACATTTCCTTCAAAGATTTTATCAATAAAACAGTTGTTGTGTACTTAGATGACATTACAATTTATTCAAATAAGAGAAATAATCATTTTCATGGCTTAAAACAAATCTTTGAAAGATGCGGAAAATTTGGTATCTCCTTGAATCCTAAAAAGTCATTATTTTCTCTTAGTGAAGGTAAGATTCTAAGCTTTATTGTGTCCAAAGAAGGAATTTTCATAAACCCTGAAAGAATTAAGGCGATTTTTGAAATCCCCTTACCACACAACAAAAATTCCATGCAATCCTTTCTTGGCCAAATAAATTGTTGTCAAACGAATTGTCCTGATTTTTTCACAAATTGTCTTTCCCTTACAAACCATGATAAAAAAGAAGTCGGTTTTCAAATGGGGACAAGCCGAAAGGAAATAATTTGAATTAATAAAGCAAGCAATCATAGATGCCCCTTCATCATCAACTCCCAGTTTTTCTAAAGAATTTTTTCTATACACTTTTGCTTCTGAATAATCCTATGCAACAGTGTTGACCCAAGCCAATGAAAAACAAGTTGAAGCTCCTATTTCCTTCTTTATTTCAAATATACAAGGAGCTAAGCTAAACTATTCAGATTTTGAAAAACAAGCTTTTGCAGTTTTTAAGTCAGTAAAGAATTTTAGACCTTTTCTCATAAAATCTCATACGAAAGTAATTGTTTCATTCCCTTTGTCAAACAATTTCTCATTCAAAAATAACTAGGTGAAAAGAGGGCTAATTGGGTTACTTCTCTGCAATAATATGACCTAGAAATAAAGCCATCTAAAATAGTCATAGGTCAAGGTTTTTTCATATTAATAACTAGAGCTTTTGATGCTTAAGTTGATGAAGATTCAGTTAATAATGTTCAAATTACAGAGGTATGTTTTGTTGACATTCAATCTTAGTGTGTTGATTTAATATTTTACTTAAAAAATGGTTATGCTCCAATTGAACTCAATTACAAAAGGAAAAGTGATGTAAGGCTTAAATCTAATCGGTATCAACTTGTCAATAATGTCTTGTTTAGAAAAAATTATGATTTTGTCTTACTAAGATGTTTAGAAAAATATGAAGCAGAAAAAGTTTTTCAAGCGCTACACGATGGACCAGCTGGTGGACACTATAACGAGGATACTACTACTCATAATATCCTTCATGTTGGTTACTATTGGTTGAATCTATTCAAATACACTCATGCTTATGTAAGAAAATGTAAACTCTGCCAAACAACTTCAAGGAAGGAAAAGAAACTAGCATGCCTTTGCTGTCAGTTAATATCAAGCAACCTTTTGAGCAATGGGAACTGGACATCATAGGTGAGATCATTCCTTTCTCTTCTAAAAAACATCATAAGTACATCTTAACTGCTACGGATTATTTCACCAAATGGGTGGAAGAAATACCCCTAAAGGTGTCAAATTCTGAAACTATTATCGATTTTATCAATCAATTTATAATTACCAGGTTTGACCTTCCTTATGCCCTTATGTTTGACAATGCATCTTATTTCTTTGGAAATGCCATTACTGAATTTTCTCTCAAAAAAGGTTTCAAACTCTAATATTATGCAAATTATTATTCTTAAGGAAATGGTTTAGCAGAATCCACCAATAAAAACATCATAAGGATCATTAAACGAACCGTTGACCAAAATCAAAAGAACTGGCACAAAGCTCTAGGTTTTGCTCTATGCGCTGACAGAATTAAATAAAAGGCCTCTTTAGGAACTTCTCCCTTTCACTTAGTGTATGGAAAAGAAACTATTCTACCTCCTAATCTATCTCTTCCTTCACTGACTCTAGTGCAATTTATAGAATAAAAACCTTCCTTTGCTTTACAATTAAGAATGTCTCAAATTTTTAAGTTAGAGGAAGAAAGGGATAAATCAAAACAAGTCGATGCTCATCACCAGTAATCGGTCAAGTCCTTGTTTGATGCAAGTTCAGTAAGTAACAAAACTTTTCAAATTGGTGACTTAGTTTTGAAATGGGATAAGGCTCGTGAAGAAAAAGGTAAACACACTAAATTTCAAAAATTGTGGCTCAGCCGATTTCAAATCATTGAGAAACTAGACCCATCTACTTTTATCCTTCCAGATTTACAGGGAAAGAGTGATGCTCTTCCTGTAAATGGGTTAGTTTTGACAAAATATTTTTCTTGAAAAGGCATTTTTCTTCTGTAAATATGTAAATAATCATATTTACGTATCAGTATTCTTAGTTTAGTCATGTTGAGTAATTCTCTTTGGAATTCATATTGGGGTCTCTCATCATTAAGATGAAGTTTTATTAATTGAAGAAGAAGTTATTAGAAAGAAATTATAACATTGAAATTTAGTATTACACTTTTTATAATCTCTGAAATCTTTATATCCATTAGTTTGTAAATATTTCATGACTTGAAACATTAAAAGATCTTGTTGCCTTTTTATCGGTCATGGACAATTTATTCTAAAAAAAAAAGACTATCCTGAATTTTTAGCATCTTTTGAATTTTATTGTCATTCACAACTCTAAAGGAGTAATTTTACCTCCCCGTCCACTAAGTTTATATTTTTTATAAAGTGTAATTCAAAAATATTTAAAAAATTGAAAGATAATAGGTCTCATCATGAGTCGAATTACCATGATCATGCGAAACTAATGATGTTGACATTATCATGACTAGTCACCAAGCCAAGATAATGGCTTATTGCTATATAACTATAGGACAAGAGATCTCATCACAAGCCGACTTGTTCAATATCATTATAACTTGTGAATGGTATTGCCATTTTCTGGCTACCAAACCAGGGCAATGGCTTTCAAGCAAAAGAAAAAGTTTAAAAGGAAAATTAATACCTCTAAAATATTACTATAAGTGGATGGGATACTGGTATTATTTGGTTAAATGGTAACCTTGTCGAGACTATGGACGCATATTGGTAGCAGTGGCTCTACCAATGAAAAATAAATCTATCTTAATGCTAAGCTTCTATAATTCTCTATTTTATCTTTAAAACTGATTAAATGGATGACAAAGATAATGAAAATTTTTATCGATAACAAGTATTGAACATTTACAAAAAAATGAGTTCTTTTTTTTCAAAGTAATCTTATTCATTATAAATTTCAAATATTTGCATCTTTCGAAGGCTTTTTCCTTAGTTGTTAAAATTTCATTTACACAGAGATAATTGTTTCACCCAGTGTGTCGCCAATTGTTGTAATATTCAACAACCCCCCGTTTATTTTTATTTTAGTTATAAATAAATAATTGGGACCTTCTTTCTTTTCAATAAAAATCTTTAGCTTCTAATAAAGACAGGACATTTTTTTTAATTTTTTGTAAAATCTCTTATGGCTTGGAAGATTCCCTCATCAAAACTCATTTATCCAAGGATCAACCCTCAAAATGTTACGATAAATCAAAATCCTGATAGGCCCTCTTTCCACAAAATCAATGCATTATTGGAAGGTTTTCATCAGACTCTTATTATATCATAATTTTCCTTTTAATAAAGTTACGATAAAGTCACTCCCCAATAAAACTTTCATGATGATTATTTATTTATTAAAACAACTTTTCTTAAAAAGTTTCATATAAGTCACATGCTCCCTTTTTAAAATAATAGTATAAGTATCATCGGCCCCACAACTGCCACTTGGCATATTGGCTATATGCAATATCATAACTTTCTAAGCGTGACACTTACGATATCCTCCTCTTCTGATATCTCCCAGCTATGACACCCTCCTCTTCTGATATCTATCAACTTTTATATTCATCCCCTCTTATACCACGAGACCTTTGATACTCCCATTTACATCTTTTATCGACTTTCAAAATCAGGAGCTTGTTCTTCAAACTTCCAATATGCCACCTTCGATATATAAATCTCGATATCACTTCCCGCCTCTGCTTATAGTCGTTACTTCTTCAAAGATCCTTTATCAGAAGTTACCAATATTGTAACTTTCAAATTCATCTCTAGTTCATTCCTCCAATATTTATCTTCTGATACACTAATGTGGGTAAACCCATGTGAATTCACGTTTTTTCAATTATTGTTTGAAAGTGTTGAATTTATAGTTTTCGAGATTATAAACATCCTCATTCATTACAATTCGATTCTATCATAATTTACCTTTTAAGATAGAAATTGTTGGATAAAACACATTATTTGCGCTAAGTCTTTCATCTGAAGACGTTATCACTCAATCCTTGTTTTTTCCATTACAATATAGTCCTAACCAGTGCAACAACAAATAAATGTCTAAAGTGGAAAAAGAAAAGAAGAAACCTGCCACTCAACAGCAACCCGTTGCTCCTCCAACTGAAAATATCACCATGCCAGGGTTATTTTTCAATACAGACTGTTCTCTAGAATCTAAAAGTACCACTTGGGAATCTATCTATAAATTATTTTAGGATGAAGGACCTAGGGTCACACAAAGAACAATTACAGGTGATGATTCAACCTTGGTCTTGGAAACTACTTATAGTGATGCCAATTCATTCTTGCATAAGATTATGTCCCAACAAAAAATCATTCCTTATACAAATATGGTTTGATGGGTGGTTGATAGTTTGAGCATTGCATAAATAAATATGATAACATACAAGCATACAATCATCGGATCATTCACTGGCAAGGATTTGAGTGCATTGTACCATTTTCCAAAGCCTTAGTGCAAATATAACAAACAGTTTGTGAAGAATTTCATGAGCAGGCATGACCATGTGTCAGAACCTATTAGAGCATGGAGGAGAGATATGAACAAGAATAAGTGAGAGGATTTGGGTAAGTATGCAGTTGACTCCCTTGTTGGTCACTATTGTCAAATAGCCACTATGATGTGTAAACTCTTTTATTACCCTAATACACTGAATTTTTCTAATCAATGGACACCATTGATTAGTGGAGCTTCAGAAGGTTATATCTTTGATTAGTGGAGCTTCAGAAGGTTATATCTTTGATTAGGGAAATATATTGTTAGATAACCTAGCCTCTCATATCCTGTCATTTAGAAGCAAGTGAAAAGTCTCAGAAAACATAATGCCTCCCTTCTACATGAGTTCCTACATAATGGATTCCCTGTGTTTCAATATGGACTTCACCTTTATGGGGTGGAAGTGGACCATAGAAGACCCGACCCCTATCCACATATATCATTATATTCTTTGCAACTCAAAGTATCAGCCTCAATTTTTAAAAATCTGTCATGGATTAATGTTGCCTATTTACCAAATCGTCTTTGATAAAATAGCCCCAAGGGTTACCCCAGAAGTCGAAACTGACTTGCTCCAGATAGGAAATTGGTTCGGTGAAGAATTATTTACCTATGTAGTCTTGCTAACCCCCATGTCTTGCCTCAATTTTTCCCTGACAAGCTTCTTGCCTGAGAAATACAATACTAAACCATATGGAATGGTATTTCAAAATTCTTAAAGGATTCAAATAATACAATGTGGCATGTTTTTCCTATTCAGTGTGGTATATATGCTTTGGATAATTTCAAGCATGCAAGAATTGAAATTAATGTTATCTTAGAGCTCAATTTCCCCACCCATTCCTAACAGACAGTATGATCCCCATCAAGTTTTCACAAAGGTTACTGCTACATCAAGCATCAGGAAGTTTACACATGAGCCAAACAAGTTCGACAATCTATTCGAAAAATCTTCCACTTATTCAGTGGTTACAAGACAAGCAGCAAAACAATTAACTCTGCAAGAGATGATTTGTTAGGTCCCTATACTACTAGTGTAACCCCTTATTGTTATTAGTGAAACCCCCTTATTATATTATTGTGCCCATTTAGTCCCCATATTGTTATTATTGTGCCCCATAGAAGCCCACTATTGTTATTGTTGTGCCCTTACATTATTATTGTTATGTCGGCTCTGATTACATTATGATCCCTTAGACTCCTATATCTAGAAAGGAGGTCTTGTCATTTGTATCATCCAAGAATTGTTCATTTGTGTAATGTAAATGAGGTTTCCCCATCGAAGGGGCTTATTTCAAAGGCATTTATCTATCTTTTCTAACTTTTTGTGAGCTGGTTTCATAACATTTGGTATCAAAGCTTTGGATTCTAGGGTTTCGATGCTCCAAACAAGTCATCATGGAATTTTCACTATAACTTTTTCTCTATGAAGTTTTAAAGATAAACAAAAAATCCATTTAATTCAAAATCGGTTTGAACATCGGGTCTGAAATTCAGAGCTTGTCTCACTATATTTTTGGAGATATGATCTGAGGAAGTTAGGTTTTTGTAAGCTCCAGAATTCCATCTCAAACAGGTCATCCGTGGACTTTTCACTATAATTGTTTTTATACAAAGTTTCAGACTCTGAAATTAAAAACCATTTGTGCCTAAAACTAGGTGAAGCTAGGGCCCAAATTTCAGATCTTGGTTCACTATATTTTCGAAGATACAGTCAACGACATTTAGGGTTTCTGCAAGCTCCCGAATTACATCCCAAACATGTCACCTTGGGAAAAGCATCATAACTTTCTCTCTGAGTATCAGATTGAAATTTCGTAAGAATTTATAGAAAGAGGACGGCCTGGAGTGTTCTGTATATTAGTTTCAACTCTGAAGGTCGAAACAGTGACAAGCGGAACTTCGTACAATTTCACTCTACTGAAAAAGTATATAATCAGGACAACTTGGGAGATTGGGCATAACGCTTTCTTAGAGAATCCAATCTTGATCAGACTGTGAGGTTAGAAAGAGAACTCAGAGAGATACCATGGGACGCAATTTCAGACCTTGAAGATCAGAAATTACAGAGATACATCAGATTAAAGATCGAGCTCATAAGATCAAGAAAAAGCGATATGAGGATGTTTGATGGCAAGGATCTAGTAAAATGGATACTACAAATGGAGCAATATTTTAATAACATGGTGTACAACTGTTACAAAAGGTACATATTGCATCTTTATATTTAGAACTAAATCAATTTTTATGGTATAAAGGGCTTTGTTCTCGTAAACCACTTGTCACTTGGTCAATTTTCAAGGAGGAAATGATAGCACATTATGAGGATACAAAGAGTAACACCTTCTTTAGCCATTTGATAAATCTCAAACAAAAGGGTTCAATGGCAGAGCACATTCAGGACTTCCAAAAACTAAATATAAAGGTAAATAATATTTCAAAGAAGCAAAGGATTAATGTCTTCATAGGGACTTTAAAGTATAACATTCAACATGAGGTTCGTCTTTGGGAACCTGATTCATTGGAGAAGGCATTCAGGTTGGCAAGAAAAATTGAAAGATGAATTATGGAAACAAGGAATCCTACCACTTAGAACTACAAATATGGAAGTGTTTTTTCTCCTAGCCTTCCACAACCTACAAGGTTTACATGAAAACAATTGGAAGAAAAAAGAGAAAAAGGGTTTTGTTACAATTGTGATAGAAAATACACTAAAGGTCATAAGTGTGGTGAGAAGCAATTATTTTACATAGATTGTGAAGAGGAGGAAGAAAAGGATCAAGAAACATCAAAAGAAGAGGATATACACCAGGAACCAACCCCAGAGAAAGAAGAAATGAATCTGACCATATCTTGTAAAGCATTGGCAAGAATTACCACTCCTCAAACTCTCAAGATAGAAGGACATATCAAGAAGAAAAAGGTTCAAGAAGTGAAAGATCACATCAAGCATCAAGAAATGAATCCGATCATATATTGTAATGCATTGGTAGGAATTACCACTCCTCAAACTATCAAGATAGAAGGACATATCAAGAAGAAAAAGGTAATATTGTTGATTGATTCGAGCAGTACCCATAATTTTATTCATTGTAAGATAGTGAAGGAATTGAATTGCTTCCTATATCCAGCACCAGAGTGTCAAGTGATGGTTGCAAATGGAAGAACCATAAATTTCTCTGGAAAGTGCCATAATATCAAGCTATCCATGGGAGAATATGTTTTGAATAGTCTAATGCTTTCCATTCCAATGGGTGGTGCTGATGTTGTACTAGGAGTCCAATGGCTACAATCTTTGGGCATGATAACTTTTAATTTTCAAGAACTCTTCTTGAATTTTTTTCAGAAGGAAAGGAAGTTAAATTAAGGGGTGTCGCGGGGAAACTGGGAAATATAATCAGCTCTAATGGCATGAAAAATCTTCTAAAGGAATAAAAACGTGGCGTAATTGCACAATTATGTTCACTAGAGGTTCCCACGTCAAAATCATCTATTTCTCCAGATCTCCAAAAAGTCTTGGACAATCATTCCAAGGTATTTGAGACTCCCAAAGGCATCCCACCTATTTGTGATCATGATCATGATATTCATTTTCCAGGAATTTTTCCTCCAAACATCAGGACTTACAGATATTCTTTTTCACAAAAGAGTGAAATTGAACATATGGTTGCAGAAATGCTAGATGCTAGTATAATTCAACCTAGTCAAAGTTCTTTCTCTACTCTAGTAGTATTGGTGCACAATAAGGATCGATCATGGCACATGTTTCTGGATTATAGAGAGCTCAACAAGCTCACTATTAAAGATAAATTTCCCATTCCTCTCATTAATGAATTATTGGATGAATTGCATGGAGAAATTTACTTCAGCAAGTTGGACCTTCATGCAGGATATCATCCAATCAGAATGAAGATTGAAGACATTCCAAAAACAACATTTAGAACTCATGAGGGTCATTATGAATTTCTGGTCATGCCTTTTGGCCTTACCAATGCACCTTCTACATTCCAAGGTTTGATGAATTTCATTTTCAAACCCTTCCTTAAAAAATTATGTTAGTATTTTTTGATGATATACTAATCTACAGCAAGTCTTGGAAGGATCATGTTCAACATGTTGATAGATTGCCCATACTATTGGACAAGAAACAATTATATGCAAAAACATCCAAATGTTTCTTTGGAGTACAAGAGGTGGAATACTTAGGTCATATTGTACCTCATGAAGGTGTTAAGGTAGACCCTCAACAACAACAATTTCTCCAACTCTTAAAGGATAACCTGACTTTGGCACAAAATCGAATGAAACAATAGGCAGATCAACATCGCAGTGAAAGAAGTTTTGATATAGGCAACTGGGTATTTTTACGAATACAGCCATACAAACAAATGTCCCTCAAGTAAGCTAAGAAGGATAATAAATTATCACCAAAGTACTATGGTCCTTAAAATGTGCTCCAAAAGATTGGTACTATGGCATACAAATTGGAGCTTCCTTCATCTTCCCGAGTGCCCCCAGTTTTTCATATTTCATGCTTAAAGAAGTTTATAAGTGAAAAGCTCCTAGTTCAAACAATATTGTCGAAACTTGACAAGGAAGGAAAAATCATATTGGAAACGGAAGCAGTCATGGAAACAAGAAACTGACAGCTACTAAATCGATCAATTTCAGAGTATCTCATCAAGTGGAAGAACTTACCCGCTGAAGATTAGACATAGGAGGAAAAAAATTATACAGAAGCATCCAAAACTACACAAGCATTGAGGACAACACTTTTTGAAGGAGAGGGGGATGTTAGGTCCCTATACTACGAGTGTAACCCCTTATTGTTATTAGTGCAACCCCCTTATTATATTTTTGTGCCCATGTAGTCCCCATATTGTTATTATTGTGCCCCATAGAAGCCCACTATTATTATTGTTGTGCCCTTACATTATTATTGTTATGTTGGCTCTGATTACATTACGATCCCTTAGACTCCTATATATAGAAAGGAGGTCTTGTCATTTGTATCATCCAAGAATTGTTCATTTGTGTAATGTAAAGGAGGTTCCCCCCCAGAAGAGGCTTATTTCTAAGGCTTTTATCTATCTTTTCTATCTTTTTGTGAGCCAGTTTCATAACATGATTCAATTCACCCAGTACAACACTGCAAGGCAAGCTAATATTTCCTATGGATTCATTAAGAATTCCTCAGGAAAGAATAGTTCAGGATGATGTTATAGTTGTTGGTGTAGAAATTCTCACTATAGATTAACCTAATAATGTAATATAACTAAAGAAAAATACTTTAATCTACTTTTACAATCAAACTTGCGGAAGCTTAATAGATTTGAGCAAGATCAAGCAGAACACATATAACCCGAAGAAGAAGCAATGCACATGAAACATAGAAGAATACTCTGGGGAAATCCTCATCCGCTATTGGTATTATCATACAAGGTGGAAATACATCATAATTACACAAACCTTTAGCTTTGATAGCTATCCAGATCTCAGTACAATCCTCTTGGATACTCACAGGCAAACAAGGCTTCTCACAAACCTTCTCCTCTTCCCTCCAAGCCTCCTATTTCCTTGCGTTGTTTCTCCTGGGTGATCCTACTATTACCAAGTGTAACACTGATCACTCACATTGATCTCACACCATGTAAAATTGTGCAATCCTCAAGGAACCTTATTCCTTATGCATGGATGAGTTTCCTTTATAGGAAAAATCATGCAACTGATAGTACAATGTCCCTGTCTTTAATCTCAACTGGGTCTTTCTCTGAATAGACATGCATGATTTATTTATGAGATAATCTTCAGTTATCTAGAGTACACTAGTTTGATGCATGCATGCATTAACTGGCTGAACTCACAATTAGTTCCTCAAACTGTTTGGAACTAATTTAACTGGACATAACTCAGTTAACTGAGCTAACTAATTACAACTCAAATACAACTCATCCTTATCTCCTTAATTAAGGGATAATCTCCTTAAGATAAGGGATAACTGTTGCATGACTTCACAAAGACTTCTAGCTTGAATTTCTCCAACTAATTAATCTAAGATGAATTAATTAATTATTTTTCAAGTAGCTGGTGAGAATAAATTCGAATTTTAGTTCAAGTACAAATTAAAATTGGAATATTCTAAATGTTGTTTCTAGCATTTCTATTTTTAGAATTTCTTGTTGCTATTTTCAACACTCCCTCTCAACAAGAAAGGAATTCAACTCGATCCCGATCCTAAACCTTTGGAATTTTCTACATGCAACACTTCTCTCTAGTGTTGTTGCTCTAGCAACTCCAAAAACAAAAAATATCCAACCTGAATCAATATGATGCATCTGTCATCAAAGTCTCTGACTGTTATTGCCTCTGTCGACAGAAAACTTTGTGCTCCTATTAACTACCTTTCTACACTGTTGTCAATCCTTCTCTGCGCTCTTCAGTGTTTGACTGCTCTAGCCTCTGTCACTTTGATCTTTGACTGCATCAATCCCACTGATTCCTCCCACTACTATTTACTTTGAGCTCCCATAGCAAGGTACGATCCATGAGATAAAACTTCTCAATCGACCCTCCCCAATTTCAGCCTTCTTGAGACTATCACTTCACATCACCCCGCCTCACACCTGGAGGTATGGCTCCATGTGATCCCTCTACTGACTTGGCTTGAAATTTCCCCCTACTTGAGGTCTCTAGATGAGTGGATGCCTCCACTCAATCTCCTCTCAGCATCTCCAATTGTGGCCACAATTGTCTAAGACTTCTTTTGGGATTGCATGTTGAGAGGTAATTTACTCTCCCTCTCAACCACCAAGCCTCTAACATTTGCCTTGTTCCTCAAGGCTTTGCATGCATCTTGAACCTTAAGAGCATACAAGTTCTTGACTCGTGAATTGATCTATTTCACCTGTCTTGTGGTGATGTGTCTAAGGAAAACCTTTCCCTTACTGAAGATAAAATCGTATCCTTTGTCCTCCAACATCACGATCGATACCAAATTATTCTTCAGTCCAGGCACATACTTCACATCTGTCAAGGTGATAAGAGCTCCATGATCCTTCTCAAAAGCAGTTGTTCCCACTCCTAAAACACTATACCTTTCATCGTCACCCATATCTATGTGCATCTTGAGGTATTTCTCCTCCAAGGTACTGAATAAACTTTTATCACCGGTCATGGGGAATGAGGCTCCACTATCGAGAAACCAACCACAACCCATCATTGATAACACCATGCATGTAATGAGGGTGAAGTCCATTTCGAACTGAGAGGCTAATGCCTCACCTTCCGATCCTTCTGAGAATCCCTTCTTGGACTTATTCGATGGGCAATTAGTTACATAATGTTCCATCTCGAGACAATTAAAGCATCTCACTTTAGACTTGTCAACCTTCTTCCCTCCATGAGAAGAATTCGATTCAGAATGGGTTGCCTTCCCCTTCCCTTTCCTTGGCTTACTTTCTAAGGCTAGATCTTCTTCATCATCCTTAGATGAATAACCATCTCGTGTGCTCCTCCTGATCTCCTCCTACATGAGATCTGACCACAGTCGTTCCCAATCCAGTAGTTTCTCCCTTCCATTCACAGAGTCCTGGTAGCTATGCTAGCTTTTTGGAAGGCCAAGGAGAGCAAGGCTCACCATATCGTCATTGGCAGTAGTTATTCCCACACTTCCAAGCTCATCCCTCTAAGTGGTGAGCTTGTTCAGATATGTGGAAATAGTATTGCCATTCTCCATCTTGATTCTTCGAAGCTTGTCCTTAAGCACCAGTTTCCTCTGGTCGCTACTATTTTGATAGAGGTCCTTCAATGTCTTCCACATTGAAAATGGAGTCTCCTTCCCATGGAAACTCGAGACAATATGGTCTCGAACTCCCTCAAGGATGATCAGTCTTGCCCTTGCCACACACAACTTCCATTCAGCCAACTCTTGTGCATTAGTTGAACCTGGCTTTGGGCTTTCTTGATCAATGAAATCCTTCAAGTCGTTGTCTTCTAATACAACCTCCATGCGATCTTTCCATGCTATGTAATTCGAGCTGCCATCCAAGTCATACTCGAGTCTCAAGACATAGAATGCCATTAACCAAACTGAAGTATGAGATGAATTCGATTTGTCCTTGCAACCTTGAACTTCAAATTTTGAATTCTCTTCTTCGTATATTATTCACATCTCTAATAACCTTTGCTCTGATACCATGTAGAAATTCTCACTGTAGATTAACCTGATAATGTAATATAACTAAAGCAAAATACTTTAATCTACTTCTATAATCAAACTTGCGGAAGCTTAATAGATTTGAGCAAGATCAAGCAGAACACATATAACCAGAAGAAGAATCAATGCACATGAAACACAGAAGAATACTCTGGCGAAAGCCTCAGCTAAAAAACCCCGCTATCTGTATTATCATACAAGGTGGAAATACATCAGAATTACACAAACCTTTAGCTTCACATCTATCTAGCTCTCAGTACAATCCTCTTGGATGCTCATAGGCAAACAAGGCTTCTCACAAACCTTCTCCTCTGCCCTCCAAGCCTCCTATTTCCTTGTGTTGATTCTCCTGGGTGATCCTATTGTTACCAAGTGTAACACTGATCACTCACAGTGATCTCACACCCTGTAAAACTGTGCAATCCTCAAGGAACCTTACTCCTTCTGCATGGATGAGTTTCCTTAATAGGAAAACTCATGCAACTGATAGTACAATGTCATTGTCTTTAATCTCAACTGGGTCTTTCTCTGAATAGACATGCATGAGTTATTTATGAGAGAATCTTCTGTTATCTGGAGTACACTAGTTTGATTCATGCATGCATTAATTGACTGAACTCACAATTGGTTCCTCAAACTGTTTAGAACTAATTTAACTGGACATAACTCAGTTAACTGAGCTAACTAATTACAACTCAAATACAACTCATCCTTATCTCCTTAATTAAGGGATAATCTCCTTAAGATAAGGGATAATTGTTGCATGACTTCACAAAGACTTCTAGCTTGAATTTCTCCATCTAATTAATTGAAGATGAATTAATTAATTATTTTTCAAGCAGCTGGTGAGACTAAATTCGAATTTTAATTCGAGGAAAAATTAAAATTGGAATATTCTAAATGCTATTTTCAATAGTTGGTTCCACACAGACTACTGATATGCATCAATCAAAAGAAATGGGTGCTTCCTCCTCTTTTCAGGTAGAAGGTCTTATGCTTAATACCAAGCTTGAGGATATATGTAAGAAATATAAACAGGTCCTGAAGGTCGGTGAACCTCAAGTTTTAAAGACTCCTTTACAAGAGAAGGCCCCATATACTTCCAAAAGCATGGAACAGACTCTAATAACAGCAAAGGCCTCTGGCGAGCCTTTAGGAGATGAAGATATTAAAGTTATATCGTCTTTCCCTACATTCAAGGTTGTATTAAGGGTTGAATAAATTCCTCCAATTGATATATTTTAAAGTCCTCGGCACAAGGTTGTTGTTAAAAGAGAGAGGAAGAAAAGGAAATTTGGTCGGTCCTAGGCTTTAGATCCTTGAAATGCTTCTTTTGAAGTTGTATGGAAAGACTCTTTGACCACTCCTACAAAGGAGTTGAGAAGGCTCACTCAATTCACAGGATCCTATGCTTCAACAATGATGGATAAAGCCACAAAAGCACAATAGTCGTTGAAAGAAAAAGAAGATAGAATTATTCATTTGGAACAGAGTTTTGAAATCGAGAAACAAAAGATTGTCGATCAATGGCAAGGACAAATTATTGAACTCCAGAACAGTTTCAATGTCCTCAAAGTTCAATATGATAATGATTTGCAGACTAAAGTCATTCAAATATAGGAATTTCAGAAAAGGATTGAATAACTAAGTGTTAATCCTAAATTGACAGAGTTCAAGAAGGAAGCAAGAGAGTTAAACACTCTCCTTGCTCAACAACAAGTTTTATTTTGTCAAAAGTTGGCCACTATTCATGATTTGTGTCATAGAGTCAGTGCCTTAGTTGATTAATTATCAAATATCAGAACTTATGTTGATGACATTGACGAAAATATTACAAGTTTCCTCACATGGCAAGACAACGCTAAAGGAATATTAGCTAATCTTCCTAGAATTGAAGTGTCACAGAAGGAAATGGTCTTTAGAGAATGGGAAATTCGTCTTAAACATGCATAGGCAACAGTGTTAAATGCAAGAGATATTTATAATAATCTCATTGAGGCAATTAGTGATAATTTATTCCAAGCAAATATTATATCAAAATTCCCTGAAGGAGCATTGCCAGACATTAAATTTCTTACTAACACATTGTAGGAGTCATCCAAAAAGTGAGTTGATGCTCCGGTGTCTATCCAATAGCACCACTCATATGTTGCTAGCATTAAGAGACGATATCTTCATCAGCCAAATGTGAGTTCAACCGAATTCTCCACCTGAATTAAAGAATATAACAGATATCTACGAGCTACAACAGTGAATGAGATGATAGTCTTCTTCACAGACCTAGATGATTTGTTACAAAATATTCTTTATATGTCTCTTTTGGTTTATTTTAGCTTCATTTGTTAAAATGCTTCAAGTTTTTACTTTATTTTCTATATTTGTATTTTATTAAGAGAATATAACAGATATCTACAAGCTACAACAATGAATGAGAGGATAGTCTTCTTGACAGACCTAGATGATTTGTTACAAAATATTCTTTATATGTCTCTTTTGGTTTATTTTAGATTCATTTGTTAAAATGCTTCAAGTTTTTACTTTATTTTCTATATTTGTATTTTATTAAGACTATAAATCCCCTCCATTTTGTAATGAGAAGGGTAACTGAATTTTTGAAAGAAATCTCAAGCTTGCACTATTGTAACTTCAGTTTTTCTTAATACATAGTTGAACCAACACCATTTTTCTCATGAGCTAAGCAACAATATATTGGGTACTACTATCCATGTATCATTCTTTTGTTTAAGAGTCAAATGGAAATTTTGATATCATTCATTATATATGTGCTATGACAATTGTACATTGTCACTACTGATATGTTTGATTGGAATCATGAAGTGTATGTATGAACAACGAGATATTGTATATGTAAAGATTTCATAAGCTAATTTAATTAACTATTTAATTAAATTAGTTATCATTTTATGTTTTAACTTTATATTTACACAACAATCTTCATTGTCATGCTAGTTATGAAATCTCTTTAATTTCATATACAAACAACATTTCCTGGATAGATATCAAGTTTATTAATTTTATTTTCAGTTTTAGTTATTGCAGAGCTTTATAATTTTATTCTATCTATTTCTCATAATTTCATTTAAAGGGAAACTGGTCCCATAATCCCAGTTAGAGCCACCATCCCAAATGAAAAAGGATATGCTCTAAAGTCCTGACCGGGTGGTTTTCCCCGATGTTGAGGCAGACATTTCCAGCATTCAACATAACCCCATTTCCTTAATGAGACCTTATAAGCCAGCTTAAATGAAAGTAACACCTTCTAAAAAGTTGGTTTAACCTAATTGGTGGAAGGGAGTGTTACATTATTTGACCATAATTATTAACAAACTTGTGATAATATCATGTCAATCCTAAGAATCTCTGAGTTTCTTCAAGGTATTGGGGATTGGTCATTCCCTCATAGTTTTGATTTTGTTAGGAACTACCTTGACACCTTCATATGATAAAACATGACCCAAATGTTCTACTTCTTGAACCCCAAAGGAACACTTAGAAGGATTTCATATAGTTATTGCTCTTCTAATAGTATTAAGACCTTGTCAACATATTGTACATGTTATTCCCAAGATGTTTTGTAGATTAGTATCTCATCAAAAATCAATAACAAATTTTCTAAGGGATTCAAAATAGAGTCCATCAATACTTAATGACATAACCAAAACTCAAAATGACCTTCATGTGTTCTAAAGTTTTTTTTGGTAATGTCTTCTTGCCTCATTTTGATTTGATGATATCCAAAACAAAGATCAAACTTATTAAATAAAAATTCTCCATGTAATTCATCTAATAATTCATCAATGATAAGAATAGGAAACTTATCTTTGATTATCATTTTGTTGATTTGTTTGTAATCTAGAAAAATATGCCATGAAGCATCCTTTTTTTATAACCATCACCATTGGTGAATAGAAAGTGCTTTGGCTAGGTTGAATTACGCCCACCACTAATACTTCTTGAACCATATGCTCAGTGTCACTCTCATGTGCATAAGGATACTTGTAAGCTCTAATGTTAGGTTGCACACTTGCAAGTTTCAAAATAATAGCATGGTCATGATTCCATGGAGGTGGAAGACCCTTAGGGATCTCACCAAATACCTTAGAATGAATGTTGATAAACTTTTTGAGATCCACTGGAGAAGATAATACAGATGTTTGAACATCCAATGAACACAATTGTGGAATTACACCTTGGTGTCCATTCTTTAGAAATGTTGTCAGGCTATTAGAGCTTATCACTTTACTAGGTTTCCCTTGGATACCTCTAACCCCAATTTCCTTTACTTATGAGTAAAATATTATGAAAAGATCCTGAAAATTAAAAACCAGTGTTCCTAATGATTGTAACAGTTGGACCCCTAATACAACATTAGCAACATGCATTTGGATTGAAATCATGGGACTAACCAACAAATACTCCACCATATTTAGCTTAACATTATGGAACTTCCCTAAACAATTTATGGTATATCTATCTACAATCATTACTTGAAGTTTTGGTGTTGGATTTACTAATAAATTGATGAAGTTATGGTTACTACCTGAATCAATCAATATTTTTACCTTTTACATTTTGATATATCCTTTTATCTTGAGGGTTTGTGGAGTACTAATGACAACCAATGCATGACAATACATTGTTGGAGTAGTCTCTTCTAGTTGTAGACCTTGTGAAGTTTTGACTTCTTGATCTTTCTTCATATTCAAAGTCTATGTAGAATAATTTCTTCTCATTGCATTTATGCCCCTTGATATACTTGGTGTCATAGTTGAAACATAGTCCCTTTGTTAAACTTTCATCCATTTTCTAAGGATTCAGCATTGCCGATTTAGGAGAGGGACGATGATTTTCTCTATAGTTATTAGTGACCAATTTTCTAGTGCCCATATTTTTTCTTTCCAATTTCCTTGCAATACTAAAAACCATGCTCTAGATATTTAGGTTCAAAGAGATGAACCTCATGTTAGATACTTGTAACACCCCCTCCTAGGTCTACCCAAAGTAACCATGCCAACCAGGGTAACCATGAGGAGAGATTCTACTACAATCAAATTCGACCTCCTATGTCACCTTAAGGAAGTGGAACCGACAGAACATCTCATACAGTCATCCAATATAATCAACATAATCCTCAAGAGACAAATCAACCACTCAGATAGCATGTACCTGGGTCCCACTACTATTATGCAGCTTTTAGTCCATGGTTTCTCTCATGCTATGGGAAAGGGAGCAGCCAAAAACCCAAAGTCGCTCTCACAGGCCTACCTGCCAGTGACTGTGGACCAAAATTTCTAGTTCTGTACCAGCGACCCCAGGATTTAAGCAACTTTTCTACCCATAATCCTAGCCTCTGCCCAAAACTTATTGTAACTTTCAAAATTCATTAAAAACATAATAAAAATATTGATCAATCAAAATTCACCCTCAGGACTAGACCTAAGCATACCCAACTGGGATTGACATCCTGTCAAACACTTGGCATAATGCAACCTACAAGTCTAGGATACAAGACAAAGCATAAATGACTTAAACAACTTATGAAACATAACCAAATGGATCACATCCTTCTCCATTGAGCTACTACATCATCAATTAGGTCTTGCATCCATCCATTTAATAGTTACAATTAAATGCATGAAATAACCATGACATAAACCAGTCATTCAACCATGCTTGTAACCAGCATAACACCATATAAATATCAGAGATATGACAGCCATTAAATCCACATATAAATTAGTGAAAAAGTAGGAGAACTTAGCTTTTATTATTCATAGGAAAATCTGACCAGGTTCAGGACTTCCACGTACCACCCAACCATAGATATCGTTGAACCAAATATCTCTTTCAGCCAATCACCCTCGTGCCATATTCCAAGAATGAATGTGGCATCTAATAGAACAACCAATCCAATAACAGCCAAGGGAATCCAGAGGTTAAACCACCTCCACCCTCATCAAACTGTGATCACACCAAAACCAGTGCTCCAATCACAACCAAACAAAACTTAGAATGCCATCCAAAATCCATCACTATCCTTAAGGAATTTTTTGCCTCCTTGTCTCTCAGGCTTTACCGCAATCTAAGCCTGGATCACTAGGCGCTAAACTGAGATTTCTCCCTTAGGCTTTACCATGTAGTCCACTAAAACTGGTCAAGGGATTCCTGGGCCTTTGGGAATGAACCTTGAGACCACCTCCGCCCCGGATTCTGAAATCCATCCGATAATTCCAAAGCTCAAAACTGAAATAAACATCCCAATATACCATGGCATTCAGAAAAAAGCTAGGATAGGCTGAAATCCACTGTCATAACTTGGAAATACCATGCCACTGACAACAAGAGAACCATACACCAACATGCAAAGCCATGCGTGTCCAAACCAGCTAGGGAACCACACATGCAATAGGTTACCTACAAGTATTCATGTTGAAGCTTCTTGATCCTGCTTTCCTTTCCTTGATCCTTGCTTGCTTTTCCTTTCCTTTGCTTGCTTTTCCTTTCCTTGTTCCAAAATAGAGTGCTCCAAGAAAACTCTAAGTGACCAAGAAAGTGAGAGAGAGAGAATAATGAGAGAGCTCCAAACTTGAACTTGATAAAAGCCATGAACTGATCCTCGACCTTTTTATGCATGAGGCCTCTAATTTCTTCATTTTCCATTATTTTCCTTCAATTTTCTCCTCACACGCAACCTGTGACCTTTTACCTTCCTTTTCTCCTACTTTCCTTTATTTTCATAAACAAATGTGTCAAAATTGCTTTTAATGCCTTTTCCGTAGCCTTTGCCAATTTCCTTAGCCAAAACACACATCTAGTGATGCCCATTGGGATATGTTTGCCCAATATTCAGCTTGGAATAAGTGTCCCTTAACCATGGTCTTATTTTTCCTTTATTAACTTTTCTTACATGAAATTTTCACCAAGGCTATTACAATACTTTCCTTTAAAGTTTCCATAAATAGGTCTAATAAATTATCCTTTGAAATATTCTTTACATTAAGACAACTTTTGGAAGTGTTGAATTTGCTCTACAACTAGACCGTTTTGTTTAAGATTCACTAGTTGACTAAAAAAATTATTACTCTTAATATCCTCGTAATGTGATATTTATTCCTCTATAGAAATGGACCAATATATAACAATCCTTATTCCTTTCACAAATCCATTAATACAATACATGTTGGACTTTTTCTAAAAACATTATTGCAATATTTACCTTTTGTAAGGATGCCACTTGATGTAGATCAAAGTATTGCTCCATTTGAAATATCCATGTTATGGGATCATTACCATCAAACTTCCTGATATCAATTTTTGGAATGTAGTAATTCCTTGGTTCTAACTTGCATCCCTGATGACGTGGATCCTAAATTGAAAAATCGTGATTATGATTTTTTGATTCAATATTTGTGCTATCCAATTGTGAAAGCACACTCCCAATATGAGATTAATTCTCAATACCATGCTTCTCCCTATGTTCATGATTCCCTTAGATCTCCATATCCTTTTTAGGGGGGTCCTTTAATAGAATGGTTTGTAAGTTTTAATGGAATTTTATATTTCTTCCTTATTTTCATTCATCTTATTTTCCATTTATTTTTGTAATTTTTTCTTGAGAACCTAATAAATCCATATTTTTCAACATACTACCATCCATTTCATTAAATTTCTTCTCTAATTGAGATAACCTAAATTCTAAGTCTTCACTTTCTTCATGAGTCAAGGATGAGCCTTCAGTAGGTTTAATTGGTGTAATAGCTTTATTTGGAGGCATGTTGGGAAATAATAATAGTATTCCTCTTTTTTACAACGTTAAGTCACCAAAAAAAATTGAATCTTCTAATCAACAATTAGGTCACTTGTAAGTTACGTATCTTTAAAATCATAATTTGGAGAAAATCTAAATGGATGAAGCTTTTCTTGATATATATCTAAGATATGAGTCCTTCTATATATGAAATTTTGGTTTATCATACTCTAATATTTATTTTCTCCAATTCTATAGGTGTGATAAGAATTTTACCTACCAATTGATGGTTATCGTAACTTTCCCAAAACTTGTTGATTTTTTTCTGATTTTCATTTTCTCATGTAATGTGCCACATGCCTAGTTCTTCAAATATAATTCTAAAATTTTCATACGAGGTATTGTTGTGTGTTTACTGAAATCCCTAAATATTTCGTAGTCCAAAAATTCCCAAAAAAGAAGATACAACAAAAATACTACGCTGACTTGTTCAAAGTTTATTTTAAGTTTTTTCATAGACAATAACTTCCATGGAGTAGAAATCTGAAAATATAGCAAACAAAATTCTAAAATTCTAAGTTTCATTGTCTAAAACCTTCTAAAAAAGGAAAAAAGTTAGTGAAAAAATTCCAAACTTTCTTGTTTAAAATTGATTTTTGGAGCATTCCTGAAACTTAAATTCCTTAGAGAATATATCTAAAACTATAGTGAACCAAGATATTAAATATGAACCAGATGTTCATCTAGATTTCTCCACAATATGGTCCAAGTTCCACTTTCTAAAACCTCCTAGAAGAAAGGTTATCACAAAAAGTATGAACTAACATGTTTGAAGCTAATTTTATGAGCATTCAAGAACCCTAACTTCCTTGGAGCATATCTCTAAAAATGTAGTGAGCCAAGATCCGAATGAACTAGATGTTATTCAAGTTTTTTTCTCAATATTATCCAAGTTTCACCATCTGAAACCTCCCAAAAAAAAGTTGTAGTGAAAATTTCACGATGACATGTTTGAAGTAGAAAAACCTTAGGATCATGATCTCTTATACCAAATGTTATGAACCTTGCACCTTAAAAAAGATAAGAAACCAATAATTACATTCCTCTTCGAGAGAGAAACCTCCTTTTAAAATGTATATAATGTACAAGACAATATTTAATGATTATAAGATTAGGTCTCCTTCGCATATATATATATATATACACACACACACACACACACACATAAGAAAAAATAAAAAGGGTACAATTATAATAAAATTGAACCATGAGAGGTTCTAGCCTATATAAAATATAATAACAAAAATGTAATCACTCAACAAATAAAGCTTAATAAGAGGTTTTTGGGTTAACATGGGGCTTATATTAGGATTAAGAATATCAAAACCAACTACCTACTCATGACCCACGAACTAGACCATTAACAATATAAATTATTATAATTGGCTAACCCACTACTTCAAGAACTCACTAAAACTTGACCATATCTAAGCATGCTAACATATATTGATCATTACCTAACATATTCACCATGCTTCACCCTATTAATACAATGAAACATTATCCCATAGCCCACTTTCTCAATAATGGTGTACCCTCTTATTAACAAATTCATTAACCATAACCCTATAACCTACAAGCCTCCTAACCTAATGGCTCCAATAATCCATTTGAAACCCTACACCCTTATCAATTATATTGATCACCATTACTAGTCGTTGACCACAATTCACTATAATTGATTACCATCAATTAATGTTGACCTTAATAACCATGGTGGACTATACTAGCTCAAAGTTGGCCATCATTCATTACATTGATCTAATAAACCACTTGACCATAACCCCTTAATCCATATCAATATATGTTAGTTAAGGTTAACTATAAGTCAACATTATTTATTATCATAACTAGCCACCTACCTCTAATCCATCAACTTGCCTGCTAACCATCTAATTTGATACAAACACCCATCCCATTAACCCTACTACCTCACTAACCCTTGATCATCATTATCCATATAAAATTTGATTGATCATTATTACCATTGTTGAATATGGTTCGGTTAATCATATTTACTATATATATTGTATTTACCATATTAATTGTTCAAACCAACTAACATGTAACCTGCTTATCCGCCAATTCATTAACTGCATAGCCTAATAACACAAAACTTAAAAAACCTTCTAACCTAATTTTCATAATAATCCACCAACCACCCTCATTTAATATATTACCTACTAGTTTTTTTGTCCATGTTTGACCACCCTTAAACTTATTCATGACAATCAATCTTAGTCATTTCCAGTTTAGTATCATTCATTGTGATTAATATGATAACCCAATCACTGTCCAACCCTATCACTTTCCGACCCATATGAATCAACATTGATCACTAGCCATAATTAACCAGCTACGTTCTTAGGCTAACTCACCGACTCGTGATCTAATTCACTGATGAAAACTTACTAGCAGTATACTTATTACCAATGACAAAGTGACACAAACATAGAAGACATTAATACATACATTACTCAATATGACAATGTTCAAGGTGATTTTTTTATTTAAATATATATATATATATATATATATATATATATATATATATATATATATATATCTAACCCCTATTATTATCTTCTAAATGTATTTATTTGTGGACAATCTAACAATTAGACATTTTACCTTTCTTTGCCTTATGTGTTTTAGATTTGAAATTTGTTTTCTTCTGTTCTCATAATATGTTTTTAAAATTATAGTAGGTCCATTATTTTCCAAGAGGAGACAACAATACAGAAAAAGGAAACTAAACATCTATGTATTTTCTCACTCTATAAATATAATTCTTCAATTGAAACCTTCTACTTTTCTAAAGGAGCCATCAATTGATCATATTAACACTTCATTTACTCCTTCCTCTTATAATTCAATCTCCTTTTCTCAAAAAAAATACATTGATCGTCTTCCTTTTTTTAGCAAAAATGGCTCCAAATACACCAACCCTTTTGATGGAAAGATTTCCTAAAGCTTCTCCAACCATTGAACCAAATGTTGACATCAATTTTAGGACAACTCCTTTGCCTCCTATTAAACCGGTTGTTAATCTCAATTATGGAAAAACTCCTTTACCTCCCATTAAACTAGTTGTTAATCTCAATTCTAGAGCAACTCATTTTCCTCTCAAGGTGGACGAGACTCCAAAGTGGAATAGCAATTTGATTGACTATGAAACATCGATAAATCAAAATATTTAAACTGCCAACAATAGTGTCGTTTGTGAGAAGGACCTCTCCATGGAGGTCAAATTTTAGTATTTCATCATATTGTCATCCCTCAACATACTGTCAAAGAAGGTTTGCATGCAGTTCCTATGAAAAATGATATATAAAGCTCCCTTCTATACCTAATGAAGTTTTCTATATTAATATCCCATATATATAAATAAAATGTACAAAAATTGATTATTATATCAGTTAGTTATCATAACTAGCTAATGCGACTATAAGTAAATGTTAGTTAGTTTTCATAACTACCCACCAAGTATCCCACTAACCATCTAATTTGATATAAACCCCTATCCCACTAACCCTAATAACTAACTAACCCTTGACCATCATTAACCATATAAATTGTGATTGATTGATTGTTTACCATTGTTAAATATGGTTGTGATGGGTCAACCATATTAACTATATAGACCATATTTACCATATTAATTTCTCAAACCCACTAACTCCTAACCCACTCATCTATTGATTCATTAACTATATATCTGAATAATAAAAAACTCACAAACCTCCTAACCTAATATTCATTGATTATATAGACCATATTTATCATAATGATTGTTGAGACCCACTAACCCCTAACCCACTTATCAACTAAATCATTAACTACATAGTTTAATAACACAGAAATCGCAAACCTCATAACCTAGTTATCATTGACTATATAGGCTATATTTACCATAATAATTGTTGAAAGCGGTTAACCCCCAACCCACTTATCCACTAATTCATTAACTACATAACTTGATATGATTAAACCCGCAAACCTCCTAACATAGTATTTATAGTAATCCACCAACCACCCTCATTTATATATCTCTAATTTCATTATCCATAATCAGCATTAGTTTTATTATCAATGATCACCGTCACTTTTATAGTCCATGATCACCATTAATATAATGCATCTTAATCAATCTTTAATTATTTATAATTTATTTACTAACATTTATTGTGATTCATATATTAACCCACACCTGATAACCTTCCAACATGTATGAACATATATTGGCTACTACCAAATATGAGTCAACATTGATCACTCATTAAAACTAACCATCTGTGTTCCTCACTAACTCACCCACTTGGGATTGGTTTTTAGTAGTGGTATTCTTATTATCTATGACAAAGTGATACCAACATAATAGATATTTCCTCATGCATTGCTTAATGTGATCATGTTTATGGTGAAATTATGTTTATTTGAAAAAAGATCCAATTCTCGGTTATATGTTTCTACCTTTCCTCTACATTTTATTCTTACATTATTACGTCGATAGATGTAGTCTATATTGGAATTTGGGTGCATGATTTTTTCTTCTTTATAAAATAAAGAATTATGGATGGCTTAGATTTAATAGTGTGATAATATTCTTCATATTATTCAAAATTTAATGGATGAAATAAAGGAGCTTCAATTGTTTTCCAGTTTCAAAACATTTAAATACCAAGTATCCACATTATAGAAAAGTGACGAATTCCAAAATATCATTAAAAATATTACAAAGCACTCCACTCTCCCTATCCAGCAGTTTCATCGTTTCATTGCTCCATCATTTCATTGCTCAATTCATGGTTTCAATCCTTCTTACGATTTCATTGCTCCATCATTCGTATTCAACACAACATGTTGGGGATAATCTCACTCTCATTATTTTGAGGATAACCTTGGCCATCCCCATCTAGACCATGTACAATAATGAAGGAAGAATGGAGTTTTCCATCGATAGATTTAGTTTTCGGGTTTGCCAATTATAGAACATTTAAGTTTGCAAATTATATAATGTTCACCAAATTTATATAACGTTCACTAAATATAAATAAAATATGATTTCAATGTTCACATTTAATTTCTTGTGTTAATATTGTATACTTATGATCTCTTACTAATCTTTGATTATTGCAAACACTAATCCATTATTCGTCCCTGTGGGTATAAATTTCAGACCTATAGTATAGTTGAAATTTCAAGAACAATCGACAAGAGATGTACTTACAAGAAAGGTTGTCATTTGCTTACAAGTGTTAAAAATGCAGGTATTTGACAAGGTTGTTTTTTTGGTGCACTCATCAACCCTAAGTCACTTCCCCTTAGCGCCAACAATATTAATCATGTCAAAGGGTGCTTCGATGTATACTCTTAATGATGACATAGAGATCCAATTTTATCAGTTATGAGTCAAAACCAAAAGAAAAAAAAGGGGGCTTATCATGGTGCACTCATCAACCCTAGGTCACTTCCCCTTAGCGCCAACAATATTAATCATGTCAAAGGGTGCTTCGATGTATACTCTTAATGATGACATAGAGATCCAGTTTTATCAATTATGAGTCAAAACCAAAAGAAAAAAAAGGGGGCTTATCATTACCAAAGGACCTTTTATTTCCCTTCATCCTTGAAATTTTCACATAAAAGCAATGGGGATGACCATTGAACATTTCTTGTGGTCAAGAATAATTTTGGGTTTAAAGGAAAGGACTCCAATTAATATAGAATGGTTGCAAACATTCTAGTTCAAAAATTTTGATAATATTAGAGCAGTGAACAACAGATAATAATTGGGCTAACTATAGCCCACTCTCAAATGTTAAATCGACAACCTGAATTAGAAATTGGGATTATATAAATTATGTGTGATGCCTACATACTCCTTTATATTTTATTTTAAATTTACGATAATAAACTTTTCATGTCAAAGAGTAAGATAATGTAAATACAATAAATTGTCGTATTTTGAGGACAATGTAACAATCGAAATTGTGTCTGGTTTCACATCCAACTCAATGATGTTATCATAATATCCTTCATGCAAAGATTTCAATTCTCTTATAACACATGACTTATTGAAACCAAGTCACTATCTTGTATACCTCTGATCTCTTAGTAATCTTTGATTATTGCGGACCCTAATCCATTATTCCTCCCTATGGGTGTAAATTTCCAAACCTATAGTATAGTTGAAATTTCAAGGACAACCAACCAGAGATATAGTTACATGAAAGGATGTCGTTAATTCAAACAGATTACATTGTTATCTCTTGATCTTGAAAATGGATGAACCTAATATTAGGTCTCAATTATTGGTACCCACTTCAGGTTCAATCACAGTGATCATCTGTAAATTTAAGTTAATCTTGAGTTCGATATCAAGGATTAGCCTAGGGTTAGGCTTTCGATTAGTCAAATTCGATGTCACATCAAACTTATATGAGATTCAAATAAAATACCATAATATGATTCAAATTAAATACCAAAATATGATATTTAAATAAAATATAATTACCACAACTCTAAAGAGACTAACATTTGAAATCATTCATAGATTAATGTAAATAAATTTAAAAGAATGACATTTCAAATTACAATATATAGGAATTCAATTCCATGATGAAGTAGAAAAGTGTAAAGAAAAAATTCATGAAATTTCATTAATATTATTATGCTCATATATTCTATACGACAACATATTAGAATGCTATATTCTTTTGTCATTAAATATATTTTTCTAATACTAATAAAATTTAAAGAAATTACAATACATTTACCTAAATATCTATATCAAAATTATTATGGGTAGAAGGTATCACTACTTCAATCCATTATAGAAAAACTGGATTCACAACACTATCCATTGAAGAATAGAATACTTTTGTCAATTTATTCTTGTGTTGAAAACATATTTTATGTCTTAAATATACATAGTCATTCACTGCATTCAATCTATCATAGTCATTCACTGCATTCAATCTATCATAAGATTGTAATTATATTCAATTTTAGATGATTTGTATATAAATTTTAGATCATCTTCACTTATGGTTTAAGAATTAAGAATTTGATATATAATACAACTAAGTAGTTTAAATTCATTCAAACTATTCAATTTAAATTATGTATTTGTGTATTTTCAAAACTTATAATACACAATATATTAATCACATATCTACTACAATAACCATAAATAAAGGTAACTATTATCATGTCTTACTTAGATTCAAAGCTTCATGATTGATATATGTCAATATCAATCACATTTTTTAATATGGTTATGTTAATTATATTTTACTTACAATTATATTTTTATTAAAAAAATTAATTATTAAATTTTTTATTATTTCATTAATTTACATATATTTTTTATAAAATAATTTAATGATTAAATGTTTTGCTTTTCTTTATTGACTTACCTATTCTATATTTGAAAATTATTTTTTCTTTCTGTTCTACTCATATATATATATATATATATATATATATATATATAGTTTTGTAAGACTCTCTGATTTTCAGTTTACATGTTCATTATTCACCTCGATAGCATAGGATTCGAACCCAATATCTTAGGTTTTGTGAGACTTCATTACAGGGAGGGTAGCACAAGATTCAAACCTAAGATCCTCAGTTCTGTGAGAATTGTTCACCTCGATAGCATAGGATTCGAACCCAAGATCTTAAGTTCTGTGAGACTTCATTACAGGGAGGGTAGCACAAGATTCAAACCTAAGATCCTCAGTTCTGTGAGACTTCTTCAATTCGGTGAGACTTTGATCCGCAGCCATGGCCAATTGAACTACCCAACTCACTACTCATATATTTTTTTAATTATCCCCACTAACTACTCTTTTTTTAATTGTATCATGTCCTTCCATGTTATGTACCTAGGGGGGGTAATATGGGGTACCAAGGGAGGTACCCAAGGTAATAATGTAATAATGGGATGGGCCATAGTAATAAATAAGGTGGTTAACCCATGTCATGTAAGGGACCACAAGTAGTTAATAATAATGTAATGGGCCCATGGTATTAGTTGATGGTATGAGGGAACCATGGTAATGACCCATGGTATTGTATGTATGAGGCCTATATAGAGGCTAGAGACTCCACATGAAGATGAAGAGAAGTATTCTTGTATGAACAGGCATATGGCTTGTGGAGTGTTCTCCTTCCTTAAGGAGTGAATGTATGTTGTTGCCCTACCATAAGGGTTTTGATAATAAAGAAGTATTTATCTATATTTGATCTTGTTATTCTTGGGTTATTTCTATTATCATAATATCTTTGGATCAGATCTACAACAAGTGGTATCAGAGCTCTTTCTTGGGCAAACCGTGGAGAATTCTTTTTTTTATTTTTTGCAGGGATTTTTGGGTGGCGAAATTGCAGATCAGATCTGTACGTTTTGGTGTCAGATCTGCAGAATCTAATTGCAGATCTGTATTCCTGGTGAAAAAATAGCCGATTTCAAAAAAAAAATCGGTTGAATCGGAGTCCGGATGAAGAAGATATCACTGATTTAAAAATCAGTGGGGTTGTAGACAATTTTCAGGGCAGCGATTTTGCGGCGCAGATCTAGAAGTCCTGGTGCCAGATCTGCAAGATCTAATGGTAGATCTGGAATCTTTGTGAAAAAACACATGATTTCAAAAAAAAAATCAGTCGAATCGGAGTCCGGATGAGGGAGATATCGCTGAATTAAAATCAGCTCTTCTTGCAGAAATTTTGGGTGACGGCGGGAGAGTAGCAGCGCAGATCTGAAATTTCAAGTGTCTGGATCAAGATTTCTACCACATGGGCAGATGCAGAGAGGTTGTTCCATTTCTAAAAACAGGTTATAATAGAGATTCTGAGCAATATTGACGGATCTGTGACCATTTCAATTTTTCACCAATATTTTTGTGATGGCGGGCCTAGATCGGAGTTCGAGGGACTTGTATATATTTGATGGCTCTCATCCAGTTAAATGGCTAGAAAAAATGGAGGAATATTTCAAATCGCAATACATCTATGATTATGAGAGACAGTTGATCAGGGGAAAAATGTATTTGGACCGTGACATATGCAAATGGTGGCACGAGCATCAACGTTCCAAGGGAGAGTTTTTGACTTGGGATGCTTTCAAAAAAGCTCTTCTAAAGCGCTTTGAACGTAAATCAAATCTTGTGGATAAGCACACACAGACAGACACACAGCCTAGCAAAGCTTTTATTTTTACAGAAAAGAAGAAAACCAAGGAACCAAAAGGGTTATTTTTGGCTGGTATCTCTGTATTGCAGGTTCATGGATTGATTCAGAAGGAGAAAATCATTGTGTCTATCAATCCAAGTTGCAAACAAAATCTTATAAATGTCAACTTGGAAAAGAAATTGCAAGTCCCAGTAAAACAAATTGAACATACAAATGTTGATGATAAGGATGTTCAAATCTATAAGGATTTGAAGTTTTCTATGGATAAGTATGTGTTTCATGGTGATTTTTATGCTTCAGATATGGATAACATGGATGTTGTTTTGGGATACCCTTGGATGGAATCCGTGGGTACTATCAATATTAATGTGCAGAAGAAATTCCTGAAGCTATGGTATAAAAAGAAGAAAATTACATTACAGGATATTTCCATCCATAAACAGGTAGAACACATGGAGGCTGAAGCAGAAGATGTTCAAGGGACTGACATATCAGATGATGAGCAGTTGATGGTCGACAATCAAACACAAACAGAGGCTGAAGAAGAAAAGGTTACAGGTGATGATACATCAGAGGAGGGCTCAGTGGTTGAAGTCATATTGAAAGAGAAGACACCACAACAGGCACCACAACAAGGTGAAGTAAAGAAAAAGCCATCGTGGGTTAAAACTTCAACATATCATCACCCACATCACCCAGCAAGACAACCATCAAGATGGCAACCAATTAGCCACAGGGACAACAACCCCCGCATGACAGATCGAGAGGAGCGAAGATCCACCTACTACACATCCACACAAAAGAGCTACCACAGTCAACTTCCATCTCAAGCGAGCGAGGCACCAGCGAGATCGAGGATTCACCTTTCTCTTGGATGGCTAGATGCACGTGCATGGTACCATTGGACTACTCTTTTGAGTAGATCTTATTATTTGTGTTCTTCCCATGTTTCGGGGACAAAACATGCTTAGGGGGGTGGAATGTTATGTACCTAGGGGGAGTAATATGGGGTACCAAGGGAGGTACCCAAGGTAATAATGTAATAATGGGATGGGCCATAGTAATAAATAAGGTGGTTAACCCATGTCATGTAAGGGACCACAAGTAGTTAATAATAATGTAATGGGCCCATGGTATTAGTTGATGGTATGAGGGAACCATGGTAATGACCCATGGTATTGTATGTATGAGGCCTATATAGAGGCTAGAGACTCCACATGAAGATGAAGAGAAGTATTCTTGTATGAACAGGCATATGGCTTGTGGAGTGTTCTCCTTCCTTAAGGAGTGAATGTATGGTGTTGCCCTACCATAAGGGTTTTGATAATAAAGAAGCATTTATCTATATTTGATCTTGTTATTCTTGGGTTATTTCTATTATCATAATATCTTTGGATCAGATCTACAACATTCCATTTCCTAAAAGAAACAATAAAGGCAGAAAAAGAAACGAAACCCCTTTGTAACTCCTCACTTTATAAATATAATGCTTCAATTGAAACCTTCTACTTTTCTAAACGAGCCATCTTTTTAATTATCCCCACTAACTACTCTTTTTTTAATTGTATCATGTCCTTCCATTTCCTAGAAGAAACAACAAATACAGAAAAAGAACTGAAACGCCTTTGTAACTCCTCACTTTATAAATATAATGCTTCAATTGAAACCTTCTACTTTTCTAAACGAGCCATCTTTTTAATTATCCCCACTAACTACTCTTTTTTTAATTGTATCATGTCCTTCCATTTCCTAGAAGAAACAACAAAGACAGAAAAAGAAACGAAACGCCTTTGTAACTCCTCTTTTTATAAATATAATGCTTCAATTGAAACCTTCTACTTTTCTAAACGAGCCATCTTTTTAATTATCCCCACTAACTACTCTTTTTTTAATTGTATCATGTCCTTCAATTTCCTAGAAGAAACAACAAAGACAGAAAAAGAAACCAAACGCCTTTGTAACTCCTCACTTTATAAATATAATGCTTCAATTGAAACCTTCTACTTTTCTAAACGAGCCATCTTTTTAATTATCCCCCACTAACTACTCTTTTTTTAATTGTATCATGTCCTTCCATTTCCTAAAGAAACAACAAAGACGAAAAAAAAAACGAAACCTCTTTGTAACTCCTCACTTTATAAATATAATGCTTCAATTAAAACCTTCTACTTTTCTAAACGAACCATCTTTTTAATTATCCCACTAACTACTCTTTTTTTAATTGTATCATGTCTTTCCATTTCCGAGAAGAAACAACAAAAACAAAACAAAAAAACGAAACGCCTTTGTAACTCCCCACTGTATAAATATAATGCTTCAATTGAAACCTGGTTTCTACTTTTCTAAACGAGCCATCAACTGATGAGCTCAACACACCTCATGTACTCCTTGCTCTTATATTACTCTCCTTTTCTCCAGAAAATACAGAGACTTCCTTTTTAAAACAAAAATGGCTCCAGGTACGCGAATCCCTAAGGCTGAAACATCTCCAAAATCTTCTCCAACCATCGAACCAGTTGCTAATGTCAATTCTGAAGCAACTCCTTTGCCTCCCATTGAACCAGCTTCTGCTCTCGATTCTCGAGCAACTCCTTCGCCTCCCAAGGTGGAAGTGACTGCAAAGTCGAAAAGCCAACCAGTTGAACTGAGTACGCCACGTCGAGATATCAAAATATATAAACCGCCAGCAACAGCGCCCTCGCCCTCTGTGAGAAGATCCTCTCCATGGACGCCAGCTTTTAGTATTGAATTATATCGTCATACCTCAACAAACCGTCAAAGAAGGTTTTCTTGCAGTGCCAGTGACAAATGATATACAAAGCTCCCTTCCATACCTATTGAAGTTTGTCATATTAATATCCCATATATATATATATATATATATATAAATGTACAGAATTTGAATCTGATATTAGCAGTGATACTGTATGGTCACAACACAGTGTGTATCAGGTATTACGGATGGCCTGCTCTGCCATGCATTATGAATTATGTATGCCTGGTTTTGATTGTTCTATATTTGAAGCTTAAATCCAAATAAATTGTTCATATGGATATGGCTGGGTTCCTTTTTGAGTGATACAGTGTGGAGCCAAAGACTTTCACATATTGACAAGATTATATTCAACGTCCAACTTCAAACCTAGGGCAAAAGAAAATCAGGAAAAATGAAAATCAAATACTGTTGAAAAAAACAGCTTTCTGGTAAAAAAGAACATACCTCAAAATTGTTCTATGGCCCATGAAAAAAGATAGGCAAGCAATTTGGACTTTGATAACACTATGTAGACTTTGACAACCCCAAAAAAAAAAAAAAAAAAAAACAAACAAACAAACAAAACAAAACAAAACAAAACCTCCTCAAAATTGTTCTATAGCCCATGAAAAAAGATAGGCAAGCAATTTGGACTTTGATAACACTATGTAGACTTTGACAACCCCATAAATTTAGAAAAAAAAAACAAAACAAAACAAAACAAAACAGGTAGGCTCTGTTAGACTCTTTGGATGGTTTTTATTAGGCATTTTTTGTTGTCAAAATTGTGCAGATCTTCTAAAGAATTGCTAGACTCACCAGTTAAGAGGGTGAAATTTCAAGAAATACCTGGAATTTGAGAATATCAATACTGTAGGCAGATAGGAATTAATCCCTTCTCTAATGAAAAAGACTTTCATGGGGATAAGAACAGTGGTTTGGCGCTCTTAAAACTGGTTGTCGATGATGGTAAACCCTTTCCCTTTGATTCGCCAACATCTGCAAAAATAAATGACCAGCAGAAAAAAGAAAAATGGCCTTTAATCTACCGGAATGGGTAATTTTATGTATTGTATATACTTATGAATCTTTTTCAATATGTATAACCTGTGAAGCTTTGAAAAATTCAAATACCAGTAACTAGGTAGCAACTCCTTAATACATTGAATTTTAGGTTACAAAGCAAGATATTGGAAGTTATGATTCACGAAACAATCTTCTTACCTCAAATTATGCTTTTTAGACCTCAGACAGCCATGGAACTCATTGATACTGTTTCTATTATGCTTATTATACATTGCTGCGTGAACTTGTGTTTTTTTAAAGTTTGAACATATTTTTGTATGCCTACTGTGATATGACAATTTGTATGGTGCCATTGTTTGCTAACCTGAATGCATATTCATATGGCAGCTATGTATGAATGTTGGAAGGCAGTTGTTTGGCCTTATAACAGGTTTCTGTTTTTCCCTATGATAATCCTCAAGGATTTTGCCTCTTATTAGCTTTCTACCTGTAGTTTTTTTACAATTGGGCATAAGAGTGGTGATACCTGTGCATTTCTACTCCTCGATCTATGTGATGGTGCTTTTTACTAATTTAACAGCCTTTCTGCCTTGGTGTAATTTATTCTATGCCATTTTGGACTTATTAAAATAGTATATTATAGTCTCTCATTTCAGATGTTTTGAATGTTTGGATTAACTCAAACAATGTATTTTGAGGACTTATGCAAGCTTGTCAATAGATAAAACTTCTTTGTTCTCAATCACACTTGATCCTTTATTGGTTACGTGGTTGGAATTCAACCAATAGGAAATATAAATACAAGTTATTACAAATATTGAGCAAGGGTAAGAAATTTCATGTTCTTTCAAGAAGCTTTTGTGCCATCAATGAGGCTGATTAACAATCCCAGTAAACAACCACATTCCATCTCTATTTGAAAATCAGTTACATTACTATGGTGATTAATATTTTCATTAAGGTTGCAATAATATTGTCCTCCAAATTTTCATCCTCATGTTTTTAGTTCACTGGCATGAGAAAAATATTAGGATAGCTTTCTTGATGAGGATTTTTGTGCTTGACTTTTCTTTCTTGCTTCCATTTGCTTGTGTGAAGTTGGCCCTTTCTCCCTAGTCGCTGCACTTGCATCATGTCAACTCGGTCTTCCACATCCGTGCTGTTGTGTGCCAGGTTGGCCCTTGTACTCCTAGGATTTGTGTATTTGCCCTTTTGCTTCCATTTCCTTACTCTTCCATTAGGTCAGCCTTGTCCCTTTCCAT
Organism: Pinus tabuliformis; assembly: GCA_031772625.1. Classification (NCBI taxonomy): domain Eukaryota; kingdom Viridiplantae; phylum Streptophyta; class Pinopsida; order Pinales; family Pinaceae; genus Pinus; species Pinus tabuliformis. The sequence goes on from CM062807.1 coordinate 676,431,137, forward strand.
GTTCGCCTTGTGCTGCCTCATGTTGGCAATGGCTTGCATCCATGCGCCTGTTGGCCCCGCTTCATGTCTCTGCTCCCTTTGACCTTGTCTTGCTTCAAGTAGGCTTGAGCACTTGCTTGACCCCCTATATTTGTGCAACCTGTGAAGTCCTAGTAATAGAATGCATATCACTTGAAAGTGTAGACCTAGTGACGGTCAGATTATGTGAAGGTGTTTACCTGATGGAGGAGTGCGAATCACTCAAATATGTAGACCTATTGGCAAATTGTAGACCTCAGGATTAGAGAATTTTCTAGACAGGTTGACTACGCTGATAGAATTAGAGATTAAGACTCCAGGAACTTGAGAAACTTGAAACCCCCTATAGTCCTAAAACCATGGCTTCGATACTTAATTCCCTGAGATGGTCTGCTCTTTTTTTTCCAAGGAAAACCTTGCAGGAAAACCCAAGGCATGCTGTATCACATCTGTGGATGGCATCCCCGTTAAACCCATTTGCGTAGACTAGTGCTTGTAAGCCACAAAGATTCTAACTGGGCACATGCTGGTACAAATCTAGCCTAATGTCCAGTGACATTGTTGAAAATGTTTAAATCAAAGTTATGAGGTTGGTAATTGATGAAGTAAGAAAAACAAAAAATGGGCAAGAAGTTTCAAAATAAGTGGGTGAAAGAATTTAAAGGTAGAAGTCGAAAACCAGACCCTAAAACAAATCAAACAATAAAAAATTACTCAAAATAACTGGGGATAAAGATAAAAAAGAAACGAAGCTGAGCCCAGGATTTGAAGACAAAGAAGTAAAGAATGCTTCAGAAGTCCCAAGATATATCAAAGTGATAATAACTGATCCGAAAGAGGCAGAAATAGAGATTAAAGAGCAGGTCAAAGCCTTCAAGACATGAGCAGAAATGGTGGGTAGTTAGGTAGTAATTGGGGCAGATAAATCATGATGACTAGAAAATTCGAAACATATTTTACAGGAAGAGTAAGAATGAAAATCGGTGGAAGTAACATAAACAACATTTGTAAAACAAACTCCTTGACGGGGTTTCTCAAAAATGAAATGGGCTGGTCAGGCAAGGTCTAAACAGCTAAAAGAGAGAAAAATGGCATAGCAAGTGAGACTATGAATGGCTGTTGAAATGACCCCTGCACATGGTCAAGATAAGGCCCAAAATAATATGAAGCAGAGGACAATTAAGAAGCTCAAAGGGGTTTATAGACAAACCTGTACAAGAATATTTACCTAACAACTGTAGGAAAACCGACTCTGGTCACAGTTGGAAGCCCTCTCCATTTGGACTGGCAGTATTCCAGTGTGAGGGGTGTGTCCCTAGTGGATGTATGCTGCCACCTATTATCAAATCTGCACATATTCTAAGATGATTAGCACACAAAACACTCATTCTCAGACTGTTCATAAACAATCAAGAAAGTGGCTTGAGTTCAAATAATAGTTTTCAATTGGTTGGAATCAAATACCGAAGATATGTATAGCAATGAAAAAAAATGGATGAAAGAATGTTGATTTAAGGGAAAGTTATTGAAAGTAAATACACAAGAAACCACCTTATGCTATAGTAACAATTAAGCCAACACAACAAATGGACTCAGAGAGCTAGAAAGGTCTCTTGTTGCCCAAGAGATTGTCTGCACCATAGGCACATATGGAGTGATAGGTAACAGCCTGCCATTGATTTCCTTACCTGCGGTAGAGTTAGTGGTCAAAGTCTTGTGGATGAAAGAATGAGGAGAATTCTGCTGCTACAATACTGTCTAGAGATCAAAATTGTCCAATGCAGGTCGCTAAAGATCAGAATGATGGTTGGATGAGGAAAAAAACAAAAATCGGCAAAGCTGACAATGGACTGCATGGCTGCCAGTCCAGTTAAGTTGCTGGTTTGATAGAGTTTCAGCTGGCACAAAAGCTGTCACTTATCTGAGGGGAGTTCCTCCGGTAGTCATCATATAATGGGATACAGAGATACCAACAAAACTATGATCTAAAGGTTGAATTGCTGCTTTGTTTTCCACCTGTAATGCTGGTAGGGACCATCAAATTCATTCATGCAATTACTATTCCTTTGCACCGCTGCTGTTTTTATCTTAATTGGCCTGTTCTTTCCCCACAGTTTCAATTTGGCTTGTAGAGTTTTGGTGTTTGGAATGGTTTTGCAAAGAGTCTCACCTGTATTTGTTGTTTGCTTTAAACAGATTCACAACTAGTCAAAATATAAATTTCATTTAGCTGCTGTTTGGTTGATTTTTTTGGTTCAGAAAAATGCCTGGAATACCTTAGTCCAGTGGTGACCTTGATTATCTTAATTATGCAAAAGGGTTTGTCTAAACATGCAACGATTTCCCCTGATGTTGATTTTTCCATTAGAATCGAGTGATTTTTTTTCAAAAATTTTGAAATTGAAAATTATTTTTTTAATTGTGAAAATGGATTCAGTAGGAAGATCTTATCAGTCAAAGATTCATTTAGTAAAGATGGAATCTATCTCCAAGTCGAAGAAGGCAGGGGGCTGGGGTCTTATTCATATGAGGACATTTGGGAAAGCCCTCCTTTGCAAATCTCTTCATAGAGGTATCTATGGCGAGGGTCCGTGGAGCAGAGTCATCAACAGAAAATATTTAAAAGGAAGAAGCATGGAGTTCTGGTACAGAGGGAAATCTTTGGGCATTAAAAGAGGGTCTGCTATCTGGTTAAGCTTCAGGAAAATACAGCCTTTCTTCATGGAAAATTTACGTTGGAGGATTTTCTCGAGCTCAAGCATCCTCATTGGTTTTGATTCAATAGTAAATGGTTTGGGTTCCTCTTTCCCTCCTAGATTGATTTCCTTTTTCCACTCAAAGGGTATATTTACGTGGGATAAGTTGATTAAATCTTGGTCATACACATCTCCTGTTTGGAAGGATGGGGAGGACTTATTTTTGCCTCTCTCCATGCGCCCCCTTTGGATGTCAGTTGTTCAGAGCCTTATCGGCGTGGGAATTCATCGTTCAGGCACAAGGGATGTTCTGTCATGGGCTCTTCCGAGATCTTCTCAGCCTCTTCGTGTAAAGGATTTATATGCTGCAATGTCATCAGGCCTATCGTCTAACTCTGATCTGATCTTTCCTCCTAGTCTATGGAAGGTGGCATGCCCACTCAAAATGATCTTATTCTTGTGGCTGGTCTTTTCGAACAGGAACCTTACATGGGAGGTCCTTCAAAAGAAAGGATGGCAGGGTCCGGGAAGATGCACCATGTGTCAGAATGCGACCGAGTCAAATGTTCATATGTTCTTCCAATGTGCTTCATCTCTTCATATCTGGTATGAACTGTCATTGTCTTTTGGTTTTCCTTACTGGGTCTTCTCTTCTGTACAGGATGGGTTCAAATGGTGGAGCGAGCAGAGTTCATCTTGGCGAACCTTGTTTGTCCTTGTCTGCTGGTTCTTATGGAAATGGAGGAATGCTCACATTTTTCAAGATTCAAGGGTGCCTCTGGACTCTATTCTGTTTCACATATCGGCAAATCACGACCTTATTGGCTGATTTCGGTCCTTGTTCGCTCAATATGAGTCTCCTAGTCTGCTTTGTTTTTGTTTTTTGTGGGAGTCAAAATCTTTGAAATCATCTCAGTGTATCTAGGAATATGTGTTTGAATTGAAAATGAAAAATCTGTAAGTAATTGGACTGACAGGAAAATACTTTCTTTGGTATCTGGTAATCAGTTGCTTGGACACACTTGAAACTTAACAGTATCAGGAATCTGCTGGCTTCTTTTTATGTATTCAGATTATTATATTTTCTTAATATAATCTATGATGGTTTTTCTCTCTGACAAAAAAAAAACAAAACAAATTTTGGTAATATAATTTTAGTAGTATGTAAAATTTTGAAATTTAAAATCTTACTTGCGGAAAAAAAAAATTGAAATTTAAAATCTGTAACTTGTATTTCCAGAAAATTTCACCAAATTTAAAAAAAAAATCATTCTTTTCGGGGTAAAATCATCATCGGTTTAGACTACGGTAGGGTGAACCTTCTGTAGCTGCTATCTTAAAGAAGAACTCTGCAGTTTCTGTGCTTTTTAGCGATTAACAGGCGCCCACACTCCATGTATTATAACAGCAATACAGGCCTAACAGCTGGACTTTCCTGGCAATCTGTAACCGTTCTTTCTAAATACACGTGATATTTCAAATAAATGGCTGCCAGAAATGAAGATTGCTGGGAATTTTCTCTTGAAGCCAAAAACTCCTTAAAATACCTCATGCAGGTTGTAAGTCCACTCAGGCTTTCGTAAAATCAACCCCAAGTGTGAACAGCTAGTGAGTTATAGTTTCCAAATTGATTATGTCACCCAGGGGAAATCAAGTTAGTATCCACCTTTTGACATAAACAGTAGTTTGGTAACTTGCCCATTTTCCCTTTAGTTTTTTTGAAAACAGGTTGTGCTCCAAAATTAATATTCTTCTGGTGGCCGCTGGTGTTTAACAATAAAAATCTGTCCTGGGAAAATTAAAAAAAAAAAAAAAAAAATCTCGTGGCTGTGGCTAAAAGGATGTGGCACGGCCGAGCAGATGCCTTATGTGCGAATCAAAAGAGGAAACAAATTTTCACATGTTCTTCCATTGCAAATCTATACAGCAAATTTGGCATGAATTGGCAATTTTATATGGCCTCCCCCTGATCACTCATGCTTCTACACACGCAGCTTTTGAATGGTGGAGTGGACAGCGAGATTCATGGCGCTCCTTCATTATTATCGTCCTATGGTGTGCATGGAGGTGGAGAAACAGAATTATCTTCAAAGATGTAAAAGAGCCTCTCAATGATATTTTACAATGCATCATTTCCATCTATGACTCATTTCCGATAAAGCATCCCAAATTGAAAGCAATTAACAGAAATGGACAAGAAGTATCACAAGCCAGATCCCCAAAGGCTTTTTTTGATGGCGCTGCTCAGCGAAACTCATGTGGCTGCGGGGTTCTCATTATAATGGACGAGAATCTTCATTACAATCTTTCTTGGAATGCAGGAAAGGGCACCAACAGCTTCGCTGAGGCAAAGGCCCTTGCTGGGCTTCTTGCCTTTTGTATTTATTTTGATATTCAAGCCATTTTTATTTTTGGGGACTCCAAAATCATGGTCGATCATGTCAATGGAGAAAACCATATCAAAAGCCCACACCTTTCTGCATGGATGGACAGGATCATGTTCTTTTGGAGCCTTATGCAAGAATGCACCATCCAGCACATCTACAGAGCACAGAACCAGCTTGCAGACAACCTGTCAAAGGACGGTCTTCACCTTGATCCAGGCATCTGGTCTTGAAGGTAAAGTCTGGAGGGGAATCCTTTTCCATCCTGGACTTCTCTCTCCCAGGTTTTTGATCTCCAGGTCTGGTTTTTCATTCTTCTTGTTTTTCCAAGCTTTCGTATGGCATATATATGTTTTTTACCAATCTTTGTTCTTTCTCCACAGTTTTTGTTTGAATCGTCTAATACTTCATGTATCTGCTTATGTAATTTTCTGCATCATTCTTCGAGGAATCTCATCCTCGAGTTTTTAGCTCCCATGTCCTTAGACCATCCAGCTTCTACAGCTTGATATGTACTATCTGATCTGTTATATAGTCTCAATATAATACAATTCTGCTTTTTCTTTCTGAAAAACAATAGTTTGGTAATTCGGCATGGGTTTCCAAATACGACTCTGGCTGGATATTAGTAAAATAAGTCAGATAAAGTAGTACAGGCAATTGCTTGTAGGAGAAGACGGGGTTATATAATGCATGCTTTAAAGATTGACAAAAGTAGCATGAAGATTCTAGACTTAGAGTCGAAAAGAGTGACTTTTTTTAATTTTCTTTTCGCCTGGATATTTTTGGTTCTTTGTGTTTTTTTATATATGGAGTTTTGGCTCTTGTTTAATTTTTAGTATATTTGATTCGTTAATGGATATATTCTTGGTATTATAGTGATAGAAATAGATATGTTCTTGGTGTTATAGTAGTAAATATTAGATTTGATCTTAAACCTCAGCCATATTAGTCTGGTTCACTATAATTAAACTAAAAAAATCAGGAAAGCTCCTCAAATATGATTAACCAAACACTTTAGATTTTGACTGACAAAAATAAGAAGGCAAATTGATGTTATAAAAAGTAAAACTAGTAAAAATGAAACTTAAATATACAATTTCGAATTAGGATTTTTTAAGCAATTTTAGTGTTTAAACATGAAATTTTATAACCTCATGCAAGTGGATACCTTAGTTTTTGAAAGCAATTTTAGTGTTTAGGCATGAAATTTTATAACATCATGCAAGCAGACACCTCTCAAAAAAATTGCCATGTGTCCGACCGTGAGTAAAACACAACCTGCATGATATTGTTCTTAACCTCACTTATTCAACGACCCAAACCTTGGACCTCCCCACCACAAAATGCTCAAAAACCATGATATCTATGATCTAAAGTATCTACCATACATAAAAATTGTTAGTTATAGACCTGCCCAAAAAAGTAATGTCTTCAAAAACGCAAAAACCAAGAAGCGAGAAAGACCCATCCTAGAAAGATGGTCTATCTTTTGTAAAATAAAAAGTGTCTTGATATTCTTGCATGTAGTTAATTGTAGTCTCATTGGACGTGTTTTTACAAGGATCAAGAATATATAATTATTTTTGGCATGTAGGCCAAGAGGAAAAAAGCAAACTGTAAAATATAGTAGTGTTTTGGAATTTGATGAAACCAAATTTGGAAGGAGCTTTAATCAATGTCAATGTTTAGATGTGTCTTACTTTCACACAAAGTGATGAAATCATTAGCTCTTAATCCTCAAGTTACACAAGTACCATGTTAGCAAAAAAGAATGAAGTAGTGGAAGAAGTCCACGAAGCAAGGAAGAAGGGTAAGTAGGTTGGTCTCTCCTGTGATTTCGAATGGTAAGGCCAAGGTGGAGGAGTTAGTAACTTCAAATAGGAGATAAAGTGGTGTGCCCCTTGTGACCCAAGATAGGCTAAAAATAATGGTACATATTTGTGGGGGATATCCATGGAAGAGGGTCATTGGTTTAGGGTTAATAGTGGCAAGGCAATATATAATCGTTCTAAATTTTTAAGTGAAGCACACAACCACCGAAGTCACGTGGTCGGGCTTAATGTTGAATGTCAAATAATAGTTTAGTTATTAAATATTGTTTCTATAGGTGCCAATGGAGACCAACTCAAGAACATGTGGGTAAAATGGTCACCATGGTCTTTGCCTGTGAGTGAATAAAGTTGCTATGACCCATGTATGTCACTCGCTATGAGAGGGATACGTCAATGACCATATGATTGAGGAAGCAAAGAATTAGAGAACATGTTGTCAAGAATTGTAGTAGCTAACCTGCATATACACTTGATTTTCATGTCAAGCGAGATTGTAGGTGATATCAATTGAGGAAGGAAGATCCACAGATAATCTTCCTTCCTCGATTAATGACTCCAACTAAAGAAATTTGAGTATTGTAGGTGATGTAAAGTTATTTTCCTTGACAACCACACTCTACAGTTTAGTGTTGTAGAATATGGTCGAATTTCATAGCCCAACTTGAATGAATTGGACTTTTTGGTTGATGTTTGTCGAAAATTTGTCAACCCTATGACTTAGACGAGCATTATAAAAGTAAAATCCAAGATATATAAGGGTACATATATGGTTAGTATGGAGTCAAGTATTGAAAAATCACAAAGGACGTTAAGGAGTGACTTGCCTCCCCAGTGAGAGATTCATGGTAGCGTTGCCCAATCTTGAAAAAAACGGACATGCAGAACCAAAATAAACATCTAGATTTTAAACGGATTTAACAAGAAAGATGACCTAATTAATGACCAACCATATTATTATATGCTAATGACATAATAGACCTTAAATACAAAGGAGGCATATTGCTAATTAGAGGCCTTAATGGGAGGGGGTGTAACCCACAAATGGTAAGTGGCATAGAAAATAAACACTTGATTTAGTCAAGTTAAAGATGAAACACATGGAAAATAAATTTGACAGATGGAGACAGAATTTATTTTATTTAATTAAATTATTTATTTATTTATTTGATGATGTGCATGTTGATTTTTTGTAGGTCTTTTATATGATAATTACTTGTAATGATATTCACTTTAGATTCTTTCATATTCACATTAATCATTAAGCAATTACACAGAAGATCGTCAACAATAGCCATTAGGATCATAAAGAGACTATAGAAATTGCAAGAAATTTGTTACTGCTAATGAAATCGAACTGAAATCAAGAGACACAAATTTCTTCTACTATTCCGTGGAGAGGAAAACACACGATAGAAACACATGCAATAACATGAAACCATACCAAACACAAGGAATACAATGATTTTACAGGGGAGGCCGATTGGGAAAAACCCCTCCTTTGTTTGTATTATATCATATGAGAAAAAATTGATCAATTACAATGACTGCAATGAAGCACACCCTACACTGCAATTCTGATCTCCTCCTCATGAGACTGCTCTCCAAAAAACTTGGCCAAATATTGGCCTCTTGCTCCTCTTATTTCCTTGTGGAATTCCTAAGGAAACTGACTCCTAAAGAATAAGAGAAGTCGTTATTTTCTTGCGCAATTCCCAAGAGAAGAGTCTCACCTACTGCGTACAAACTATATACACTCTCTAGTATACAATAATAAATACATTAATGCTTTTTTCCTCCACTCCACTAGGAAATTCGAATTTCATGCATGACTGGGACTATTTTTAGTAAATTGATGAGTTAACTGAGAGATGAATGAGTTAACAATTGTTATAACTACTCAACTAAACTCCAACTGACTCCACTAAAGACTAGAGCTCAGTAAACTGAGTTTAACTAACAATAACTCCACTAGATTGCTAAATTTTAGCAATCAACCCATGCACAACCCTACTTCTAGCCTATAACTCAAATTTATTGATTTAACTATGAGAGAAAGCCATGTCACTCTAGCTAACTGTAATCAAAGTCATCTTGTTGACGTGGAAAATCAAATTTCTCCCTTTAACTAAGGCATAAGTCAAATGAAGCCTTTCCTTGCTATAATTCTAACACTCCCTCTTAGCAAGAAAAGAGTTATGCACAAACCCAATCCTACTCCTGTAGGAATGTACTGTAATATATCTCCCTCTCATTGTTGTTGTTTCTACTGCAACAACTGCAACTGAAAAGCATCCAAAATATTGAATCAACTGTGTCTCTGAGTTGTAACTATCTCATGATTCTCTTACTGCTACTAGCCTATAACTATCGCCCAAGATCTGACTGCATTAACTAACATTGATCCTTCTGCTACTGAATATTGTGGGCCCCTGTAGCAAGGGTAATGATCCATGAGAAGAGTATACTACAATTGTTGTTGCTCTCCTATGGATCCTGCCCAAATCTTTGCAACTCTGGGACTAAGGCTCTACATCGCCCCACCTCACTCCTAAGGTTTCGCTGCATGCATGGAGAAATCTTCCTCTAGCTTGTAGATATTTTTAACTCGAACACCGATTTGTTTTACTTGTCCAATAGAAACATGCTTCAAATAAGCTTTCCCTTTGCTGAAGAACACATCATATCCATAGTCTTCAAGTATAGCTATTGAAACTATATTCTTCTTCAGACCAGGCACATACATTACATCCTTTCGGTGAAGATGGGAGCTTGAATCCCTCTTAAAGGTGATAGTACCAATCCCTTTGCTACTATACCTTCCATCATCTCCAAGCTCTACGTGTAATTGTAAGTCCTTCTCCTCTAAGATGTTGAAGAACTCCTTACTTCCTATCATATGATATAAGCCAGCAGAATCTAGGTACCATTCACTCCCTCTTAATGTGATTGTCATGCAAGCAATGAGGGTGAAATCCAACTCGAATCATGATGCAAGAGCATCTCCTCCTGCTGCTGCTACAGGATTTCTACTGGATTTCCTATGTGGACAATTGGTTACATAATGTCCATACTCATGGCAGTGAAAGCACTTAATTTTACTGAGGTTTTTCTTCTTGACATGGTTATGGATGGATTCTACCTCACCTTGGGCCTTCATGCCTTTGGCCTTCTTTCCTTTGCCAACTAGAGTATAGTCTTCTTCCTTATCTATAATTGATGTGCCACCATCTCTAGTGTTTCTTTTGATCTCCTTCTACACCAAATCAAACCAAAGTCTCTCCCAATCAGGTAGATTGTCTCTTCCATTAATTGAATCCTTATAGTTGTGTCAGGATTTCAAAAGGCCAAGGAGTGTTAAACTCACAAGTTCATATGATAGAACATTTTCTCCTACTCCACCAAGTTCATCCTGAACCTTGTTGAAATTTCTAAGTTTGACATGTTAGAAATCCCTACTGCATTATCTGGTTTATTTCTCGTACTTGTTTATTCCATTAGCAAGTTATTTATAAATATAAATGTTGAAATAAACAAAAAAAACAGCCTTAACTCATATATAGATTAGCAACTGAAATAACTGAGACAAACACATAAGGGACATTGTTATTTTTGGACAATCATCCTCGTAAAAAACTGATGCAGGAAAACTGGTGCAGCAAATATGAGGATTTTATTATTAAGCAGCTTTTGAGTACAACTAGGGTGCCAAAAATGGCTCACCCAACAGTAAGTGTTGCACGACAGTAATACCTCTTCTTGGAGACAGATATTTAGCCTCTGAGCTCTAGTCTGCCCCACGAAAATCCTTCCAGTGCTTCCTCTTGGCCCTGCATCAGCCCTGCTAGCTTCAACTCAGCTCCTGAAGCCCCTGCATCAGCCTCTTGGCTCTCTGTGTCAGCTCTCTGGACCTCTGCGTCACTCAAGCAGGCCCCTCAGCCTCTGCGCAGTGCCTAGCTACCTTTGCATAGCTCTTGCTACCTCTATGTAGCTCTAGATGCCTCTGTGTCAGCCTCTTCGGTCACTGCACTGACCCTTTGGCATTATCCCTACCTCTCTGCTATGTACTCACTGCCTGCATCAAACCACTAGCTCAAATTTTCTCAGCAAGCCCCACTCCAAAAAATCGCACTGACTGATCAATCTTGGTGTATCTCCAACTGACCCTCAAGCCTCCTCTTATACTTTTCCTGTTGAGTCTTCAATGGCTGAGATTAAGTCCCTAATCAATGGCTAAGATTAGATTTCACTTGATCTATGTCATTTAGAACATTCTCACTCAATTTTATATTAATACCCATTAATATTTTATTTTTCCTAGGTTTGGACTTAGGAACCCCATTAAAAATATTAATTATTTAATATCTCTCCAACCAGGTGGAATTTCCCCAACCATTTCTAGGTATTGGAGATCTTATGTGCCTTGGCCTCCCCACCAATTTTCATGGCTAGATCATATCCAATGCTACCACAAATCAACACTCCCTCTTAGTGAGGAATGTGCTCTAGTAATGCACCACCACTGAAACGTCACATTGATCCTTCCACACCAGTACCTCTGCTAATGCTTGGCTTGATACCTCACACCATATTCATTGTTGCTTCCTATAATACTTCCCATGACACTGCCACTGCCACTGCTAACTGTTGCACTGCAACTCAGTTACCAAGAAGTACTACCCAAATACTAACATCTCGGTCAGTATGGAAACCTCATGAAATTGAAGTTTCCTATGTTGTTATCCTATGCTCCCTCTGCTTCCACTGCGTTGCTGCATACACCTCTATGCCTCTCGCACTGCTGCAACCTCCACTATGTTGCCTCATATTTCTGCACCCAAGCACTACCTTGCTGCTCCAATACACTTTTGTTCCACCCGACCTCTTTCATCCTGCCACTGTCGCTAAGGGCTCCCTTAGTCAGATACAATCCAAGAGTTTGTGCACCTCAAGGATCCTGCCCCTCATATGTAGTCCTCCTGACTACAACTCGATGTCTCCCCACATCTTCTCTAGAGGTGCATGAGCATTCATGGCACAGTGGTCGTCAGTCTCGACCTCTTTCTCCACCTTTGCTAGATTTGCCTTAGAGTTGGAAGCCTCTCCCTTATTTTTCTTCCTAGGACATTGGGATGCATAATGTCCTCTATCCCCACAATGGAAGCACTTCGCCTTGGAGATATCCTTCTTCTTCCTCTTCCCCTGTTGTCCCAGCAAAACTTGGATCCGGATTTCTTTGGCACAAGAAACCTTCTAAGGAACAAGCTCCTCTAGACTCCTTCTGATTCCTTATTTCCTTCATGGAAATCCTCTGGCCAAATGTCAAACCGCTCCTCTCCAATCCTCCTTACAACTACAGCTCGGATCTGGATTTAGCTAGAAATCCATCAAGGTAGCGACTCCCTCTACCTTGGTTCCATCTCCTTAGGTATTGTTCTATTCTGACAGAACCAGCACCCCACCAGCTTCTCAATCACAATCTGGCTACAGCTCCCCAAGCCCCGACAACTGAAGAAAATGAGCCTTTCAGGCTCTACACAATCCCGGCAATGGCAGAATCTGCTCCTCCTTGCCACAATGTCGATCCTTCCTGGTTGAGAAAGATGATTGGGCACTGCGTAGGTTTGATCTACCCCTCTCTGCCTCTGCGCTGGCCCTCCTCCTGACTCGAAATGATGATGCGGCCCTCTAAGTCACTTCTCTACTGCTTTTGCTCTGGAAAAGCATTGTCTCTTGGGACAGCTGCTACTGCTACAAATTCTCCAGATTACTGTTGGTGCCTTCAGCTTTCCTATGATCGGCAATGCTTTGATACCATGTTGAAATTTCTAAGTCTGACACGTTAGAAATCCCTACTGCATTATCTGGTTTCTTTCTCCTACTTCTTTATTCCATTAACAAGTTATTTGTAAATATAAATACTGAAATAAACACAAATGCAACCTTAACTCATATACAAATAAGCAACTGAAATAACTAAGACAAACACATAAGGGACACTTTTATTTTAGGACAATCATCCCCGAAAAAACCCAATGCGAGAAAAATGGTGTAGAAGATATGAGGGTTTTATTATTAAGCATCTTCTGAGTACAACTAGGGTGCCAGAAATGGCTCACCCAACAGAGATTGTTGCACGGCAGTAATACCTCTTCTCAGAGACAAATATTCAGCCTCTCAGCTCTATTCTGCCCCACAAAAATCCTTTCGACGCTTCCTCTTGGCCCTGCGTCAGCCTTACTAGCTTCAGCTCAACTCCTAAATCCTCTAGGTCAGCCTCCTAGCTCTCTGCGTCAGCTCTCTGGCCCTCTGCATCACTCATGTAAGCCCCTTAGCCTCTACATAGTCCCCGACTACCTCTACATAGCTCTTGCTGCCTCTATGTAGCTCTAGATGCCTTTGCATCAGCCTCTTTGGTTACTGCACTGATCCTATGGAATTATCCCTGCCTCTCTGCTATGTACTCACTGCCCCTTGTTGAAACAAACCACTAGCTTGAATTTTCTCAGCAAGCCCTACTCTAGAAAATCGAACCAACTGATCAATCTTGGTGTATCTCCAACTGACCCTCAAGCCTCCTCTTATATTTTTCATGTTGAGTCCTCAACAGCCGAGATTAAGTCCCTAAGAAACGACTAATATTAGATTTGGCTTGATCCATGTCATTTAGAACATTCTTACCTAGTGTTATATTAATACCCATTAATATGTTAATTTTCCTAAGTTTAGACTTAGGAACCCCATTACAAATATTAATTATTTTACTATCTCTCCAACCGGGTGGAATTCCCCAAACCATTTCTGGGTCTTGGAGATCCTATGTTCCTTAGCCTCCCCACCAATTTTCATGGCTAGAGCACATCCGATGCTACCACAAATCAACAAACTTGAGTGAATATGGATAGGTACTAATGAATGGTTTCATTTTTCTGCATTTGAATGCTCTTGATTTTATCTCTCAATGCCAATTTCTTGGCATCACTACTGTTGTACAATAGATCTGTGAGAGTTTTCCACATTGCAAAAGGAGTTTCCTTTCCATGCAAGTTCGAAACTACATGTTCTTTGACACCCTCCAAAATAATCCTTCTAGCTCTTTCAGTGTCTTTCTTCCACTGAGCAAGTGCTTGTGCATCTGATGTTGTTGGTTTTGGAATATCAGTTTGTGTATATTCCCATACTCCATTGTCATCCAGGATAACTTCCATCTTGTCTTTCCAAGCACAAAAATTTGAGGTGCCCTCCAATGCATACTCAATCCTCAATCCATTAAAAGACATTTTTCCTGCACTAAAGAGAATCTGCACCAAAAACTCTGCAAATAGAAATTTCTGTAAGAGAATATATGGAACAAGGTTTCTATGTAGTCTTCCTGACTTTAATACCCTGTAGAAATTGCAAGAAATTTGTTACTACTAATGAAATCAAACTGAAATTAAGTAACACAAATTTCTTCTACTATTCTGCGAAAAGGAAAATACATGCTAGAAACACATGCAACCATCAAAACACAAGGAAACAATGATTTGATAGGGGAACCCAACTGGGAAGAACCCCTCCTTTGTTTGTATTATATCATATGAAAAAAAATTGATCAATTACAATGATTGCTTCATATATGAAGCGCACCTTGCACTGTAATTCTAATATCCTCCTCTTGAGACTAATCTACAAAAGACTCAGCCAGATCTTGGCCTCCTGTTCCTATTTCCTTGCACAATTCTTGAGGAAATTGGCTCCTAAAGAATAGTAGAAACCCCTATTTTCTTGTGCAATTCCCAAGAGAAGAGTCTCACCTACTGCATACAAACAATATACACTCTCTAGTATACAATAATAAATACATTGATCCCTTCTTCCTCCACTCAACTAGGCAATTTGAATTCCATGCATGAATGGTATTATTTTTAGTAAATTGATAAGTTAACTGAGAGATCAGTGAGTTAAAAACATTATGACTACTCAATTCAACTCCTAACGACTCCACTAAAGACTAGAGCTCAGTTAACTGAGTTTAACTAACAATAACTCCACTTGATTGCTAAATTTTAATAATCATCCCATGCACAACTCTAGTTCTAGACTATAAATTAAATTCACTGATTTAACTAGGAGACAAAGCCATGTCACTCCAGCTAATTGCAATCCAAGTCATCTTGTTGATGTGGAACATTTAATTTCTCCATTTGACTAAGGCACAAGTCAAATGAAGCCTTTTCTTATAACAATTCTAACAGAGACAACCAAAATTAAGAACACAAGCATTTACCATGGGAAAACCCACATGGGGGGGAATCCAACAACCTTTTCCTTAGAGAAACTCTTCAGTTCAACAAAAGACACACATAAATCATCTAGTCAACCATAAAGTCAAACTGACCAACAAGGTAGACTTGGTCAAACCTATCCCAACTGGCTCCTAGTCAAGTCATAATTCTTCCCACTATAATCGGTTTGACTAGGTTTGTTAGGGTCGAATTTTGACCTGCTTCTGCGTCTAATATGTTGAAAAATTCAACAAGAAAGTCTCAATTTGATTTTTACTTAGTCATATTGAGAAAATTTGAATTTCCACATCAACAAACAAATTGGATGCAATTAACTGAGGTGATGATCCAAACTTATGCAAGAACACAACATAATACAAATATAAACACAAAAACAGAGATGCGGCAGAAATAAAACTTCATTTCATTAATATTAAAGAACTGAAATATGCTTGCATACAGAATGGAAATAAACTAGCTTATCTATAAGAAGAGATGTGGCGGCTACATGCCTCTGAACTTTGTTACAATGAAGCTTAAATGCCTATTTATTATTGAGAAATAATGGAAAGCCATAAACATCCAAAAACCTAACCCTAGGAGATGAAGCGCCAAATTATGGGCCCTGTTGGGGTAAATTGGTACCTCAATTTCCCGGGGTTGTAACTTTGGCATACGATCTTTGTTTGATGCACACAATATGTCTATAGAAATATCTATCTAAGGACTATAAATTTTTACTTTAAATATAAGTCACAAACTCACATTTCGTTGTTTTCCAAAAAACACCATTTAGGGCCTCAAAACTGCTCTGAAAGTTCAAGACTCGAAAAACTACCAAAAATAGTAAATTGTGCTACAATTAAGTAAACTGAACAACTGAAAGAAACAATGGTGGGGTCTAACTGGAATAGGTGGGTGGCTACCAATTTCCACCAGGATCAGTCCTCCCCCCTTAGGAAGAAATGTTCCCCATTGCGTTGAGTGCCTCCATGAGATGGGGAAACTTCCGTTGAACTTGCTCCCTAGTGAACCATTTTCCTTTGTGCAGGACTTGGCCAGCTTTGACAACTTGATACAGTTGGATATTTTGTTGGCAAGTGTTCTTCATTTTTGTGTCCATGATCCAATTAGTTGTGGATTATTCCATGCAGTCTGGATTTAATTCATTGGGTGTGAGTTTTTATGCATTGTCTGATGTGTCCAGTAATGGCGGAAAGTATGGTCAAAGGCAGTCCACATTGAGCATTGGGTGCAGGCCAAGGAATTGGGAAATGTTGAGCTCAAAATCAATGTCTCTCATAGCCTTGCTAATGATGCAAGTCCCATATTGGAGTGGTATGAGCTTCTGATGGGATCCGGTAAGGCATTCTTTCTGCAAATGCAACCAAACTTTGTCACCCACCTTAAACTTGTGTGGCACCCAATGTTGATCATGTTGTTACTTGTACTTTCCATTTGACTTCTCCAAGATGTCATGAACCTGTTGGCGGATGTGTTGGATTCATTCAATAAATATAATTTCTATATCAGCGTCAGACAGTACATGTGTGGATTTTGTTTGTGTAGTCGCACGAGGCATGGCAACAGCAATTAGACATAATGGTTGAAATCCTAGACCCACATGAAAGGGACTACGAGCAGTTGTGCTATGGAGAGCTTTGTTATAAAAAATTTGCACATAGGGAAGGCTCTTATCTTAGGTTCGTGGATGCTTGGAGTTGTACATGTAGAGTATGTGCATTATCGTCTTGTTGACGACCTTTGTTTGGTCATCAGTATGGGGATGGAATGCAGTTGACTTGGTGAGCTTGGTGTCCAATAGTGTCTAGAGGCTTGACCAGCTCAGGAACCTGATATCTTGATCTGATATAATGGTCTGTGGGATCCCAAAATGTACCGACACTCGTTCATAGAAGAGTTTGGTAGTGTCATCTACTATGATACTCTTCCTGCAGGTCATAAATATAACCATCTTAGAAAATATTTCCACGACCACAAATACACAGTCATTGACATGCTTGGTAGAATGGAGGCCAGACATATAGTCCATGGAGATGGGTTCCCAAGGCTAGATGGGAGTAGTCATAGGATTGTATAGGCCTTGCTTCTTGATGGTTGGTTTGGCGATGGCACAAGAAGTGTGGGATCTAATATATCTCCTAACATCGTGTTAGATTTTTGGCCAATAAAAGTAATTTTGTAGTACGGCCACAATTTTCTCCACACCAAAGTGTCATGCAACCCCACTATAGTGCTCCTCCCAAATCAACTTGGCACGCTCGCTTGAAGGAACAAAAGGTGACCCAAGTAGCATAATAATGCATCTTGGAGGTGGAAATCAGGAACTTTCTTTCCATTACTAGCATCTGGTATGTGTGTTGATTTTGGGTAGCATCGGATGTGCTCTAGCCATGCAATTTGGTGGAGAGGTTGGGGCACATGAGATATCCAATACCCAGAAAGGGTTTGGGTGGATTCTAAATAGATCGTGAGATATTAAAATAATTAATATTTTTAATGGAGTCCCTAAGTCTAAACTTAGGGAAAATAAAATATTAATGTGTATTAATATGAATCTGTGTTAGAATGGTCCAAAAGACATGGATCAAGCCAGATCTAATATTATTCATTGATTAGAGATTTAATCTCGGTCGTTGAGATGTCAACAGAAAAAGTATAAGACGAGGATTGAGGGGCACTTGGAGAACACACTAAGGGAGACCTGTCAGTTCAATTTCTAGAGCGGGGTTTGCTAAGAAATTGAACTAGTGGTATGGAGAGCGGTCAGGAGGTATAAAGTACGGAACAAAGAGATGGGAGATCAGTGTAGAAGAGGCAAACACAGAACCAGAGGAAGCCACGCAGAGGTAGCAGAGACTGTGTAGAGACAGAAGGGCCTGCATCATCCACGCAGAGGCTGCATGAGTGACGCAGAAGCCCAGAGAGGTTGCGCAGAGCCTCATTAGGCTGACGTAAAGGGTTTTAGGCTGTAGCAAAGGTTAGTAGGTCCTACGCTAAGTTTAGGAAAGTGTCGGAAGTTTGTCTATCTGTGGGTAAGCCAGTTTGGCACCCTGTTGTACAAGAAAATTGTTGAATAGTAAAATCCTCCCTTGTTGCACCAGTTTTCCCACATTGGGTTTTTCCAGGGACGTTAGTCCAAAATAGCTGTGTCAGTGTGTGAATATTTTTGTTTCTGTATTACAATGTGATATCTACAGCAGTATTTATTTTAATTTTTATTAAAGTAATTTCATGAATAACTTATGATGAAATAATTAGGAAAAGTAAATCAGTTGCTGCAGTGGTAGAATTTTCACATGGTATCAGAGCAAGTAATTAGAGATAGAAAAGGACAATCAGTTATGGGTCAAGACCATGATGCAGAGGCATCCACCTCAGGGGACTCACGCAGATTTTCAGAATATTGCACAAGAGAGAGAGATTTCGATTTCTTTATGTTGGCTTCCAGGTTGGAAGAAGTGGCGTGCATGACTAGTGCTGCATCATTATAAGTATGGTATATAGACAGTGGATCCTTGTGGCATACGATGGAAATCAAGGAGTGTTTCTCATAATATTGAGAAAAGAAGATGAACTTTCAAATCACCATGGGAACAAGGCAAAGTGTACTCCAGTAGGAAAGGGTACCATAGTTTTTTAGACAGAATCGGGAGAGCGGTTCCATGCCACAAATGTGTTGCATGTGCCAGGATTGGGAATGAACTTACTTTTTGTGTCACAATTACAAGGCAAGGGCTATGACGTCTACTTCATCAAGGAAAAGGTATACATCAAACACCCAAGCTGGAAAAAGAAAGTGCAGATCGAGATCAAAAGTAATCGATTGTACAGATTACAACTAGAATCTCCAATGGCACTAATAGGCAGTCATGGGGACAAATACTTGAACAAACTATGACATAGAAGGATGGGTCACTTGCACCATGGAGCTATGAGAATTCTCAAGAGCATTGTAACAAGAGTTTTGAATCTGAGTACGGAACGAGATGATGTATGCAGGGGATGCACTCTAGGAAAGTATGCCAAGGCGGCATTTCCTAGGAGCAACCAGAGGGCCAAGAGTGTACTAGGATTGATACACTTAGATATCTACATACCTATGTCCGTCAAAGCTCTCAGCGGTGCCAAGTATTTCCTTACCTTCATTGATAACCACTCGAGGAAAACTTGGATCTATTTTTTGAAAACCAAGGATGAGGTTTTCTGTCGATTCAAGGAATTCAAGGCTCTAGTGGAGAATCTGACAGGTAAGAAAATCAAAGTCTTGCGCTCAGATAATGGTGGAGAATATGTCGATAAGTACTTCATTGATTATTACGCTAAGGAGGGCATCAGAAGAGAGTGGACAACTCCCTATAATCTGGAGAAGAATCGGGTGGCAAAAATGAAAAATAAGACTATTGTAGAAGCAGCTAGGGCCATGCTGTATGATCAGGATATGCCAAAATTCCTGTGGGCAGAAGCATGCAACACAGTTGTCTACGTTCAGAACAGGACTCCTCATCAGGCATTGGGCAAGATTACTCCAGAGAAAGTCTTCACTGGGAAGACACTTGAAGTCGGTCATTTCAGGATATTTGGGAGTTTGGCATATTGTCGCATACCCAAAGAAAAGAGGAAGAAGCTGGATCAGACTGCAAAAAAGGGGTATCTGGCAGGATATAGCGATAATGCTAAGGCATACAAGATCTATCTTCCAAGGAGCAGGAAGGTAGTAGTACGATGAGATGTAAAGTTCATGGAGGACAGAGCTTTCAAAAGATCTCGTGAAATGCCTTCCAAGGAGCAGTCGAAAGACGATCCGTTGGTTGTGCCTCTTCAACCAATGAAAGTGAATAATCCTTCCTCAGATCAGGAAGATTCTCAAGATGAGGAAGAGGAGAAAATAGAAGCACCTATTAGCAGAGGAAGAACCAACAGGGAACTTTTTCAGATTCTGTGTGATGCAGAGAACTTCATTAGAGAGCCAAGGAATGGTAAAAGGGAGCGAAAACAGCCAGATAGGTATCAGGCATTAGTAGCTCAGGATGGAGAGCTTGTCAGCTTCAAAGAGGCAGCTCAGCATTAGGTCTGCTAGATGCGATGGTGGAGGAGTATAACTCCATTATGGTAAATGATGTCTGGGAAGTGGTGTCAAGGCCTCAAGACAGATCTATGGTAGGTTCAAGATGGATCTACAAGATTAAATATGTTGCGGACGACAGTATTGAAAAATAAAAGGCCAGGTTTGTGGCTAAGGGGTATGATCAAAAGGAATGGATTGACTATGAGGAAACCTTCGCCCCAGTAGCTAGTTATACATATATTAGGACTGTGATATCTCTTGCAGCCTTGTGATGTAGGAAATGTTCCCTCTACAGATCTAAGCAACACCTCTAGCCCTAGAGTGGGTCTAGTCACAGCAAGACAAAACAAGAACTAATTTCCTTAAACAGTCATTGTTGAAAGAGCCTACCTCAAACCGGTGTTTGATGGAGCTTTCGTTGCACTGCTTCAGCTATCGTTTCCTTCTCCTCGATGAGCAATTCACCTGAAACAACACAAGAGAACAACAAAACACGTAACAGAATACAACAATGATCTATTTGCTTACAGAATCAAGGAACCATAAGCTATTAAGTATATTTTACACAAGACATAGGAAATCACCATTGATTGTATTAAAATGAATAAAAGCAAAGCTTACAACCAAGCCTTCACGTCGCAATATTTCTCGGAGGGTATAGCCGGTATGTTTCTTCAAGCATTCACTCTCAAAAGGGTCTCCCAAGTAGATGATGACTCTCTCTCTCACTCACAAGCACTAATACAAGGCTAAGGCAATCCACAACCAATTGCTAAACTATCAGCAATTCACACTGCAAACTATCAAACTCACACCAAAGCTAGCTAATTTGCTCAATCCCAAAAACCAGCTAATCATAACAATAGGGAGTGCTTTTATAAGAGGAGGAGCCTCCATAAATGAGGGAGAGGGAGCTTATCCTCAAGGGAGGTTTCTCAAAAGGTGGAACCACCATCCCAGAGGAGGAAAGGCGAACTCCCTTGACCCAACAACCAGTTCTAGAACCACCCAGAAGCATTCTATTTGAACTAATTTTCCATATCTGGATCATCGCAAGTCATACACTAGGGCTCAATGATGATGTCGCAAGGAAGCAGTGTATTCAGAGCCATCGTCGCAAGAAAGATCTTGAGTACTTGTGCGAGCCCTAAAATTCGACCGTCGCAAGGAACAGATGTACCCCCTGCGACGACGTCGCGATGTTATAGTTCATTACAGAGAATTGCCGCAGGCAGAATAAGGTTTACTTGTAATGATGCAGAAACATGGCTAAAAGGGTCAATCTTCAAGATTAAAGAGCACTTGTTTAATCTTCTTGAATGATTAGGAAGATGTGGACACATTCATTTGATGTATGACACAACGGAGATGTCACTCAGAGACTAACTTTATCTGAGATCAAGGGATATGAGGCCAGTGACAAATTACTGTGTAACAGATGCCCCATAAAGCATGAAGGTCGAGAGAGTGGGAGGGGTGAAATTCTTTACGAAATCATAACCGAACCGGAACACCATCGCTGAGAGACTGTAGGCGCAAGTATAATGGATATCTTTGATAGTGAAATACATGTAGTTTAGGCATGGGAGCAACATCCAAAAGACATATAAAACTTGGTCTATGCTATTGACTCAGCCACCTAGTCGACAAGACCATATATAAAGATAGAGGTATGGTCGCAGCCATCCAGCAAGACTCAGGTATGGTCACAGCCATGTAATCAAAGAGTCATGTATGCAATCATGAACCAATCCACGTAACCCAAACTTATGTAATCTTAGTCTGAGGTCTTGAATCCCAACCGATCAAAGTACAATTTCTAATATGCGAATAGATGTGTTGAAGTCGAGCATACTAGAAAATCGCTTGATTACCGGCCAATGATGTAAACCGTTAACAAGCGCGAGAGAGACCACCAGTAATGTCAATGGTTCTCAAGGTACTGCCAGTACAATCCACAAAGTGTGAAGAATGATCTGGAGTTGAACACTCGTGGAATCACCTGATCGAAGACCAATAATGCAAGCCTATCGTCGAATGTGAGGAACTTGCCATTAAGGCATGCAAGCTCCAAGGTACTGAAAGGAATCTCTAGATCAACTTCTTGGATAATGAGTTGGTGTCGACAGGAAGCGACCCGTCGCAGGAGGGCCATAATGTTTCCCACATCAGTGACACGAGACAAGGAACAAGATGAAGATGGATGAAACAGAGAATCAGAGGAGGAGGTAAGGGTGCAAATTGCAGAAGGATTAAACTCTTGAACATATTGGCGACACATCTAAAGGGTACTCCTTTATAGTCTAGGTTAAGATGAAAAATATCAACACCCCTTTGGATATCCATTAGCTCTACCAAGATTTTTCTAACTTCCAACCCAACTAAAATTCGAGCCATTTTGTAGTATAATGTTTTTAGACAGGTTAGGTCTAGTTCATAATATATACCTACAACATTGCTAATTTCCTCGAAAACCTCTTCAGACCACAAAATTAAAGGCAACCCATGAATTCAAATCCACAGTAGTAGAATATCCACATCACTTAGTCTATCCCATCAAGCTCAACATGCCATTTATTTAAGAATAAGGTTTGTGAACCCCATCTCCATAGTGAAAAATTCTCTCTCCTCTAATCATCTTAAATGCCTAGACTAGGTAATTTTAGCCAATATCATCTTTCAAGGGAAGCATACCACTAAAGGTTCAAAGTTGACCTTTGACTAAGCCTTCTAATCCTCATTGCTCATTCTTTTATAGGAAATCAACCTATTGGTGCCCAGTCCCCCCATCTCCATTATGTTATTTAATTTGTTTTTTTCCTTCTAAGTTCAAGGTAGTAGTCCCCTTGTGTTGTTTGATGCATGTACACTGCTTAGGTTTCCTTTAGCTATCTTCAGTGTAGCCCCACAACCAAAAAATCGAGGAAAATAAGTTTCTCATAAGTTTCTAGTCCAATTACCTCTTAATTACTTAGTAGACAACTCATAAGTTGCACATTTAATTGTCAATTCAATGTTCGTATGGAACATGTGAATTGTCGTGCATTGTAGATGCCAATATAATATTTAAGTTCCAATTAGGTTGTATTAGTAATTAGGTATGTCAAAGTTAGATGCTAATGTTTTTTCATGGTTCGCCAAGCCACACATTGCATGAATTGAAAGGCCCACACTTGTAGGAATTGAAATATCACATTTCACATGTGTAGGGATTGAAATAACACACTTCACATTTACAAGGATTGAAATATCATTATTCACACTTGTAGGATTTGAAAGACTAACTCGAACACTCTTGCAAAAAGGTAAATCGTTGTTGTTGGAAAGTAATCACACAAACATTAAAGTAAATTATTTTTGTAGGGATTGAAATATCACACTTCAAATTTACAAGAATTGAAATATCATTGTTCACACTTGTAGGATTTGAAAGACTAACTCGAACACTCTTGCAAAAAGGTAAATCATTATTGCTGGAAAATAATCACACAAACATTAAAGTAAACCACTCTATTGGAAAGCAAACACATAGGTAGGAAAGTAAATCACTTTCATATAGGCAGGAAAGTAAATGGGTGACTTAATCAAGATAATTGTTAAAGATACTAAAATATTGACAAACTGTGATATAGAAAATCTAACTCAATAGGCTAAACCAAGGTTGATATTGTAAAATTTAGAAAATAGAATGAATCACTGCTTAATTTGATCAACACACAAATTTAAAACCAGAGTAAATAATTTAACGAGTTACAACAAATATATAATTAAGAAACAAAGTAAATGACCAAATTAACTAATCCTTCGACCATATCAAATTATTTGTTATCCCTCTTTTTAGATCTGTTGAATAATTCAAATCATCCCCTCAATAGCCATTCTCCAATACTCATCAACCCTTCTTGACACCTTTACAACAAAAAAATCACTTTGAATGACCACATGGAGAAAGTCGGCAAGTCACCTGGTCACATGTAAGAGATTGATTTTATATTGAACATTTCTTCATAATGGTCTCTAAACATCCCAAAAGCATCGATATTACTAGATAGGCCTTCCAAAATATGTCTCTTTTGCCATCCCTACCCACCAGGGTTGGAATTTGACGAGCAAAATGCTCGTCATAGGGCATTTTGGTCGTTAATTACGTTAACCTTCATTCATGATGTGCTTTTAAATTTAAAAAAAATATTTTTGACGGTCCATATTTATTTGAAAACGTCATTAATATATGTGTTGGCATTAATATCTCGCGGACAAGTTCTATCACCGTTGGCATTAATACCCTACTGAAGGACAGATTCCAACACCTTTTGGAAAATTAGCATTGCTCTCCTCGGTTTCCAACACCTTCCAAATTATATACTTTTGCATCCCAGAGAAATTTGGGTGCAATATCTGCCACTTTTGAGATTATGGTTGAGTAATCTCGGATGATAAATAATCCCAGTGGTCGATAAATGCGATCCACCTCCAGTATAATGTCTTCTATTTGGCAACCTCTGCCATCACCTCTATAGTATGAAAACAATTGGAATGCATGAACCAAATCATATGTACGTGGATAAGTAGAAAATTGATTACACCAATCATGAAAAGATCCAATCAAGCCTCTGTCATCAATATCAAGTAAAGTATTCCTTGAGCTTGGAGGAATTATATTCATCACCCAAACTGGTTTTGTGCTTAAACCTACAACAAAGCCACTATAGAAAGAGATCATATCCATTACATTTCGAATATCATATTTACTAACATTCATAAGTGTCCAATATTCATTGACTTGCCTCTGCCAAAATGTTGTGTCTGCACTAATTTTTTCAGCATTGATCCCTATTTTCTCATGTCATTTAAGGAAGATTGATAAACATTTTGCAAATGGAGGAAGTTATCGATTGTTCTCTGCTTCTAGACTTAAAGTTAGACAATTCTGTAATGGTTTCTTTCATGATTGTTCTAGATCATATGCCTGATCACATAAAACCAAGCTGTGATGTTGTAGAGCAAAAAACTACTCCCTATACTCATGCTCCTAAACCTGAAATTGAGCAATATATGAATCAAGATGAATGGCAAGAAAATACATTGCAGGAGGCATAAGAATAGGTACTTTCTTCTACAACAACACATACTCCAGCACCATGGGAAAAGTAGGATAAAAGACCAAGGGAAATTATTTCCCCTTCAGTATCATAAATTCAAGGGAAAGAATTCCAAATATACAAAAAGAGGTTGAAAACCAATCCAACAGAAGAGTCTTTGAAGGAAGAGAATACATACAATAGTTTTAATAGGTCCTTATGCTTTTACTTTCCCTCGAAATGAATCATTTTGTATAGGTTCACCATCATCTTCAGCTTCTCAGGAGCCACTGGAAACATCTCAATTAGGATAATTAGCCTGTGATTAGGCTGAACCAAGTGTATTTGAAAGATATAAGGAAATAAAAAAGAAGAATGAAATCTTAAAAGTTACAACCTATTCTCAGTTCTGGAAGCAAATAGCATCATCACAACACAAACTTCTCTTTGCTTTTGATACTGAGAAAGGAAAAATGCAAATAGATTTCCTTGAAGCTGAAGTTCCTTTTCCTAAGACTACAGATGACTACAAAAAGTCCATTTTCTCTTTTAACATTGATCAAATCCATCCTATTGATCAAATGGACTTGCATAAATAGACAGGTGAAATGCTATATTCTACTATGACAAATTCAGCAATGGCAACATCCAGACTCCAGGCTTCAGTTAACAATATTCAGTCTCAATTAAAATTAGAAAAAATATCTTCTTTGGCTAAAGACACCAAGATAAAGTCTTTAGAAGATTTGGTGATTAAACTGGGATATGATCCCAGTAATGTAAAAGTTGTTGAGGAGATCATTAAGAGAAAAATGTTGACATTGCAACCTTAAAGAAGCAACTCAAACTTCCATCTACTAAAGATCCACAAACAAAGGAAGTTGGTCAACTAGAAAAGGAGAAAGAAGATATGTTCAAAATCATCATTGAACAAAATGGACAGATTAAAGAAATGGAGATTGAAATAAAACAATTGCTAAACGAAAAAGAACAACAATCACTCAATTAGCAGTCATTCCTCTAACAACAGTTCCAATCACAGGTACATCAACAACACGGCTTCTACCTCAGCAGCTACTACAACAATGGAGACACAATCTACAGATACACCAACTGAGTTAATCAAAGCTATGGAAGATTTATCTATCAGAGGGCGGGATATTGAAAAACTGAAATCTCAGCTTAATAATCTCCAAGAACAAAAGTTAAAAATTATAATGTGTATCTGTCAGAGCTTCCAAAAAATCACATATTGACTCAAAGTATTGAATTTCTAGAAAATGAATTTGTTATGGTACAGACAATTGCAGAAGCAAAGGAGAATATTTGGGTAGAGATTAATGAAGCCATGACATAAATTTGGCCTTGAATTGAAATTATTTTCGAGCAAGAAGAGTTGGTGCAGAAATCAAAATAAGTCATATAAGAGGTAAAGGAGGATTTGGGACAAAAACCAGGTGAAGCTACTACCTTAATAAGGATTTTAAATTCAAAGACAAAAGAAGAACTAGAAGAATATGATGTTGCAAATAGAAATGAGACAATTCTTGAGGTAAGAAGAGTTCTTACTAAAAGAAATTTAATGCTACAGTTAGAGAACAAATGTCATAATTTGTAGGCCAACATTAAAAAATTTCACAGAAAGTTCAATATACTGCATCAAAAGGGACTTTCAGGTTTAAATGGGATGGGAGATAAATTAGTTCAGTAGGATGATTATCAACAAAAGTTATATTCCATAGCAAGATATAAATCCAAATTTTCCACCATAAAGGGAACTATTACAGTGAGGGCTTTCATGTAAGGTTTGAATTTCGACTTATTTATCAAACATGAAATAAAACATCTGTTTATGGTCAAACCCACTTTCCAGAAATATACCAAAGTGTATGAAACTTATAGAAAGTTAATCAAATTTTTTGTCCGAGATGAAGAAAGATGGGATAATTATGCAAGCTTCTTGAGTAAACAGTTATTAATATTCAACAGCAAAGCAACAACTTTTTCAGTCCAAGTCATCATCAAAGTCCTTAAAATCAGTGCCAGAAAGCTTCAGCAGTTTAATTTTCCTATTTTCTTATACTATTTTTGCAAACAATTTTTTAGATATTTTGTAGTGAAATCTTGATATTAAAGTCAAGATCTTTTGATGAAAATTGTATAAATACTTAATTTATCGAAGTACAAAGGGTTGAACCCTTGGGATAAGCTATCAAACATAATTGTATTCATCTGAAGTTCTCTGATTTTAATAAAAGGATTTTGAATTTGGCTCAAAGCAACTGTGTTCTTGTGAGTTATTCGTTATTTTTCATTTCATATTGTAAATTTCTGCATATATTATTTAGTTTTGAATGAAGAAATTTGGGTAAGATAATGTTTAGTATCAACCTGTTTGAAATCCCTTATGAAGTTATATATATTACAAAGATTAGTTTATTGGGCTGTTTGTGTGAAATAACTGCTCTACATCTTTAAATTGTCACTTCTTCATTAATTTAAATATATTTTTGTTGGGTTGTAAACATTGGATACATGCATCTTTTCCATATGGTTAATTAAATAACATGTCTAATTTTTTATAGGCCATAGACTCTTTGATTTATGATTTATGCATCTCTTTTAAACCAAATTTCTGTCAAGAGGTGGAGAACCAACCCTTCTATTATATCATGATTAATTAAGATTCAACCCTTGTTTGAAATAGTTTAGAACATTGGTCATCCAAACATTTAAAAAATCAACAAAATATTTTAGATGCTCTCACTTAATTCCTAACCTAGAATTATATTCAAAGGTACAACATCAGATTAGCGTTGTTGCGGGGGAACGAAATTCTTGAATTATTTTCCTTGGGATAATGATTAAAATCTTACCCTTTAATGGTGAATAAAGGGTTAGTAGGTTAAAATCATCCACCTGGAGATTCCACAAAAACAAACTAGCTTCAAGTAGACACACCCAGTCTCTCTCAGACCCACAACTTTATTCTCCACTATCATATCCTGAGAGACCGATAAGGATTGCCTCTATAAGACAAAGACTAAAATTCTCTACTTCTGCTTCTGTAATTCATCCATCTGAATTTGTTTCTGAAACTGATCCTTTTAGATTTGTTCCAATTCCTCTTGAAATATCATATCTACCACCAAAAGTGTTAGAACTGCTATCTAAAGTAGTTGATTTGCAATCATCTCTCCTTGTCTATAAGTTATAATCTTATTAGATTCTTGAAACCCTTTGTGAATCTCCTAAATCAAAAACATAACCAGGTCTATATTTACTAGAATTAAAGCCTAGTGATTTTATTTCTTCAGTAGTTCACACTTATCTATCTACTTCTGTTGGATTTGAGGACAACTTTTCTGTTTATACAAAACCTTTGTTTGATGATCAAGGAAAGTTTGGTCCTGAACAACATAAATTAATAATACAAACACCTAGAAAAATAAATTTTCTAGAAACCCTTCCAATTCATCTTCACCCTGCACAACTCCTAGAAGTTCATCCTCATCCCCTTCATCTTCATCTTCATCCATCTTCATCAAATCTAATGGCTGGTATTCGACCCATCATTCAGGCTCGTTATGCAGCCTTAGCTCTTCCTAATCAACCAAATAATTTCCCAGATGGATACCTCAAGCACTTACCTAGATTCAATGGTGAAACTGGTTTGTCTGTTGAAGATCATCTAGTAGCTTTTATGTTAGGATTTGGTTTAGACAATTAAGAGCTAATTCAATCCCTTCTTGGAATGAATTAGTTACTATTTTTAAAAACCATTGGGGAGTTAAAAAAGATCTGGTATACTATCTGACTGAATTTGATGACCTTAAAAGAAACCCTAGTGAACCTATGGCTGACTTTATAAAAATATTTAATAAAATTTACAATAAAATCCCACCAGATTGTAAGCCACCAATAGTTGCTGCCAAAGTCAGGTTCTCTAAAGGATTTGATGATGAATTTGCGATTATGCTTAGGGAAAGAAAGTTTGTAACCCTAGTAGACATGCAGACTAATGCTATTGAGGTTGAGGCAAATAGATCAGCCTTAGCCAAACTCAAACCAAATGTTGAAAAAGCTGAAAGGAAAATGAAAGCTAGGGAAGAAGGAGGTTCTTATTCTAAAAGCAAAACCGAGGATTACAAAATCAATGAAATCACTTCCTTGCTTAGAAATATTTCAAATAGGATTTCAAATATTGAAACTCAACCTAGAACTGTACAACAAGCATCAAATAGACCTCAAGCCCAGTTCAAAAGATCTTTCCAACCCCAAATTTTACAAAGTCCCAACCCTGATCAACAAATTCAAGCACCATTGATGATTGATGATGAAGAACCCGAAGAAGCTTGACCATTAGTTTCTAATGACATAAATTATTTCAATGATCAATCACAACAGAATGTTATTATTCTAGTTTCCAATGATCAAACTTTAATTGAAAATCAAGAAACTTCACAGGTTTCTAAATATCAAGCCTTCTCATAATTTATAATAGCTGAATTAAGTAGAAGATATGACTTAAGGCCTTGGCTAGGCCATGGTAGGCTAGCTAAGAATGTCATAGTCAATGTGTTAATTTTAGGTATGTTCTATGCTTAGAGCAATTTATTTCAATTTTCACAATTAGCTCAATATCTTTTCCAGATTAGCAATCACATCAGCATTAAAGTAAACTGCAGATAGAACATAAACATACATCGCAAAAGACAAGCCAAGACAAGAGGACACAAGATGTGGCGCCAACTAGGGACAAACCCCAATGTGGGGAAACCCTTGATCAATTCTTCTTATATGTTCTTCAATAGTTCAGCAAAGAGAGAGAGATAGTACGTTTACAACAGAAGTCAAAACTTTGATTTATCTAGATAAGAGCATAGATCATCTCTAAGAAGATGATACACGAGATCAGTTGAATACATGCTACTTCAACTAATTCTCCAAGGTGACTCATTCACCTATCATTGTGCTGCATTTCGTCATCATGTTGCACCTCACCACGCTGCACCATGCTGCACCCATCATCACTATGCTGCATCTCATCACGCTTCATTAATCATGACTGTACCCATCACTATACTACATTACGTGCCATTGTTGCACCATGTTGCCATCTTGACCTATGTGTTGATTGCACCTTGCTTACTTGTTGTCCTTTGCTTGCTTGTTGTCCCTAGCATGCTTGTTGTTGCATGCTATTTGTCCCTTGCATGCTAGTTGTAACATTGCATGCTTGGTGTATTTGCTGCTAAGTACCATACAACTATCCCAATGTTAGTTAGTTGTCCCTTGCATGCTGCTCTCCTTCGGAGACAGATGCTCCGGCTGTTTCGGCAGTTCCTGACAGTTCTGGTTGTTCCCAGTAGTTCCAGCTTTTCCAACTTTTCTGGCAGTTTCGGCTTTTCCGACAGTTCTGACTTTTCTGGCTTTTCCGGAAGTTCCGCCTTTTTCGGCTTTTCTAGCAGTTCTGGCTTTTTCAGCATTTCCAGCTTTTTTGGCTTTTCCGATAGTTCCAGCTTTTCCGACTTTTCCGGCAGTTCCGACTTTTCTGGCTTTTCTAGAAGTTCTGGCTTTTCCAGCAATTCCGGCTTTTCTGGCAGTGCTGGATTTTCCGACATTTTCGACTTTTCCAACAATTCCGACTTTTCTGGTAGTTCCAGCTTTTACGGATTTTCTGGCAGTTCCGGCTTTTCCTACATTTCCGACTTTTCTGGCTTTTCTAGCTTTTCCAGCAGTTCCGACAGTTTCAGCTTTCCCAACAGTTCCAACTTTTCCAGCAGTTCCGCCTTTTTCGGCAATTCCGGCTTTTCCAGCATTTTCGACTTTTCCGATATTTTCAGCTTTTCCGACAGTTCCAGCTTTTCCAGCCATTCCGACTTTTCCGGCTTTTTCGACATTTCTGGCATTTTCAGGCAGTTTCAGCAGTTCCGGCTTCTGCCCTCTAGATTAGGGCAACACTATCCCTTAGGATCTCTCCTCCTTCTAAAACACAAAGACAAGTAGAGAGGAAGAGATCTCAGGTGTGTTGAATTGACTTGAAGGCCACCTCTATTTATACTAAAACATTGAGCACAAGTGGGGTTTATTTGATTGATGGCCGACTTTGACGAATTGTCCCATAACGCAAATAAATTCATATCTCTGTGAATACTTATTAGAATCGGATGATCTTTATATCAATCCTCCACCTCTCGATGAGAGGGATCCAATAAAAATATCATCTTCCATTAATAAGATGACCCACATGGAGTTTGGACCTAGTTTCCAATTTTAACACTACCTCTCAACTAGGGAGAACTCCATCCGTTGATCCATATGTCCGATTGTACTATCTCTGCCATCAGTGCCCTGCACTGCTCTACTCTACTCTGATCTGCTGAGCTCTACTTTTATCTGTTGAGCTCTGCTCTGCTCTGCTTTGCTATGCTCTGTTAAACCATGAAGAAGAAGAATTGATCGAGAATGTATCATACCATTCTCTACTGACCTGAAGTCAGTTTCATCTGAAGAGAGTGTGTCACATCACTCTTACTAACCCGAAGTCAGTTTTATTGATCCCAGATCAATATCACAAGAGAGTGTCTCAAACCACTCATACCGATCCCAAATCAGTTTCATTGATCCCAGATCAATGTCACAAGAGAGTGTCTCAAACCACTCATACAGATCCCAGATCAATGTCACAAGGGAGTGTCTCAAACCACTCATACTGATCCCAGATCAGTTTCATTGATCCCATATCACTGTCACAAGAGAGGGTCTCAAACCACTCATACTGATCCCATATCAGTTTCATTGATCCCAAATCAAAGGAGGTCATCCTAGCATAGGGAGTACGGTAGATACAGCGATGCATCCATCGATAGTACTACTATGGTCCCTATCCTCATTTCCCTTCTCATTGATTAGATGAGAGGTACTTCCCATGAGTCTTAGACTACAAGGGTAGGATGCCTCGACATGAGAACTAATCATCCTGTCCACAAGAGAACGAATCATCCTGTAAGTGGATTCCATGGAAAACTAATCATCTTGGCCCACATGAGAACTAATCATCTTGTTCCACAATCGCCACGGAGAACAAATCATCCTGGCCCATAGGAGAACTAAACATCTTATTCCACAGGTGCCACAGGAGAACTAATCATCTTGTTCCAGAGTTGCCACGGGAGAACTAATAATCCTGGCCCACAGGAGAACTAATCATCCTGTTCCATAGTTGCCATGGGAGAAATAATCATCCCGGCCCACAAGAGAACTAATCATCATGTTCATAGCGCACCACCAGGGGAGGGTGAGTCGCCCTGTGGTCGTATGTTGCTCCAGTAAGTACCCCAAGACCCCAAAGCTCCCAGAGCTCAATGCATGCAAAATGCAGGGCCCTTATAGAAGGTCTCTCAACGACTCCAAGTCGTTCAGGAAAGTCACAGATTTGACCTTTCCCTGGGGCTTTGACAAAATGTTTGCGACCTGTACATCAGTCTCAATGCGATGGATTCTCCTCACTCATCGACTTACCATATCCCAGATAAGGCAGTATCTGATGTCTATCTGTTGGAGCAATCATCGAATACGGGATTCCTCAATAATCGAATCCCCCCTCCGGTTGTCACAGAAAATCACAGTGGTATTCATTATGTGTACAAATAGCTCACTTAAGAGCTTATGCAACCATGCAGCTTCACACGAGATCATACTCGTAGCTATGTATTCGGTCTCGGCGGTGCTTATGGAAACTGACTTATGCTTCCTGTTCATCCATGATATCGAAGCAGAATCCAAAGAGAACCAGCACTGAGAAGTGCTCTAGTGATCCTCCACACTGTCTGCTGAGTTAGCATTCAAATAATCATGCAGTTTCATATTTCTGGCAGTGTATCTCAATCCATGAGATATTGTGCCCCGAAGATATCTCAAAAGATTCTTGGCACCAATCCAGTGAGGCTCAACCAAATATGAGCTCACCATGTTAACTGTAAAACATATGTCCAGACGGAAGTTCACCATGAACATCAACGCGAATGAGTTTATGAAACTCAAAGGCATTTCCCAAATTTGGTCTGACATCACTACCATATACCTTCTGAAAGTTAAGATCCTCGAGGTAGCCACAGGCTTGTATTTTATCATTCCACATCCAGAATCCAACTCCCTCTTACTTCTGCAAATGAGAGGGTCTGCACCTGTCAGAAATAGGTCGTCCTCATAAGGTGCTGGTATGAGAGGTATATCATCCACAACCTTCAAACAATGGTTTGGATCGGCTTCACTCTTAGTGAATCTCAGCTTCATCTGACAGCTATCAATCCTCTCATACTACACCTCGGGAATTTTGCTTCAAGTCATAGAGGGCTTTCTTCCACTTGCATATGTGAGATTCCTGATCATCAATCTCAAACCCCTCAGGTTGTTCCAAACCTGTGGACCTGCTACATGAGGGGAATGGTCCCCTTGTAATATTTTCCTTCGGTACATCTCAGACATGTACTTTCATGCTCCTTTTGAATTCAGGCATCCCTGTCACCAGCTGACTCATAGACCTCTGGTGCTATGTGTCAATGGACATGGTCGCCAGTGGACTTCCTGCAACTTGATACAAATTGCCAACCCTGAACCCATGAGAAAAAGCATCTTTGAAAATTCTATTTTTTGAACACGTACCTTTCCATTGATGAGTGCCACCCTGTAACCTTTGGCTTCCTTTGCTGAGATGGACACCGGGTTCTTCTTGTGATTGGGTACATAAAAGAGATTCTGTAAATGAATCGAGTTACCCTCATTCAATTGAGGGATAACATTCCCTACACCCTTTCCGGGATAGGTGGCATTGGCTCCAAGTATAATCCCACGATTGTTTCCATCTCTACCAAATTAGAGAGTGCACCCTACTATCTGATGAAGTGCCTTGAAGCACTACAATCAATAAGCCAGATTCCCAAAGAATCTGAAGGAGAGGGCCAATGCAAGATAACACTTCTTTATCTTATCAAAAACAACATTTGATTCTTCATACCTAGGGTTCCTTGCTTTCTTTGAAGAGTCGGCCACTTCCTTGATGACTTGCATTACCTGTCGTTCCTTTGATCATTGGAGATGTCCCTGGAATGATTGTTATCATCATCAAGTGATGTGTCCCTGCCATTCGAACACTCCCTTGCATAATGGTTGAACTTATTGCAACCAAGGCATCTGCCTTTCCTTCCACCCTTAGATCTGGACTTCCCAATGAAGTGATCTTTAGGTAGGCCATCAGAAACTTTCGCTGCGCCATTCTGATAATATTCTCTGCTTCAACTTCACCCTCGGTGAATTTAAAGAGGGATAAGGAATCCACTGATCCTTTGTCCTTTCCCAACTGTCTTCGATGATTGCTCTTTCACTCTTGCTTGGGCATTGTCTTCACCTTAGCTCTGATACCATGTTAATTTTAGGTATGTTCTATGCTTAGAGCAATTTATTTCAATTTTCACAGTTAGCTCAATATCTTTTCCAAATTAGCAATCACATCAGCATTAAAGTAAACTACAGATAGAACATAAACATAAATCACAGAAGACAAGCCAAGACAAGAGGAAACAAGATGTGGCACCAGCCAGGGATAAACCCCAATGTGGGGAAACCCTTGATCAATTCTTCTTATATGTTCTTCAATAGTTTAGCACAAAGAGAGAGAGAGAGAGATAATACGTTTACAACATAAGTCAACACTTTGACTTATCTAGATAAGAGCATAGATCATCTCTAAGAAGATGATACAAAAGATTAGTTGAAGACATGCTGCTTCAACTAATTCTCCAAGGTGACTCCTTCACTTATCGTTGTGTTCCATTTCGTCTTCATGTTGCACCTCACTACGCTGCACCATGTTGCACCCATCATCACTATGTTGCATCTCATCACGCTTCATTAATCATGATTGTACCAATCACTGTACTGCATTATGTGCCATTGCTGCACCATGTTGCCATCCTGACCTATGTGTTGGTTGCACCTTGCTTGCTTGTTGTCCCTAGCATACTTGTTGTCCTTAGCACGTTTGTTGTTGCATGCTAGCTGTAACATTACATGCTTGGTGTATTTGCTGCTAAGTACCATACAACTGTCCCAATGTTAGTTAGTTGTCCCTTGCATGCTTTTCTCCTTCGGAGACAGATGCTCTGGCTATTTCGGTAGTTCCGGCTTTTCTGGCTTTTCCATGTTTTCCAACAGTTTCGACTTTTACGGATTTTCCAGCTTTTCTGGCAGTTTCGACTTTTCTGGCATTTCCAGCAATTCCGGCTTTTCCGTCTTTTCTAACAGTTCTGACTTTTCTGGCTTTTCTAGCAGTTTCGGATTTTCCGACATTTCTGATTTTCCAGCAGTTCTAGCTTTTCTAGCTTTTTCGGTAGTTCCGGGTTTTCCGGCTTTTTTGGCAGTTCCAGCTTTTCCGACAGTTCCGGCTATTCCAGCTTTTCCGGCTTTTTCTGCAGTTCCAGCATTTTCAGGCAGTTCCGGCTTCTGCCCTCTAGATTAGGGCAACATTATCCCTTAGGATCTCTCCTCCTACTAAAACCCAAAGACAAGTAGAGAGGAAGAGATCCCAAGTGTGTTGAATTGACTTGAAGGCCACCTCTATTTATACTAAAACGTTGAGCACAAGTGGGGTTTATTTGGTTGTTGGCCGACCTTGCCAAATTGTCCCATAACACAAATAAATTCATATCTCCATGAATACTTATCTCCACGAATACTTATCATAATCAGATGATCTTTATCTCAATCCTACACCTCGATGAGAGGGATCCAAGAAAAATATTGTAAGGACCACATTCAGAGTGTAAGGACCACATTCAGGCTATATACATTTTTTTTAAACAGCAAATACAACCAGAAAAGAAACGCATTAAATCTCAAGGTTATTCAACACTATCTAACACATTCCTGCCACTCATTTCAGGAAACATATCATAACATTTACATACTTTTAACTAAGATCAAATAGTAATGAAATACATATGTACCGTTCACCAAAAGACGAGACTCTGCTTGCCCTGCTGTTACTGGTATTCCCTTGTTTCCGGTCACCTCCGTGAGTGAATGATGACATACTTGATCCGAATGTGAAGACCCACCGGTTAACCTCCCAGCCTACTCCTTGGGTACTCTTATTCCCCGCGGACCCCCGAGCTGCAATGGGGTTGTACAATGGAGGAAAGCACTAGCTGGTAGATGAGAGCACACCTTGGCTCAAGAGTCCCCTCTCTAAAATCCTCTACCTCACCAAACTCACTATAGCTTCGTAATCATTGCTCTGACATCATCTCATCCATCCAACCATGGGGTTCCCAAAAAGGTCCCTTCTCTCATGGCTTGCCCCTTCTTTTATAGGAGTCCTCATAGGTGACACTTGGCATGTCATGCATAATTAGTTTTTTTATAATTCAATAGCTTAATTATTCACCCACCCAAGTTTCACTCTTTCATCAAGGGTCTCCCAAAATTATTTACTTAAATTTTAATTTAAAACTAATATTTTCCTCACCTCAACAAGATTCCTATTTCTTCTCCTAGTTGCCTCTTTATCCCCCTTTTTATTCCTTAATTTGGGTTCATTACTAAAGTCAATTAATGAGTCAAGATTTGATCCCCTATCTACCCCCCCTAATTTAACTCAAGTTATCTCTTAGATGGATATTCTTATGTTGGTTGTTGCCACATGGAGGTTCTCTACATTTCTCTAAATTTAATTTATTATGCTTATTTTAATTCACCTTCCTCTTCTCTTAATTAGGCTTAATTAGTTTAAGATTAATCTTTATCCTTACAATTATGTCCCTCTTTCCCCTTCTACCTAATTAAACTACATAATCTACCTAATATTTTCCAACATGGGGTGGGTAGAATTTTTAAGATAAAAATATTTTATTTCTTCCTATGATCCTCTTAACCCAAGTTTTATTCTTGATTTAATTACCTCGGTTTCTAACATCATTTATCCTTGATGTAAATTTACTTAGTTTTCATTTCTTGATTATATTTATTAATTTATTTATTTTTAATGATTCCAAGGTGCCAAGTTGGGTCGTGCCCTTCAAGAACTTCCCTTGAAGCTCCAAGGGTGCCACGCCTAACAATTTATTTGTGATGCCAAGGGTGCAAAGTTGGTCATGCCCTTCAAGAAATTCCCTTGAAGTTCCAAGGGTGCCACGCCTAACATTTCATTTGTGATGCCAAGGGTTCCAAGTTGGTCGTGCCCTTCAAGAAATTCCCTTGAAGTTCCAAGGGTGCCACGCCACTTGCCCTTCAAGCATCCAGTGACTACGAGGGGAAAGTATAGGTGCAACGTCATAGACCGCTATCATCTCTTATATTGCCTGCTATAGTGAAACTAATGGCGTCGGGGATCAAGGGATCCGCCTTGATGCGCGCCCCCCGGTAACATCCTCATGAGCGACCCAACTTGGGGACCTGCCCTCATGGCATCGTGATCTTCAAGGCGAAGGTGTTTCAACCCTTCCAGCCCAAGTCACGGCGGGAGTGCTAGTGGGTGAGATCAGGGACACTGTCCCACCCCTCCCATGTAGTTCCATCCACTTGTACAACCCCATCACCCATATGTGAGTCATTCGGTCAAGCAACTAATATGTGCCTGCAACCATTAACATATCATCAAAATATAGTTAAACATATATGGCAAGTTTCAAAATCGACTTAGAATTTCAAAGATAAAATGATATAAATTTTCATCAAACCAGGTGTCATCAACTCCTCATATGTGAATGCCTCTGATGGTTTCCTGCCAAACTCAATAATCATCAGTAACAAGGTTCCTCAATGTTAGTCATTGTCATAATAGCATCATTAACATCACCAAGTCATTCACATCATTGTTCATTGTGAACCAGAACTAATGCAAGTAGGTAACATAGGGGACACATCCATCGTGGCTATCATCATCATAACATCAATGGAAACATACATATCCATCAAAGCTATCAACATCGTAACATCAATAGAAAACATACCCGTCCATCAAAGTTATCATCATCATGATATCAATAGAGAGCATGCATATCCTTTAGTGCTATCATCATCATAAATTCAATAGAGAACAAACATAACCATTTATGCCACAATCATCATAATATCAATAGAAAATGTGCATGACCATTAATGTTAGAACATACCTAACCATTAATACTATCATCACCATAATGTCAATGGAGAACATACATAAACATCACATTCACTAATAATAGAGTTATGTGTCCAGATTCCTCAACCGGAGGTCCTAAAATAATAAAGTATCCAAGATAATGGCATATTAGGGTTAGGAAATTAAAGTGGGCACTACAAATATCAGCATCCATTAATAAGATGACCCACATGGAGTTTGGCCCTAGTTGCCAATTTTAACACAACGAGCCTCCAATAAAAACTGCTCAAACTCAAACAACTGTAATTCAGCCATTAGCTCAACCCAATGAAAATAATACTTTTGAAAAAATTGTTCCAACAATTTTCAATGTTGAGAAAGTGTTAGAAAGAGTCAAAATCCCAATTCCACTATCTGAACTCTCTAAAAACCCAAGATATAAAAACCAAGTATCAAAGTGGATCCAATCTTCAAGTATAAATATTGAAGGGGGTGTGATTAGTTTACAAGATGAAAAACCTTCAGTGGTTTTTGGACCTAGTTCTGACATGATTGATGAGAACGTTCCTCCCTTCTATCTTACTCTCAAAGTTCATGATTTTCTTCTATATAACTAAATGTTGACTCTGGAGCCTCTCACAATTTTATGCCCAAACTTATCATGGATCAATTACAATTAGAAATTACTAAACCTTACCATGATTTGTACACCTTTGACTCCAAGAAAGTTCCTTGTCTTGGACTCATAAAAGACTTAGTTGTAACTTTAGCACAAATCCCTGTAAAAAGTGTAGTACTAGACATTATAGTCACATATATCCCTCCCAAATTTGGAATGTTGTTATCAAGATCATGATGTGCCAAATTAGGGGGAAATATACAGATGGACATGTCCTATGCTACTATTCCTGTATATGGAGGTGAACACCTTAGGTTATACAAAGAGCTAACATTCATTAACACTATTTGTAGGGTTGATCAAGCAATTAATCACCATAAAATGTTGTTGATGAGGATTTTGGATGCTTCACACTGTTATCAAATGATCTCTGAAGTCCTCAACTCAGCATTGAACAAATTATGTGTTGGAAATAATACTGAGAGGGGGGTGAATCAATATTATCAAATCAATAACTTTTTATTTTCATACTCAAATTTATATACGCTACTTCAATGAAGGTAACTCGTGTGTACATGCAACTATCTTTAAAGCAACCAACCTATATCCAACAAACTTATGATTCAATTAATTCATCATATGTTGATCTTTAATTAGTGCATTAGTACTTCATTAACCATATAAACAATAACCATGTGCAGTAATAATAGAATAAACCATCACACATAAGCAACAAACATGAACACCAAGATCTAAGGTGTAAACCCAATGCGGGAAAAAAACCACCCACTGCGGTCTTCTTTTAATATAAGAAAAACCTGTTTACAATCTTGTATTGGTGCAAACTTATACTAGTACGCAGGCACCCACCTGCATAAGGCTACAACCTTCTCTCGTTTTCTAGCTGCTACTGGAAGAGAGCTACAACCCCCTAGCTCTTGTACTAGCCAATCTGTTTACTAGTATGTAGGTGTCGGCCTACAGAAGGCTCCAACCTTCACTCGTTTTCCAGTTGCTACTAGAAGGGAGCTCCAACCCCCTGGCTCTTGTACAGTTGTACTAGCTAATCCATTTACTAGTACACAGGCATAGTCTTATAGAAGACTCCCACCTTCACTCGTTTTCCAGCTATTACTGGAAGGGAGCTCCAATCCCCTGGCTCTTGTACTAGCTGATATGTTTACCAGTATGTAGGTGCTGGAATACAGAAGGCTACAAACTTCTCTCTTCCTCCAGGGACCACGTTTCATAAATTTTCATACTAGATACTCCTAGAACACAACACCACAATCTGAAGGCCATGTTTCATCAAATTTTCATCCTGGATCCATCAGTAACATTGAAGCTCTAAATCAATCACCACTGCAATACAACCATCAAATACATATGCATCAACCAATCATTAAAACTCAATCATCAATCTTTGAATCAACCACAATTGAACCAATCAATCTGAACATTCATAACATTGTCACCAGAACACAAAGCAGAACCCAGAATTCTGCATCAACAACCAGAACCAACTGCAACTTCAAACATCATATTTCATACTGTATATGCTACTTCGATGTGCCAAACCAGCGTGTATATGCGCTTTTATCAAAGAGAACCAGCGTATAGATCTGCAAATACTAACTTAAAAACTTCACAGCTATTCTAGACTTCAATCATACCCAGATCATAACATTTACAGAATAAAACATGCGTTGATATTCAGATCTAGACTATCCATGATCAAACCACATAATGATAATTCATTTTAGGTCTTATGGCCCCGGTCCATCATCCATCATCAACCACATAGGTTCATCCTCAATTCAAATCAAGCAAAGTATCAGAAACCCATAACCTGCATATTTGATCTAACACTTCATAAGATATTCAATACTTGCACACTTTGGCCTAATGATCTTCTCCTCCTTATATAGTTTTAGGCCTTTCTCAATACCTAGACCCAAAACCACATAGGACTAATACCTTGGAACAAATAGCTC
The DNA here is from genome assembly GCA_031772625.1 of Pinus tabuliformis. Lineage (NCBI taxonomy): Eukaryota > Viridiplantae > Streptophyta > Pinopsida > Pinales > Pinaceae > Pinus > Pinus tabuliformis. The sequence goes on from CM062807.1 coordinate 676,472,258, forward strand.
AGACCAATACCTCGAACCAAATATCTCAGACCAATACCTCGGACCAAATACCTCGAACCAATACCTTGGACCAAAACCTTGATTTTCCACCCCATACATGTTTTTCCTTCTGTGAAAGTGTGTGTATACGTATACACTTCTTTTGTTTTGTTAACTCGCGTGTATATGCTGCTTGGACAAACTGAACCAACGTATACTTCTTAAACCACTCTCTTTCTTCAATCTCTGGAGTCTGATCTGTAATCCTTTGTTGTTAACCTGCTGCACTGTGAACTGTCATCTGAGTGAGTTGCCATCAAGGATAACACCTGTATCATAATGCCAACATTTTGAACAAATCTAAATGTATAAAAACTAGTGTGTGGAAGTTATATATTGATGGGGCTTCTTCTAAAGATGGAGCTAGAGAAGGAATTGTATTAATTTCTCCAGATATAGAAAACATAACCCAATCATTTAAGTTAGACTTCAATGTTACTAATAATGTAGCAGAATATGAAGCCCTACTTTTAGGTCTTGAGTTTGCTAAAAGTATGAAAGTTCAAAACTTAAGTGTTTTCAGTGACTCAGAATTAATTGTCAATCAAGTAAGAAATCTATGCCAAGCAAAACATATTAGGCTCAGATCTTATTGAAATGAGGTATGGGATTCCATAAAAAATAATTTCCAAGCTTTTAACATCACAACAATCCCAAGAGATAAACAACATCTGTGGCCCTTCTAGACAAAGCGATGAGGAAACCAGGGAGGAAGTGAAGAGATTCGACCCCGGGAGGATTCTCATCTCCAGCCATTAACTCTTCTCGTCTGGCATATGCAAAAACCTAGTGCATTTCCTTCCTTCATCCGACAGTTTCAACCAGCAAGCAGGCTTTCCTTGGCAAGTTTCAACTCTCTCAATGCCATTCTATCGGCTTGCCCTTTCTCACGGAGCATCCACCCCTAGTTCCATCCCTCCTCTATCGCGCTTTTGGTTTTTTTATGGTCTTGGGAGTCCAGCCGCTCCACAAGTCCCGAGCTCTAACCGCTGCGGGTCAAGACCTGTAACAGCTTCGCAACGGGTTAAGGGAATAAGGTTTCACTGTGCGGTTACTATTAGCTTCCCGTCTCACCTTAAGCAGTTACTCCGTGACCCCGCGTCCCAGCCCCACCAGCTCCTAATCTCTGTAATGGAAGAGGGTTACGAGGAGGAACTCGTGGATTACTCATCAGAAAACTGCCCAGAATCCGAAATATTCATGGCCTCTCGTTCGTTGCTACAAGGGGGGGTTGTTTTGGAAACGGACAGTGCACCGGCAGCTCAGGTTGACCAAGTTATTTACGGTCTGGCAGACATGGAAACTTCTTTGTCAGGATTGGAGATCTCTCAACTAAGAGTAACGGTCACCGAGGGTTTTATAAACCCTATTGAGGGTTCTTCCACCCCTTTTCTTTCTATCCCATCTCCCACCGATCTTCTAGCTTGGAACAGCCAGCTCCAGGTCACTGAAGCTATTCAAGGCGGTGAAGGTCTCTGCCTAGGGTTTCAAGACGAACCGTTTCTTGGAACTGTGGAGCCTCATAGTGATCACTGCGGCCCTAATATCTGGAACAACCTTCCAGAATGTTCACAGGCTTGCTCGCAGTTAGGCGATTTTAAGGAAAAACCCCAACCCTCCGGGTTCTTTGAAGGCATTGTCAATAACGAGCCGGACGACGAGGAAGTAAGGGATTCGGACCCTGAACTCAGTTTGGGCAGAGAAGGTAACTCCCAACTGGACCACTCGAACCCTAGGGAAAAAAAGGTTAAGTCATCTAAGCGCTCCAAAACCCGGGAACGAGGGAGATCTATGGTTTTTGGGGAAGGCATCGGCATGGACAAGGCGTCCCTAACTGAGAATACGGTCCTAGTCGGGCGAGTTCGTGGCTGAAACTACACTCCAGGACGGCTAAAGAAATGGACCATGGAGGTGTGGGGGAATGTTTTGTCGCAGCTTCCCGCAGTGTTGGCGCTCTCTCGCGGATGGTTTGCCCTTATTTTCGACGAGCCAAAAGACGTCAACTGGATTCTCACCCGCATATAGAAATGACCCCAGTACTCCTAAAACGATGGTCCACTCTTTTCGACCCAGAAAAGGAAAGTTTAGGAGCAGGGCCGATATGGGTTCATTTGCCTAGCCTCCCGCTTCAGTTCTGGTCGGAGGAAATCTTCAGGATCATCGAAGACGACCTGGGCACCTACCTCGACCATGACAGATCCTACATGGACACAGGTATTCTGGCGATGGCCCACATTTTAGTTCATTTGGACACCAGGGACGGCCTGGTGGAGAGCTATCAGTTCCACATGGGTTCCACAACGCGCTGGCAGGAGTTGGACTACGAGGGTATCCCCTTCAGGTGCCGGAAATGCCATGAGGTTGGCCATCTCTACAAGGAATGCCCCCTAGTCACAGGGCATAGACCATCCCCTCCAAAAAGGTTAGCAGCGACATTCACTCAGACGGATTTGGGAATGGCAGAGATCTCAGACATGTAGTCCAGGCTATCTAAGGCCACCAGTAGACGGCCTCCTACTCCATCCAGCCTCCCGGGACCCGACTCCTTGCACTCTGCGGCACCGAGCACTAGGGCTCGCTCCAAAGAAGGCATGGGATTCACGGGTACCTCCTCTCCTCCTATCTCTATTTCTCCGTCTGTTAATTTTATTGAAGTTTCTATTTCTAGTTTGATTACCTCAAATTTAATCTCCCCAAGCTGAGCCAAATTACTTGCCCGGTGATTTCATCCCCTCCCCCTGTACCCTCAGCCACCTCCCTTCCAATGAAACCCCCAGGGCCTCGACCTCTAGCTCTTCCCACCGTTACAATCTGCGATCCATTCCCCCTTCCCTCCATGCCTACGGATTGGAGGATGACCCTCTCCCCCCCCTCTGAAAGCCCCTCGGGGCAGACAATCCCGCATCTCTAAAGCCATTAAAAGAGCCAGCTTTGAGGTGGCCTCAGGCATCCAAGCCCCCATCGATCAGGTCCTTAGAGCAAAGGGGAACCCTGCCTCAGTGAACCCATGAAAGGCTTCTCCTTCAATTGTAGGGGGCTGGCCAGCCCTGACAAAAAACTGGCTTTCAAAAGACTCTGTAACTCTCATAATCTGGATTTTTAATGCTCCAAGAAACTCTTGGGGATGGAATGTCGATCCACAATACCCTAAAAAAATTTCTGCCTGACTGGAGTTTCTTCTACCTGGATGCCAAAGGTCGCTCGGGTGGACTCGCTCTGGGGTTCAACAACCGCATAGTCAAAATTTGCAATGCTTGGGGCGGGCATGGTTTTCTGGGTGCGGATATCATCTCAAACTCGCCCCTCATTTCTCTGAGAATTTTAAACATCTACAGGCCTTGCCATCACAGGGAGGCTTTCTGGGACAGTCTCCTCCAACAGGATTTCATGCGGTCGAATGACATTATTATTGGGGGAGATCTAAACTTTTCCCTGGGGTTGGCCGAATCCTGGGGACACAGAGCCCAATCTGACACCCTAACCGGCTACTTTGAGAAGCTTCTGGATGACCATGAGCTCCTTAGCCTCGATTCGGCCCGCAAAGTGCCTACCTGGAGAAATCATCGAATTGGGGTCCATGCACTGGCCCGTCGTCTTGACCGCTTCCTCATCAGGCCCAATCTTCTCAACAGACTTGGGCGCATTAGACATTGGGTTGGCACGGGAGGTTGCTCTGACCACTCCCCTATATTTCTGGATCTAGAAGATGAGGCCAAGAAGCCGGGATCCCCTTTCAAATTCAATGTTGTATGGATTGGGGATGCTAGTTTCCAAGACCTGGTAACCAAGAGCTGGACACATTTTAACAGGGAAGAGGGGCTTTCACCAGGTTCTGTTATAACTCAAAATTTGAATCAGCTTAAGCATGCAACAATAGCCTGGATCAAGAATAAAAAACTGGAGGAGGATAAGGAACTGGCTAAATTGAGGCTGAGCTGGCCCTCCTTGACTCCTGGGGCTTGTTGAGCTACTCTACCTTCGACTCCAAGGAACATCTGGTCAAGTTAGAAAAGGAAAAAATTAAAATCCTTCAAAGAATTGAAGAGACTTGGAGGCTTAAGAGCAAGGCAACCTGGCTTAAAGCGGGAGACGAAAACACCAAGTTCTTCCAACAGTTCGCCAGAGGTATGAGGAACATCAACACCATATGGGGCATGTTATGAAACCAGCTCAAGAAAAGATTGAAAAGATAGATCAACGCCTTAGAATTCAGCCTCTTCGAGGGGGCAACCTCCTTTACATTACATAAATGAACAATTCTTGGATGTTACAAATGACAAAACCTCCTTTCTATATATAGGAGTCTAAGGAGTCACAATATAATCCAGCCGACCTAACAATAATAATATAAAGCCACAAAAATAACAATAGAGGGATTCTATGGGGCACAGAAATAACAATATGGGGGTAATAGGGGCACAACAATATAAATAAGGGGTATAACTACAATAGTAATGGGGTAATCACTAGTATTATAGGGACCCAACATGCCCCTCTCCTTCAAAAAAGTGTTGTCCTCAATGCTTGAGTAGTTCTGGATACTTCTGCATAAAATTCTCATCCTCCCATGTGGAATCTTCAGCGAATAAGTTCTTCCACTTGATAAGATACTCTGAAATTGATCGATTTCGTAGCTATCGAGTTCTTGTTTCTGTAACTGCTTCCGGTTCCAATATAATTTTTCCTTCCTCATCAAGTTCTGGCAATATTGTTTGAATTGGGAGCTTGTCACCTATAACCTTCTTTAAACATGAAACATGGAAAACTGGGTGCAATCGAGAAGCTGCAAGAAGCTCCAATTTGTATGCCATAGTACCAATCTTTTGCAACACCTTGTACGGACCATAATACTTTGGTGATAATTTATTATCCTTCTTAGCTTGCTTTAGGGACATTTGCTTATATGGTTGTAGCTGTAGGAATACCCAATCACCTACATCAAAACTTCTTTCACTGCGATGTTGATCTGCCTGTTTTTTCATTCTATTTTGTGCCAACACGAGGTTATCCTTTAAGAGTTGGAGGACTTGTTGTTGATGTTCGATGTGATGTTCCACTGCCTGAACCTTAGAATTTTCTCTTAAATATGATGTGGTGGATGGTGGTTGATACCCATAAAGTGCCATAAATGGGGTCATTTTTGTTGTTGTATGGAAGGAAGTGTTATACCACCATTCAGCCAGAGGCAACCATTTGACCCATTGTGTCTGTTTATCAGATACAAAGCAACGAAGATATCCTTCCAAACATTTGTTTACTATCTCAGTTTTCCCATCAGATTGAGGATGATAAGATGAGCTATGAGCTAACTGAGTACCAAGACAAGAAAATAATTCTGTACAAAAATTTCCAGTGAAAATGGGATCTCTGTCACTTACAATAATCTTTGGGTTTCCATGTAGCTTTTGAATTGTTTCCATAAATGCAGTAGAAACTGTACTGGCTTTACATGGATGTGATAATGCACAAAAGTGTGCATACTTGGTAAGTCTGTCAACTACCACCATGCTGACACTCTTTCCCTCAGACTTGGGTAAACCTGTGATAAAATCCATTGAAACCTCCTCCCAACGTTGGCTTGGAATGGATAAAGGTTGTAATAGACCCGATGTCTTAATTGTTTCAACTTTATTTTGCTGGCAAACCAAACATTCCGCCACAAACTTTTGAATATCTGATTTAAGGCCATCCCAAAAAAATTCCTTCTTAACCCTGTGGTAAGTTTTTAAAAATCCTGAGTGCCCTCCTAAGGGAGAAGTGTGCAATTCCATAAGAATCTTTTGTTTTAGCTGGGAATTCTTACAGAGGTATAAGCGATCTTTGTACCATAACGAATCATTTTGCCAGCTAAATGTATCAGAAGTATTGGAATCTTGTTGTAGCTTTCGAATAAGTGCCCACACTTCTTCGTCGTTCTTCCATTCCTCCCTTGCTTCGTTTATCCAATCTGGTTGGATAATAGAAATGGCACACAACAATGCTTCCACATCCTCATCCTTTCTTGAGAGTGCATCTGCCACCACATTTTGCTTCCCTTTTTTGTAGATGATTTCAAAGTCATAACCCAACATCTTTGTGACCCACTTTTGTTGCTCTTCAGAGGATAATCTTTGTTCTAAAAAGTATTTAAGGCTATCATGATCCGTTTTTACCTTGAAGTGTCTTCCCATTAGGTAGGGTCGCCATTTCTTAAGTGCATGGAGTATTGCCAACATTTCCTTCTCATAAATAGCTTTTCTTAAAAACTTTCCCTTGATTGGACGACTTTCAAAAGCAATGGGTCTTTCATCTTGCATTAGAACAACACCAATTCCATTTCCTGAAGCATCACATTCCACAATAAAGGTTTTTGTGAAGTCTGGCGTAGCTAAGACCGGTGCTTGGCACATTGCCTCTTAAGATGTTCAAAGGCCTTTGTTGCTTCCGGAATCCATGAAAATGAATCTTTCTTCAATAATGTTGTTAGAGGTGCTGCTATTCTCCCATAATTCTTAACAAACTTGCGATAATACCCTATCAACCCAAGAAATCCTCGCAGATGCTTTATGGATGTGGGGATTTTCCATTCCTTAATGGCTTTAATTTTGCTAGGGTCTACCTTAACTCCTTCATGAGATACAATATGACCCAAATATTCCACCTCCTGGACTCTAAAGAAACATTTGGATCTTTTTGCATATAATTGTTTCTCCTCTAATAGTTGTAGCACCCTGTCAACATGTTCAACATGATCCTTCCAAGACTTGCTGTAGATTAGTATATCATCAAAAAATACTAACACAAATTTTCTAAGGAATGGTTTGAAAATTGAATTCATCAAACCTTGAAATGTTGAAGGTGCATTGGTAAGGCCAAAAGGCATGACCAAAAATTCATAATGACCCTCATGAGTTCTAAATGCCGTTTTCGGAATGTCTTCAATCTTCATTCTGATTTGATGATATCCCGAACGAAGATCCAACTTGATGAAATAAATTGATCCATGCAATTCATCCAATAATTCATCAATAACAGAAATGGGGAATTTGTCTTTAATAGTGAGCTTGTTGAGCTCCCTATAATCCGGACACATGCGCCATGATCCATCCTTCTTGTGCACCAATACTACTGGAGCTGAGAAAGAACTTTGACTTGGTTGAATTATACCAGCCTCTAACATTTCTGCAACCATACGTTCAATTTCACTTTTTTGGGCATAGGGATATCTGTACGGCCTCATGTTTGGAGGAGCACTTCCTGGAATCAGATGAATAGCATGATCATGATCACGCATAGGTGGGAGACCTTTGGGAGTCTCAAATACCTTGGAATGATTGTCCAGGACATTTTGGAGATCTGGAGAAATAGATGATTCCAATGTGGAAACATCTAGCGAACATAATTGTGCAATTACACCTCTTTGCTCCTTTTTAAGAAGCTTAGTCATGCCATTAGAGCTGATTATCTTTCCTGGTTTCCCTGCAATACCCCTTAATTCAACTTCCTTTCCTTCCGTAGAAAATTTGATGAAAATCTCTTGAAAACTAAAAGCTATTGTACCCAAGGATTGTAGCCATTGGACTCCTAGTACAACATCAGCACCTCCCATTGGAATGGAAAACATTGGGCTAGTCAATACATATTCTCCCATGGATAGCTTGATATTATGGCACTTTCCAGAATTGTTCATTTATGTAATGTAAAGGAGGTTGCCCCCTAGAAGAGGCGGAATTCTAAGGCGTTGATCTATCTTTTCTATCTTTTCTTGAGCTGGTTTCATAACATTTGGTATCAGAGCTTTGGATTCTAGGGTTTCGCTGCTCCAAACAGGTCATCGTGGAATTTTTTCTATAACTTTTTTTTTTGTGTCGTTTCAGAAGTCGCAAAAAAAACCCATTTGAGAAGAAATCGCGCTGAACCTTGGGTCCGAATTTCAGAGCTTTTCGCGCGATATTGGCAGAGATATGATCTAAGGAAGTTGGTCTTTTTGCAGACTCCTAAATTACATTAAAAACAAGGGACCTGGGGAAAATAGTCATAACTTTCTCTCTGAGCATTGGATTGAAATTTTGTAAGAAGGTACAGAAAGAGGACGGATTTTAGTTCTTGTATATCTTTTTCAGAGCCAAAGGTCGAAAAATTGACACGTGGCACTTCATACAAGTTCGCTCTTCTGGAAAGGTCTATAATCAGGTCATCTTGGGAGATTGTGCAGAACTTTTTTTTGGAGAATCCAATTTGGATCAGACTGGTGGCATTGGAAGAGGACACAGAGGGCTACTACAGGTAGCAATTTCAGAACTTAAATATCCACAAGCACAGAGTTACAGTTGTTTCAAGGTCGAGCTCCTAAAATCAAGAAAAAGCAAGATGAGGAAGTTTGATGGCAAGGATCCGGTAAATTGGATACTTCAAATGGAGCAATATTTTGATCTACATGGTGTACCACTATTACAAAAGGTATGTATTGCATCTTCATATTTAGAACCAGATCAATTTTTATGGTATAAAGGGCTTTGTTCTCGTAAAAAACTTGTTACGTGGTCAATTTTCACGGAGGAAATGATAACACATTATGAGGATACAAAGAGCAACACCTTCTTTAGAGCAACACCACAACAATTGGAAAGAGTAAAAGGGCTTTGTGACATATTGGAAAGAAAAATTATGGAAACCAGGAAGCATACCCCTCACAACTATAAAGATGGAAGTGTTGTTTCTCCTAGCCTTCCACAACCTACAAGGGTTACACCACAACAATTGGAAGAAAAAAGAGAAAAAGGGCTTTGTTACAATTGTGATAGCAAATGCACTAAAGGTTATAAGTGTGCTGAGAAGAAATTATTTTACATAGAATATGAAGAGGAGGAAGAAAAGGATCAAGAAACATCAAAAGAAGAAGATATATGCCAGGACCCCACCCCAGAGAAAGAAGAAATGAATCAGACCATATCTTGTAAAGCATTGGCAAGAATTACCACTCCTCGAACTCTCAAGATAGAAGGACATATCAAGAAGAAAAAGGTGAAAGAAGTGAAAGATCACATCGATAAAGAAGAAATGAATCCAACCATATCTTGTAATTCATTGGTCGAAATTACCACTCCTCAAACTATCAAGATAGAAGGACATATCAAGAAGAAAAATGTTCAAGAAGTGAAAGATCACATCGAGCATCAAGAAATGAATCTGACCATATGTTGTAAAGGATTGGAAGAAATTACCACTCAAACTCCAGAGATAGAAGGACATATGAAGAAGAAAAAGGTTCAAGCAGTGAAAGATCACACTAAGCATCAACAACAAGTTCTCCAAATTTTAAAGGATAACGCCGCTTCGGTGCAAAATCAAATGAAACAACAAGTAGATGAACATCGTAGTGAAAAATGTTTTGATGCAGGTGATTGGGTATTTTTACTGCTACATCTCAAGCAAGCTATTTATGAGAAGGAAATGTTGGCAATACTACATGCACTTAAAAAATGGCGACCTTATTGAATGGGAAGACTCTTCAAGGATGAGGATGTGAAAGCATTGTTTTGTGCTATTTCTATTATCCAACTAGATTGGATAAATGAAGCAAGGGATGAATGGAAGAAGGATGAAGAAGTATGGCCACTTATTCAAGAGTTTCAAAAGATCCCTATTCAAACAATATTTCCAGAAATTGAAGAGGAAGGAAAAATCATATTGAAACCTGGAGTAGTCACAGAAACAAGAACCCGACAGCTACGAAATCGATCAATTTCAAAGTATCTCATCAAGTGGAAGAACTTACCCGCTGAAGATTCCACATGGGAGGACAAGAATTTTATACAGAAGAGTCAAGAACTACTCAAGCGTTGAGGACAACGCTTTTTGAAGGAGAGGGGCATGTTAGGCCCCTATACTACTAGTGTAACCCCTTATTGTTATTAGTACAACCCACTTATTATATTGATGTACCCATGTAGTGCCCATATTGTTACTATTGTGCCCCATAGAAGCCCACTATTGTTATTATTGTGCCCTTACATTATTATTGTTATGTCGGCTCTGGTTATGTTATAACCCCTTGGACTCCTATATATAGAAAGGAGGTCTTTTCATTTGTATCATCCAAGAATTGTTCATTTATGTAATGTAAAGGAGGTTGCCCCCTCGAAGAGGCTGAATTCTAAGGCGTTGATCTATCTTTTCTTGAGCTGGTTTCATAAATGTTATGAAACCAGCTCAAGAAAAGATAGATCAACGCCTTAGAATTCAGCCTCTTCGAGGGGGAAACCTCCTTTACATTACATAAATGAACAATTCTTGGATGTTACAAATGACAAAACCTCCTTTCTATATATAGGAGTCTAAGGAGTCACAATAAAATCCAGCCGACCTAACAATAATAATATAAAGCCACAAAAATAACAATAGAGGAATTCTATGGGGCACAGAAATAACAATATGGGGGTAATAGGGGCACAACAATATAAATAAGGGGTATAACTACAATAGTAATGGGGTAATCACTAGTATTATAGGGACCCAACAGGGCATACGAGACAAAAATGGAAGAGAAGCCAACACTTTCGCTTAGCTAGCAGACCTAGGAGTCAGACATTTCTCAGACATCTACAAGAGACCCAGGGAAGCTAACATAGTGGAGATTCTCCAAGTTACAGAGGTAATCCCCCTTTTCGTCGAGGAAGAGGACAAGGAGATTCTGAATGCCCCTATCACTCTAGCTGAGCTGGAGGCGACCCTCAAAAGCATGGGCAAAGATAAAAGTCCAGGGCCGGATGGTTGGCCAATTGAATTTTTCATTGCTTTTTTTGAGCTCATTGGTCAAGACCTGCTGCTAGCTGCAGAAGACTGCCAAATCACAGGGGTTATGCCTGAGGCTTTTAACTCTACCTTCCTTGCCCTTATCCCCAAAGTGGATAACCCCCAATCCTTTGATGATTTCAGGCCCATCTCTCTCTGCAACTGCATCTATAAGATTTTTTCCAAAATCATTGCCCTTCGTATTAAACCCATCCTCTCAAGAATGATCTCAAAAGAACAATTTGCTTTCCTTAGCCACCGCCATATCCAGGAAGCTATTGGCACTGCACAGGAAATGCTCCATTCAATCAAATTTGATTTGATAAAAGCCTCCATTCTAAAAATTGATCTGTCTAAAGCCTTCGACAGAGTTAGCTGGACCTACCTTCAGCTCATTCTAACCCATATTGGCTTTCCCCACCAGTTCATCAAGTGGGTGGGTAGCTGTTTCTCTGGAGTCTCCTTCAGTGTCCTGATAAATGGTGCAACCTCAAACTTTTTTCATGCTGAAAGGGGGCTCCGACAAGGTTACCCTCTCTCCCCTCTCTTGTTTCTACTGATAATGGAAGGTCTCAGCAGACTCATATCTGCTGCCAGGAACAATGGCTCGCTAAGGGGTGTCAGGATCAGTGACAGGACTACCATCTCTCACCTTCTCTTTGTTGATGATATTCTAATTTTTCTAAACGGGTCCCTTAGTGACTCCTCTACTTTCAAGGCAATTTTAACTTTATTTTGCAAAGCTACAGGAATGGAGCCGAACTCCACAAAATCAACGATTACTTTCAGCTCCTGCCATCCTAACGAGCAACACTTTGCCTCCCAACAATTTTCTTTTGTGCGACATGACTTGGATGCTGGTCTAAGATACCTGGGGTTTCGCCTCAAACCCAATGGATACCGCATTGCTGACTGGGCTTGGCTGATTGCAAAGATTGAAGGCCGCATAAATATCTGGCAACAGAGATGGCTCTCCAGGGCTGGGAGACTCACCCTTATTAAATCAGTTCTAGAGGCTATCCCGGTCTATTGGATGTCTCTAGCCTGGATTCCCAAAGGCATCCTCCACAGAATCAAACAGATTTGTTGCAGGTTCCTTTGGCGGGGACAAGCCGATGGCAAAGTCTTCGCTTGGGTAAACTGGGATCGGATAGCTAAGCCTAAAAAGTGGGGCGGCTGGGGCCTAAAGGAGCCTCAAGATTTCGCAAAAGCCCTGGGAGCAAAATTGGTCTGGCAAATTATCTCATCAAACAGCCTCTGGACTGAAGTAATCTACAACAAGTATATCTTTCCACTGTCCCCCATTGACTGGATCCGTAGTACTCAGCACCACCATTCGGGGGCCTCAATCATCTGGAAGACAGTCATTCACTCAATGAACATCATAAAATCTGGACTGGTTTGGAAGGTGGGGAATGGTACTCAAATCAGAATAGGGGCGGATCCTTGGGCTGGCAGCGGGAATGTCCACATCCTCCCACATGATATGAGAAGGGAACTCAGGGAGACGGGTCATACCCTCCTGGCTCACATTCAAGAGGTTGGTTGGGAGGAAGCCCCTCACAGGCGTTGGAAGGACTTTGACACCTTGGGAATCAGTGGCAGATGGAGGGAGGACTGGGTTGTTTTATTGGTGGCCTGGAGGAAGCAAATGTTAAGATCTCAGAAAGAGAAGACAGGCTTATATGGGCCAAGGCTACCACAGGAAACTATTCCCCCAAAGCAGGTTTTGATTCCTTAATGGAATCTCATGCCACTGGTCCTCAATGCTGGTGGTGGAGTTCTCTCTGGAAGCTGAAAGCCCCCCACAAATCGAGACTCCTCTTTTGGGCTATCCTCTCCAACAAGATTCCCACTGATCACAACCTGGCTAAGCGCAACATCCATGGGCTGTCAAGATGCAGCCTCTGCAACTCCGCCACTGAGGACACAGACCACCTTTTCTTATTCTATCCAGTCTCAATTGAGATCTGGAATACTATCACTCAGGGGCATAATTTTCCCTGTCAGTGGACTGGCAGCAATATTAAAGAAGCCTGGGAGACTTGGTGGTCAAAATCAGCAAACTTGAGACAAAAAAACTTGCCACTCATCATCTGCTGGGGTATCTGGATAACCAGGAATTCCAGAATTTTTCAGGACAAAAATATTTTGGGTGCAGCTCTGTGTAACAACATCCTAGCTATCTACAACTCTCTTCCCGAAGAAAAAGACACTTGGTCCCTCCCGAATTATTATCCCTGAAACTATTGATAAGAACCAGCCTTGGGCTTACTTTGATGGCTCTGCCAATGCCGAAGGCTGTGGGGGAGGAGCCATACTACACCTGTCAGAGGTAGCAAACTTCAAATTGAAAGTGGGGCTAGGAAGGGGCACAAACAACTATGCTGAACTCAACAGCCTCAGACACCTTCTGCTTTTCGCCCTGGAAAAACATTGCCCCTCGATCCAAATCTTTGGGGACTCTCAGCTCATCATAAACTGGATAAATGGAATTTTCACTGTCACGTGCACACACTCAAAGATCTGTTGGAAGAAACAATTGGTCTGAAATCACAGTTTGAATCTTTTGTCTGCTGTCACATTTATAGGGAAAGGAATGAAGTCGCTGACCTTCTTTCCAAAGAGGTCACGCAGCTGAATAGAGGACAATGGATAATACAGGAATACAGGAATGGTGACTTCTTCCAGGTTTATCACAGGCCGTATATAGATGTGGAGGCAAGTTCTAGGGATTGATCGACTGGATCAATCCCTTCAATCCTTGATAATCTTAAACACTGGAAGGTTTTTGAAGATGATTAACAATTGAAGAGTTTTCTGCAGGATATTGATGATTTCTCAACCTTGCAAGTTGATGATGAACAAGTTCTTGATCTTAAATCAACTCACGAAGATCAATCCTGATAATTAGATAACAAGATAGTTGATCATAACATCCTACAATTGCCAAGTAATTTCATTCCCGAGGGTCTAATCCCTCTTGAAATGATTTTTTATCATAATGGTGTTTTGAAAACCTCATTACTAAACACACCACAAGAGGATGTAGAAGACTATAATATTGGAACTGATGAAGACATTAGGAATGTGAAAATTCCAGCATCCTTACCCAACGATGTAAAAGACAAGTATATCAATCTATTGAAACGTTATAAAGATGTATTTGCTTGGTTTTATGATGAGCTCAAAACTTATGATACAAATCTTATTGAACACAATATCCCTTTAAAAACATAAGCCAAACCATTTCATCATAAATTAAGAAGAATTAATCCAATTTTGCTTCCAACCATAGAGAAATAATTAAAGAAAATTTTGGATGCCAAAATTATTGTTCCTCTTAGATTTTCTCAATGGATTGCAAATTTAGTTCCCGTAAGAAAAAAGAATGGTGAAATTAGACTGTGTGTGGATTTTAGTAATTTGAACAAATCATCCTTGAAGGACAATTATCCATTACCTAAAATGGATCAAATATTACAGAGAGTTTCAGGTTCTAATAGAATTTCCATGCTAGATGGATTCTCTAGATATAACCAAATTTTGGTAGCTCCAAAAGACAAAGAGAAAACAACATTTACAACTCCTTTGGGTACTTTTATGTATGCCAGAATGCCATTCAGTTTAACCAATGAAGGGGAAACATTTCAAAGAGCTATGGATTTAGCTTTTGTTGGAAAAATTATTAAGTTTATTGTTATTTATCTAGATGATCTGACTATGTTTTCAAATTTTGATGAAAAGCAGTTAAATCACTTGAGAAAGGTTTTTGACAGGTGCAGAAAATTCAGAATTTCCCTCAACCTAAAGAAATCTTTGTTTGCAATAAAAGAAGGAAAATTGCTTGGTCGCATCATCTCAAAAGAAGGAGTGGTAATTGACCCAAATATCAAATTCTATTACATCATTCTACTCCATACTACCCTAAAGGAAATGGACTGGCAGAGGCATCTAATAAAAGTTTGGTAAAGGTAATCAAGAAAGTACTTGCATATCATAAGAGAAATTGGGACAGTCATCTTAAATATGCAGTCAGGACCAACAGAGTTTCACCCAAAAGGTCAACAGGTCGATCTCCTTTTTAGCTTGTATATGGCACTGAAGATATTCTTCCTACACAACTAGCTTTTCCGATCATGAAGTTTTTACAATAATCGAATGAAGAACCTGCTGATTTTTCTTGGAGAATTAATCGGATTATAGAATTGAATGAAAATAGAGATGAAGTTTAATTCAAACTTCGTCAATATCAAAACAAAATGAAAGCTTTGTTTGATAGGAAAGCCAGGGAAATAGATTTCAAGGAAGAAGATTTGATTTTGAAATGGGATGTATCAAGAGAACAAAAGGGGAAACATAGAAAGTTTGATAATCTTTGGTTGGGGTCATTTAACACTGCAGAGGTAAAAGGAAACAATACTTTCATTTTACAGAACCTGGAAGGGAGATACTGTTGACACCTAATCCGAAACGGATGGGTGAACTGGACAGTCATCTAGAAGATGAACTGATCCGTTTTATTCTTGTATATAAACATGAGTTAGCTAATGAATAACATCAATCAGTTTTCTCTCTTGTTCAATGTGGAGTTACCCTGGCCTGACATGGTATCAGAGCACAGGTCCCAGAAATAGTTGTAACTCCTGCTGTCCTGAGAGCTGCTCATACCTGAGCGTTTCTGCCTCTGTCCTTAGACTGCGCACTGTCCTGAGACTGCGCTCCTCTGCCCTGAGCACTGCCAACGCGTCTGTCCATATTCCATAATTAAACGTTGGTCCTGCACTGCTCTGTCTGACATTCTCTGCGCCTCAAGTTCCTCATAATGTCGTCTAATACCTCTGCCCGTCGCTTGTCCAGCTTGTAACGCCGTTTCGAACCCTCGCACTCCAATCTCTCACATTATGCTTCTTCAAATATTTCTTTGTCAAGTACTTCAAATATCTTTTAGAGAAGGCGCTCTCAGAGGTGACCGAAATCTTTACGATTTCTTCTAAACCTCCTAGCCGCTTGAAATACCTTCAAACCTGAGAAAGCTTCTCTTTCTCGCGTTCTGCCCCATGAAGTCAAATGTTTCATGAACCTCCTCCCAGGTAGAGTAAAGTTCTTCTCCTCCAAAGACGCTCTGCATGTTTTTGTCATAGCTCTTGGCGTCGAAGTTGTTTCCGGCCGGATCCGCAGCTGCCATTTCCTAGTTTTACCTTTTCGCTGAGAAACCCTTGATCTGCAGTAGTACTTAAAAAGGAAGCTGAAGCGAAGATTTCCGTGATAAAAAAATAGCGGAAGTTAATTGAGGTGGAGGTCTCTCAAAACACCATCCGTCGTTCATGTTTGGTACAAATACCATAAGCTCCCCCCTTCAAAGTTAAAACGCCATTACCGCACCAAACTCCTTGTACACTCAAGGTGAAGGGTCAGCAGTCTCCTGCATACGAATAGTTCGCACGTTCAATTGCCGCCGCTGTATTTGTGGATTTATAAGGGCCGAGTTTGTGGATTTATAAGGGCCGAGTTCGTGAGTTTTGTAGGCTTAGCTTTTTAAAGCTTTCTGGCCTTCTTCTTGTTCTGATTGTGATTTTTTTGTGAATGTGGTGCTGGACAGTATGTGCACATGTGTGCATACATTATTGTAATGGGCAGCGACTGACATTTATATATGTACATTGAAAACTCATGTAATGTTGCAGCATTTATATATGTACATTGTTTAAGGGGGTTGAGCCTGTCTACAAATCATTTGTTTCACAGGATTATAGTTTTTAAAGACTTGGAGATGCTGATGAAAGGATTTAAAATCATCAGCCTTTTGATTTGAATGCCTATGCACAGTCTTGTTCATTCAAAGCAGTTGTAATATTGCACAGTTTTTTTATCATTTGAATGATAATGCTGCTTTGAAAAGTTAAAGCATTAAAGTGATATTGAAGTGAGGAAAGTTTTTTTTATCAGCAGAGATACATTTTTTTACAGAATGCATTCAATCATCTCTATGGTCGGAATAGTTCTCACTGGCAAGGAGAACTATTCTGAATGGTCTCGGATGGTAAAACACACCCTCATCTACAATGAGCTGTGGAAAGGAGTGTGTGTCGGAGAAGAAGACAAAGACCCTGTGCAGCCTACATCAGATAAAGAACTTGTCATTTGGGAAAACAAGAACAGCAAAGCCTATGCATTGATCGCAGCATCTGTAAATGAAGAAGTAAGTCGTCATATTTCATCCTATTCCACAACCTTTGAAGCTTTACAAAAGCTGAAAGAACTCTATGATTCACATTCTGCACTTGAAGTTGTTCAGCTCATGATTAAACTCTTCACTCTTGAACTGAAAAATAATGACCCCCTTGCTCTTGCATCTGAAATAAAGTCTATAATGCATGATATTAAATCCACTAAGGTTGAGCTGGATATCTCTCTTATTGCCTTTCTAAAAGCACTCTATCCTACCTACTCTAATTATCTTGAGTCTTTACAAGCAAATGGAAATCTTAAAGACATAACCTTTGAGTCTCTTGTGAAAAAGTTTGCTGAAAGAGAGAAAGCCTTTGGAAAGAAAACGGTCCTTGAATCTTCTGAAGAGACTGTTTGCCTTGCTCATAAAGAAAAGCATCCTACTCAAGATTCTACAAGAGGAAGAGGTGGACGAAGAGGAAGAGGAAGATACTTCAGAGGCAGGGGGGGTAGACATTCTCAAGCAGAAAAGGCAGATCTGCATTGCATTCGCTGCAAACGAAATGGATCACATGATGCTTCTACATGCAAACTACCATGGGACAAGGTTGAGCAGAGAAGAAACCAGCAGAAAGGTAAAATTGATGACACAGACAAAGGTAAAGCACCTGAATCCGCTCACTATATTGAGGCACAATGTAACATTGGAGTAAATGAAGATTTGTTTAATGCTTCACTTGCTTCTTCGAAAAATGACTGGTTGCTTGATTCAGGAGCAACCTGTCATATGACTCATAGGAAAGAATTTTTTGAAGATTTCACTGACAATGTTGATGGAGCAGTATACTTTGCAGATCAGTCAAAAATCAAGTCATCAGGGCTTGGCACAATCAGGCTTAAACTGCCTGGTCTTCCAGATTTTCTTCTGGATCATGTTCTATATCTCCCACAGCTCAAGAGAAACTTTCTGTCCCTGGTCCACATCCGCCAGCAAGGTCACTCCATTCATATGTTTGATGGAAAGCTTGAGGTAAGAAAGGCATCTGACCATTCACTTGTCATGAGGGGTATAGAAGAAGAAAGACTTCTTAAACTGCAAGGAACCTCTGCTCATGCACAACATTTTTCATATATTTCTCATCATGAAGAAGGTACACTTCCATCAAGTTTATTATGGCATGCTAGATTTGGACATTTAAACTATGATAGTCTCCGCTTGTTGAAGAAAAATGGTGTTGCTGGTTTGCCTACAATTCCTAGAAAACATAAGCAATGTGATGCTTGCATTCTAGGAAAGCATAGCAAACAGTCTTTTCATGATTCAAATTCAAAAGCACATAGGAAGCTTGAACTCATTCATTCAGATTTATGTGGTCCAATGCCTGTTTCTTCTGCAAATGGAAATAAATATATCATGACATTTATTGATGATTACACCAGAATGTGTTGGGTTTATTTATTGAAGAACAAATCTGATGCTTTTCAAACATTCAAGAATTTTCATAAATGGATTGAAAATGATGCACAATCTCATATTGGGTCTATTCGTACTGATAATGGAAAAGAATATACATCAAATGAATTTGAACACTATCTTCGCCAACATGGGATTAAACATCAAACGACTGTGCCTTATAATCCTCAACAGAATGGTGTAGTTGAAAGAATGAACAGAACAATTTTGAATATGGTACGATCCATGCTTTTCTTCAAAAATGTAAAGACAATGTTTTGGGCTGATGCTGTTCTATGAGCTGCATATATAAAGAATAGATGTCCATCTAGTGCTATAAGAAACAAGACTCCTTATGAATTGTGGTATGGACATGTTCCTTCGGTAAAACATCTCAGGATTTTTGGTTCCACCTGTTATGCTTTAATACCAAAGGTACATAGAAACAAACTTGGTGCTAGAAGTCGTAAGTGTATCTTCCTGGGGTATTCAAACACATCTAAAGCATACCGCCTCTATGATGAAGTAAATAAAAAGTTTGTTTTATCTAGAGATGTCATTTTTCTTGAATCATCCAAATCTGACAGTGTTGTTGAGCGGCAACTTGATCGCTTGGATAGATTCACAAAACCGAAATCATTCCAAGAGTTTGATAATCAGATTCCACATCTTGAAGGGGGGATTCCTATACTAGATCAACATGTGGAATCTCCTTCTGAAGAACAATCTCCCCTGCATGACACTCCAACAATAGATGATGCTTTAAGTGATGTAATTGATAGAATTGGGAGACTTAATCTTGATTCAGTCCCAACTCAATCAACAGAACAGCCTGGACCATCTCAGAAAGGTCCCCCAAAGTGGCTGACAAAGACACTTGAAAGTGTTCATCCTGATGAAATTGGAAAAACAGGAACCAGAAATACAAACCGACAAGATGGAGGTGATGTAGATAACTCTAATTCACCTGTTGATATGGATGTTACTTATGATTGTGAATTGAACTTGTCTACAGATTTTGAACCAACTTCCTTCAAAGAAGCTGCTTCTCATGATGAATGGAAAGAAGCGATGCAGAAGGAGTATGATGCCCTCATAAAGAATGGCACTTGGAAGCTGGTTGATCCTCCATTTGGAACCAAACCAATTGGCTGCAAGTGGGTCTACAAGAACAAGTACAAAGCTGATGGCTCACTTGACAAGCACAAAGCTAGGCTTGTGGCAAAAGGTTTTGCACAGAAGGAAGGGGTCGATTATGAGGAAACTTTTGCTCCCACAGCAAAATGGGCCACCATCCGGACACTCTTTGCACTAGCTGCTCAGAACGGTTGGAAAGTCCATCAAATGGATGTAAAAACTGCATTCTTGAATGGAGATCTAAAAGAGAATGTTTTTATGTCCCAGCCTGAAGGATTTGCTGTGAAAGGACATGAACACAAAGTATGCAAACTTGTGAAGTCCTTGTATGGCCTCAAACAAGCACCACGAGCCTGGTATGAAAAACTAACTGAGCATCTTCTGAAACTCAACTTCAAACATTTTGATCTTGATGATGCAACTTTATTTGTCAAGAAAGTTGGCAAAACAGTTGTATATCTTGTGGTGTATGTAGATGATCTTTTAATGACAGGGAACAATGAAAGCTATATTGCATCCATAAAGAAAGAATTAGGAATTTTTTTTGAAATGACTGATTTGGGCTATGTTCATTACTATCTTGGCATTGAAGTAACCCAACATCCAAAGTCCATATTTCTTTCTCAAAAGAAATACATTGGAGATTTGTTAAACAGATTTGGCATGACAGAGTGCAATCCCCTTTGTACTCCAATGGAACAAAACTTGAAGCTCACATCTATTGAAGGAAAGGAATTTGAGGATGCAACAAAGTATAGACAACTTGTAGGAAGTCTCATCTACCTCACTACTACCAGACCAGACATTTCATTTGCTGTTGGAATCCTCTCCAGGTTCATGCAAAAGCCTTGTGAGGGACATTGGTCTGCTGCAAAAAGAGTTCTAAGGTACTTGAAGGGAACTCAAGACCTTGGAATCAAGTATACACAGGTGGACGACTTCAACTTGATTGGATACTCTGATTCAGACTTCGATGGAGACAAAGAAACTGGGGTATCTACTTCAGGATATGCTATGAGTCTTGGATCAGGAGCTGTCTCCTAGAGATCACGCAAACAATCAGTACCAGCAGATTCCACAACAGAAGCAGAATATGTGGCAGCAGCTGAAGCAACGAAAGAAATTGTGTGGCTCAGGAAAATTCTTGAAGATTTGCAAGTAAAACAAATACAATCAACTCCACTCATGATTGATAACACATCTGCAATAAAGTTGGCCAAGAACCCAAAGTTCCATGATCGTACTAAGCACATCAATACTAAATATCATCTGATCCGACATCATGTTGAGGCCAAAACAATCCATCTCCGTCATTGTTCCACGAGCAAATTGCAGACATCTTCACCAAAGCGCTTGGAAGAGAAAATCTTGAAAGATTCAGAACGATGCTTGGACTCACCAACATCCCTTCAGATTAAGGGGGGGAATGTTGACACCTAATCCGAAACGGATGGGTGAACTGGACAGTCATCTAGAAGATGAACTGATCCGTTTTATTCTTGTATATAAACATGAGTTAGCTAATGAATAACATCAATCAGTTTTCTCTCTTGTTCAATGTGGAGTTACCCTGGCCTGACAGATACTCTACATTCTCTGTCAATGGACAATATCTTAAGCACTATATTCATTACAAAAAGATGTTACATCCATTAATCATTGTACATTTATAGTTTTATCTATTTTTCATGGCAAGTGTGATTTTCACAGCAAAGACTCCATAGCCCGAGGAGAAGGCACATGGATCTGCATGTTCTTTGCATCTCACAGGGAAATGCAGTCCCCAGATGGAGCCGATGTTGTAACATTATTCTGCATTTTACTTTTATTATCAAAAAAATGAAAAAGAAAAGAAAAAGAAAGAAATAAAAATAAAAAGAATATATAAATAAAGAAAAAGTAAAGTAAAGTAAAAAATGAAAAGGGTATTTTAAAAAATAGATATACATATTCAAAAAAAAAAGGTGTTGAAAAACCCTTAGAAAAAATAAAATGTGCGAGCTAGCTCAAATGCCGCATTAGATATTAAATAAATTGGAATTAATTAGTTTAAATTGCAAAGTTTAAATGTGATTAGCTAGTTATTAATAAAGTTATTATTGATTTGACTATTTTTGTCGTATGTAATAACGACCACACTACAATCAAGCGTGGCGATCTATCCTGCTAAGATCAACGACTCCCAATGACTTCAGACCCCCTTTGCCCCTCCGATAGTTAATCAAGGGTGGGGGGGTGGGGGGGGGGGGGTCCAAAAAGTGGATTCTTCGCATCCCGCTTTATATGCGTGTCATTCCCTCAGCGATTTTGGACCCCCCTCCCCCTAAACCACTAACAACTATCACTTCTAGTCCCGCAAATCCAATCCACTCCCGCCAAGTGTCACATTCCTACTATGTTACCGTTAAGTACCCATTCAAGAATATAATTGTTGTCCAAATTAATGACTCCGCTCCATTAAATGGACATTCTTCAATGGTAATCGCTCTCACCCATAAAATAAAGGAAAACCACGTTCAATTGTCACTTTCTCTATTGTTCCAGATATTGGGCAACTGAACCTACTACTGCAACCAAGAATTGAGCCAAAGAGTTTTCAACCAGCCAACCTCGGGTAATTACAGTTTTCTATCTCATTTCATTTCAATATGTCTTCAAAGGGTAAATCAAAAGCCACAGTGGAAAACCCTATGCTTCCCCTTGTAATTGACCTAGACCATCAACCTTTAGTAGATCAACATTATAAAATCTTTGAAACCAATTGTGAGTTTGATTTCTACGAACTCCACAATTGGTTAAAGTAAAAATTTGCTGATCTCAGCGACAAATTGAGTTTGTGGGACTCCTTCCTACCTCAATTCGTTTTTCCATAAACCCACCATTTCCCATAATTCGTCTCATGGTGCCATTTCAGGTATATACCCAGTCAAAGAGCTATTGTTGCCCAGAATAATGATTTCCTGTTCATAATTACCCTTGACTCCATATGTCAAATGCTCCTGATCCAAAATTCAACCACTGTGCACCCCTTCTATGTACATTCCCTCATGGAACTCTACAAAAACTTGGCTTTCCCCACAGAGCCAAAAAATTTGAGACATTTTTGCCTGAAAAATGTCCAATTGCCCAAAACAAACCCTCCTTATCCGTCCTCAATGTTTCCAGAAATGACAAAACAAATCATTTCTATAGTTTCTTGTTTATTGGGATATCAAACCGATCAATGGGTTGATGAAGCAATTATAGGTTTTCTATCAGTATTCTCAGTAGGAGAAAACCCTTCAATTATTTTTCATTACAGTGAATTCTTAGCAGAAGTCATCCATGAACAATTTCTTAAATTTTCTACAAAAGGAGTTTTCAAGCATGCTTCAGTCTTGGTTTACTTGTTTTTATTTCATCAAGCAGATAGATTTCAATTTCCACTACATAAACTTGATGGATAGGGAAATGCACAGTTTGTGATTCATTGGACTTCCTTGGTAAGGAAGAATACCAATGAATTCACATTCAATGATTATGTGGACCAATTTTTGTACAAAGTTTCTTGCCTACTTAATAGTGATGCTGAACCTAGAATTGGACCTGAGATTAAGAGAATTCTACATCTCAGTGAACAAACAAAGATAGGTGACTGGTACCTGTATCAGAATTACATTGAGATCAGAGTGTATGGATGTGAATTGCCTCCATATAAATTGCCTAAATTTGTTCCTATAAGAATTTTTGCATTAGAGTATATTAGGCAAATGATAAATATGGATGAGTTGCACTTTGTGTCAACCAAAAATAAATCTCAGTTTAAAATCAAAACACAAGTTACCAGGACAACAACAAAAGAAGCAAATATTCTCCTTAAACAAATGAAATTTAAACTTAGTTTCACTTGGTCATATGATCCTTTAGGAATTATCTCAAAGTTGAGAGTAGAGCAGAAAACTACTCCCTATACTCACACTCCTAGACCTAAAATTGAGCAATATATGAATCAAGATGAATGGCAAGAAAATACATTGCAGGAGGCAGAGGAACAGGTACTTTCTTCTACAACATCACAGACTCCAGTGCCACAGGAAAAGCAGGATAAAAGACCAAGGGAAAGTGTTTCCCCTTCAGTCTCAGAAATTCAAGGGAAAGAATTCCAAATATACAAAAAGAGGCAAAAAACCAATCCAACAAAAGAGTCTTTGCAGGAAGAGAATACACAGTCTACAATAGTTTTAACAGGTCCCTATGCTTCTACTTTCCCTCGAAATGAAGAAATTTTTATAGGTTCACCATCATCTTCAGCTTCTCAAGAGCCACTGGAAACATCTCAATCAGGAGAATTAGCCCGTGATCAGGCTGAACCAAGTATATTTGCAAGATATAAGGAAATAAAAAAGAAGAATGAAATCTTGAAAGCTACAGCCTATTCTTAGTTCTGGTAGCAGACAACACCATCATAGCACAAACTTCTTTTTGCTTTTAATACCGAGAAAGGAAAATTGCAAATAGCTTTCCTTAAAGCTAAAGTTCCTTTTCCTAAGACTGCAGATGACTACAACAAGTTCATTTTCTCATTTAACATTAATCAAATCCATCTTATTGATCAAATGGACTTGCATAAATAGACAGGTGAAATGCTTTATTCTACTCTAAAAAATTCAACAATGGAAGCATCTAGACTCCAGGCTTCAATTAACAATATTTAGTCTCAATTAAAATTAGAAAAAATATCTTTTTTGGCCAAAGACACCAAGATAAAGTCTTTAGAAGATTTAGTGATTAAACTGGGATATGATCCTAGTAATGTAAAAGCTGTTGAGGAGATCATTAAGAGAACAAATGCTGACACAACAACCTTAAAAAAGCAACTCAAACTTCCATCTACTTAAGATCCACAAACAAAGGAAGTTGGTCAACTATTAAAGGAGAAAGAAGATATGTTCAAAATCATTATTGAACATAATGGATAGATTAAAGAAATAGAGACTGAAATAGAAAAGCTACTTAAGGAAAAAGAACAACAATCAACTCAATTAGCAATCATTCCTCTAACAACAGTTCCAATCACAGGTACATCAACAACATGGGCTTCTACTTCAGCAACTACTACAACAGTGGAGACACAATCTACAAATACATCAACTGAGTTAATCAAAGCTATGGAAGATTTATCTATCAAAGGGTAGGAGATTGAAAAACTAAAAGCTCAGCTTAATAATCTCTAAGAATAAAAGTTAAAAATTGATAATGTGTATCTATCAGAGCTTCAAAAAACTCACAGATTAACTAAGAGGATTGAATTTCTTGAAAATGAATCTGTTATGGAACAAACAATTGCACAAGCAAAGGAGAATATATGGGTAGAGATTAATGAAGCCATGACAGAAATTTGGCCTTCAATTGAAATTATTTTCGAGCAAGAAGAGTTGGTGCAGAAATCAAAAGAAGTTATAGAACAGGTAAAGGAGGATTTGGGACAGAAACCATGTGAAGCTACTGCGTTAATAAGGATTTTAAATTCAAAGATTAAAGAAGAACTGGAAGAATATGAGGTTGTAGATAGAACTGAGACAATTCTTGAGGTAAGAAGAGTTCTTACTAAAACAAATTTAATGTTACAGTTAGAGGACAAATGTTATAATCTGCAGGCCAACATTCAAAAATTTCATAGAAAGTTCAATATATTGCATCAAAAAAGACTTCCAGGTTTAAAGGGATGAGAGATAAATTAGTTTAGCTGGATGATTATCAACAAAAGTTATATTCCATAGCAAGAGATAAATCCAAATTTTCTACCATAAAGGGAACTATTACAGGGAAGGTTTGAATTTCGACTTATTTATCAAACATGAAATAAAACGTCTGTTTATAGTCAAACCCACTCTCCAGAAGTATGCCGAAGTGGATGAAACTTATAGAAAGTTAATCAAATTATCCATCCCAGATGAAGAGAGATGGGATAAATTATGCGAGCTTCATGAGTAAACAGTTATGAATCTTCAACAACAAAGCAACAACTTTTTCAATCCAACTCATCATCACAGTCCTTGAAATCAGTGCCAAAAAGCTTCATCAGTTTAATTTTCCTCTTTTCTTATACTATTTTTGTAAACAGTTTTTTAGATACTTTGTAGTGAAATCTTGATATTAAAATCAAGATATTTTGATGAAAACTGTATAAATACTTCATATATTGAAGTACAAAGGGTTGAAACTTGGGATGAGTTATCAAGCAAAAATGTATTCATATGAAGTTCTCTGATTTTAATGAAAATATTTTGAATTTTCCTTGAAGTAGCAGTGTTCTTATGAGTTATTCGTTGTTTTTCATTTCGTATTGTAAATTTCTGCATATATTTAATTTTAATAAAGAAATTTGGGTAAGATAAGGTTTAGTATCAACCTGTCTGAAATCCCCTATAAAGTTATAATATATTACAGAGATTAGTTTATTGGACTGTTTGTCTTAAATAACTCCTCTACTTCTTTAAATTGTCACTTCTTCATCAATTTAAATATATTTTTGTTGGGTTGTAAACATTGGTTACATGCATCTTTTCCATATGGTTTAATTAAATAATATGTCTGATTTTTGATAGGGCATAGACTCTTTGATTTTTGCCTTACACATCTCTTTTAAACCAAATTTCTTTCAAGAGGTGGAGAACCAACCCTTATATTATATCATGATTAATTAAGATTCAACACCCGTTTGAAATAGTTTAAAACATTGGTCATCCAAACATTTAAAAAACCAACAAAATATTTTAGATGCTTTGACTTAATTCCTAACCTAGAATTATATAAAGAGGTACAACAGTTAGCATGACTTATCTCCTCGCTTCAACCATATTGATATTTGAACTTGATGAGCAATAAGATTCCCACACGTTGAAGCTATCAGAGATTGACTTTTCCCATTGATGGGGATAATCTTTATCTTTCCCGTAAGGAGAAGGTGTAGAATAAACAAAGGAAATCCACTTCTTTCAGCAGAACACCATCATTTTCATGTCAAATGACACGGCAACATGAACAATGGATAATTTTAAATGAATTTCTTGGATAAGCTAGTTGTGTTGTACCAATAATTGTAATCATGGCACCAATTCCTCGTTCAAGGGAGAATTGAATTTGATTCTCATGCCCATGCTTTGGAGAAAATGACATTGTCTGTATACCCAGTGGAAGTAGATAAGCTGGAAAACTTGCAAAACCACAACCAACATCAAGAACTTGCACCACTCCTATGCATTGTAAATCCACTATTCCATTAGCTATCATGTTTCCCAACCTTTGGATGTACTCTAAAGCTCCATGCTTGAAATGAGTACCACCACCTGGGAACCACCATAGTTTACCCTACTTATGCACCCAATTTTGCCCACCTTTGGCTTTTTGCTAGATGCGAGTGGTTCATATTGCTTCACCACACATAATCTTTAATGATTGGCCATTTTATTGGGATCTTGTATTCTTTGGGAGGAGGTATTAAACGGAAAGGTCGTTCCCCGTGTGGAGAGGACAAATTTCTTTCGAAATTCGCGCTTCGAGAATAATTCAAAATTTTTCAGAGTTCTAATATACTTTAAATCACAACAAGGAACATACTTGGTATAATTCAATGAGCAAACATTCATTCCTTCTACAGGTATCTTTAGCACATCAACTCTAAAATTGAGAACCACCTTGTTACTTAACCACTGCTTCCCAGTTGAGATCAACAGTGCTTGCATATAGATCACGTGCTTGGTGCCAAATAATGTTCCAACAAAAAAAAGGTAACTATCATCAATGTGAAAGCTAGCACGACCACCTTCCCTGATTGCACATCTAACATGGAGGAAAGTGAAAAGCCCATATTTAGATGCAAACATTAACAAGATGAAACAGGTCAGCTAGCCACGTATAAACCCATCTTTTCACTGTTTTGCACCTTATCACACACAAATATCTCTGCCAATTTCAGTTGAAGGCAACTGAATTAGTGAAATCCCTTCAAAACGAGTCAAATGGCCTTCGAACTTGCAGATTTGAAAAGAACCTGTTCAAATACAAGAGAGAGGTTTTTGGAGCGAGAATATTGGAATTTATCAAGGAGATTCCATAGTCAAAAAGTACAGATTTAATAATGTTTCGTGTTACTCTACCAATGTGACCTGGCGTGATACTTTCAGAAACCTTAAAAGCCTATTATTAATGTTTATTAAAGAGCTCAAAACTTGATGTTGAAGGAATGTATAAAAAATAAGTCTGCATAATTATGATAAAATGTCAAAAGTTGATTCAATGTAGTTTTTAATGCCCACCAATTTGTTAGATTGTAAGCCTATGATATATTTGGAGACCTTTGAAGCAACATTGCATTGCAGGAGGCAATTGTCGAAACCTTAATAAGATTTTATTATTTTGGCTTTTGACTGAAGATCTAGTCTTCAACAACTCGTAATGCAGGGGTCAAAACCATGGAGAAAAATAAGATTTTTTTTGTTGCATTTTCACTTTTTATTGAACCCCAATTTTCGGAATTGGTGATTCCTCTAGTAATAAAGCATCCATTTATTATAAGTTTAGTCTTTTAATTTTTAAAAGGTTCACATACTATGCATTCAATCTTGTTAATATTAGTGTATCCTATAATCCAATGCCAAAATATACACTGTAAAATATATACTTAATCTTTTAGATCCAATAGTATATATTAAATTATGTAACTCATATTAATTAATCTACTTTTGAGTTATTATTGATAACCTTCAATAATTCTATTTTATTACGTTGGTCATCTTATATGTCCCATAAGATCTCCTTAAGATCTCTTTAGTCATATCTCATATATACAAATGCTATGGCATGTCTAGGTCAAGGACATTTGATTTCTGGTTTTGAAAATTTTATTGTGAGTGTTCCATGCAATTTCAAACCAACATTCAAAATTTAATAAATCATTTGTCTTACATAATCATTTTTTATGATAAATATGTGAGTTTTTTTAATATAACTTTATTGAAGAGTAATTTTTTAATAATCTTTTATTGATAAAAAATTAATTTATTTTTAAAACATCTTTAGTAAAGAGCAAAATTTTAAACCTAAACGTATTTTGGAAAAAAAGTTTTAAACACTAAAAACCTAAAAGCTCAAATCATAAAATACCCCAAATATAATAATAATAATAATAATAATAAATAAAATCAGAAAGAAAAATCCAAATTCCAACGGTTCAGGGCACCTAAATTTATGTTTATTTCTAGCGAGCTCTGCTATGACAAAACCGTAAATGCCTGTCTACAGCCAGGAAATCCCATTCGTATTCATAAGAAAACCAACAGAAGTAATATTTAATAATCACCCGATTGCTATATTTTCTGCCCATACGATCTTCAATTTTCCCATTCCGTATATTTTATGCCGAAACATGGGTTTTGGGTATAAGCAAAACTCGTCTACAATCTGACAACCCTGAGAACTCCTACAAATAACATCTTGTGACAAGAGTTCAGTCAAGAGTGGAAATAAACAAGGAAAAAACATGAAGACAGTGATTGGAGTAGTGGTTTCCAACAAGATGCAGAAATCGGTGGTGGTCGCAGTGGACAGACTGCTGCATCACAAGCTCATCAATCGTTACTACAAGAAGACCAGCAAATTCATGGCCCACGACGAGAAAAATGACTGCAATATTGGCGACCGGGTAAGCCCTTTCAATATATATTCACATTCCCATGAATAGAAATCATTTCTTTTCTTCTTGGTTGGGTAATGAATAGAGGAGACGGGGTTTGCAGGTGAGGTTAGATCCTTCGAGGCCTTTGAGCAAGAGGAAACATTGGGTTGTCGCAGAAATCTTGAAGAGGGCTCGCATATATAAGCCCCCAACTGCAACTAGCGCTGATGCGAGCGAAGCTGGCGGCCCTCCTTCTTCATAGTTCTTGGAGGAAATTGCTGACAGTTCCGGCACTAAGCTTGTTTTCATGTGGGTTTGAGGTACTAAGTCCTATTCCCACAGGTTGGGTGCCTATGGCTTGAGGACCTATGTAGTGGATTGTCCGTATGTCTTAACGAGAACTGAATCAGTGATCGCTTATTGGGCTAAAACTGTTTCGTTCGCGATATCTGATTCACTTAGTATTCCATGGTTACTAGGCTTTGTAGAGTATAATCAAAATTTTCTGAGTTATTTTGATGGTTTTGATATCTTAGTGCAATGCTAATTGCCATACTTTGATTGCTTTTGACTCGTTTGTGGACATTGGAAATTAATCACTATTTGCTTTAGCCTTATATCTATTGTGAAAAATTGGATTAGCACTTGGTTATATAATATAATATTCATTTACAGTTTTTTTCAAAGAAAGATTGATCCTTCAGTCTGTGGGCATTTTATCGCAATGTAAATGGAATCTACTGGACATGGAAGACTCTGCTTCTTTAACTCTGAATTATAGAATATTGGGAATCGTGGGCGTGGCAGTATACACATTTTCAAAAATAGCCGAAATCGTCAATTTATTGAAGTTAAAATGTCAGTATATTCTCATTAAAGTTTATGAACTAAATAATAAATAACACTGAAATTTGAATGGATACGGGAGAGTCTTCTGTTGCTGGGATATTCAACTGCAACCCTGTATAGTGCTATGAATACAAAAGAATAAGGGTTCTTAGTTGACATATGAGAGTGGCGGCAAAAAGTAGGTCTGCATTGCAAATCCTAGCTCTGACAGGGGCACCAAGAGATTGATTGATACAGTGCGTATCCAGACTCCAGATTGGCGAGGATCCGTGGGACCTCACCATGCCACACGAGATCTCAGCAGCAGTTCCGTCTCAGATCCGTTCCTGGGAGACAGACTAGGTCCTCCATCATTCAGTAGCATGTGAACCCCCCAGGATACAATTTAGTGGACAGTTTGCACTTGCCATCGGCTCTTCATCAGGCCAACAGACTTTGTTGAGTTTCTTCAGTGTTATTCATTCAGCCTCAGATGTTAGGAGAGATGGGTCTGATCCTCAGACCTATTAGCTCTTAGATCTTCTCCGCTAGGGCCAGATGTTGATTTACTTCATGCATTGTATCTTTTATAGGAGACCGTTTGGTTCTCCCGCTTTGTATATACATCAGTGTACTCAACAGTCCCTTTGACCTACTTTGTGGTCATTAGTTGGACATAAATATAATTATCTTATCTTATCTGATATCTGAGGTAAGCACTTGCAAACAGGCCAAAACCCTTTTCAAATTACAGAATGTTGGTAAGCAAGCCGGAAAATGAATGGTGGCTGAAATAATAAGGTGACTGTACCCTAAAATAGGTGTTTGGGGCCTGGGCCTCTTTAACAGTTGCTGGGCAAGTAAAATTTGCTTTTCAACCTTCGTAAGATATTGTTGGGCGCCCATAAACACAGACCTGACCTTCTTTAAAGCTTGTTAGGCATCAGAGAACAAATAACAAAACTCTGTAACAGCTTCTGTGCTTAAAATATGCTTGGCAGACCTGCGACAGGAAATGCTTCCCACATCTCCCTTATGTTGCAGGTGTAATGCCTGCTGTTGGAAATTCCAACAGAACAAAACAACCCCAAACAGGGGTATTTTGGGAGCGAAACTCTGCATCCAAGGATCTGGTGCAGATGTATAATGGTATGGGCCCCTTGGGAGGTGAATCATTTGTGTTTTTTGGATTAAGTTGCTTCTAGATGAATCTTCCTGTCTGTTGAACCCCCTGCCTAATCTGCGTCTGTGAAGCCCTGAAGGCTCACACCATCAACTTGCCTGTCCTAACAACCGATAATCTATTGTGCCCTTGAGACACCTCAACACTTGCTTGGTGGCAACCCAATGCACTTTGGTCGGCTCAACCATGAATTGGCTCAACTGGTTAACTGCAAAGCAAATTTCGGGTTGTGTGTTCACCAGATACATCAATGACCTAATAAGTGTGAAACTTTTTGAATCTACACATCATAAATACTACTGCAATCACTGGTTTATCAGCGCCTACTTGTTATTACTTTCAACAAGTTATTTAATTTATAAACAGTGATGAAAAACACTACTGTAGACTACATTGATAAACTAAAAATATATGAGACAAACATGCAAGGGACACCATTATTTTTGG
Organism: Pinus tabuliformis; assembly: GCA_031772625.1. Classification (NCBI taxonomy): domain Eukaryota; kingdom Viridiplantae; phylum Streptophyta; class Pinopsida; order Pinales; family Pinaceae; genus Pinus; species Pinus tabuliformis. The sequence continues at coordinate 676,503,944 of CM062807.1, forward strand.
ACAACATGTCCACGGAAAAACCCAATGCGGGAAAACCGGTGCGACAGATATGAGGGTTTTCTATTATTAAGCAGTAGTTTTGAATACAACTCTGGATGCCCTCTCGACTATCCAGTTACAAAGATAAAATATACTGGCAGAAACCTAAGTGATATTACCTCACTCACCCTGCAAAATCCCTCCGATCTGGCAACTGGACTGACTATCCCCGGCTACAACTGCGTTGCCCCTTCACAGTAGCTGTGTGGAGCACTTTGAGACTCCGCGTCAGCTCTGCTTTGCCTCCTCTGCCTCCTGGAGCTCTGATGTCAACCTTCTTGACTGATCCTGCTGCTCCACGGTTGAATTCAGACTTCTGCAGGAGGGCAACTCTTCCTCGACGCTGGCACTGCGTCAAGCAATGCGTGGGCCCTCCTTTCGACTTCGATTCGGCCGAGTTGGTCCGAGTCATAGCCCAACCGGGTCGACTCGGCCTTTGAACCAGACTGACTAGTCGGGTTGTTACCAAGCCGGCCGAGTTGGCTAACAACTCGGCTGGCTCAGTAACAACCTAGCCGGCTCGGTAACAGCGGCCGGTCAAGTCACTTCAGCGACATTTTTTTTTGAAATTTCATTTTTAGGGACTCCCTAGGCTTTCCTGTCTGACTCTTGGGTTTCCTTGTTTGACTCTGATCCCTAGTATTGATATGCTATTCATGGTAATGTTAATTAATCTTCATTTTCATCCTTTTACTTAAATTTTTAACATTACCATGAAATGACTCAGGATGTTTGAGAGTGGTTCCGGTTTCATTGGATTTCATATGGAGAAAGTAGAATTTTAGATTTCATTCAAAATCCAGCAGACTTATCAGTTTTTCAGGATTTCAAGATTGGGGGATTGCAATGTTTCCATGGAACTCGTATTTAATCAAGAGCACCAATCCCTCTATGTACCTTGATGTTAGTGACATTGGTTGTCGAACTCCTTCGGGATTCGCTCCCAAACTGAGAGCTTCTGAAAATGTCACTCCCGCTCCTGTTTTCGCTCCCGCTTTTGCTTTCACTCCCGCTCCCAAGTAACACTGAGCCAGATGATGTTGGCAACTCTAGTAGTAGCTAGTAGTACTGGTCACAGACTTTTGTTGTAGAGGCCATTTCTAGCCTCCTTGGTTATGTGTTTTTGTTTTGATCTCTATATCATCATCGTGTATGTCTTGGATAGTGCACTGGGTGCCATTTTGATATAATGGATATATTCATGAACCTACTTTGATCATATGTTGTCTTCTATCTATATTCTAATGCTGTGTGTTTGGAAACATGAATGAAAATATTTAAAATTATGTGTTTTTATAAAAAATAAATATTTAATGTATTTTTACAATAACCAAGTCATTGAAATCGAGCCGGCCGAGTCGATACCGAGTCAGAGTCGGAGTCGGAGTCGACCCTCGGCCGAGTCAGAGTCGGAGTCAGAGTTTTAAAACATTGGGGCTGTCCTGACCATGAACTCAGGATCTGTTGTAGACCCCATGAAAGTTAGCTGGTCTTGAATCCCTTGCAACCTGAGAAGGAAGGGATCGATCTCTTCTCCCTTCTACATCTGGTACTGTCTCAGCTGATTCTCCAATAGCATCTTCCGTTGAACGGAAGTCCCCTGGTACAAGGTGGTCAGCGTCTCCCACATCTCCCTTGTTGTTTCCTTCTCAGCAATGTGTGGGACCACATGATCTTTGACCTCGTCTAGAGTCATGCATTTAGCCTTCGCCTTGGCCTCCTTGTACTTCTTCAGCGGATCAACGTCTACTGGAACATCAACTACCTTCAAGGCATAGTCCTTGATGCGATTCTTGTCTAGGACTCCCAGGATTTTGACCTTCCAGATGACAAAATTAGATGCTCCATCCAATCTGTCCCGATTCGTCAGTCCATTGACTGCCATCTCTGCTCAACAAATATAGGACTGGTTCTCTTCTCCCTCTTCTGCTATTAATCCAGCAAGACTTGGATCTAGATTTCTTTGGCGCTAGAAATCCTCTAAGGAGCAAGCTCCTCTAGACTCCCTCTGAGTCTTGATTTCCTTCACGGAAACCCTTTGGCCAAATGTCGAATCACTCCTCTCCAATCCTCCTTTGCCACTGCAACTGGATCTAGATTTCTTTGGCTAGAAATCTGGTAAGGCAGTGACTCCCTCTACCTCGGCTTTGTCTCCACAGACACTGTTCTGCACAAACAACAACAACGTCCCACCAGCTCCATTGATCGAATCTGCTCTGCTTCTCCAGCCTTGGCAACTGACTCATTTGAGCCTCTTAGGCTCCGCGCTGTCCCAGAGAGCTGACGCAGTGACTGCATGAGCTCCTCTCGGGTACTGTGTCACCCTCTATAGGCTCGAAATGCTAACACAGGCACTGCGTGAACCTCTGCGTCACTTCTCTGGCTCTGCGTCACTCCTTCAACTGCTCCTCTGCCTCTGAAACAACACTGTCACTCGGGACAACTGCTTTTTTGTAGCAAATTCATTGGATCTCCCGGTTGATGTCTTCAGTGTCCTATGATCTGCAATGCTCTGATACCATGTGAAAATTTTTGAATCGACACATCAGAATTCCTACTGCAATCACTAGTTTATCATCTCCTACTTGTTATTACATTCAACAAGTTATTTAATTTATAAACAATGATGAAAATACTACTGCAAAGTACACCGACATACATATCATAAACTGAAAATATATGAGACAAACACACAAGGGACACCGTTATTTTTGGACAACACGTCCCCGAAAAAACCCAATGTGGGAAAACCGGTGCAGCAGATATGCCGGTTTTCTATTATTAAGCAGTAGTTCTGAATACAACTCTGGATGCCCTCTCGGCTATCCAATTACAGAGATAAAATATACTGGCAGAAACCTAATTGATATTACCTCAGTTCACTCGGCAAAATCCCTTATCGGCAATTGGACTGACTATCCCCGGCTACAACTGCGCTGCCTCTTCGCAGTAGCTGCGTGGAGCACTCTGAGATTCTGCGTCAGCTCTTCATTACCTCCTTTGCCTCCTGGAGCTCTGACGTCAACCTTCTCGGCTGATCCTGCTACTCCTCGGCTGAATCTAGACTTTTGCAGGAGGGCAACTCTTCCCCTGCATTGGCACTGCGTCAAGCAATGCTTGGGCCCTCCTGGCCTAACGTCAGCCTCCCTTGGTCTGCATTGCCTCCTCTGGCATATCTCTGCCTCTCTCTGCTAAGTATTTGGGGTCCTGGAGAAGATCCTCCAACCCCAATTATCCCTGCCTCTCTGCTGCAACTCAGATCACCTGTTCGACTTTCTTAGCAAACCTCGCCCCAGAAAAATCGAACGGAATGATCAATTTGGTGTATTTCCAACTGACTCTCAAGCCTCCTCTTATACTTTTCCTGTTGATGAATCAACGGCCGAGATGAAGTCCCTAATCAACGGCCGAGATTAAGTCCCTAATCAACGGCTAAGATTAAAACAGACTTGATCCTCGTCACTTAGAAGTTTTTCACCCATATTATTATTAATACCCATTAATATTTTAATTTTCTTAAGTTTAGACTTAGGAACCCATTAAAAATATTAATTATTTTAATAACTTTCAATCCGGGTGGAATTTCTCCAAACGATTTTTGGGAGATCTCATGTATTATAGCCACTTCACAAAATTTCGGAGCTAGAGCACATCTGATGCTACCCCAAAATCAACAATAAGCTTTATATAAAGAGTGGCATCAACTCGCTCTGCTTTGGTAGCGTCCACCTTCCTCCAATTTGTGACTAGAGGAGTAGTCATGGGCTTGCATTCCTGCATGTGTAACCTCTTGAGAAAATCTTTTGCGTTGACCTGCCCTATCCCAAGAAGATCTCCCCATCACCCTGTCATACCTCTAGCCGAAGGAAATAGTGCATCAATCCTATATCCTTCATCTCAAACTCCTCTGTAAGATCTCTCTTGCAGTCACTGATTAGCTTCTTGTCCCTTGTCAGTATTAAATTGTCAACATATAATACAAGAATGAGAGGTTGCCCCCCAACCACAATATAATACAAGTTAGGGTCAACATCACTCTTGGTGAAGCCCAATCCTAGAAAGTAGCTGTCTATTTGGGCATAACATTCCCTCAATGCCTGCTTGAGCCCATAAAGGGCTCTCTTTAACCTAAAAACATGTGTGTCTTTGTTGAAAGTCTCAAACCGCTCAGGCTGCTCAACATATATCTCTTCCTCAACAACTTTGTTAAGGAAGGCAATCTTCACGTCCATTTGGTGGATCTTCCACCTCATTTGCGTTGCAATCGCCAATATGGTCCTAATGGACAAGTATCGGGCCACGGGTGCAAATGTCTCATCGTAGTTTATCCCCTCGACCCGAGAGAACCCTTTGGCCACAAATCTAGCCTTGCACTTCTCCACACTCCCATCAACCCTGTGCTTGATCTTATACACCCAACGTGAACCAACCACTAATTTGCCAACTGGTCTTGGCACTATCTCCCAGACGTTGTTCATCATGATGGAGGAATACTCCTCCACCATGGCATCTCACCATACCTGTTGAGAGGCTGCCTCCTTGTAACAAGAAGGCTCTGAGTCTATCAACTCAGTCATCAGTGCCATGTACCTCGTATATCTCTGTGGCTGTTTACTCTGTCTAAATGTGGAGTTGGGGGCTCCAACTCTCTCCTGAGCCTCCTTGATCAACTGATCTGCCTACTTAGCTTGTCCTCTCCCTGTTCTGGGAGTCACTGGCTGAGTGGACTTCACTCGATCTGCTCTCTGCTCCTATTCCTGTGCTGTTTCCTCATTTGCTTGCTACTAGACCTGCCCAATAACTGGTTGTTATGAAGTTTGAGGAGCTGACTGAGCCTCCTACTTGGGAGTCTCCTGCTCCAACTCTTGTGCTACACGTTGTTCACGCTCCAAGGACTTCTTGAGAGCCCTTTCTTCCTCGAACTTCACATCATGCCTATTCATGGTCTTTCCGAGTGTTGGGACATACAACCTGTACGCCTTAGATGTCTTGCTATAGCCTACGAAAATACCCTTCTTTGTTGTAGGCTCCAGCTTCTTTCGATTATCAGAAGGCACATGGTAGTAAACTAGATCGCCAAAAATTTGGAAGTGAAACACATCAGGCTTCTTTCCTTTGAAAACCTTCTTGGGTTTGATTCTGCCTAACACCTCGTGTGAGCTCCTCTTTTGCAAAAAATACTATAGTGTTGCATGCTTTTGCCCAAAGGAACATTGGTAGCCCTTGGTCATGCAACATGGCCTTAGATGCTCCAACAATGCTTTGGTTCTTGTGCTCAACCACCCCATTCTGCTGAGGGTCGTAAGGCGTGGTGAGCTGTCTCCTAATGCCCTCCTTGGCACACAAGTCTTTGAAGGCATTGGAGATGTACTCTCCATTGTTGTCTGACCTCAACGCCTTGATCTTTTTACCTGTTTGGTTCTCCACCAAGGCTTTAAACTCCACGAACTTCAAGAAGACTTCATCTTTCATCTTCATGAAGAAGATCCAAGTCTTAGTGGTCATCAATGAAGGTGACATAATATTTGTATCCCATAAGGGATGGAGAGGAAAATGGTCCACAAACATCTAAATGCACCAGCTCCAAGATGCTCTTTGCCCTATTGTCTCTGCTGGGGAAGCATGTCTTGGCATACTTGCCAAGTGTGCAACCCTTGCACACATCATGTTGGTCAACATTGCACTGTAGCAATCTTGTGGCAATCTCTTTGAGAATCTTTAGTGCTCCATGGAGTAAGTGACCCATACACATATGCCAAAGCTCCCCAAGGTCACGACTCTGCTCACTAACTCTATTGTTGAACAAGGTTGCGACTATCTCAAACTGAAGCCGGTAGAGGTTCTTCACCCTAACTCCAATCTGCTTATCTTCTCCGGAGTTGAAAGGCTTGAAGATAGCCTCATAACCCTTGTTCTCTAAGGTTGAGATTGAAACAAGGTTTTTCTTCAACCCTGGGACATAGAGGACATCTCTGAGGTAGAGAGGATTCTTAGACGTCCTCTCAAACTTGACTGTACCCATGCCCTTGGCTAGGTACTTGCTATCATCTCCCAACTCTATGTGAAATTGCATGTCCTTTTCGTTTAACTAGCTGAAATGCTCCTTATTCCTGATCATGTGATAGGATGCTCCACTGTCAACATACCACACACTGCTAGCCACTGTGCTTGCCATGCAAGCTATGAGCGAGAATTCCCTTTCAAAGTGAGAAGTGAACTCCTCGACCTCCGCTAATGTTGCGAGATGGTCCTTCTTGGACCTCTATTTCTTGTTTGGACATTTGGTGGAGTAGTGTCCAAACTGATGGCAAGAGAAGCATTTTATCTTGCTGAGATATTTCTTCTTCTTCTTGCCTTTGGAGTTGGACTTGGCCCCTCTTGTGCCTTTCTTGCCCCCTTTGCCAGCTAGGGCAAAGTTTTCCTCTTCCTTTGTCTTTACGTGATACCCAACTTTGGCCTGCTTTTGGATCTCCTCTTGGATGCAATCACTCCACAACCTCTCCCATCCTGATATGTTTTCTCTACCACTGATAGCATCAGTGAAGTTTTCCCATGACTTGGGAAAACCCAACAACGCAAGACTGACAAGGTCTTTGCCCGAGACTGTCTCCCAACTCTAGGTAGCTTATCCCTCACTTGGGTGAACCTGGTGTGATATGAGACGGCGAACTCAAACTTCACCATCCTGATGTTTCTGAATTTGTCTCTGAGTACTAGCTGCCTAGCCTCACTTGAACCCTGGTACAACCCTATGATGGTTGTCCACATAGCCTTGGCTGTCTTCTTGCCGGATAGGTGAGGTATGATGTGATCCCTTAACTCCTTAAAGGATAATTCTTCTAGTCTTTCCATCTTTCTTGTTGTGCTGAGCCAACTGCTAAGAGTCTGCTAGTTGGGTTGGTGGATTGTCCACAAAATCCCAAAATCCTTGCTCCTCTAGAACTACACCTATCTTCTCCCTTCAAGAACAAATGTTTGAGGCCCCATCAAGGCGGTCCTCAAATCTCAACCCCAAATATGCCATACTGTCTAAGTCACAGGACATGTCCTTTAGGGTCTCATGTCCCGTATTGCTTGTGTTGGACATAATTTTCATCGTGTCCTAAAATAATGACACATTTTTGGATGTAATGTTCCCAGAAAATTAATTTCTTAAGAGACAAAGTAGCCTATCAATCCCTGTAGGCTATAGTCTTGGATAAAGGGGAAAACCCCAAAATACCAAATCTCTGGGCAAGTTTCGGGGCAACTGGGCAAAGAAACCCAAAGTTGGGGTTTTGAGTGAACCACACTCAACCAATTAAGGAGAAAAATCCCCGGAAGGAAATCTATAAATACAAGGGGGTTAATTTCATTTAGGCATCAATTTGTGGATCAATTTATCAATGTTTTTCTTGAGCTTGAGGCTTTGAGGTTTTTAAGACCCCTTTACCCTATCAATTTCGGTGGTGAAAGATTCCACCCTAGTTGATAAAATTTATTTCTCCTCTACTCTTCCTATTTTCTCTATTTTGTTCTGGCACAGGAAAAAGCTCTCTGGAAGGTCAACAAATTTTTTGATAATCATTCTCTGTCTTGGATGCGAATTTTGTGGGGACACTCTTTGTTTGGATAGCAAAATCTACGAGATCATCATCTTTGATTGGCAACGAGTTTTCTGTGAAGTCAATTCTTGTTTTGGGTACAAAAATAACCACTTGGATGACATAATTATTTAAACATTGAGTTTCCGTTCTGGCACAATTTGATCGTCTTGTCCCAGGTCCAATGATTCGGTCAATTTGGAAGCAACACAAATTTATCGTTTAATTATTCTACGTTAGGCGAAATTATTCGTCCTGTGGATAAATATGGGGGTCAAAACTGAAGCTAGAATTGCAAGTTCTCGAAGAGAACTTCCTCATAGTGCAGAATCGTGGGTCTGTGGTTGACATAACTTCTTGGCACTACCCGTGACAAGTTTCGCACTGGATTTGGCATCGCAAGGCACTCTTTGCGGTTCGGAGTTTGACTTGCAGATGGATAGGAAAGTTCGAACTACTTGGAAGCCTAGAGTCATCAGAGCAAGACGCTAATTTTATTTTGCTGTTGAATAATGTTATACAATAGAAAATTAGTGTAGTGAAGTTCAATCATGACCTATTGAATTATTCCGTTTTATTGTGAATAGATTTACCTTGACTATAGTTGTGGATTTGAACTATCCAAAACAAATTTGCTGAATTATATTGTGGGACCATCGTATGGTAACGTTGTCACATTTATACAACCACAATTGTATTTTTGGGTTTGTAGAATTACAATGTGGGCAATAGCTGTTGTGCTGACTATTACGTTTTATTGAATATATTTTGGTTGCATACTAAATGTAAAATTGTAAGGAAACCCTAGGGTGAACTAGGGCAAAAAATTTATCTGCCCCATTACATTGGACCATGTCAAAAACATGCCCTAGTGTATTTCGATTTTAGGACACATGTCCTACGAAAATCCTCAATTTAAAACATCACATCTTGGTTTTTTATCATTTTTTTGTCTTTGTTCGTGAGGTATTCCGTAGTCCAGTTCGCTGTTTGCATTTTCACATCTTGTTGGAGTTGAAACAACACTTTTCACCTTTTGCTTGCTCGGCTAATCAAACTTGCTATGTATTTTCTGAAGGCCATAGACTAGCGTGAATCAACCAGGTAAGATAATATTTTTATTTATAAGTTAAATGAGTCTGGGTATGAATGCGTCTAGTCAGGACCGAAGAGCCCGATACCTCGCGAGTTGCCATATGCGCATGGCTTGATCCTATTCCTTTTTGTTTGGGTGTAAGCACCAAAACAAGAATTAAAACCAAAAATAGAGTTTGTACTATGGGAAGTTATGAACCTGAACTAGCATGATAAGGAAGGGGTTCTTTGAGATTTGACTCTACATTACTAAGCCCAACAAGAAAGTGGTTGTATAAGATTTGAATTTTTATTGAGTACGTGGGAAGTTATGCACATGAATTAGCATTGTTTGTTTATGAATCTAACTATACACTAATAATTTAATAAAGGGTTTTTTATGAGATTTAATGTGGGAAATTATGAACCTGAACTAGCATGATAAAGATGGGTTTTCTGAACCTGAGTCAACGTTATATAACTTTGTATAGATTGGTTGTTATATAACTTTGTATTGGTTGGTTGGTATATAACGTTATATCGTTGATGTAGTAAATTAATAAATTAACTAGTTCTAAAATTGTAAATACTAAATTAGTAAATAGATATCATCATGATTCATATCTATAGTGTTGAAATTAGCGAGAAAAGTGATTCCTTGATTTGTGCCTTAATTCAAGGAGTCAAAGTCAAGTTCCTTTTTGTGCATGGTCGAGTTCCTAAAATTTAGGAGTTTCCCTAAAAATTAGGAGTGCATGAGGCAGTTAACTGATGTGTTGAAATTGAAAGTCAAGTTCTTGATTTTCTAGTGTGAGTTAAATTGGGAACTGAAAGCTTAAGTGGAGTTAGCCTCCTAAATTTTAGGAGGATCCAGTTAACTAGTTCTGTTGACTTTTGTTAACTAGAAAAACTCCAGTTCAATTCCTTAATTAGAAATTCACTAATTTTAACCATTTGAATTGCCTTTAAAAGAAGGAATGAAGGCACAAGTTTAATCATTGTTTTGGTGAGCACGAGTTGGTGAGACCAAACAATAGGAAGCACAAGGTTGTGCGTGTAGCTTGTGAGAGAAGGTGAACAAACCTAGGAAAGGCTTGTTGGAATTGGAGAAGGACGAATTCCTTGGGTAAGGAAGCAAAGATCAGAATTCTTGCATAGGTTTCAAGTTTAGATTAATCAGGGAAAACATGGTTGTTTACAGATTGAAACAGTTGTATTGTAAGAGATCTAGTGCCCAATTTTCTTCAATAAATTCTCAATAATTAAGCTGAGCGGTTTCCCAGTAGGGCTCCCTGTAAAAACTGTGCTGTTGAATTGTGTGATTGTGCTTTTATTTTTGTTCATAATTCTGCTGCAAATCAAGTAGAGAAATTCTGTGTTTGTAAGAAAACAAAGTGTTTTTCAGATTGTTCTTATCAACAGATCAAAATTTCATGGATTTTCTATATGTAGATGTTTTAATTTCTAAAAAATATGGATTGGGCACTATATTTCAATATTTTTTTAATATATATATATATATGTTCCCCGTGTCTTGTTTCCAGGGTCGCTGTCTTGTGTTGAATACTCGTATTTATGTGTCCTCTGTGCCCCGTGTCCTCGTGTCATGTGACTTGGCATACTGTAGTTCGATCTGCTCAGAAACCTTTGTGTAGAGCAACTTCAAGAAAACCCTAGTGTAGGTCAGCTTTTGGAAAACCCTAGGTCATGCTGCCAGAAACCCTAGCACAACCACTGAACTGAACTGCGCACTTCTCTGCGCGTTTTAACCTGCTCTTAGAAGAAGTAACCATGCTTTCTGGTCTTCAATCAGAGGCTGAGCTTTGGTACCATGTTAGTTTTTAAAACCCAACAACTAATTTAATGAAATCTCAGAAATGAAACAATTGAACCTGAACTTTCAAAAGCATTCATCAAATATATTGAGTTTCCTAATTGAATATTGCAACAGAAAAACAAACTTGAAAACACAAAGATACAATAAAAACAATACACCAGAAATTTACCTAGGAAACCCCAACTGGGGAAAGCCTACCAACTTGTGTGTTTTTATTATGCTTCAGCGAAATATTCAGAAAAAGATTACAAAGAGGAGGGAAGACTTACCTTCACTCAGCAAATCCCTCAACACAAACTGATGTGCGCACTTCTCTTCCTATTGGCCTGGCTGCTTGCGCACTGTATGGAATTGTATAGGTCCGTACAACCTCAATACAACCCCTTTGTGCAGCTGAAATCGACCTGGCTGAAGATGAATGCCGGCTGGAAGCTTCTGTGTCTTTTTGACCTCTGTTTCTTGCCCTATTTGAAAACTCTAGGCGTTGAACCGAACACCATTTTTTCTGCTAAGCTGAACATACAAGTTGTCTAGTGCATAATGAGCCTAGTCTGCACCCTTTTCCTCCTTTGAAGTCGACCTGGGCCCACCATCTCCGTGAATGACTGAGATTAGATCTCAACGGATGGTTGAGATCACTTCAATTTTTGACTATAGGAAAATTAAAATTTTCCCAAGTAAAAAAAATGAGATAAAGTGTAAACTGCGCCTTTGGTCCATCTGTGGGTCCCCCTGCTAAATTTAGTGCACGTCTAAATTTAGCTGAACCCTTCCTCTAACTCAAAACATTCACACGTTCATGCAGCCCAGAAAAGACCCTACCATTAGAGAGGAGAAAATGTGAAGAATAAAGAGAAGGTTGAGTAGATATTGAGAAGATGAAGGAAAAAACTAAGCCAAGGGTAGCAAACCTTGAAGTCACTATATGAGGTAGGGTTTAATCTTCTCTATGACAGGTTACTGTATTTTTTTTTAAATTTTGGTTTTAATTTTGTTTCTTGAGTTATAAAACAAATCTCTGTGCTGTGAAAGAATTAGAAGTCTGTGTGTTGAAGAGGCAAAAACGTGAGACCCTCATAAACTCAAATAAGAGCCTAGCAGGAAGGGAATAATGCTAATTATCATTGGCAGGCTTTTAAGGTTATGTATGTTGGCTTGTTACTCGGCCATAGTGATCGATATCTCATTGATGGGCTTGCCATGGGAGATTTTGGCATGTTCCTTCATGGTGGGAGGAGTTTGAACATGTCATTGAGAATTTCGATGGAAAGGGTTTCCATCTATGGAAGCATAGGATGCTGATGGTCCTCTTGTATGTAGATGCAACGCGTCTTAGACCCATTGAACTAAATGTAGCTTCAAAATTGGAACAAAATGGTGGAAAGTCATTTGCAACTATAGTCCTTAGATTGAAGGATTCAAGTGTTGTGAGAATTTCATGTGAAAACTATAAAAGAAGCCTAAGATACGTTAATGTGGCATATAAAGAAAAGAATGCAACCTCCAAATTGTTTTTATAGAGGAGGTTCTTTATGCCTATAGTGTTTGAAGAGCAGAGTAGTAGTTCCCACAATTGTAATTTCAGATCCCTGTTAGATACTTGGAAGGAATAGAGTTCCCAATTTCTAAACAAGATGATGCTTCAACCAAGTTGGCAAGTTGCTGTTGTTTGGATCCCTTTGATAGCCTAGTTATTACGTTTAGTAATTGCAATGAGAATTTAATACTTCATCAGGTGATGTACACTACTAGAGGGGAAACAAAGAAGGATAAGGTCGCTTTGAGTCAGTGTTTCAGTGATATCCTTATTTGCTTGGAGGAAGAAGGATACTTTTTAGAACCACCCTAGTGGTAAGAAGGCTCAAAGTAGTTTCCAGTCTACCTTCCAAGGAAAAAAAATTGTGCCACAATTGTAAAAAACTGGTCATTTATATAGGCTGTTTAAGAAGAGAGTCTTAGATGAAAACAGGAAGAAAAAAGAATGCAGATAATTAAATTATTGTGTGATTGAGATGTGACGTTTATGGTAGAGACATTGCTTCATTTGGGAGGGAGATAAAGCCTTGTTCTTGGATTTAGGTGCAACCTAACACTTGATACCACATATAGAGTGGTTGATGATGTATGATCACTCTCCCCAGAACAAGTTTGTTTTCTCCAAGAGAAAAATAGTAAATTAAGTAACTTTAGGCTTAGTGGTGTGCAAATTTTGAAGAAGGCCTATAAGAAAATTAAAGTCACATCATGTTGTATCTCAAAGGTCAATAGGAGAATTGATGAAACCAAATCTCACCCAATTTCTGAAATAGCCTTCTCACAATTGCACTAGAGATAGATAGGTTTAATGTGATCGAGAGAATTAAAAGCCAAGTACGAGTGCTGGAAACATAAATACAAAATTGCACCTAAGAGAAAAATGTCAATCACAAGAGAGAATGCCAAAATTGAGTGCTCTTAGTCTTGTAACGCTATGTATATCAGATCAAGAAGACTCACAATATGAGACGATACAAATGAGAGCTTGAGTTTTATATTAATACATAACTCAAGTGAGGTTGTTCCTTCAAAAAGGGAGGCATCTCTTCAAACAGGGGTTATGGGTCTAGAAGACAAGGGCACACACCTCAAGAGGGTTCGTGAACCTACATATCAAGTTTGATTAGGATGGCCTTAACCATACCTAGTAATACAATAAAAGAATAAAATATGGCACTAGCAATAATTACAAGTATATAATGATAAATATGAATGGGTCATGGACACATATATAGATTACACTCATAATTCCAACACTCTCCCTTGAGATGAACTGGGAGCCATAACGAGAAGTCATTATAGAAAATATCGCGGAATTTTATTTCCCTCTTTATGGCGAGTAGAGGCCATATCACTCCCGCCAAACTCCACAAAATTGCTTCATAAATCCATCAAGATCCTTAATGACCAAGATTGAGCTCTAGAGAGATTTAGGTGGGAGATGTAGTAGGTTGGGAAGGACGTAAAAAAATTGAGTAATTGTCCCCTTGTAGAGAAGAGTTCTCTTGATAGTCCTTAAATTGGCCAGCAAGAAACTAAACTGCATCATATCTGTCCTAAAAATAGCGAGCAATTTGAGCAAGAAGGGCTTGAGGTGGAGGAGCTTCCTCCTAATAACTCGTGGATTTACCAACAAGAAACTTTACTACATCAATAAGCATGGAGATAGCCCACTTTAGCTATAGGCCTTGACCTATCTGAAGGAAGAATAAGTAGTGCAGGCGAATCATGTAAAGTGTAACCATCATCACTGAATAATGGAGTTAAACTTTTCGGACCATCTAAAACATTAGCACTAGGTGAGCCACTGACAAGTGTATCATCATCTGTGGCATTAGGATTGGATGGACCACTGGCAATTGTATGCTAAAAAAGTGAAGAGACATCTGCAATAGGAAGACTGGATGAATTATCAATAAAGTTCGCTTCAACCATAGGAGTTTGCCTAGATATCATAGATGATAGAAGTACTCAAGAGGGTACTTGTAGAAGTAGAGACAGGAGCAACATCATATTGTGAAGAAGGACCTATTAAAACATAGCAAAAATCATGTGGAAGAGGACCTATATAGTCATGAGAAGCAGCATATTCCATGGAAGCATGTTGAGATCCATCTAAGGAATCTTATAAAAGATGTGATGAGAAATATCTTCTCTAACCGTGAGTAGAGGAACATCATAAAAAATGGCCTCTCCATATTAAACCAATCTGTGAGTGGTGGGGTCATAAAGGTAGTATCCCTAAAAATTTTCATTGTGCGCAACTAGAATGTAGCATGAGTTTGGAGATGCAAACATCTTTAACCTTTCATTGAGAGTATGTCCTGTGCACTAGATCCAAAAGTTCTAAAATGCAAAACAAAAGCTTTGTTGTCATACCATTTCTCATAAGGAGTCATACCAGTGACAACACAAGTAGATGTTTTATTGATGATATAGGCCATGAAATCAATTGCCCAGGCCACGAAATCAATTCCCCCTCCCTAGAATGAAAACTTCATTTTCTTGAAGTGAAGCATGTAGCGAACCATCTGCATGATAACTTGTTTAGCTACTCCTTTTTGTTGCGGAGTGTAAATAACATTTTTCTTCCAAGGAATGCTCTAGGATAAGAGAAATGACTAGAAAGAATTGTTAATATATTCACCTCTATGACCGGTCCCCAGACACATGATTTCCCTGCTACTTTCATTTTCCCTAAGAGATTTGAATTCTTAGAACATTTAAAACAACACATTTATATTTAATGTATTATAAAACAGGGAAAATCATTGATGAAGGTGAGGAAGTACTAGGCTCCCCCCAATAGAAGATGTAGCCATAGGTCCACACTGCACAGAGATATCTATGAACCAGTCAAGAGGATAAGAAGATTATCTCTCTTTGTCCTCAGAAAAGACTCTTGATTATTTTAATGTCCCAACTTCGACCCCTCTGAGTAATTTGAATTTAATTATGTTGAAATGTCTTTGCATAGCTATTTTTAATACCATGCCTTATTCACACCATGAGGTAGACATGCCAATTTTGAACACTGTAAACATTGTTATTTTGTAGTTAATTAAATAACCATGACTGATAGATCATGAACACCTACAGCAATTATGATACCACAGGAAGGGAAAGGTGAGGGGTATAAGTGAATTTTTATATTCCTAGTTACCTATGTCTCTTTTTCCTACCCATCTTGCAATTACTTTAACCTTCACTCTTTTATGATGTTGAGCCTATCCTATAATTTAAATTGGAGATAAGAGAAGTGGATGAAACCAACTCCTAGATCTAGGAAATCACCTCTACATTGTGGGAAATTTGTCATCGCCCATAATCAAAACAAGAAGAAGTTGGTTTAAGACTCTTACTCGCTGTCTTTCACTCATCCAAAAGGAGGAAAAAATTCAATGGGAAAAGGAGCTCTGTTTATGGGAGAGGATAGAGGGGGGGAAAACAGAGTCTTAGCTTGGGAAAAGAAGGGTTCCATACTATGGATTGAGTAGCCCATGAAAGGAGGCCATTAAAACCTTGAGGAGAGGAGGAAGAGAAAAAGGCATAAAGAAGATGAAGATGAGATATATTTACAATCCCTCATAAAGTTATCCAAGAACCAAGAGGAACGCTGCTGGAGTTAAACTTGAAAATGGACAGTAGACAGATTCTCTATGCATGCTTGAAGAGCATTGGAGTGAAGAGAACGTCTGAGGCACTATTGAGCAGAGAAGGAAGTCTTTTTGTTGTGTTGTGGAGTAGTTATCGCCGGATGCTAGTGTGAGTGCCAAAGCTGGTCTGAGTAAGGAACTTAGCAGTTTGTTGATTGGTTGATCTTTCATGCTTTTTGGGATGGAATAACAACTTGTGAGAATCCTGAGTTTGCCTCTTTGCCTTGGTTGTCTCATAGCTTGGCTAGTGGGTTGTGCCCACAAAGGACTACTTATGATTAGTGGAAAATCACTCTCATGTAGCTGCTTGGTATTGAACTTCTAGAAAAAATAAGTACCATCTCATTGCTCTAAATATTCCTGTTTATTCTAAAGTATAAATCTTTATTGTTTATGGTTCAGTATGTTTCTTATAGATTTATCAAGTAAAATTGTATGCCCAAAAACTATTGTGTTATACAAATTCTTTAATTATCTGAATGTACAGATGCTTCCATGTTTTATGAATGGATACAATAAAGTTCTTATAGGCCTATTAATTGTTGGTTTACAGCATGGTAACAGTGGTATGACGATGACCACCTGTAAGGTAAATCTTCTCTAGGTATTCAGTATTTTCAAATATAGAAGCTATGAAGTTACACTATACTGTATGCAAGGACGTTTATACTGGAGAAGCCCCTCAGGGAATAAAATTCCAGACACATATTAATAAATTTGCAAATAGCAGAGTATGCTTAAAATATCTACACTTTACCCTTGTGAAAATTATTGGTCTATAATATTGCAAAATTAGACAGTCCTAGGCTTACAACTAAACTTCACTTCATCATGGGTGTTGAACGGGCAATGTTAATGTTAAATTTCCAAGGAAGCATCCTTGAGAGTTCCCAAAAATTTCCCATCCTTGGGTCTAGTGCTTTCTCTTACCCACCGAAATGGGTAACCCCATAGGATAAAACTTTCCTCTTACATTTGACAGCCAGCCAGCAGCCCCTGACAGTCACTATTTGATGATGATATGCCATGTGCCTCCGCCATCTGCACCAGCCATATACTTCTCACCATCCGACATTACCACTTGGATGAAGGTGGGCTGCTATTCAAAAGGTACTTTGATCATTTTGCAATTGGTGCTTATACTTGTTTGTTTTGGGCATGTAGTATGGATAAAGGGGTGATTTGGAAGATTGACCGATCGTAACTGTAAATTTGTACTCTCACCTTATCAGGGGGTTTAATCTTTAGCCCTAGTCCAGTGGAACCTCCCTTAAGGCCTTAGGTAATAGGGTTATAGGAGTGGCACTACTTGGAAAACTTGGATTGGAATAACGTGATCATTATACCTTACACCATGTTTGACACTTTCCATCACACATTGCAAAACCCATATACCACCTCCATTATTTGGGTATAACTTGTCATTGGTTCATTGGGATTTGGCACTCTCATGTCCACACTGCTTGAGTAGGGCTGGAAAACATTGCCCTAGAGGTTGATGCAACTAAAAGAATGAAAAAGCATATCGTGGCCACAACAAAAGATAAAGAAGAAAATCAAAATGCAAATGATGGCTAGGACATAAGTTAGCATGTGGCCAAAATCCTAGCATGAGCTCTACCTTTCTCATTAGCCATCACTGGTTCCTGAGCATATGGTGCTTCTTTACATCAAAAGGAACCCTTGCATGTCCCAACCTTGATGAGCGATAAACAATTTCATTTTAACGGGTAATGTAAAATGCTACATCATAAAGAGCAAGCTTTAACACTTGAGCTATGCATCGTAATATAAAGCATTATCAAGAAAAAGTAAAAGGCACACTAGAGGGGTGGAAAAAGTAGGCAAAGCAGGGTAATTCATGCCTCCATGATTGCTCCCTCCTTACATTCAGACACTTAGGATGTGGACTCCCTATCAACTGGTCCCTCTTGACCATGACATCTTGGCCATGAAGCTTGTTACCCTCCATTGTCATACATTTACACTAACACCTATTGATTGAGGGGTTGACCTTGGAAATGCCACTCCCCTTTGAGGGCTAGAAGCACGTAATAGGGTTGACCATTAACCACCTCTATCAAGGTAGGGAACACTTTTACAGGAATTGGTCTAGTTAAAATTTAAATATTGAAAGGTGACCCTTGTTTGAAGTATTAATATGCTTTAACATCCAAGTTTGGTCCACTTAGATGCTCATATGATCTTAGTTTCTAATGGATGGCTACTTTCACTTGAGTTCAACTTGGTTTTGTCAGGTGGTCCGTAACAATCCAGGCCTTGAGCGTACCCACTCCACAGGTACTCAAGCCCTTTTGGAGAGAGAGATGACTTAGCAAATGTAATGTTGAGAGCATTGGGCCTTGTGATGATTTGAGCATATGTTGCATGTCTAGAGCACCCTCAGGACTTACGATGTTGGTCTACTTTGACCCAACATAGAGGATTCTTAATGATGGCACTAGTGGACCCAACGTAGCCCCAGGTTGGCCTTGACACTACCTGATGGGAAAGCCATGATTAAGAGCCCAGATGAAGATGGTTTCCCATGAGAGATTAGGGAGGGCCTGTTGCACTTGATGGACCCCTAATGCTGGAGAGAGGAGGCCCTGTTTTGATCATTGAAGACCCATGGAGATGACATGGAGACACCCCAGTTGGATTTGGGACCCTAAAGGAGGACTTGATGTGGATTTGAGGGGTACTTCTCAAATTTTGGATGATCCTGTCACTCGGACACTTTTTCAAACCTCATCACACCTTGGCATAGCATTTGGAGCCCAAAAAGGGCATGGCACAACATTATGAGACTACAACTCACACGTGGGCATTTATGGCTTGTTTTTATCATTGAGCTAGTGAGTTGGCTTGTAACTGAAGGTTTATTTCATGTCAAACTTGTTTTAGGGGCTTCATTAGTTATAATCTCTGAATCCGGATTCGTTGAAATAGCTGACATGTCTTGAATATGGGGAATTGGACACGATTCGTGCCAATTCGTGTATGGAAATCGGGACATGTCGTGCCCGATTGGGACACGATCGAATTTGGATCGTGTCCCGATTTCCGGACACGAATCCGGAAAAAGTGACCTGCACGGCCTAAAAAAGGCGACTTTGTTGTTCTTTTTTATCATTTTTTTTCTTTCTTTTGCAGTAGGTTTGTTGTGGGTTCGCTGTGAGGGGTTTGGAGCAAGGAACAAAGGGTGTGGGGGCGTTTTCAAGGAGATTCAAGCAACAGGTAAGTGCATTTCCTCTCTATTTTTTTTGCATTTGTATTACAGAAGTTTGCATATGCATTTCTATTACAAATTTGAGCATTTTTGGTTTTTTTTTTTTAATAGTATTCGTGGCTCAATCAAGGGCAGCAAGGAATAGGCAAAGGAAGGGGAAGAATGTCCCCATTGGAGATGCCTCTCCTCCCCCAATTTCATTAGAATCTGCTACAAGTATTCCCTCTGTTGCAAGTAATGTTGAGGGAAGACTTCCTCCTCAATGTAACATTGAGAAATATCCCTTGTAGAAATATGTCATAAGAGAGCAAGGGCCAAGCAACAAGGTGAAGGGAGGAGGCAATGTGAATTGGAGATGCAACTTTTGCCACAATACTTTCACGAGCACATATTTTTTTGTTGGCTTTACCAGGGTGTGGAGTTGGAGCTTGTACAAAAGTTCCTTTACAAAAGAGGAAAGAAATGGAAAGAGAGTTCAATGTTGGTATGACAAATGTGGTTGCAAAATAAAAAAACCAAGAATGATGACCCCCTTCCATTTTTGAAGAAAGGCAACAACAAATTCCCATATGAGAGTTCTAGTGGGGGACAAGTAGCAAAAAGAAAGGCAATTTCACTTGGTCCAGTGGACAAGATTTTTCAAAAGGAGAAACGGGAAGAGCTTGATCTCACCATTGCCTTTTTTTTATCAAAACTTCATATCTTTTAATGTTGCACACTCACCTCTATTTATTGAGATGTGCCGAGCTCTAACTCAAGGGGCTCCATCAGGGTATGTGCCTCTTGGTTCAGAGAAGCTTAGAACCACATTTGTTGACGAAGGCAAAAAAGAGGTGCAAAAAATGCTTGAGCCTATTAAAGCATCATGGCCAACATCTGCGATTAGCATTGTTTCTGATGGATGGACAGATCCAGCACGTCACCCACTCATCAACTTCATGGTGTCTTCCTTAAATGGTCCAGTTTTCTTGAAAGCAGTGGATACACTTGGAGAATACAAAGATGCACAATATATGGGTGAGTTGTTTATTAAAGTTATTGAAGATGTAGGTGTTGATTCTTGTGTGCAAATCATTATAAATAATGCACCTGTTTGCAACGCTGCTGGCATGATTGTGGAAGCTAAATATCCACAAGTGTTTTGGACACCTTGCATTGTCCATTCATTGAACTTAGCACTGAAATCCATTGCTTCTGATGTGCTTTGGATTGGTAAAATTATTGAGGATGCATGGCATATCTGTAACTTTGTACAAAATCATACAAAGGCCCTCACTATCTACAAGGAGTACAACAGTCTATCATTGTTGAAGATTGCGGATACACAGTTTGCCTCTTCATTCATCATGTTGAAGAGGTTGAGGGAGGTCAAGACCGCTCTTGGGGCCATGGTTATTTCAGAGTTCTGGTCTTTTTGGAGAAAGACAGATTAAGTAACCTCTAAAAGAGTGAAGGACACAGTGCTAGACGATGCTTGGTGGGAGAGGGTAGATCTAATTATTCAGATCATGGACCCTATCATTTCTTTGCTTCGATTTGCAAGTACAAACCAACCCATCCTAGGAGAGGTTTATGAGGGATGGGATTCCATGATTGAGTTTGTGAGGAGCCTTATTTTACAAAGTGAGTGCCCCGAGTATAAGACATCGCCAGAGGCCTTTTTTGGTACTATACAGGTTATTCTTGTCAGCAGATGGGACAAGAATTGTACACCTTTACATTGTTTGGCTCTCTCATTGAACCCAAAATACTACAACCATGAGTGGCTGAATGGTGGACCTTCTCGTAGATTCCCTCCTCACATGGATGGTGAAATCTCACAGGGGAGGAAAGATGCATTCATACGTGTTTTTCAGGATAGAGCATTGCTTGATGAGGTGGAGGATGCCTTTGCAGAGTTTTCCATTGGCACTGGTCGATTTGCAGGATATGATCTGCTTAGAGACAGGGGGGCTAAGAAGCCCTATTCTTGGTGGGAAAATCATGGGGCAACAAGCCCTCCTCTACAGCAGTTAACCACGAGGCTCCTCTCTCAGGTGACTTCATCCTCTTGTTGCGAGAGGAATTGGAGCACATATGGGAATTTGTATAGTGTTAAGAAGAGCAGGCTTGAGCGGTCCAGGGCAGAGATAATGGTGTATGTGCACACCAACCTTTGTCTTATTTACAAGTAGAGGGAAGAGTTGTTGAAGGGAAAGACAAAGATGTGGGATGTCTTCCCTGATGATATGGGTCTGGACAACAATGTTGAGGTTGGCATTGGCCAACATGGATCTCAATGATCTAGTGGTAGAGCCTGTTAGATTTGATGATGGTGATACGGTAGAGGGGTCATCCTCCACACCAGGAGATGCAGAGACGACTTTGGATACAGGGGAGGAGGATGCAGCAGAGGAGAGTAGTGGTGACCATGATGATGAGGACAATGATGGTGATTTTGATGATGACTATGAGGATTGATGACTCATGAATCATGAGCTACCCACTGCCTTGAGGCTTGTATACTTGTAGTTGTTTTGTATTTTCTATTTTTATTTGCCATTGGCATTGCACTACCTATGTAACACATTTTGATTTTGATGACTTAATGAGAAAACTATAGCTGTCAGTGTCTTTATCTTACTATCTTGTCTTTCTCCTATTGGATCATTGATGAATTGAATATGTATTATGAATTTAGAATTTAGAATTTATCATTTATGTGACATATCACAAATTACAATTATATTTGAATTTTGTATGTACTATGCATGCTATAATGTTACTAACTTACTTTGTAAACAATAAAACTTACATCTAGATGAAGATCTATGTTTGAAATCAATGAATTTGTATCATGAATGAGAATTTGTGTAAGAAATATCTAATTGTTAATATATCTATCTATCTATCTATCTATATATATATATATATTTAATTATTTATTTATTTTAATAAAATAATATATAACGTATCTGAACGTGTCTTGTTCCGGGGGGTCAACGTGTCCGAATTCGACACTCGAATCCCCGTATCCGACGAATCTCGAATCCACGTGTCAGGTTACTTAGCCTGTAGGCTATCTGTTGGACTTTTTGGATGGTTTTTTGGCATTTTTTCTTGTCAAAATTGTCCAGAATCTGGTAGAGAATTGCTAGAATCACAAATTTGACTTATAAACTCTTTATAATCCGAGTGTTATGCAGTCAAAAATCAGTTTAAACAACAAAAATGAAGATTTGCCCAATTTTTTTTTGCCTAGTTCTAACCAAAATCTCAAAAAGAAAATCTAATAGTTAGGCAACGCCAAAAACAACCAGTTAAGAGGGTGGAATTTCAAGAAATACCTGGAATTTGAGAATATCAATACTGTAGGCAGATAGGAATTAATCCCTGCTCTAATGAAAAAGACTTTCATGGGGATGAGAACAGTGGTTTGGCGCTTTTAAAACTGGTTGTTGATGATGGTAAACCCTTTCCCTTTCATTCACGAAGAGCTGCAAAAATAAATGACCAGCAAAAAAAAAAACCAAAAATGGCCTTTAAGAAAATCTACAGCGGCGTAGAGTTTTAATCTACCGGAATGGGTAATTTTATGTACTGTATATACTTATGAATCTTTTCCAATTTGCTTTTATTAAATTTTGGAATAAATAAACAATCTTTTCCAATATGTATAACCCGTGAAGCTCTGAAAATTTCAAATACCAGTAACTAGGTAGCAACTCCTTATACATTAAATTTTAGGTTACAAAGCAAGATATTGGAAGTTATGATTCACGAAACAATCTTCTTACCTCAAATAATGCTTTTTAGACCTCAGACAGCCATGAAACTCATTGATACTGTTTCTAATATGCTTATTATACATTGCTGCGTGAACTTATGTGTTTTTTTTGAAGTATGAACATATTTTAGTATGTCCACTGTGATATGACAATTTCTATGGTGCCATTGTTGCTAACCTGAATGCATATTCATATGATAGCTATGTATGAATATTGGAAGGCAGTTGTTTGGCCTTATAACAGGTTTCTGTTTTTCCCTATGATAATCCTTAAGGATTTTGCTTCTGATCAGCTTTCTACCTGTAGTTTTTCTACAATTGGGCATTTGAGTGGTGATATCTGTGCATTTCTACTCCTCGATTTATCTGATGGTGCTTTTACTAATTGAACAGCCTTTCTGCTTTGATGTAATTTATTCTATGCCATTTCGGACTTATTAAGATAGTATATTATATTCTGTCATTTCAGATGTTTTGAATATTTAGATTAACTCAAACAAACAATGTATTTTGAGGACTTATGCAAGCTTGCCAATAGATAAAACTTCTTTGTTCTCAATCGCACTTGATCCTTTATTGGTTACGGGGTTGGCATTCAACCAATAGGAAATATAAATACAAGTTATTACAAACATTGGGCAAGGGTAAGAAATTTCATGTTCTTTCAAGAAGCTTTTGTGCCATCAACGAGGCTGATTAACAATCCCAGTAAACAACCACATTCCATCTCTATTTGCAAAGCAGTTCCATTACTATGGTGACTAATCATTTCATTAAGGTTGCAATAATATAGTCCTCCAAATTTTCATCCTTATGTTTTTAGTTCACTGGCATGAGAAAATTATTAGGATAGCTTTCTTGATGAGGATTTTTGTGCTTGACTTTTCTTTCTTGCTTCCATTTGCTTGTGTGAAGTTGGCCCTTTCTCCCTAGTTGCTGCACTTGCATCAGGTCAACTCGGTCTTCCACATCCATGCTGTTGTGTGCCAGGTTGGCCCTTGTACTCCTAGGATTTGTGTCTTTGCCCTTTTGCTTCCATTTCCTTACTCTTCCATTAGGTCAGCCTTGGCCTTTTTCATGTTGGCCTTGTGCTGCCTCATGTTGGCAATGGCTTGCATCCATGCGCCTGTTGGCCCCACTTCATGTCTCTGCTCCCTTTGACCTTGTCTTGCTTCAAGTAGGCTTGAGCACTTGCTTGACCCCCTATATTTGTGCAACCTGTGAAGTCCTAGTAATAGAATGCATATCACTTGAAAGTGTAGACCTAGTGATGGAGTTTAGATTATGTGAAGGTGCTTACCTGATGGAGGAGTGCAAATCACTCAAATATGTAGACCCATTGGCAAGCTGTAGACCTCAGGATTAGAGAATTTTCTAGACACGTTGACTACGCTGATAGAATTAGAGATTCAGATTCCATCGTAGGAGCTTGAGAAACTTGAAACCCCCGATAGTTCTAAAACCATGCCTTTGATACTTAATTCCTTGAGATGACCTGCTCTTTTTTTTTCCCAGGGAAAACCCCAAGGCATGCTGCATCACATCTGTGGATGGCATCCCCGCTAAACCCATTTGTGTAGACTAGTGCTTGTAAGCCACAAAGATTCTAACTGGGCACATGCTGGTACAAATCTAGCCTAATGTCCACTAACATTGTTGAAAATGAATTGAGCTAACCCCTTGGGTTAATATGATTTGTTTAAATCAAAGTTACGAGGTTGGTAATTGATGAACTAAGACAAACAAAAAAATGGGCAAGAAGTTTTAAAATAAGTGGGTGAAAGAATTTAAAGGTAGAAGTCGAAAACCAGACCCTAAAACAAATCAAGCAATAAAAATTGACTCAAAATAACTGGAGGTAAAGATAAAAAAGAAATGAAGCTGAGCCCAGGATTTGAAGACAAAGAAGTAAAGAATGCTTCAGAAGTCCCAAGATATATGAAAGTGATAATAACTGATCCGAAAGAGGCAGATGTAGAGATTAAAGAGCAGGTCAAAGCCTTCAAGACATGAGCAGAAATGGTGGGTAGTTAGGTAGTAATTGGGGCAGATAAAATCATGGTGACTAGAAAATTTGAAACATATTTCACAAGAAGAGTGAGAATGAAAATCGGTGGCAGTAACATAAACAACATTTGAAAAACAAGCTCCTTGAAGGTAGCAACGGGGTTTCTCAAAAATAAAATGGGCTGGTCAGGCACCGAGCTAAAAGAGAGAAAAATGGCATAGCAAGTGAGGCTATGAATGGCTGTTGAAATGACCCTTGCACATGGCCAAGATAAGGCCCAAACTAATATGAAGCAGAGGACAATTAAGAAGCTCAAAGGGTTTTATAGACGAAGACGTGTTATCACGCAAACCTGTACAAGCAAATTTACCCAACAACTGTAGGAGAACCAACTCTGGTCATAGTTGGAAGCCCTCTCCGTTTGCACTGGCAGTATTCCAGTGTCAGGGGTGTGTCCCTAGTGGATGTATGCTGCCACCTACTATCAAATCTGCACATATTCTAAGATGATCAGCACACAAAACACTGATTCTCAGGCTGTCCGTAAACAGTCAAGAAAGAGGCCGAGTTCAAATATTAGTTTTCAATTGGTTGGAATCAAATACCGAAGATATGTAGAGCAATGAAAACAAATGGATGAAAGAATGTTGCTTTAAGGGAAAGTCATTGAAAGTAAATACACAAGAAACCACCTTATGCTACGATAACAATTAAACCAACACAACAAATGGACTCAGAGAGCTAGAAAGGTCTCTTGTTGCCCAAGAGATTGTCTGCACCATAGGGACATAGGGAGTGATAGGTAACAGCCTGCCATTGATTTCCTTACCTGCGGTAGAGTTGGTGGTCAAAGTCTTGTGGATGAAAGAATGAGGAGAATTCTGCTGCTACAATACTGTCTAGAGATCAAAATTGTCCAATGCAGGTCGCTAAAGATCAGACTGATGGTTGGATGAGGAAAAAACAAAAAATCGGCAAAGCTGATAGTGGACAGCATGGCTGCCAGTCCAGTTAAGTTGCTGGTTTGATAGAGTTTCAGCTGGCACAAAAGCTGTCACTTATCTGAATCTGAGCGTTGTTTCTCTGGTAGTCATCATACTGGGATACAGAGATATCAACAAAGCTATGATCTAAAGGTTGAATTGCTGCTTTGCTTTCCACCTGTAATGCTGGTAGGGACCATGAAATTCATTCATGCAATTACTATTCGTTTGCACTGCTACTGTTTTTATCTTAATTGGCCTGCTGTTTCCACACAGTTCCAGCTCTAAACAGGTTCACAATTGGTCAAGATATAAATTTGATTTAGCTGCTGTTTGGTTGATTTTTTTGGTTCAGAAAGCTGCCTGGAATACCCTCCTCGAGTGGTGACCTTGATTATTTTAATTAAGGAAAAGGGCTTGTCTAAGCAGGCAATGATTTCACGCTGATGCTGATTTTTTCATCAGAATCTGGTGATTTTTTTTCAAAAAATTTGAAATTGAGAATTATTCTTTTTAATGGTGAAAATGGATTCAGTACCTTCAACAACTTCGGTAGCATGTAAAATTCTGAAATTTAAAATCTGTAACTTGTATTTCCAAAAATTTCCACCAGATTTTGAAAAAAAAACCATTCTTTTCCAGGTAAAATCATCACCCGTTTAGACTACGGTAGGGTGAACCTTTTATAGTTGCTATCTTAAATAAGAACTCTGCTGTTTCTGTGCTTTTTACCGATTAACAGGCGCCCACACTCCATGTATTATAACAGCAACACAGGCCTAACAGCTGGACTCTCCTGGCAATCTGTAACAGTTCTTTCCAAATACACGTGATATTTCAAATAAATGGCTGCCAGAAATGAAGATTGCTGGGAATTTTCTCTTGAAGACAAAAACTCCTTAAAATACCTCTCATGCAGGTTGTAAGTCCACTCAGGCTTAGTAAAATCAGCCCCAAGTGTGAACAGCTAGTGAGTTATAGTTTCCAAATTGATTATGTCAGCAAGGGGAAATCAAGTTAGTATCCACCTTTTGACACAAACAGTAGTTTGGTAATTCGGCCTGGGTTTCCAAATACGACTCTGGCTGGATATTAGTAAAATAAGTCAGATAAAGTAGTAAAGGCAATTGCTTGTAGGAAAAGAAGGGGTTAGATAATGCATGCTTTAAAGATTGACAAAAGTAGCATGAAGATTCTAGACTCAGAGTTTAGAACAGTGACTTTTTTGAAACTTTCTTCGCTGGGGACATTTTTGGCTATTTAGGATAAGGTTTAAGGAGTAGGTTCCTCTTATTTATGGAGTTTTGGCTCTTGCTAAGTTAGTTTCTAGTATATTTGGCTTGTTAATGGATATACTCTTGGTGTTATAGTGGTAGATACTAGATTTGATCTTGAGCCTCACCCATATTAGTCTGATTCACCATGATTAAACTAAATTTTTTTAGGAAGGCTCATCAAGTATGACTAACCCAACACTTTGGGTTTTGACTTGACAAAGATAGGAAGGCAAGTTGATGTTATAAAAAGTAAAACTAGTAAAAAAATGACAGTTGAATATACAATTTCGAATTAGGGTTTTTTTGAAAGCAATTTTAGTGTTTAGGCATGATATTTTATAACCTCATGCAAGTGGATACCTCTGTTTTTGAAAGCAATTTGAGTGTTTAGGCATGAAATTTTATAACCTCTTGCAAGTGGATACCTTGGTTTTTGAAAGCAATTTTAGTGTTTAGGCATGAAATTTTATAACCTCATGCAAGCAGATACCTCTCAAAAAAAGTTGCCATGTGTCCCACCGTGAATAAAACACAACCTGATTGATATTGTTCTTAGCCTCACTTATTCAACGACCCAAACCTTGGACCTCCCCACCACAAAATGCTCAAAAAACATGATATGTATGATCTAAAGTATCTAACATACATAAAAATTGTTAGTTATAAACATGCCCAAAAAAGTAATGTCTTCAAAAATGCAAAAAACAAGAAGCGAGAAAGACCAATCCTAGAAAGATGGTTTATCTTTTGTAAAATAAAAAGTGGATTGATATTCTTGCATGTAGTTAATTGTAGTCCCATTGGATGTGTTTTTACACGGATCAAGAATATATAATCATCTTTGGCATGTAGGCCGAGAGGAAAAAAACAAACTGCAAAATATAGTAGTGTTTTGGAATTTGATGAAACCAATTTTCGAAGGAGCTTTAATCAATGTCAACGTCTAGGTGTGTCTCACTTTCAAACACTATGATGAAATCTCACTAGATCTTAATCCTCAAGTTGCACAAGTACCATGTAAAAAGAATGAAATAATGGAAGAAGTCCACGAAGCAAGGGAGAAGGGTAAGTAGGTTGGTCTCTCCTGTTATTTTGAATGGTAAGGCCAAGGTGGAGGAGTTAGTAACCTCAAATAGGAGATAAGGTGGTGTGCCCCTTGTGACCCAAGATAGGCTAAAAATATTGGTACGGATTTGTGGGGGATATCCATGGAAGAGGGTCAATGGTTTAGGGTTAATAGTGGCAAGGAAATATATAATCATCCTAAATTTTTAAGTGAAGCACACAACCACCGAACTCACATGGTTGGGCTTAATGTTGAATGTCAAACAATAGTTTAGTTATTAAATATTGTTTCCATAGGTGCCAATGGAGACCAACTCAAGAAAATGTGGGTAAAATGGTCACCATGGTCTTTGCCTGTGAGTGAATAAAGTTGCTATGGCCCATGTATGTCACTCGCTATGAGAGAGATATGTCAACAACCATATGATTGAGGAACTGAAGCAAAGATCTGGAGAACATGTTGCCAAGAATTGTAGTAGCTAACTTGCATATACACTTGATTTTCACATGTCAAGCGAGATTGTAGGTGATATTAATCAAGGAAGGAAGATCCACAGATAATCTTCCTTCCTCGATTAATAACTCCAACTAAAGAAATTTGAATATTGTAGGTGATGTAAAGTAATTTTCCTTGACAACCACACTCTACAATTTAGTGTTGTAGAATATGGCTGAATTTCGTAGCCCAACTTGAATGAATTGGATATTTTGGTTAATGTTTGTTGAAAATTTGTCAACCCTATGACTTAGACGAGCATTATAGAAGTGGAATCCAAGATATATAAGGGTACATATATGGTTAGTATGGAATTGGGTATTGAAAAATCACAAAGGACGTTAAGGAGTGACTTGCCTCCCTAGTGAGAGAGTCATGGTAGTGTTGCCCAATCTTGAAAAAAATGGACAGGCAGAGCCAAAATAAATATCTATAGTTTAAACAGATTTAACAAGAAAGATGACCTAATTAATGACCAACCATATTATTATATGCTAATGACATAATAGACCTTAAATACAAAGGAGGCATATTGCTAATTAGAGGCTTTAATGGGAGGAGGTGTAACCTACAAATGGTAAGTGGCATAGAAAATAAACACTTGATTTAGTCAAGTTAAAGATGAAACACATGGAAAATAAATTTGGGAGATGGAGACAAAGAATTTATTTTATTTAATTAAATTATTGATTTATTTATTTGATGATGTGCATGTTGATTTTTTGTAGGTCTTTTATTTGATAATTACTTGTAATGATATTCACTTTGGATTCTTTCATATTCACATTAATCATTAAGCAATTACACAGAAGCTCTTCAACAATAGCCATTAGGATCATAAAGAGACTATAGAAATTGCAAGAAATTTGTTTCTTCTACTATTCTACGGAAAGGAAAACACACGATAGAAACACATGCAATAACATGCAACCATCAAAAGACAAGGAATACAATGATTTTACAGGGGAACCCAACTGGGAAAAACCCCTCCTCTGTTTGTATTATATCAGATGAGAAAAAATTGATCAATTACAATTACTATAATGAAGCACACCCCTGCATTGCAATTTTGATCTCCTCCTCCTGAGATTGCTCTCCAAAAGACATGGCCAAATCTTGGCCTCTTGCTCCTCCTATTTCCTTGTGCAATTCCTGAGGAAATTGGCTCCTAAAGAATAGGAGAAGCCCTTATTTGCTTGCGCAATTCCCAAGAGAAGAGTCTCACCTACTACATACAAACTATATACACTCTCTAGTATACAATAATAAATACATTCATGCCTTTTTCTTCCACTCAACTAGGCAATTCGAATTTCATGCACGACTGGGACTATTTTTAGTAAATTGATTAGTCAACTGAGAGATCAATGAGTTAACAATTGTTATAACTACTCAATCGAACTCCAACTGACTCCACTAAAGACTAGAGCTTAGTAAACTGAGTTTAACTAACAATAACTCCACTAGATTGCTAAATTTTAGCAATCAACCCATGCACAACTCTACTTCTAGCCTATAAGTCAAATTCATTGATTTAACTAGGAGAGAAAGCCATGTCACTCCAGCTAACTATAATCAAAGTCATCTTGTTGATGTGGAAAATCGAATTTCTCCCTTTAACTAAGGCGCAAGTTAAATGAAGCCTTTTCTTGCCATAATTCTAACACTCCCTCTTAGCAAGAAAAGGGTTCTGCACAAACCCAATCTTACTCTTGTAGGAATGTACTGTAACATAGCTCCCTCTCACTGTTGTTGTTGCTACTGCAACAATTGCAACTAAAAAGCATCCAAAATACTGAATCAACTGTGTCTCTGAGTTGTAATTGTCTCATGAGTCTCTGACTGCTACTAGCCTGTAACTGTCGCCCAAGATCTGTCAGCATCAACTAACATTGATCCTTCTGCTACTGAATATTGTGAGCCCCTGTAGCAAGGGTAATGACCCATGAGAAGAGTATACTGCAACTGTTGTTGCTCTCCTATGGATCCTGCCCAAATCTTTGCAACTCTGGGACTAAGCCTCTACATCGCCCCACCTCACTCTTGGAGGCTTAGCTGCATGCATGGTGAAATCTTCCTCTAGCTTGTAGATATTTTTAACTCGAACACCGAGTTGTTTTACTTGTCCAATAACAACATGCTTCAAATAAGCTTTTCCTTTACTGAACAACACATCATATCCATAGTCTTCAAGTATAGCTACCGAAACTATATTCTTCTTCAGACCATGCACATACATTACATCCTTTAGGTGAAGATGGGAGCCTGAATCCCTTTAAAAGGTGATAGTACCAATCCCTTTGGTACTATACCTTCCATCATCTCCAAGCTCTATGTGTACTTGTAAGTCCTTCTTCTCTAGGACGCTGAAGAACTCCTTACTTCCTATCATACGATATAAGCCACCAGAATCTAGGTACCATTCACTCCTTCTCACTGTGCTTGTCATGCAAGCAATGAGGGTGAAATCCAACTCGAATCATGATGCAAGAGCATCTCCTGCTGCTGCTGCTACATGCTTCTTACTGGATTTCTTGTGCGGACACTTGGTTGCATAGTGTCCATACTCATGGCAGTGAAAGCTTTTAATTTTACTAAGGTTTTTCTTCTTGACATGGTTTTGGATGGATTCTGCCTCGCCTTGAGCCTTCATGCCTTTGTCCTTCTCTCCTTTGCCAACTAGAGCATAGTCTTCTTCCTTATCTGCAACGGATGTGCGACCATCTCTTGCGTTTCTTCTAATCTCCTTCTACACCAAATCAGACCAAAGTATCTCCCAATCAGGTAGCTTGTCTCTTCCATTAACTGAATCCTTATAGTCGTGTCAAGATTTCAAAAGGCCAAGGAGTGCTAAACTCACAAGTTCATATGATGGAACATTTTCCCCTACTCCACCAAGTTCATCTCGAACCTGAGTGAATCTGGATAGGTACTGAGGAATGGTTTCATTTTTCTGCATTTGAATGCTCCCAAGTTTATCTCTCGATGCCAATTTCTTGGCATATCACTGCTGCTCTAGAATGGAGTTGTGAGAGTTTTCCACATTGCAAAAGGAGTTTCCTTTCCCTGCAAGTTCGAAACTACATGTTCTTTGACACCCTCCAAAATAATCCTTCTAGCTCTTTATGTGTCTTTCTTCCACTGAGCAAGTGCTTGTGCATCTGATGTTGTAGGTTTTGGAATATTAGTTTGTGTATATTCCCATACTCCATTGTCATCCAGGATAACTACCATCTTGTCTTTCCAAGCACAAAAAATTGAGGTGCCCTCCAATGCATACTCACTTCTCGATCCAATGAAAGACATTTTTCCTGCACTGAAGAGAATCTGCACCAAAAACTATGCAAATCGAAATTTCTTTGAGAGGAGATACGGAACAAGGTTTCTATATAGTCTTCCTGACTTTAATACGATGTAGAAATTGTAAGAAATTTGCTACTACTAATGAAATCACACTGAAATTAAGAGACCCAAATTTCTTCTACTATTCCGCAGAAAGGAAAACACACGCTAGAAACACATGCAATGACATGCAACCATCAAAACACAAGGAACACAATGATTTTATAGGGGAACCCAACTGAGAAAAACCCCTCCTTTGTTTGTATTATATCATATGAAAAAAATTGATCAATTACAATCACTGCTTCACATATGAAGCACACCTTGCACTGTAATTCTAATCTCCTCCTCTTGAGGCTAATTTGCAAAAGACTTAGTGAAATCTTGGCCTCTTGCTCCTCCTATTTCCTTGCACAATTCTTGAGGAAATTAGCTCCTAAAGAATAGGAGAAGCCCCTATTTGCTTGTGCAATTCCCAAGAGAAGAGTCTCACCTGCTGCGTACAAACAATATACACTCTCTAGTATACAATAATAAATACATTGATCCCTTTTTCCTCCACTCAACTAGCCAATTTGAATTCCATGCATGGCTAGTACTATTTTTAGTAAATTGATAAGTTAACTAAGAGATCAATGAGTTAACAACTATTATGACTACTCAATTCAACTCCTACTGACTCCACTAAAGACTAGAGCTCAGTTAACTGAGTTTAACTAAGAATAACTCCACTAGATTGCTAAATTTTAGTAATCAACCCATGCACAACTCGAGTTCTAGCTTATAATTCAAATTTACCGATTTAAATAGGAGACAAAGCCATGTTACTCCAGCTAATTGCAATCCAAGTCATCCTGTTGATTTGGAACATTGAATTTCTCCATTTGACTAAGGCACAAGTCAAATGAAGCCTTTTCTTACAACAATTCTAACAGAGACAACCAAAATTAAGAACACAAGCATTTACCTTGGGAAAACTCACATGGGGCAAAGCCCAACAACCTTTTCCTTAGATAAATTCTTCAGTTCAACAAAAGACACACCAAGATCATCTAGTCAAACATAAAGTCAAACTGACCAACAAAGTAGACTTGGTCAAACCTGTCCCAACTGGCTCCTAGTCAAGTCATAATTCTTCCCACTGAAATCGGTTTGATTAGGTTTGTTAGGGTCAAATTTTGACCTGCTTCTACGTCTAATACGTTGAAAAATGCAGCAAGAAAGTCTCAATTTGATTTTTCCTTAGTCAAATTGAGAAAATTCGAATTTCCACATCAGTAAACAACTTGGATGCGTTAATTGAGGTGATGATCCAGACTTATGCAAGAACGCAACAAAATACAATTATAAACACAAACACAAAGATGCAACATAAATTAAACTTCATTTCATTAATATCAAGGAACTGAAATATGCTTACATACAGAATGGAAATGAACTAGCTCGGGTGATGGTAACTTATCTCTGAGAAGAGATGTGGCGGCTACATGCCTCTGGACTTTGTTACAATGCGGTTCGAAGGCCTATTTATTATTGAGAAACAATGGAAAACCCTAATCATCCAAAATCCTAACCCTAGGAGATGAAGCGCCAAAATTATGGGCCCTGTTGGGGTAAATTGATACCTCAACTTCCTGCGGTCATAACTTTGGCATACGATCTCTGTTTGACGCGCACAATATGTCGCTAGAAATATCTATCTGAGGACTATAAATTTTTACTTTAAATATAAGTCACAAACTCACGTTTCCCTGTTTTCCAAAAAATGCCATTTAGGGCTTCAAAACTGCTCTGAAAGTTCAAGACCTGAAAAACTACCAAAATTAGTAAATTGTGCTACAATTAAGGAAACTGAAAAATTGAAAGAAACAATGGTGGGGGTCTAAGTGGAATAGGTGGGTGGCCATCAATTTCCACCTGGATCAGTCCTCCCCTCTTAAGAAGCAATGGTCCCCATTGTGTTGAGTGCCTCCATGAGATGGGGAAACTTCTGCTGAACTTGGTCCCTGGTGAGCCATTTTCCTTGGTTTAGGAGTTGGCCAACTTTGACAACTCGATACAGTTGGATCTTTTGTTGGCAAGTGTTCTTCATCTGTGTGTCCATGATCCAATTAGTTGTGGATTGTTCCATGCAGTCTGGGTTTAATTCGCTGGGTGTGAGTTGTTATGCAATGTCTAATGTGTCCAGTAATGGCGGAAAGTATGGTCAAAGGCGGTCCACATTGAACATTGGGTGCAGGGCAAGGAATGGGGGAATGTTGAGCTCAAAATCAATGTCTTTCATAGCTTTGGTAATGATGCAAGGCCCATATCGGAGTGGTCTGAGCTTTTGATGGGATTCGGTAAAGCGTTCTTTCTGCAAATGCAACCAAACTTGTCGCCCACCTGAAACTTGTGTGGCACACGTTGTTGATCATGTTGTTGCTTGTACTTGCCATTTGACTTCTCCAAGATGTCATGACCCTTTTGGCGGATGTGTTGGATGCGTTCAATAAATCTAATTTCTTTATCAGCCTCAGACAATACATGTGTGGATTTTGTTTGTGTAGTTGCACGAGGCATGGCAACAACAATCAGACACAATGGTTGAAATCCTAGGCCCAGTTAAAAGGGACTGCGACCAGTTGTGCTATGGAGAGCTTTGTTATAAATGTGTTACACATAGGGAAGACTCTCATCCCAGGTTCGTGGATGCTTGGAGTTGTACATGCAAAGTATGTGCACTATCATCCTGTTGACGACCTCTGCCTGGCTATCAGTATGGGGATGGAATGCAGTCGACTTGGTGAGCTTGGTGTCTAGAGGCTTGACCATCTTAGGAACCTGATATCTCGATCAGATATAATGGTCTGTTGGATCCCAAAATGTACCCACACTCGTTCAAAGAAGAGTTTGGCGGTGTTATTTGCTATGATACTCTTCTTGCAGGTCATCAATATAGCCATCTTAGAAAATCTTTCCGCGACCACAAATACACAATCATTACCATGCTTGGTAGAATGGAGGCCAAACAAATAGTCCATGGAGATGGATTCCCAAGGCTAGATGGGAGTAGTCAGAGAAGTGTATAGGCCTTGCTTCTTGATGGTTGGCTTGGCGATGGTACAGGAAGTGTAGGATCTCATATATTTCCCAACATTGTGTTAGCTTTTTGGCCAATAAAAGTACTTTTGTAGTACGACCACAGTTTTCTTCACACCAAAGTGTCATGCAACCCCACTGTAGTGCGCCTCCCAAATCAACTTGGCACGCTCGCTTGAAGGAACACAAAGGTGGCCCAGGTAGCATAATAATGCGTCCTGGAGGTGGAAATCAGGAACTTGATTTCCATCTACTAGCATCTGGTATGTGGAGGTGAACTCTGGATCATTTTTGTATAGTTGCGTCCATCTATAGGTCTCGTGGCCACAAGAGTTGAGAACAATAGTCAATGTTGCAACTGGGGGTCGACTGAGGTAGTCTGCAACATGATTGGTGCTGCCCTTTTTGTATTTAATGTTCAAGTGGAATTGTTGCAGATATGTAGACCAATTCTGATGGCGATCGTTCTGCAACTTCCCTTGTGTCTGTATAAACTGAAGAGGTCGGTGATCGGTGTGGATGACTGTCTCCTTCCCCAGAATGTAATGCTTCCATTGTCGGCAAGCCTACACGATGGAATACATCTCTTTATCATAGGTGGGGTACTTTCGAATTGTATAAGAAAATGTTTCACTATGATAGGCTACTGGATGCATGTGTTTGGCGAGGACTGCACCAATAGCATAGTCAGAGGTGTTTGTCTCAATTTCAAATGGCTACTACAGGTTTGGCACATAGGGAAGGCTCTCATCCCAGGTGCGTGGATGCTTGGAGTTGTACATGCAGAGTATGTGCACTATCATCTTGTTGACAACCTCTGCCTGGCTATCATTATGGGGATGGAATGCAGTCGACTTGGTGAGCTTGGTGTCCAATAGTGTCCAGAGGCTTGACCAGCTCAGGAACCTGATATCTTAATCAGATATAATGTTCTGTGGGATCCCAAAATGTACCCACATGTTCAAAGAGGAGTTTGGCAGTGTCATCTGCTATGATACTCTTCTTATAGGTCATCAATAGCCATCTTAGAAAATCTTTCCACGACCACAAATACATAGTCATTACCATGCTTGGTAGAATGGAGGCCAGACAGATAGCCCATGGAGATCGATTCCCAAGGCTAGATGGGAGTAGTCAGAGAAGTGTATAGGCCTTGCTTCTTGATGGTTGGCTTGGCGATGTCACAGGAAGTGTAGGATTTGATATATTTCCCAACATCGTGTTATATTTTTGGCCAATAAAAGTACTTTTGTAGTACGGCCACAGTTTTCTTGACACCAAAGTGTCATGCAACCCCACTGTAGTGCTCCTCCCAAATCAGCTTGGCACGCTCGCTTGAAGGAACACAAAGGTGGCCCAGGTAGCATAATAATGCATCCTGGAGGCGGAAATCAGGAACTTGCTTTCCATCTAGTAGCATTTGATATGTGGAGGCGAACTTTGTATCATTTTGTATAGTTGTGTCCATCCATAGGTCTCGTGGCCACAAGAGTTGAGAACAATAGCCAATGTTGCAACTTGGGGTTGGCTGAGGTAGTCTGCAATATGATGGGTGCTACCTTTTTGTATTTAATGTTCAAGTGGAATTGTTGCAGATATGTAGACCACTTCTGATGGCGATCGTTCTGCAACTTCCCTTGTGTCTGTATTAACTGAAGAGGTCAGTGATCGGTGTGGATGATCGTCTCCTTCCCCAGAATGTAATGCTTCCATTGTCGACAAGCCTACACGATGTAATACATCTTTTTATCATATGTGGCATACTTCCGAATTGTATTAGAAAATGTCACTATGGTAGGCCATTGGATGCCTGTGTTGAGTGAGGACTGCATCAATAGCATAGTCGGAGGTGTTTGTCTCAATTTCAAATGGCTGCTGCAGGTCTGGCAATGTGAGTACCAGTGTAGAGTAGAGGCGGCACTTCAACTCAATAAATGCCTTATATTGGGACTCAGACCAGGAAAACTTTTCTTTTGCTCCGCCCTTGGTAATCTGACTCAAAGGTCAAGTGATATGGGATAATCTCAACACAAACCTCCGATAAAAATTTGCAAGGCCCAAAAAGCTGCGAAGCTCTATCAGAGTGGTCGGGGCTAGCCAATCCCAAATGACTTGGATCTTAATTGGATCCACATGCATGTCTCGCCCATCTATGATGTAACCCAGATATTGGACTTGGACCATGCCAAAGGTGCATTTCCCCAAGATGGTACACAGTTTGTACTGTCGCGGGGTTTGAAGGACCTTCTGAATGTGTTGCAAGTGTTCTTCCAAACTCTTGTTGAAGATCGAGGATGCCGTGGAGATAAATAACCATGAATGAGTTGGGGAAGGGCTACAAGATGTCATCCATTAGCACCATAAAAGTAGCAGGGGCATTTGTTAACCAAAGGGCATAAACAACCATTCAAAAAGGTCTTCCTTGGATTTGAAGGTGGTCTTCCATACATCTGTGGGCTCTATTGGAACTTGGTGATAGCTAGACTTAGTATTTATCTTGCTGAGATACTTGGCCCCCTTGAGTTGGTCCAGAAGGTCATTAATCCGTGGGATTTGATACCTATTCCTAACAGTGATTTTCTTTAGTGCCTCATAATCAATGCAGAGCCTCCAGTTCCCATCCTTCTTTTGTACAAGTACAATCGGGCTCCCACAAGGTGAGGAACTTGGTCGGATGTGCCCTTTTTGCAACAACTCGTCAATTTGTCACTTGATCTCTTCATTTTCCAAAATGGCGCGACGATATATCGATCCATTGGGTAGAGGTGCTCCAGGAGTTAGATCGATCGAATGCTTGACCTAATAGTGCAAGGGTACCCCTGTGGATGAGGAGAAGATGCCTCTGTATTCTTCCACGACCTTATCCACCCGCTTCTGCTACGTGGAGGAACCTTCCTAGGGGCCATGGACGTGGCCATGGTCTTCCCCTTACTTTGAGAGTGAATCATAAAGAAAACAAAATTCCCAGTCTGGGAGATGATCTTATTACATTGCTTAGCAAAGATCAAAGAGATGGCGATAGGCAGGGGCTACCTCCGGTATCCTATATAACTTATTACTCAAAGAAACAATAACACTGCGAGGCCTCGACTCATATACAACATGGCGCTTCCACAAGTATGGTTAGCCTAATAATATGTCACAAACTTCAAGAGGAGTAGCATCACACAATACCTCATTCGTGAAGGACTTGATGTTGTAGGGAAGGCGACACTACTAGCTGATGCGAAGATCTCGTCCTTGGTGAAGCCACTTGATGGTGTATGACTGCGGGTGTGGTGTGGTCACTAGGCCCAACTGCTTCACGACCTCTGTTAAAATGAGGTTCTTTTGGCTCCCGCTATCGACAATGAATTACAGCGACGAACCGTTCACCCACATCTGTGAGTGGAAGAGACGCGCCCCCTCCTCTGGATTTTTGGGCTCAATCTTCTAGCTCTTGGTGGTGGCAACAGTGGCGCTGTGCTCCACATCAATAATCTGCTTACCTATGTCATTCCCCTTGTCGGGTTTTGACTCAGAGTCGGAACATGCATTTGATTCTGAAGTCTTCAGCTCAGCCACCAGTGACTGGTTGGCTCGAAACTCACTTGTGTTTTGAGTGGGGCTCTTATGGAACTCACACCACTTTCTTGTGTCCTTCTTTGACTTCGTGGTGTTGTTCTTTTTTTGCGGCTTCGACGGGTTGTCTTGAGTCACCCTGCCTTGGCTTTTTCTTTTGTTCTGTGGTTTGGGGGCGCCTCTCCCTTACTTCACATTCATAGATCCAAAGTCTCACTTCTTCTGTTTAAACTTCTGCTCGATCTTGACAATGTATCGATAAGCGGCGCCAAGCAAGATGTCTAGGAACTCCATCTCATCCTGGATGTATTTGTGTAGACAACCGCAATGCTCGAGTACCAGATGCCACTCAAAATCCTTGATTGATCTGAAAATGGAGGAGGAGGTCAATTTCCTCTTCCTAAAAACATGGATCGTTCTCTGACACTTTGCAAGAAAAAAATGTGTCTTAACACAAAACAGGTTTTCCAAAAGGTCTCTTCAAGATATGAGTTAGTTTTCACATGTAAACTTAAGCATAAGCAACACAACATCACATAACTCATACATGCATTCATGAAGAGTAGAACAAAGGATTTGGTGATGGAGTTCACCCCTCCTGGGCTACATCTTTGGGCCTACCAACATAGCTAGACTGCTCCATATATTCAGTGGAAAAGGAGTACATAAAAGTTTGTTGATAAAACATGTGGTTATTTCCCCTTCAAGGAAATATTCTTCTGCATAGAACTCTGACATAAACATCATGACAACCTATAGTCAGTCATGAAAACGTCAGCAACACAAGGCGTCTCCTACAAAGACCTTGTACTCCATCTGAAACTGAGCATTCATGAGCATATAAGCACTTCAATTCCACATTGAAGGACAAATAAAAAGCTTTCCTCAACAAGACATAGTGAGAAAAGTATAGATGAGTTGAACCCTGCAAGTAATAGCTGCTACAGTAAACTTTTGAAGGTAAGAAAACCCCTACAAGTCCTTCTCCATTCCCAAACACCTTCAAGAACTACTCCAAAACACTGATCGATCCATACACCCATGGAATTGAACCTGCAAAAGGTTCCTTTAGATGTGCTCAAATCAACAAATAGAGGTCACCATTGGATCCAAAATGTCCAAAAACCCCTAGGTAGGCTCTTCCTGAGCTCCAAAAGGCCAAAAAATCCTAAAGATATGGCTCTACAAGCTCTCCCTCTAGTTTTGTTGTTATCTGTCCTACAAATCATATCGATAGTCTAAGTATTCTACAAATCCGCCCTGTTTTCTGCTGTAGAGGCGACAAATTCGCCCATCGAAGGTGCAATTTTTTGGATACTTAAAATGCTCAATAACCCTTATGCGGAATAATTTGGCCGCATGGGCCATGCGGTCGCCCCCATCGGCCTAGCCTCTTATATGTCGGGTCGATGGTCATGTTGGCACCCATGGGGACGAGGGTAGGGCCAATGACCCGCCCTTACCACCGTAGCCCCTTGTGTCAATCTTCCTTGGTCACGTTGGAGGCCATATGGCCTGCAGATGGCCCCCATTCAAACTACTCGCTGGTGAGCGCTGCACCAAGGTTCTATGCAGGTAACAAGTGACCGTGGGCTAGGGCCAACCCTAAGCCTCCCTCTCTGCTGGTGCTCATTTCGGTTAGCCGATGGTCATGTGGAAACGTTGTAACCAAGGGCCGGGCTAAGGTCTCGAGCCCCTTAAGCTTTTGTGTCGGGTTGTATGGTGGTGCGGTGACCGGAGGCTGGGGTAGACATCCCAACCCCTCCAAAATTGCGCTAAGTTAAACTTTAAAAGGCGTCGAAGCCCTATGGTGTTAAGAACCACAACTTAGGCAGACTGGTAGAGCGTTGTGTTATTGCACTAGAGGTTGGGGGTTCGAGCCTTGCCAAGGCTTTTCGACCCCTACCATAATTTAGGCCAACCGTGGGGTGCCATGTGGTTGCCTCTGGTTGGGCCACGTGGCACACCCTAATTGGTCCACCACACACATAAAACGACCCAATAAAAACATGAGCACTTGCACAAACCGAAGTTTGACACTTGGCAGCGCATGATTGGTCGGTACCTGCACAATCACCTTGGATGATGTCAGTTATATGGAAGCCCATCCAGTAGACTTGCTCATATTTTAGTTGTTGGGCCAAACGATCAGAACACGATAACTTGAACATACAATGTCGAATTGTGGTGAAACGAATGTTGTTGGATTTAGAACGACGAGCGCTTTGACTTGATGCTTGTTTCAAGACTTTTTGGACACTTTCATTTTTGAGCTAAAATTTGATCCCCTGATCACACCTCCCCACTAGGAACTTTTTGACTCCAAAAGTTTACTTCTCCTAGTAAATAAAATGAGGCTAAAGCTCAAAATTACCCAAAAATTCAATCCATATGTTACCTTTTCAATCGGTCCTTCAAGCTCCAATCAAGGCACTTCACTTATCTTCTTCATGAAGACCTATTGTCCTGTTAAGAATCGAGCCAAAAATTCTTATCATTGATGCAAGAACAAAAACATTGATGAGTGGAATCTGAACATTCTCTTTAATCTCATCTTTGCATGGCTCAAAACAACTTCATCTTGAAGTTCAATTGTTGAAGACAAACTTGACTCCATCTTGGAAATCAGAAGCAATATAAACTTGCTTTACCGTCC
The DNA here is from genome assembly GCA_031772625.1 of Pinus tabuliformis. Classification (NCBI taxonomy): domain Eukaryota; kingdom Viridiplantae; phylum Streptophyta; class Pinopsida; order Pinales; family Pinaceae; genus Pinus; species Pinus tabuliformis. Next base: position 676,545,136 of record CM062807.1, read on the forward strand.
TCAAACTGAGCTTGTACACAAAAGTACACTTCTGCAAAAATTCAATGGCAATTTGCTCTGCCTAAAAAAACATAGTCTTCTTGTACAATCTTAAACAAAGATTCTATTCACAACAAGTTTCATCCTGAATACTTGCATCGGTGAGTACATGACAAACTTGGATGACAACTTGTACATTCCAAAAGTCCTTACACATATGGACTTATAAACAAGCCAATAACATAACGTCAATGAAACATACTTGTTGCACATAGTGACTATTATTGTTCACTTTACAAAAGTACCCAAACAAGTAAACAACAACAAGTAATTACAAAATTACAAAGCAAACTTACAAACAGTCTGACCCAATCTCTTCCTTTCCTAGGCTTATGGGTTCTCTTTTTGCATCAACTTTGCCTTGAAGGTTTCTTTAGGATTGTTGTGAGTCCTCTTTGCCACCTCTTTCTTCCCTTGCATTAGGTTGCACAATCTCTTTTCCCTTCTTGGAATGAAGCTCTGGATGTAATTTCCAACATCGCTCATTTCCATGTCCATGCATCTTGTAATGGATACAAAATAATTTTCTCTTGTTTGTCGACAAAGAAGTCCTCTCATGCGAAGGAGATTCATCATGCTTGATGCCTAGAATTTGATCCATCCTTTTAACCATTACCATGCATTGCTCACAGACAGCCACACAATGGTCAAATGCATCATAGAAAGTACAAGGATACATATTCCACAAATAGTCAAAATTACCAGCATTTGGAAAACACCCATGAGATTTATGCATGTCCCTTGGGCTGCAGCTTTGACAATGTGGGGTGGACGATGACATGCAAGGTCCATTCAAGCATTCATCTCGCTTGAGAGACAAATGAACATTGTCACCACCATCTCAGTGTGACATATCATCCTCTGATGATTGTTGTGCCTCAAATCGTTTAGAGCATTCTCCAAACTCCCTTTGACCATATCTCAATCCTTGATACTTTGGTCTCTCTTGTAGCATGATTGGATTGGTGCTCTATTGGCCATTGATGTCGATGCCTCCTCCTTCCTAACCCATTTTGGAAAGCAGCTTCATACCAATGCCTTTGGTATGTTGTTGAAATACTGCAAAAGAGTTGTTATGAACATAAACAGAAGGAATTGTACTTGAAATGCTTATTACCTCCTTGAACTTTCCATTCATCTTTTCAGCTTTTGATGATGATGACGACATTGCAGATGACTCTAGCCACCCACTTTTACCAACTGGCATATGGTGAGAATCTTGGAGATGCTTGCAAAATGCACATGCATCATTTTCCTCATATGGTCCATAACTACTGTGTGAACCATGCCCACATATTGGTTTCATTTTGGAGGTGTCTTTTGTTGTCACAAGAGTGGAACTTTCAGCAACTTGTTCCTCAAGCACATGTTGCAACTGAAGGCGCATATGCCTCTTCTTCTCTTCAGCCATTTCTAGCGTTCTTCTCAACTCAGTGTTCTCCATACAGAGAGCCAAATTCATCTCCTCTAGCTCTTGGAGACTCTTCTTGCCCATTCTTGCAACTTGGTCAGATGAGGCTCTAATACCAATTGATATGAAAATGGAGGAGGAGGTCAATTTCCTCTTCCTAAAAATAGGGATCATTCTCTGACGCTTTGCAAGGAAAAATGGGTCTTAACACAAAATAAGTTTTCCAAAAGGTCTCTTCAAGATATGAGTTAGTTTTCACATGTAAACTTAAGCATAAGCAACACAACATCACATAACTCATACAGGCATTCATGAAGAGTAGAACAAAGGATTTGGTGATGGAGTTCACCCCTCCTGGGCTACATCTTCGGCCTTGCCAACATAGCTAGACCGCTCCATATATTCAGTGGAAAAGGAGTACATAAAATTTTGCTGATAAAACATGTGGCTATTTCCCCTTCAAGGAAATATTCTCTTGCAAAGAACTCTCACATAAACATCATGACAACCTACAGTCAGTCATGAAAACATCAGCAACACAAGGTGTCTCCTACAAAGACCCTGTACTCCATCTGAAAATGAGCATTCATGAGCATATAAGCAGTTCAATTCCACATTGGAGGACAAATAGAAAAATTTCGTCAACAAGGCATAGTGAGAAAAGTATATATGAGATGAACCTTGCAAGTAACAGTTGTTGCAGTAAACTTCTGAAGGTAAGAAAACCCCTACAAGGCCTTCTCCATGCTCAACCACCTTCAAGAACTGCTCCAAAACACTGATTGACCCATATGTTAAATTTTCTGATTGTTTTATGTTGTATCAGTTACTTTAGCCCGATTTATCTTTTCATTAACAATGCAACCAATTATTAGCAGTAAAATCAATCATAATTGTAACTGAAGAAAGAACAATATATGCAGTGATAGAGAAGACAATAGCACAACCATAAGAGATAGCAGATTGGTCCAAGACCAGGGAAAAACCCCACAAGGGGGAACCCTTTCAAATCTTCTTCTTTAGTAGATCGTCATAAAAAGATTTTAGCAGTGAGTACAATGAGCCCAATACATATGATTTGCAGCGGATAATAATGAAACTGATGTACAAATCTACAGATCTGTTATAACAGCAGAGGGAAACCCAAATCGACCAGATCACTGAAGTTAATTGAATCAAAGATGTAAAATCTCATATCTGAACTTTGGTCGCCCTCATAATGACTGGCTGTGTGTGACTGAAACTCCTTGGTCGCTCTCTCTGTCACTGTATGCGAGCCACTGTGACTATAGGGTCGCTCTCAGGAGGTCATGATGCGAGCGATTGTGGCACTGAACAACTAAGATCCAAAGTTGCTCCCTTACCATTGTTGTGTGAGTGACCGAGACGATAGGGTCGCTCCCTTACTGATGTTGTGCGAGTGACTGAGATGGCATGGTCGCTCCCAGGGCTACCTTGTGTGAGTAATCGGGGATTGGAACCTTCTGATTTGCTTCTGAAGCCAAAGTTTCTCTAACTAAACTGTCTCTAAGCAACCAAAGAGCCAGAGTCTCTCCCTTGCCTACTCTGTGCCTGCGACTGTGGACGAAAAACTTTTGTTTTGTGCCAGCGACCGAGATCCATAAAACCCTAACCCAGAGCAAACCTTTCGCCTATAATTTTGGACCTTGTGTGAACTCCTTCCGATGAACCTGTGCGAGCCAAAACAAAATAGAAGAATAGAAACATGTCTTGATCAAGTGTGTCCAAATGAACTTGAGGTCGCTTCCTTTTATAGGCTTTCTTGAGGGTTTACTTGGGGTTGAGATTGACCCAAGCAGTTACCCAAGTGGTTAGGGTTGACCTGCTCCATAATGAATGAATGAATAAAATAATTCAAAACTTAACTTCCGCTTAACCAAATTAGGTGATCTTTGGGTCGATTTTGGTCCTCTCAAAAAGATGAATTTAATGCAAGCATCATCTTGGTCATCTAAGTTGTTCAATGTGGAATTTGACCCTAGTTGAAAAAATTAACACTCCCTCTCAACTAGGAAGAATTCCACCTGCCAATTTCTGTTACTTGATCTTCACATCATCCTGTAAGGATTTGACTATCTCTGCTCAACTCTATCTGCTGAAACTTTCTCGAATCTAGAAGAAGAAGAAGAATTGGGGAGCAATAGCTTCCACCCATATCGAGCAATAGGATTATATATCATATAGGGGAGCACATCTCCAACCCAATCCTATTGCCTACTGATCTTCCCAACGATGACCCTCAGTAGTCATGTGGTAGAACACCTGCATCATAATCGACTTGGGTTGTACACCCCAAGTACACTCTCAACTCGTTGGCCAAAACGAGGAGCAGTATTCCCATCAAGTTGGCCTGCTTGAGGGTATGATGCCAACTGGGGTATACTTTGCAAAGACTAAGAGGGGAGCAACATTCTCCAACCCTATAAAGATAGGGGAGCAACATTCTTCTACCCTAGGTAACATATAGGGTAGCACCCTATTGTCTAGAGTTCCCTCAACCCCAGGAGCCCTCTATCTCAATTCCTCACCCTAGGAGCTCAAGCAGGGTGGGAAGAGTATGCTCAGTGTCCTCGATTAGTGTTGCCCCTTATCCGAAGGGGCTACATCCATCAGTCCAAGTTGTTCTTTGAAAATCGAGAACTTTATTTTTGGTAATGCCTTGGTGAGAATATTTGTAATATGTTCATTTGTCGATATGTGATGGAGCTTGACAACTCCTCTTTGCACCATGTCTCGAATGAAGTGATATCGAATCTCAATATGCTTGGACTTGTCATGAAACACGTGATTTTCTACCAAACGGATTCCACTCTTGTTGTCACATTATATCACTGTTGTATCTAGGACCTGCTTAAATAGCTCAAAAGAGCTTTCTTAACCAGACTACCTCGCAACTATCCACACTAGCGGCAATATATTCTGTTTCGGTTGTGCTCCATGCTACAGACTTTTGTTTCCTACTCATCTAGGATATCATGGCAGATCCAAAGCTAAAACAACATCCATATGTAGTTTTCTTGTCGATAACATTTTTGGCCCAATCATCATCGGAGTATCCATGAAGTCGAACATTTTCGGCAGAGTATCTCAGGACAAGTGTGATCGACGCATGCAAATATCTCAATGTGTCTGGCAGCTATCCAATGTGAGTGGTGGGGCTCGGTAATGAATTGACTCAATGTGTTTACTGCATAGCATATGTCTGGATGGGTGTTCACAAGGAACATCAGAGCCCCAATCAGTTGTCTATACTAGGATGGATTTTCTAAGTTTGGTCCTGCAACATCTCCACATAACTTGAAGTTCATTTCCATTGGTGTGACCATGGATTTACATTCAGTCATTCCAAATCTTTCCAACAACTTTACAATGTATTTTCCTTGTGAAAGGAAAATCTCACCAGGATTTTGCCATACTTCAAGGCCCAAAAAGTAGTGCATGAGACCAAGGTCTTTCATCTCAAACTCAGAGGCTAGCTTCCTCTTACATTCGATCATCAAGGACTCACTACTTGTCAAAAATAGATTGTCAACATATAAAACCAAAATTAGTGGCATACCTTGGACTACCTTGAAGTAGAGGTTGGGATCGACATTGCTTCTTGTGAATCTCATCTTCACTAAGTAACTGTCAATACAAGCATACCAAGCTCAAGGAGCTTGCTTCAATCCATACAATGGCTTCTTCAATCGGCAAACATGTGTTCTTCGATCTTCTACTTCGAATCCCTGTGGTTGTTCCACCTATACCTCTTCTTGTAAAATGCCATGAAGGAATGCGATCTTTACATCCATTTGATAAAGAGTCCATCCCTGACTTGCAGCAAGGGCAACTATAGAATGAATGGTTGTATATCGAGCTACTGGAGAAAATATGTCATCATAATCTTCTCTCTCTTTTTGAGAGAAGCCTCAAGCTACGAACCTTGCTTTATATTTCTCAATGCTGCCATCAATTCCATGTTTGATTTTAAATAGCCATTTTGAAGTTACAACACACTTCCCTTTCAGTCTAGGTACAATATCCCATACATCATTTTTCATAATTGATTCATATTCTTTAGCCATTGCATCCTTCCAAACTTGTTCTTTTACTACTTCTTCGAATGTGGATGGTTTGGCATGAACATAGTACTCATAGCAGCAACATATCCCTGATACCTGCATGGTTGTTTCCTTTCTCTAAATGATCTACGAATGGGGACATTTCTTTCATTACCTGTAAAGAATTACTAAGCCAAAGTGGTCTCTTCTTAGAGGGAGGATCACTTGGAGGAGGATTTAACAGATCCGTAGGTTTTATGGGATCATCAACCATATGGGCCTCAGGTACAAAAGGACCATCTAGAATATTCCAGTCATCATTCTCTTCCTTGGGAGTAGGCGGAGGAAGATCTCTTGCTTTTTCAAGAGCTGCACCTTCATCAAACGTTACGTCCCTACTAATTTCAACCTTCCTCTGACCAAGAATATAAATTCTATATGCTTTAGAATTTTTGCAATAACCCACAAACGTACCTTTTCTGCCAGTGGCTTCCAATATGTTCCTTTTGTCTTTTGGCACATGAAAATACATTGGGCATCCAAATACACAAATATGGCTGATATCAAGCTTGATGCCTGTGAATATTTCTTCAGGAGTCTTGTTTTCTAATGCTTGATAAGGCACCTTGTTCTGAAAGTATACAACAATAGTTGTAGCTTCGGCCCAAAGGAACTTTGGCACCTTTTGATCATGGAACATAGCACGGGCAACTTCTAATATAGACCTATTCTTTCTTTCGGCTAGACCATTCTATTCAGGAGTATATGGTACAATTGTTTCCTTCTTGATTCTGTCTTTCTTGCAAAATACTATAAATTCTTTTGACATGTATTCTCCTCCATTGTCGGACCTGAAGACTTTGATTCTCTTTCCTGATTGATTTTCGATCAAGGCTTTGAATTCCTTGAATGTTTCAAAGGCTTCATCCTTATGCTTAAGATAGTATATCCATGTCTTTCTTGAGAAGTCGTCAATAAAGGTAATGTAGTATAGATGACCACCAACAGAATGTACAGGCATCAAACCACATATATTAGAATGAATGAGATGGAGGATGTCATGAGTTTTGTTCTTACTAGAGGGAAATGGTCCCCTTGTTTTCTTTCCACTTGCACAACTTGGGAAAACTCCATAATGATGAGTCTAAACATCGGGAAAAACAGAGACCAATTTCTTCAATTTTGGAAGTGCATCATAGTGAAGATGTGCCAGCCTGCAGTACCATAATTCGCTTAAATGATTGGTATTATGGACCAATGCCAGGAGAGGTCTCCCAGTGACCTTATAGAGTCCTTCAAATCTTGATCCTAGTGTTAAGGCATCCCTCATAGGTGAATCAGTAGGCCAAGTTAGAACTTTACCTTGGTCATCTGAGTTGTTCAATGTGGAATTTGACCCTAGTTGCAAAAATTAACACCATACACCCATGGACTTGAACCTGCAAAAAGTTCCTTTAGATGTGCTCAAATCAACAAATAGAGGTCACCATTGGATCCAGAATGTCCAAAAACCCCTAGGTAGACTCTTCTTGAGCTTCAAAAGGCCAAAATATCCCAAAGATATAGCTCTACAATCTCTCCATCTAGTTTTGTTGTTATCTGTCCTACAAATTGGACCAACAGTGTAACTGTTCTACAAATCTGCCCTGTTTTCTACTGCAAAGGCGACAAATTCGTCCGCTGAAGGTGCAATTTGTTGGATACTTAAATTTCCCAATAACCCTTATGCAGAATAATCTGGCCACATGGATCATGCGGCTAGGGTCTAGGGTTAACTGCCCGCCCCTGCCGGCCTAGCCCCTTATATGTCGGTTCAGTGGTGATGTTGGTGCACATGGGGCCGAGGATCAGGCCAACGACCTGCCCCTACCGTCGTAGCCCCTTGCGTTGATCCATCGTGGTCATGTTGGAGGCCATATGGCTTGAGGCGGGTCCCCATTCAAACTCCTCGCTAGTGAGCACTCCGCCAAGGTTCTATGTAGGTAACAAGTGATCGTGGGCTAGGGCCAACCCTAAGCCCCCCTCTCTGTCGGTGCTCGTTCCGGTTAGCTGATAGTTGTGTGGAAACGTTGTGACCAGGCTCCGGGCTAAGGTCTCAAGCCCCTTAACCTTTTGCGCCCAATTGTATGGTGGTGTGGTGATCGGGGGTCGAGTCTGACAGCCTGGCCCATCCTCCAAAATTGTGCCAAGTTAAACTTGAAAAGGCGTCGAATCCCTATGGTGTTAAGAGCCATGGCTTACGCAGACCTGTAGAGCGCTGCGTTAGTGGACCAAAGGTCAGGGGTTCGAGCCCTGCCTAGGCTATCTGACCCTACCATAATTTTGGCCAACCGTGGGGTGCCACATGGCAACTTTTTGTTGGGCAAGTGGCACACCCTAATTGGTCCACCACAACACAAAACGACCCAATCAAAACATGAGCACCTGCACAAATTGAAGCTTGACACATGGCAACACTTAATTGGTCCGTCCCTGCACAATCACCCTGGATGATGACAGTGGTATGGAGGCCCAGTCAGCAGACCTGCTCATTTTTTAGTTATTGGGCCAAATGATCAGAACGCGATAACTTGAGCATACGGTGTCGGAATGAGGTGAAACAAATGTCGTTGGATTCATAGTGAAGAGCACTTTAACTTGACACTAGCTTCAAGAATTTTTGGGAACTTTCACTTTTGAGATAAAATTTGATCACCTTATCATTGATAGCCAACTTCGTGTGAAGGGTATGAAAAATATTTTTTAACTTCAGCACATCTTGGTCCCTTCCTTGCCATAGTGTGGTCCACTTTATGTACTTATCTTCATAGCTCCCGATAGGATAATATTGCTCCTTGATGGCATCTCGGAAAGAGTTACAAGTGGGTGCGGTTGAAAACAGTGAGGGTTCCCTCTCGTTCTTCTACTCAGAGTAGGTTTACCACCAACCCTTGACGTGGGGGGCGGCTTTAAGGAGTGAAAAAGTAATTTTTTCCCTATTGGAAAAATAATGAACCGAAAAAGACCCTTCCAATAGATTTAACCATCTATCTACAACGTTTGGATCTATTTGGCCTTCAAACATGGGAATATCAAAGTTGACTTGTATCTTGAAGGGAGTGGTGCCTCCAGAATGGTTGTCGAATGAAGATGCGTCCCCTGTGGGCATCCGCTGAAGGATCTGGGAAAAGTTGTCAATCATCGCGTTCCTTTGTCGCTTGAGGGCTTCTTCGAGCAATATTTTGAAGGGATCTCCTGCTCTCTCATCTTTCTTTTCTCCCTCCATGGGAGGTCATCGGGGTTTGTGAGGTTGGTCTTGCAAAGGTTCAACCAGTTCGATCCCTAACTCCTTATATCTTGACCTCGTCGGGAACTTGCACAGAAAAACAGAGAAAGAGGAGAGCGCTCTAATACCATTGATCCAGACTTATGCAGGAATGCAACATAATACAAATATAAACATAAACACAGAGATGCAACAGAAATAAAACTTCATTTCATTAATATCAAAGAACTGAAATATGCTTACATACATAATGGAAATAAACTAGATCGGGAAATGGTAGCTTATCTCTAAGAAGAGATGTGGCGGCTACTTGCCTCTAAAATGTGTTACAATGAGGCTTGAAGGCCTATTTATTATTTTGAGGCCCATGAGGACATCATTTTGGGATAATAAAGGATTTGTTCATGCATTTCTTGTAAGTACTCTTGTTGATGATTATTTTTTGAATGGTTATTGCATGGAATGGTTGTTGTTAGGGTTTCTATGTGTTCGAAAATCAAAGTAGTTGTAGGTCAATATTGATTCTCCTTAGCTTGATAATTACTTGTGAAGTTTGTTGTCTTCTTGTTAATTATTTTAGTTCTCTTTCATCAAGCAATTACCAAAAATGAAAATACAAGAGACAGAAGACACCAAATGTAGGCTCCATGCCAGGGCAAAACCCCACTTCTTGGGGAAAGCCAAACAATCTCCTTCTTATAGAATCAGATCAAAATGAGACTTCTCAAGACCCAATGACCAAGTCAATCCACCTTCTAGCTACAAGTTAGCTCTTCAAGATTTCTTCAAAAGTATTCTCAAGTCAACACAATAAGATGCCACCTTCTGCAAGCTTCAAGAGTTTGGATGCAACTTCATACTACAACTTTCAGACCTCTGAGATATCACTATACCTCTCGCTACACCTTTCAGACCTCTGAGATATCACTATACCTCTCGCTACACCTTTCAGACCTACAATATGCTATTACTGTGCCTCCTTCCTGCAATTTTCGGATTCCTGTAGCTTCTTCCTGCAATTCTCAGATTTCTGAGATTTCAATATGAGCAGACTTATAAGTTTCAGTTCTCCTTTTCTTTTGTATGCTTCTCGCTAGTCCTTAATATGCTCCTTATCAAGTGATCGAACTGCAGATTGATCTCACCAAATGAATCTAAATTACCTCCTTTATATACTTGTTTGCCCATGTTGAATAGCCAGGTAATGAGGCCGACTTATATTGCTTCTTTAGGCCGACTTGTAGATGCTTCTAAAGGTGGACTTGTGGCTAGAGGTCTAATGAATGTTTGTAGACAAGATATTGACTTCCTGTTGACTTATAACAAATCCTAAAGGCATGCAATTGATGCCTTGACCTATGAAGCATGAAACCTATGCTTCTTAAACAAATAAATAATTTTTCTTTCTTCTTTATATCATATATTAGTACAAACTACAAAGGCAATTATGAAGACCGAACCTAGTTACTTTTCCAACACCATGTGCTAGTTTTATTGAATATTTTTCTATGAAATCTTGGCAAAGTATTGCATGTATTAACTAAAAGAACGTATGGCAATCCCTTGAATGAATTTTCATGTTAAGCTCTCTTCATGACTTTATACCCTCATAAAGTGATAGCTAGGGTTTTGAAAACTAGGGTTTTTCTTGTCCTTACTCCATATAGATTTGATATTTCCATTTGTAGGTTTCCCTTAGACTCCATCACCTAAGGAGCATTGGCCATCCACATAGATGACCACACCACAAAATAACATTTTTTTTAACCTTCTTCTCTCTCTCCCTTCTATTTTTGGCCCTTCAAGGCAAGTCGTTCGACTAGGGCTAGGGCCAAATTCATCTAGGAGTGTGTTGGCCTGTGGGAGGGTTCTTCACATGGTTTGAGCCTCATTGCATCAAAATCCACCCGTTTCCATGGTAAATTCTTCCATTTTAGGGTTGATGTCACAAGCCATAGGTAATTTTGGCCTGGGGTAAACCCTAACCTAACCCCAAGCTTCAACTTAGGGCTTCTTGAAGGCTTGTTGCTCCATTTATCTAACTTTAACAAGCCTTTTCTTGGCCTTATACACCTTGGTAAGCCCTTGCCCTTGCTAATCATAATATTCAAAACTGGAACCAATGATCGGACTGGTCCACCTAATAAGCCAGGTTTCAAATCGGGGCTGGTTAGAACTCAATGAACCAGTTTTTAAAAAATACATGAAATAATTATTTTTTAACGAAAAAAACTATTTTTAAGATTTAAAACCATGATTCCAAACTGTTAAGAGACAAAATATGCAAAGTTTGCTCATATATATACCATGTAAAGGTGGATATATTAAAATGGCACTGAGTGCAATACATATCAACAACAAAATATATAATCATTGAGGCTCTAAATAGCATCTAGAGTCTAAAAACAAAGACTACAAGCTATGGGGCCATTGGCCTACTACAAGTCTACATATTAGTGATCAATATTATCACTTGAAACTTCTCATCATCATCAAACTCGGTTGAGTCTCGACTCTCAAACTTTGCCACTGCTTGAGTCACAAACTTCTCAGCTGGTTGAGTGACTTGAGTCTCAAACTTTTGAAGATATTCTGCCTAATATGCCTTATTACTTCATTTGATCTCTACATGGCTTTACATGGCCTCCTATCCCAGCCAAGTGTTGCTTGAACCTGTTAATACCCTCTCATTCAATAGAGTTTTGGCAATATGTGTAGTATCGTTTTTCCATCAATCATATCACATGAGACCATGTAGTATCCTTGGATTTTAGAGGCATGGTGGTTACTGCTCAGCCCAAACTCTATGTTGTCCACTACTCCAACAAAAACTGAACACTCTCCAAGCTCACAATGAAGCTCACAAAAACTCCAAATGAGATGTGTGAGGAAAATGAGAGGGAAGACATCCTTTTAAAGGCTCAGAGTGGTTGTTTTTGGAGGGAAACAACCCCTAGTTTTCCTCAAAACCACTTGAAAAATCGTGAAACAACATTCTGTGGGGTCCACGGCCAGCCTGGCAATAAACCGATTGGTTTATGACGGAACCGACCGGTTTATGGGAAAACCAGTCGGTTCAGTATAAACTAGTCGGTTTATGGCTGGTTAGACCCAAAAAACAGCCCCAACCCTAGATGACCCTGTTTTTCAAATGGTTTGAAGACACAACCTAATGAACTAGCTGGTTTGACCAGTTTACGGTTCGAACTAACCAATTTTGAATATTATGTTGCTAATTCATCAAACCCTAGGTCATAAGTGTCCTAGATAGGTCTTTTGGGGGGCACACTTTACCTTGTCTTTGGTGGATTGAGCCTTGTCCTTAAGCTGAGTTCCATTCCTGAGCCTATCTTAGTCACCTCCAAGCCATAGACTTTGAATACCTATTAGGCGACCAATACAAGGAAGACTCCCTTGTTGTGAGAGTCCACTAGAAAGTAGGAGGTGTTGAGTTGTGGTGACAGTGGATCTCCACCTCATAGCGTTGTCCTTCGGTCTGGCTCTTGTCTTGTGAACCCTCTCACAAGAACTGCTAGATTTTGAGGCGACACTTTCCATGGCTATTAATACCTTACAAACTCTCAAGGTCTTAATCACACAAACCTAGGGTTTTAAATGATATTCATAAACATCTTTTTTGGACTTCATAACCGTTGCTGCTAGGAGAGCGTGTAGTGACAGATGTCTTATCTTAACTAACATAGCAACGGTGAACATAATCCCCTGGTCACTACGAGTTTCTTTTTGTGGAGCTTTTACAATGACATTTGCTTGGGGCAATATTGACATTTGGTGGGGGCAATATGTGTTTGCATGAATTTTAGTAGTGCCATTTGCTGCTCCTGCTAAATGGATCGCATTGCAATTGGCGTAAGCTTAAACAGTCTCAAGTTGTTTGCATGGAAAGTGCATTTTAGAGCAGAGTTATGGATTTAAAGCAATGCTATATTAGTTTATCACTATGCTGTTGTGTTTGCAGATTTTGTTATTATTATTCCTCTTCATGGTCATGGCTTGCCTGGACATGGCCCTTTTCTTGGTGAAGGGTAGATTAGGTCTAGACAGGGTTATATTCATTATATTCTGTTCAATAAAATCATCAACACACCTTTTTATTGAGCCTGTGTGTTATGGGGGTAGGCTTCGAAAGCAAACAGAGTTTTATTAATGCCCTCTAATGTCAACATGATTGCATAGAGATGTATCAAGTAGACACAGTGCATTTAGAAGCAATTTGGAGAATCCGTCAGATTGTTGATACTGGAGTGGTTCACTTTTGGGGTTGTCCTGTTGGTTAGTGCACATCTTTCAAATTTGACTATAATGTGGGTACTGAGGTGTGCATTCAAATAGCAAGTTTCACCCACCTAAAATAAAAAAATTATTAGCCTGCCAAGAATTAATGGTGTGAGTAAAAAAAAATGGTGGTTATGTTTGATTTTGAAGTTATCTTGAAGCTATGAAACATGAATTACCTTGGCCCTGTGGTTTTGCTTGAAACATCAGACCAATGTAAATTGGATTGGATTGGATTGCACAGGACTAGTACGATTGTGAGGATTGATTCTTTTTTGCTTATAGTTCTGTCTATACCTAGTAAGTCTTGCCTTTGTGTAGAGATTCCTAGTTTTAGAATCTTGTAGATGTCAGCGGGAAGGTGTTAGCTCTCATTTTAAGCACTGGCTATTGTTTGAGGCTTGAGCTAAATCTGATTAGGAAGTTAGCTCTCATTTTATGAGCTGATTAGGATGCCATTTTTTATTATTGTATATGATACCTCACTCTAATAAAGGGGCTTTAGTTAATTTGGAAATTTGGGTGAAGTTTTCATTTCTTTTAAGTTAGAAGGTTTTAATGGGAACATTACAAAGTGTGGTGCCATAACCCAGCTACAGCATTGGGCAAATATGGGCAGATTATTGTAATTCTGTGATGAAAATTCACAATTGGTGTGGCAAAGAAGTTTTGCAATTGTTCGAACAAATGGTAGAGACAGGCATGAACCCAGATCACACCACCTCCATTGGTGTTCTCTCAGCATGCAACCATACATGCTTAGTGGATGAAGTCTTCCACTATATTGATTCAGCGAGCATTTCACTATTGAACCAAACCATTTGTCCCGACCCCCATCACAAGTTGAAGTGGCCTTTTGGGCTGTGTTCCCCATGAATCTCATTGACCACATAATCTATATTGAAAGATATTTGAAGTATAATTTTGTGAATTGGGAGAAGAGCATGGGACTCTGTATGACATCCTATTCTACATATGGATAAGTTGTAAAGATTCAATGGTTTTAAGTTATGCACATAAATGTTGCAGCGTGTAGCAACTTTTATTACTTTGTTGTCAAGACCTGATGATGTCTCATATTAATACAAATAGTTCTATGCTACATTATCGATATGATTCATGGAGATCCATATGCAATCAGAAATTTTGTCCATTTAGGGACAGGGGTGGTGGAAATGGCTCAGTGGAGTTATTGACAATGCTCTGTATCCTACATTATTCCTGGACTACCTGGATTCTGAATTATAGGGTTCTAACCGATGTGATATGTGCAATACCACAAGGCTCAATTCTTGTAGATGGCTTGAGATCAATATAAAAGGTTGTCTGGAATGTGCATCTCAATATTCTCTTTTGGAATCTCAATTATTAGGGCTCCATTAGCACACTTGCAGGGAAGTGGAGAATCCAAAGCATACCATTCCAAAAGCTTTGTTTTGTTGTTGTAAGCTTGCTATAGGGTATCTACTTGATCTCCCTCCTGTCAACCATTGACAAAATAGAATTTGTTAGACAATTGGAATGATGGCTACTTTATAGATGCTGCCTACATTTTAGATGGGATAGTGTGGCAATTGTGGATAACAGAAACAATTGCTTTGTACAACATAGGTATTTTTGAAGCAGAAAGTAGTGATTCTTTTCAGCTTCTTGGCATTGGAGAAACAGGCATACTTCTTGCTGTATTTGCTGCAAGATCAAGATAAGAAAATCTTCATGTGGCCATTATGTTTTTTGCTTCAGGAGTACTTATACTATCATCATTGAGTTTTCAAGAAATTGTAGCAGCTGAGAATTATCTTTATTGGTTTGGTATGATTGCAGAGTTTGTGGCTTTTAGATGGTTAAGATTCAAGAATCAAGAAGCCAGAAATTGCTGACCCCCATAAAGTTCTTGAAACTATTGGGCATATTCTTCTCTATCTAAAACCTTCATTGTTATAGATTTTGGTTGTCGCAGTTGCTTCTTTTAAACTGATGGCTATTTGGTTGTTGCATTTACTTCTTTTAAACTGATGGCTGTCAACATCATAACTGTTTTAATTAGGTTGGTAATATGGTCAGGTCTTTAAGTTTGTGAAGAAAAAAAAATGATTGAACCTTGTGATTGGTTAAGAACTTTGAGAGAGGGCGAAGAATTGGAGTATTAATGTTTCTTATTTGAGGACTCTGATTGCAGTCAAACAACATATGGAAAATTTTCTTAAGATAGAATCCTCAAAACTCATGGGACCCTTAAATATAGTAGAACAATGGACAAAGGGCAGGCCTGGGCCATGTATTATAGGGTTTGTTGAATGTTGTTTATTTGTTAGTAGAATGCCATCAACATTTAGTTCTGAGTAATTGGCCATTTATTCTTATTTTGGAGTGAAGTTGAGAATGACAAGAAAAGAAAAAATTCTTGCAATGTTTGGAAGTTGGACCTGTCATGGTTCGCAAAGAAGCCACTCATTTTATGGTTATAAGTGAAGATTCTGACAAATACAATTCTCCCACAAAGATGAGAAGATCTATTTCAAAGATTGAGGTTATCCAGAATGATATTCCTCACGGTTTTCCCTTTTTTGCCAGATGTTCTATTAACTCCTTGGCAAAAAATTCTATCAATACCTCAAGAGGATTTCTTTCGAAGCTTGGATTAGGAGGATGGTGCACTGCGTCTTATTACATAAAGCGACTTCTTATTACCTCAAGTGAAAACAAAATTGAGAAGCTTAGATATCAACTCGAGTAGATTGATGACTCAGGTTGAGTTTTGAAACTGGAAGTCAAGAGAAGGCCTTGGAAATAGATCTCTTACAACCAGTGGGTACTGTAAACTGTCCCATTTCATATATGCGGAAATGCACAGTTGAATAAATACAGGAAAATTATTGCAGAATGGGTTTTGAAACCCAACGATTGTTTAGAAACATGGTTAGAGGATCTCTTTATGGAGGATTTTTCAATGAAGACTGATAAATCTACAATGTCGTAGTTGTGGAATCTACACAATGACATTCAAGGATGGCTGAGCTAGAAGCATAATTGAAGCTTTCTTGGTAGAAGAAGCATGCTCTGCAACTTTGAAGCTATCTGACTTGCTAGGAAACAAATCCATTGCTTCAATAGCTACAGAGAAATTGTCAAGCAATTTTTATGTCGATAACTTGTATATAGATAATGTGACTTGGGGAGATAGGCAATCTACATGATGTAAAACCTTTGAGCCCAGCCTTGATATTGTCGATAACTTGACAATGATAAAGAATATTGATCACGATCTCTTTGAGATTGAAGTAAACAATGGAAAGACATACCTTTTTGGGAGAGAACTCGAGATTATAATAATTCCCAAAGCAATGGAGATTCTTGGATTAAGAACATTCATAAGCCTAAATACTCTACTTCATATACAATGTTTGAAAAGTCAGTGATGTTAAGAGGATTTTGCCGAAGCTGGTGATTTGAAAATGGATGTCACAAGATAGTCCTGCACTGTATGATTTCAAAGCTGGAATGTAGCGGACATGCCACTTACAAGAACAGACATCCATTGCAGACTATTAGGATATTCTGACACATAGGAGATAGTTAAGTATAACTTGGTCTAGTGTAGAGTTAGGTAAAGTGTGTTTCTTTACTATGTCATTTGTAAGTTACAATCTGACGGTCACGATATGTTCTAGACATGAAGTGATCCGACGGTTCATTCTCTCCTCGGTATTACCAACACTTGATCCGTGGCTTAACACTCGATTGGTCCATGATCTCTATTTAAAGAGCATGGAGGGTCATTTGTAGGGTGACCGTTAATGATAGAAGCTTATGTAAATTTTATTTATTTTATTAATAAATTGCTTGAAGTGGCCGCGTTGGCTCAGGTCGTGGATTGTTTCCCTCTTTAAGGGTTTTAACCACGTCAAGAATACTGGTGTATTGATCTGTGATCTGTTTGTGAGCGGTGTCCTTTGGTGTTCTGTCTGAGGAACTTACCCTATAAATTCCTACATGGTATCAGAGCTATTTGAGGGCCGCATCCGTTGGTGATCCAAATCCGAAGCCGATACAACTGCATTCCACTGTCATTTCCTAGATCTACTGTTTCTGACTGCTTTCGGGCCGAGAGGACTGCTCTATTGTTTTAGTAGCATCTGTTCCAGTGAGGAACCCCTTTCGTTTCATGCGAAAAGGTTTCCAGTAGTCCTAGCTACGCCATTTGTAAGATTTGGAGGTATATAGTCTTTATTTGTAGTCTTAGTTATTCATCTCTCTGTTTATTTCGGTTTATTTAGCTCTCTGTTTTTTATTACCAGATCTATACCTTTCATTTCTGCGTACTCTTTGCCCCGCGACTCTGTGCGATCTAGGCAAATTAGAAACATAAAGGAAGAATTTTTCTCATGTGTATGCTCTTTTCCCCCGCGTCTTCGTGTGATCTCGGAAAATAAAAAACATTGAGAAAAATATATAGTTTCCAGCGAAAACTAACTTCAAGCCATAAGGTTTGTTTTTTGTTTTGTTTTTGCATGTCCGTGTTTGGTTGTGTGATTTTTTGTTTTGTAGGCAAAGAGAGCTTTTTCAAGTAAGCACACACCCCAAAGCTTCAGTGACTAAAAAAATAACCCCCCCTTCCTCTTTTCTAAAAATTACTAACATTTTAAACTAGCTCACTTGGCCCAAAGTTACTTTATGAGAATAGAGGTCTTGGGTTCAAGTCTTTCTTTTTGTTGAGTTACTTTTTCAAAAAGCACATGTAACTTATGTTTTAGAGTTACTTCATGTAAAAGTGTTCTCATCCATTATAAAAAGTGAGTCACTTATAATTCTAAAAGTCTTTTTATCTTTTATTTAAGTTACAATTTAGTGAGAAGCTCATAAAGTAACATTATAAAAGTGACTTTCATTTATTTATAAAAATGGGTCACTTTTTTTTAAAACTAAGCTAATTAGATTAAGTTTGGAAAGGAGGGGGATTTTTTTAAATATAACATTATCATTCACTTCCGCACATTCACGCATTTCGTCGACATCTTCAACAACTTTTCTTCAAAAAGCCATTACTTCTTCATCCGGAAGACATTTTCAGAGTCGTTTTTTTTAATCAGCCTATTTTTTCGAGATCTTTCCATTGGAACGCTTAGTTTCAACATCTACAACTTCAGTTTCTGTTAAAATGGAAAGTCCATGCCAAGTTATTCTTGACAGCACCAACTACTTCCAATGGTGGTCCTACATTGTGGATTTACATAGAAGTGAAGGTCTTTATAGAATAACCTTAGGCCAAGAAACTTAAAGATGAAGATAAGGCAACCAAATGGGAAAATAGACAAGATCGAGCACGTGGGTTGATAGAGATGTCTATTTCTCTAGACCTTAGATTCCATATCACAGAACTTGATACCCCTAATGAAGCAATGAAACAGCTCAATAAAGTTTTTGGAATTAAAAATGAAATTAGAGCCCATCAACTCGAAAATGAGTTGCTTACGTTGGACCCCAATAATTTTTCTTCCATTGAATATTTTTTGTCCAAGTTCAAGACCCTTAGACTTCTCTTGGAAGGTGTTAAGGTTAAGAAAGAAGATGGTAGCTTTATCTATTCCATTCTTACTAAGTTGGGACCAACCTACACCTTCCATTCTACTAAAGAAGCCTTTATTTCTCAAGGACAAGACTACAAGTCCCCCTCTTTTAATGCCTTTTGTGATTCTTTAATAAGAGAACAAGAGAAACTCTTACATCTTGGTCTTCTTAATCTTGGAAAATCTTCTAAGAAAGCTTTAGCCGCCCAACAACAACCAAATTCAAAGAATCCTAAGAAGCAATATCCTAAAAAGAATGGTCCTACACCAAACAAGGGTCCTAAGTAATTTCAGTCTCAAAATGAAAAATCATTTCAACAAAATGATAATCCAAATAAAAACAAAGGGAATAAGACTGATAGACGTTGCCACTTTTGTAATAGAGATGAACACTTATAATCCAAATGCTTTAAGAAGATGAAAGCCTTGGAAGCAGCGATGAAGAAGCATAACATCCATTTGGAGCACTCTTCAACTTCAACTTCATCTTCAGGAATAACACTTTCTGCATGTGGTTGTCAATTTTCTCGGTCTGGTTATGCACTAAATGTGTCTTCTTCTTCTCATTCTCATGAGTGGCTCATTGATTCTAGAGCTTCTTATCACATGGCCAAAAACAAAGCCATGTTTTCTTCTTTAAATGATTGTAACACCAAAAATATATATGTTGGTGATGATAGATTTGTTACTGTTGTAGGGACTGGAAACTGTTCATCTAGACAAAGGTTAATTTAATGATGTGTTATGCGTTCCAACCTTATTCTGAAACCTTCTATTTGTATATCAGATAACTCATTCAGGTGAAGGTAAAACCGTTGAATTTTCACCTCACGATGTTGTAATTAAGGACCTAAGAGATCCTAAACAGATTTTAGCTACTGGCATCACTGATGATTCTACAAGGTTGTATAAGTTTAAAAACTTTGGGTCAGCAACTCTTCCTTCGATATTTGTTGCTCATAATGATGAAGTGGGCAAACTTTGGCATGAGCGATTTGGTCACTTAAACTATCGCTCCCTTCAAATCTATGTAAAGAAAATATGGTGACATGGCTTCCTATGGTATCTTGCAGAGATGGTGTTTGTTCCAGATGTGTACTCGGAAAACATCACCGGGATAGTTTTGAAAAACGTGCCTCTTGGCACGCTTCAGCGCCTTTACAGCTTGTGCATAGTGATTTATGTAGTACACTTCCAGTTGTTTCATTTTCTGGCTACAAGTATTTCTTAACTTTCATTGATGATTTCTCTAGACGCATTTGGGTATACTTCTTAAAACTCAAGAGTGAAGTATTTAACATGTTCTTGGCCTTTAAGGCCTTTGTTGAAAAAAAATTGGACATCAAATTCTTAAGCTAAGATCTGATAATGACGGAGAATATTTTAACAACAAATTCATCAAGTTTTGCACTAAGAATGGAATTCAAATGCAACACACTGTTCCATATACTCCACAACAAAATGGTGTAGCTGAAAGGAAGAATCACACCTTAAAGGAAATGGCTAATTGTATGCTTCAATCTAAAGGACTTAGTCTTAATTTTTGGGCAGAAGCAATTAACTGTGCAAATTACATAGTAAATCCCACTCCTACTAAGGTTTTAAAGAATATCACTCTAGAAGAAGCATGGAGCTCAGTTAAACCAGATATAAGTCACTTTTGTGTTTTTGGAAGTGAAGCATGGGCCCATATTCCAGATGAGAAACATAAAGCTTTATAACCTAAGAGTGAAAAATGCATTTTTGTTGGATATTTTGAAGATGTCAAAGGATATAAACTTATTCCACTTAAGACCAAAAATGTTATCATTAGAAGAGATGTAAAGTTTGCTGAAAATATATCGGCCTACGAGCCTAGTTCGGCAGATGTGCCGCTTCTCTCTATCCCTTCTACTTCTGAAAATATTTCTTCTTCAGATGATGACAGTGAGGATGACAATCCTCCCCCACCTTCTCAGGATCCTCCTCAGCTTCCAAAATGGGTCTATGCTACTCGGGATGCAGCAGGTGCTCTTGCAGGTGATCCTACAGATTAGCGACTTACATGTTCTCAGTTCGATAGAGCCTCTTCTTTACTAGCTCAAGCTTCAGCGAATTATGATCTTGATACCTTTGCAGAAGCTTCGGGCCATCCAGATTGGGACGCAACTATGAATGAAGAATATCGTTCATTATTGGCAAATGATACACGGGATCTTGTTCCTCTTCCAAAGGGACAAAAACTTGTTAGATGCAAATGGGTTTACAGAACCAAGTATGGATCAGATCGAAAAGTTGATAAACATAAAGCTCGTCTTGTTGCTAAGGGTTTTTCACAAGTTGAAGGCAGTGACTATACTGAAACCTTCTCCATTGTTGCCAAAATGAACTCTATCCGCCTTGTTCTTTCCCTTGCTGCCTCTTTCAAATGGGAAGTCCATCATATGGATGCTAAATCTGCCTTCTTGCATGGGGACTTGCATGAAGAAATCTATATGGAACAACCTACTGGCTTTCTATAAACAGACTCCAGCCTTGTATGTCAGCTTAAGAAATCCCTTTATGGTCTCAAGCAAGCCCCTCGGGCTTGGTATGCCAAAATGGATAACTTCCTTTTAGATACTGGCTTTTCTAGGTGTCATTCTGACAATACTGTCTACACCAAGAAAGTCTGTAAGTCTCTTATCATTCTTCTTCTTTATGTTGATGATCTTATCCTTACTGGTAGTGATCCCAACCTTATAAACCATGTGAAGTGCAACCTTAAAAAGAAGTTTGAAATGACAGACTTAGGACACTTGAATTATTTTCTTGGTCTTCAAGTCTTGTAATCCAAGGACGCTATTTCCCTTTCCCAGTCCAAGTATGCCTGTGATCTTCTATGCCACTTTCACATGGAAGACTGTAACCCAGCCCCTTCTCCCTTTCAGTCTGGAGCCAAACTTTTAGTCACTTGTACTTCCCCTAAAGTTGATGCTACCTTATATCGCCAGTTTGTAGGAAAAATTTTGTATCTGACCCTAACCCATCCTGACCTTTCCTTTGTTGTTGACCTTATTGCTCGGTTTATGTAAAACCCACATGAAAGTTATTGGAAAGCAGCTAAAAGAATACTTTGTTATGTTCGAGGTACAGTTTAGTTTGGGATTCATTACAGTGCATAAGCATCTCCTCTATTGGTTGGTTTCACTGATTCCAATCGGGTTGGTGACCTTGATGATCAGAAGTCTACTGCAGGTTATGTCTTCACTCTTGGTTTTGGACCTATGGCAGAAGCAGAGTATCGTGGCGCCGTAGAAGCTAGTAAGGAAGCCTTGTGGCTTCGTCAGATCCTATCAGAGTTTGGTTTTTAGCAGCAACATCCGACTACACTTTGGTGTGATAATCAAAGTTCCATTCAACTATGCAAAGATCCAGTCCAACATCAGCGCAACAAACACATTGAACTACATATGCACTTCATCAGAAAGCTCATTCATGACCATGTTCTTGAAGTGCAATGTTGTTCAATCGATGATCAAGTTGCAGACATCTTTACAAAGGCTCTCACAGAGGCGAAGTTTACTAAACTTCGATTTATGGTTGGAGCTCAAGAAGTTGTCACTAAGGGGGGATAGGCTCTAATGCTTCCTTCCTTCTCCTATTGTGTCATATGTGTACATCCTTTAATCCTATCCCAAGTTGTTCTTAAGGGGGGATGTTAGGATATTCTGACACATAGGAAATAGTTAAGTATAACTTGGTTTAGTGTAGAGTTAGGTAAAGTGTGTTTATTTACTATGTACATTTGTAACTTACAATCCGATGGTCACGATATGTTCTAGACATGAAGTGATCCGACAGTTCATTCTCTCCTCGGTATTATCGACACTTGATCTGTGGCTTAACACTCGATTGGTCCATGATCTCTATTTAAAGAGCATGGAGGGTCATTTGTAGGGTGACCATTCATGAGAGAAGCTTATGTAAATTTTATTTCTTTTATTAATAAATTGCCTGAAGTGGCCGCGTTGGCTCAGGCCGTGGACTGTTTCCCTCTTTGAGGGTTTTAACCATGTCAAGAATACTAGTGTATTGATCTGTGATCTGTTTGTGAGCGTTGTCCTTTGGTGTTCTGTTTGAGGAACTTGCCCTGTAAATTCCTACACAGACTGTTTAACTTTAGTAACTTAAAAAAAGATAAATGTACTGAAAGTAAGGAAAATACTTCGCTGTATATGAGAAACAAGGTTGTATTATGAAGAAACTAAAAGAAATCATCATCCATCATGTCATCCTGAATTAAAAGTTTCTGTAGAATGTAACAATGTTTTCCAATATAGGAAAAGGAATATTGCCCATCGTTGTTTCAACACACCAGTTGGGAGCTACAAAGGAGGAAAAAGTATACAGATGCATCCCAAACTAGTTCAAAATGTGTTGCACGCTATAACGTGTGAACTTTTTGAGGGGTATGAAAGACCAAAATTGCAAGTAGTTGAAAAGACATGGTATTGGGAAGCACTTTAGAAAGGGGAACCATGTGCGCTGTGATCTTGTGATGTGGACAACCAACTTGATATTGTTGAAGACGTTGACGATGCAGTTGCTTGTGATCCTCAACCTCCTTGGGAAGAGTAAGGTCAAGCGTATGCTTGTCAAGAGGTTGATGAAGGGATCATATGAATTTCCATGAGAAATTCATTAATCAAGAAATGGCAGAGATATTGATGGCAATCTTAGAACTATGAAGTAGTCATGCTAGTATTGCATGTGAGTTGTGTTGTCGCACAAAGTGTCTAGGCATCACGACAATGCTTAGAGTAAGGGCTATCACTTTGATCCTTATTCACTCTGTTTAGACTTTCTCATAGACAAGTCAAAGGGGTAGTCCCTAAGGTGAAATGAATGAGGATAGTTTGTGGAACACAGGCTCTAGGAGACTTAAAGATTAACAACTTGATGAATGTGAAACAAATCTTGGTTAACCGAGATGGATAGATCTAACAATTAAGACAAGTAAGACACAACCACAAGATAAAAAAGATTTTAGACCAGTGCCTTTATATTCAATTAACCATAGACTAAATAAAAACAAGTTATCCAAATCAATTTATAAATGTGGCGAAAGTGACGATCATGAACGATTAAATGTAAACGCCCAAAAATTTATCATGCAAAATTTTCTAGCAATTAAATCCCATGAAGAATTATGAAACTTAAGTACTAAGCAGTGATTCTAGATTTGAAATTTTTTTCTTCAGTAACCTAGATCTAGAAAAATGAATCTTCCTCCTATAGTCAATGTTTTTTAGAACATTAATCATACTTGACAATAGGGAAATCACTACCACAAAATTTAAAATTTTACATTTAACACAAAAAAGAGACACCAAGGAACTTTAGATTAGAATTTTAATTATCCCTTTAGGTAAGTTTAATGTGATAAGCTAAGCAAATTTAATGTGGCAATTAAATTTTTAAATGTGACCAAAATAAAAAAAATCAAAAGACTTTAATAAATTAAAGTTTTTAATGGGCCATAGGCCACATAAAAATTTTAATTTTTTAAATGTGAACGCATAAGTCCTTTGATTTTTCACTCGCAATTTCAAAGTAAAAAAAAATGTGTTTTTTTTTAGATTTTTAAATGTTTTTTAAATATATATATTTTTTGTCCACCTGGGGTACCTCAAGTGGCGATGGCCGTGGAATGAAGTCCCATCGAACCGGAGATATTGGGTTCGAATCTTGTACTACCCTCCCCCCGTTGCGGGGTGAATAATGGACATGTAAAATCGAAAATGAGAGTCCTGCCAAGCTTATATATATATATATATATATATATATATATATATTAAATTTTAAATGAAAAAAAAAATATCAAAACAAAAATTAAAGTGAAAGCAACCAAAGAATGAAATACAAATAAAAGTTAAAAATTAATTTTTTATTATTTTTTTTATTTTTTTGAGATTTCTTTTGGGTTTAAAAAAAATGAAACTTAAACAAAACAAATAAAAAAAAGAAACCAAATAAAAAAAATTCGAATTTGTATGAAAAAGAACTAACCCTAACCAATTAACAAAACATAAAAAACCCAATTAAATGGAAATCGAATTTGTTTTTTATGAGCGGAGGTCTGGCTTGGACGACGATGGATGGAGATGGTGGCAAGCTACAGGTCGACAAGGGGAGGAGGGAAACAATGGCAAGTCGAAGAGCCACGGGGAAGGAATAAAAGGGAATATGCACACATTTTTTTCTTTTTCCTGTTTATTGCAATTGGGAACAAGAATGGACGCGGGAAAGAGAAGCCGAGGAAGAAGGATACAGGGCCGCGGGTTAAGGAGAGGCAACTCGACGACGGAATAGAGGAGAGAGCATCAAATAAAATAAAAACGCAGGTCAAAGGGGCTGCTGTAGCGTAGGGAGAGATGTAGGTTCAAGGGATACAAAGTGCAGGTTCAAGGGAGTAGCGGAATAGAGCAAAGCTCAGGCAACAACGATGAGGGAAAATGACTTGTGTGCAGATCAAAGATGAGGGAGGAATAACAATGATGGAAAAAGGAAATGTGAGCTGGAATAGAGGAAAAATGTAGCAGATAGAAGGGCTTACAGCTTGAGGGAGAAGCCAAAAGCTAAAGTAGTGTGATGCCCACTTTTCCCTTTTTAATTTAAAAAAAAAAAACACTATAAAAATGTGTCGTAAAACCCTTGGAGAAATGTGCAAATGAACCCCAAAGATCCGGATCTTACCCTCTTGGCCTAGATCTAGACTCTATACTATCTTTCTCTTCAGATCTGCAACTGCAAAAAAAGAAAAACAAAACACCCAAAAACAATATATACAATGATGAAATTAAAAACCTGAAAGACCTAGTTGAATAATTACAATAATTACAAGTTAAAGGCTTTAAGTAGCAAAATCTATCATTACGTTGCGCGCACACACACACACACATATATTTAAATTTTAAAAGCAGGTGCTAACTTGAAGCCCTCATGCAACACAGCAAAAATCTTATGATAAGCCCATAGTGTGTATATATATATATATATATATATATATATATATATTAAAAGCAGGTGCTAACTCGAAACCCTCATGCAACACAACAAAAACCTTATGATAAGCTCGGAGCTAATTTCGCTGGGCTCTTCAGGAAACACAGATTAGGAGTTGGCTGGTCCAACTGAAAACTTACCTTAACGCTTGAGAATTTAAATCAAGATTTCCCTGCAAAACTCAATCTAACCATTAAAAATAGAGCGAGAAAATAATAATAAAATTTAGTCAAATAGAGGTACCTACTATTATGTTCAAAATTTAAATTATTATTCAAACCCCAACGACTAAGCAAGATACCTATACCCAAATCACTTTTCAAAAGCTATCATCAATGGATTTAGAAAAAAATATGCATGAAAACAACACATCTTACAGTATTCCCATGAATGGTAACACCAACAGAATTTAACCCCAAAGTCTTTCTTTATTATTCGGCAAAATAAAATAAAATTACACCAGAGCTTCTTGTTAAGCACACGACTCAAAGATCAGATGGATCAACTGACAAATGACTTTCTATTTAAAGATAAATCCTCCAATGACTAGTTTGAGTGATCATCGTCAAAACAATATTGACCGTTGATGAAGATTAAAATTTCTTTTAATCTCATCCGTCGAAATATTTAAATATTTGGGGAAATTCGAAATTTTTAATTAAATGCATTTTAATTGACCCAAAAACAAATTTTTTGATTTAATTTCCCTAAAAATTTGACTTTGACTTAATCCCCAGGGATCAAAGGTTTAAAATTTAGCAAAATAATTAATTTACCTTAGTCTCGAGACTTTATAAAATTTAATTTTTTAGGACCGACGAATTTTGTCTTTGGCGAATTTAAAATTACTTATGGCCTATAATTAATTAAATTTATGGCTTAGGATTTTAATTAATTTTGGGCCAGAAATTAATTGGAGATCAGAAAAATGAATGAAACCAATTCCTAGATCTAGGCAACCGCCTCCTACATTCTTGGAAATTTGTCTCCCACATAATTAAAACAAAAAGAAGTTGATTTAGGACACTTATTTCCCATCTTTCAGTTATACAAAAGGAGGGAAAAGTTGAATAGATAAGGGATAACTGTTTTTAGGAGTAGAAAACAAAGTTTTAGCTTGGAAAAAGAAGGTTGGCATACCATGGGGTTGACTAGCCCATGCAAGGAGGTTGTTAGAACCTTGAAAAGAGGAGTAAGAGAATAATACATAGAGAAGATGAAAAAAGAAAATGTATAGCGAGAAAGGCCAAATTGACTAGAGACACATCTTTACAATCCCTAGAGAGAGTTGATCATAAAATTATCCAATATCTAGGAGAAAAGCTCTTGGAGTTGGAACTTGAAAATGGACAGAATATGGACTCTGTATGCACACAGTAAAGAAAACTGAAGGGAAGAGAAATTTTGAAGCACTATTGAGCAAGGAAAAAAAGCATTTCCTTTTGTTGCATGGAGCAGGTATTGGCAGTTGGTTGATTGCTCTTTCATGGTTTTTGGGGTTGAAATAATGACCTGAGAGAATCCTCAGTTTGCCTTCTTTCAAGGACAAAATAATGACTTGAGAGAATACTGAGTTTGCCTTCTTTGCCTTGATGGTCACATAACCTAGCTAGGGGGTGGTGTCCACAGAGAATTTCCTATAGTTGGGTGGAAAACTGCTCTATGCCAATCAATTATTTGGTATTCAGCTTTTAAAAAAGGTAAGCACCTTCTCATTACTCTGAATATTCATGTTTATTCTAAGTATAAATCTTTAATATTTATGGTTGAGTACATTTGTGATTTTCTAGAGTTAGAGTAAACTGATATGCCTAAAAACTACTCTGTGTTGGAAAAAGTAACTATGTTCAGTCTTCAATAATGTACTTGAGTTATTATGTAATGTACTTGTCAAAAGAATAAAGAAAAATATTATTATTATTATTATTGTGACTTATTAAAGCATGTGTTTCATGCTTGGGTCACCATGTTTTAGGTCAAAGTCCCCATTGATTTCTTGAGCATGAAACCCGTGACTCAAGCTTAACATAAATTATTTATTTTTCTTATTTACATCAATTACATAAAATCATTATTACACATTTCATTATGAATATCGAACCTAGTTACATATTTCAACACTCCTTAACTAGGGAGGTATTCATAATCCATACCAGGTACTTGGACATTCTCAATCTGAAGAATTCTCATAAAAAGAGTCGAATTGGTAACCTATTTGTTTAGCATCATATCATCCAACATTGTCACATAACAAGGCCTTGACTAAATGCTCTATTTCTCCACAATATCATAGCACAATGCGGGCAAGACTGATATTTTGTACACACCCTCATCATTGCCTCTCCCGGAATATACCCCACTCGAGTTCACTCAGAGTACGTTCCACCAGGACTATTCTTATCTTGGATTCTTGGTCCTCAAAGAATATCGGTCCTCTATGACTAATCTTATCTTGGATGCCCTACCACGTCCTCAAAGAGTATCAGATGCCAGATGTTTACCTAATCCTCCATTCTATCTTCCCAAGTGAAGACAATAATTATGTGTCTATCTCTCCCTCTCAATTAGGGAGGATATGCCCATTCCAGTGAAGGAATGTACCCATTCCTATAAAAGGAATGTACCCAACCTCCCTCTTAATCAGGAACTTGACCAAGCTCCCTCTTGGCCAGGGACTTGCTTACAACAACTCTTTAGATGGATATTATGGGAAAACCAACTGCTTGAAGAGCTCCTCCTTTCGTTGTCATGAACTTCTTTTTATTTACTCAGGAGTCTTCATCTTTTTAGGACTTCTTCGAAGGGCATTGACCGTCCATCACTTTCATTCATCATTTAAATCATGTCATTATTTCTTCCATTGGAAAGTGATCCATTAGTCCATATTTTCCCTTTCCTTTATACCTCGCTAGCTTCTTTGCATCATGTTTCCTTCAAGATCTTTCATCCCACCACATGAGTGTTAGTTGTAGATGACATCTACAACTCTTCCTTTGGTATCCCTGCATAAGCCCATCCAAATATTATTCAAAATTACAAAATGAACATTAAATTAAAAAATACCTTTGTGATGGTCTTTCACCATGACATCTCCTTCTTTGCATCAACATCCTTCATATATATTGACACATCTCCAAAAAGACATACAACGTCAAGGGTCTCTTTCTTTTTCAGAATCTATCAGGATCTTCATATCTTTTCCATGGAGATATCATAATCAAATCTTCTAGTCCTTGGATGTTGATTACCTTCTCCATAGTTGCCTTTTTCATGATCTCTTCCTTTCTCTATTCACACATTTTCTCCCAGTAACTTCCAATCATAGTTCCTTCAATGTTTGTCAACCACCTCATATTTCATATGAGGACATATTATGTTGATTTGATCTAGTCAATCTGTGAACCATGCCTTCATGCATCCTTTCATAGGAGGAGATCATTTCTTTTGATCATGCTTTTGAGGTAGAGCACTCATTCATGATATTTGCAAACATATGACATGACTCTATTTTATCAAGTACACGCATACATACCTCATCTCTTTCTTTTGGTCATGTAGACTTCCTTTGGCAACTTTTTTGATTGAAATAACTTTAATCCCTTGACCTGCTCTACTTCTTTTGACATCATACCATTATCCCATGAATCCCATACAAGTTGGAATTCCCGGAGAGACACTTGGTTCTTCTAGTAGGTGAACCTTTCAATGAAGATTCCAACGGAGGATCTTGATCATCCTCATCCTGCAAATGCTCCTTTTGAATGATGTATGATGAGCTCTATACTAGATGACTTTCTTTTTCCCATAAGTACTACTTATGCGTCTAATGAGGTTACCAAGATCTACATCTTTCTATGGGTAGCTACCATAGACATCTATTTCGGCTATCCCTCATGCTTCTTTAAGATGATGTCATGAGCTCTTGCCTTCAATCATATTCTTCTATGATGCTATGATGCTATGATGCATCCTATCATGCCTCTAATGATTCATATGATAACTATATTTTACAATAGAAAAACTTGAGACATAAACTTTAAAATAACTGGGTGAGGAAGACTATCTCAATCATAGTAGAGATATTTTATTTCCTCTTTCTTAAATTTCTTCGTTTCAACTTCCTCCACTTCTTCAATGATATGGGCTTCTTCCCTTCCTCTTTTGTTGTTGTCCTTCTTAAGTTTAGGAAAATCTCTCTTGTAGTGCCCATATTCTTGACATTTGTAGCATTACACCTTTGCCATATTCTTCTTTCTTGTATGAGGACCAAATTTCCCAAACTTCCCTTTTCTTTTTGCCATAGCAGTATATGATTGAGTTTGTTCATTTTATCCTGTATCGGATTTTCCCTTCAACATGGTTTCTTCAATTTTGCATAGTGACCACAGATCATTAAATGAAGTAGCTTCCTTCTTCCCATAGATACTTGATGTGAAGTTGCCCCATTCTTCTGGTAGTGCATTGAGCACTATGGTAGTCATCTCTTTGTTAGACATTATCTCTCCTAATTCTTGTAGTTGATCTCTTATTTCAGATATCTTCATAAAGTATGAGGCTATTCCTTCTTCTTTTGATATCTTCATCTTGTAGAGTTCTTTCCTTAACGAGATTACTTCTCCTGTAGTGCTTACAAAGAACAATTCTACAAGTTTGTCATATATTTCTTTTGATGTTTCTAATTTTGATACATAGGGAATGAGGGGATCCTTGATGGATTCTATGAGAATCCTTTGAGCCCTTACTTCCCCTTTCATATACCTTGCAAGTGCTTGAGCATCTTCCTTTGGAGGTTTGGTGATTGAGCCCTTAACATGTTCCATGACCTCATTTTCTATGAGGTTCAAATCTGTTCTTTTCTTCCATGCAAGAAAGTTTGAAGCCCCAACTAGTTTGTTGCTTTCCTTGCAAAAAGACATTTTGACAGATTCAGATGTAGACATAAATATACTTGTGAAGATGCTCCTTCAACCTGTTGCCTTCTTGAATTTGATGATGATATAGATAATAGAAAACTTCTTCTTGATGAAGATGGTTTTCTTCAAAAGTGATCCTTGACTCCAAAGAGAGGGAGATCACCTTGAGACTTTTGATGATGCCAACAACTCTTTTCTTCTTGCTTCCCTTGGATGAATATACTTCAAGATGTTTTGATTTGATGATTTCTTCAATTCAAGTAGAATTAGGATCTTTTGAGGTCTCCTTCCTTGTGATGATGATTTGAGCGAGGCTTTAATTGTGGACTTCTTTGATCAATCTAGGGTTTTGACACTTCCTTCAAGATGATGATGTAGCCTTTGTCTTCAAAATGCCTTGGAGATGAGAGGATCTTCTTGATTCTTTGATGCCCTTGATATCCTTCTAGAACCTTAATCTTTGAGAGCTTGAGTGTCCCTTATTGAGCTGCCCTTCCTTGACTTGTCACCTTAGCTCTGATACCATGTTGAGAAATCTAGGGCAGAGACAAGAAGTGATTTCTCTAGAAATGATAACTGCTTGTGAATACTTTTTATTTCTTTTGATTAGGTTCTTCTTTAGCTTGATTATTATAGTGTTTTTTTCATCAAACAACTATCAAAATATGAACAACAATAGGACAAGAGACACAAGATGTAGGCGATAAGCCAGGACCAAAACCTCTCCAACTTAAGAGGAAAACCAAAACAAATTCTTCTTCTTATAGAATCTTCAAGTAGTTAATTCCAAGACCAAGACCCTTGACCTAACAACCTCTCCAAGACCAAGTCACAAGACTTCCTTGAAACAATTCTTCTTCCTTCAGTCAACATTAGTCAAACTTGATTGCTTCAACATAGATCTCAACTTCTCTTCAGATTTCAGCCTATTGACATAGTCTTGCAATTCTCGGCCTCTTCAGAAACCCTAGTTGTAGCACGTGTGAGGGACAAACAATGATTTTATCCCTTGATTTCCTTCTCGCTTGGATAATATTTCCTTCTTCTGCAATTCAACTTGATAAGTGACTTGGTTTCTTCCTTGATTCGGCCTCCTAGGATGACTGTGATAACTCGACTTCTTTTGCAGCAGATGGTACTAATATTCTTCGCACATGTGAGGTATTTTCCCTAAAACAAATCAAAAATCACTTTGGTTCCTTCTTCTCCCTTCTTCGCTTGATGAGAGGCTTCTCTTCTTGTGTTTCTTGCACTTGATCTTCTATTTTAGATGCTTGAATGAGTTGTCTTCAAGTAAGGTTGAGTCCTCTTTTATATAGTAGTTTGCCCATGAAAAATAGGTCAACTTGAGTTGGTGTCTAGGCCGACATCACCTTCTAGAATGATCTAAAGCGTTTTTTGGAAAACTGACTTGATTGAGTGCTTGTGACAAGGTCTTGGAGGGTTTATGACTCATATAAATTCTCTTTTACAATATGCAACATGCCCAAATGGGTCTTCAATACATGACAATGACTTGATTGACTTTATGACCCATCCTAATAGCTCACAATGGGAGCTTGATCTATAAAAATAAAATTTATTGAGCATGAAACCCATGACTCAAGCATAACATAAATAATTTTATTTTTCTTCTTTACATCATGATTACACGTGTCATTATGAAGATCAAACTTAGTTACATATTTCAATAATATTTAGGTTAGAATGATCATTATCGTGCAGTTAATTTAGTATAGGTCCTGGTGTGCATTTATTTGAGACACACAAACCTTGACTTTAACCCTATGAAATTGATCCAATTTGGAATATTCTTGCACATAAAAAAAATTCTATGTGCAAAATTAATGTTAATTATGAGTAAAAAAGTACTCTCCAAGTTGAATCATTCAATTTGGCCTTGAAATGAAGGTTGAGCATGCATTTTTGTGAACCATGCCAAAATTGCTTTGCTTCACTAAAATGCGTGCCCAGGGTTCATTTATTGGCCAATCTGATTGATTAAAATTGTAGATTGTTATTTAATGATTTTACACACTTTTGCATTGTTATATATTTAGCTTAAATATTTATACTTCATATTTCAAACAAGGTTCTAAGTTTTGCTTCGACTTGCCTTACGTGAAAGTTGTGTAGTGAGAAACATAGTTATGTAGGATATTTGTCAGGCATGGTGCAAGATTATATCCTAAGGTTACGAATCGGCCAATTATGTCCCATTTCGAATTTCATTACCAAGAGTGTAATTGGTTTGGTCTGGGAGTGCATATTTGTTCCAACTATGATCATTGCTAGATATAATCAATCGCTATTCCCACAGACTTGGATTTCAGTGTATAACATTTCCTTAATGAAAACAAGTATGTTATGTTGCATAAAATGGTCTTACATTTTGGTTGGAATTATCATTATCACACAGTCAAATAAGTACAAGTCCAGTTGTGCTTTTATTTGTGGCACACAAACCTTGACTTTAACCCTACGAAATCATTCCAATTTGGCATATTCTTGCACAACATAAATTTCTATGTGAAAAAATAATGTTAATTATGAGTAAAAGATTCAACTTGGCCTTGAAATTAAGGTTGAGCGTGCATCTTTGTGAAACAGGGCAAAATTGCCTGCCTTCACTAAAATGAACGCCCATACTTCATTTATTGGCCAATATGATTGATTCAAATTGTTGACCATTTATTTAATTATTTTACACACTTTTTAATTATTATATGTTTACTTTGACCTTTAAATAATTCTTCTTCAGATTTCATACAACATTCTAAGTTTTTCTTCAACTTGTTGTTAGGCAAAATAATTGTCCTTTTAATCTAGAGCAATAGTACCAACTCTTCACATTAATTGTCAATCCAGGTAGGTTTTGTTATTGCGAGGTTATTATGCAAAATATATGCAAGGGAAAATGATGGCTATTGTTAATGAATCTCAAACTCAATCGTTGTAATCACACTCTCAACAATTCAATACTCTGGTTGTTACACTCTCAAACCTTGTTCACACTCTCAAGAAATAAACACACAATGCAAAATAAAACCACTATGTCACACTACCACTCTTATTCAGAAAATAAGAGCACTTACGTAAACCATTCTCTCAACAAATGTTGGAACACACATTCAAATGAAATGAACACACCATCAAACTGTGATGGGAATTAATTGTCACATTAATAAAGGGACCAATCCAAGACCTATGTTGTTACACAATACAAAGGTTAGGATTTTGCAATTATTAAAGCATCAAAAAGACTAATAATAACAATAACAACAATCACACATGAATTATAACTGAGAGGAAATAAATCAAACAACTATAGAAACCTCCTAACCAATGATCACTACTAAGGAGGGCCCTTCCTTCCTAGCAAGGGTTGGTACACTACACAACACACAAGCTAGTCAACAAAAAAGTATGGCTCCGTTCCACAATTTACTAACGTTTATTGGAATTGTTGCATGTTTTAGATTATTGGAATGACATTTTAGTTATAACTTAATTGAAATTGTATTATGGGATATATGTGAACTTTGATATGATGTAATATTATTATGATTTTGTTTCATATGTTGTAATATTAGAGGTATAACAAAAATATTAAATATCGCATGAAATAAACAAGGACTACATAGTAGCTAGTCCTTGTCGCTTAGTTTAAATATAGCTAAATTAAAGTAGAAAACAATAAAATTTAAAAATTTAAAATGTTATAATTAGATTAATTTTAAATTGTAATTAAATGCATTATTAAATTTTGTAAATTGACATTATCTGTCTTGCAACATAGAAATAATTATTAATAGTTTACAATTGGCTTTTTATAGTTTGTGAATATGATCTTATGCAAATCTTATTATTATCCCTGATTATAGAGGTCCTATCATAAATTTCTATTATAGATTGGTTTGTGAATATGAGAAATTTTATATTTATTCGTATTACAAACATCTTATTATTTTGAATATCATTCATTCGTTAATAGTGTAAAATCTATTATATGTGGTTAAGTTCGCACAAAAATCTAAGTGACCTCTACCCCTTAAAAATATAATGTAAAAATAAAAATATAACTCACATACTATTAACTAATTTTTTAAAATTACATATGTGATTTTAAATAATCATTTTAAATTATATTTGCAATTTTAAATAATATATTTTTTATTAGATTATATTAATGATTAACCATTTCTATAAATAGGAATATAAAATGATTTACTCATTAGCAATAATTTTATCACCTTCCCAAAACAAATTGTATCATAAATGCCATCCTACACCTTGATGTGATTTATTTTCTTTTGGTTAATTAATAGAGGTAATGGGCACATTAATAAAGAAAAAGCCGATAAAATGTTCAATTTGATAGCCAATCAAATTGAACATAATAAATTAAATTATTTAAAAAAAATCATGCATTTCAATATGCAATGTTATACTTAGAAATTTTTGCAATTTTTTTTTGTCAAACCCAAACTAATATGGGTTTGACCAAAAACCCGTTGCAGTATCCACTGCCTTGTGGCAGAGATAATAATATCATTTCATTTTGAATTGTTTTTTTTGTAGAACACGAGTCTTTCAGAAGATCCATTTGATTCTAAAATCGATCTAGAATATGTTAGGTTTGATTCAAACATTTGAGGCAAAGGCAATGAGGTAGATGGAGATAACATCGATGATGACAATGATGATGATCATGATAGACATGATGATGATGAGAAATCCCCTGGTAGTAGCTATTTACATTGATCATATAGACTCCATCAAGGATCATTGTTGATAAATCATTATGATGCCTCTTTTCATGTTTACTATCATATGTATCATTTTCATATGCAGTACCATATTGAGTTGTATCATTTTGACATGTATCATTTTGACTTGTATCATTTGGACATATATTATCTAGGTCAACATTATGTGTAGCCGGTCATGGACCAACAACTTTGTCTATTAATAATATAAAAATACAAGTTATAGTTAAAAAAAAAAGACCTTGTCATTTATTCCAATGTTGTGGTGTGGTCTGTGACTATAAAAAACCTGAAAGAGCTATGCTCTAAAAATATCTATGATGTGAATTTGGGCTTGCATTATGTGTAGCTCGTCACGACCAACAATTTTGTTTATTAGTAATATAAAAATATCGGTTACAGTTTAAAAAATGTTGTTAGTTTGTATGGATATCTCTTTCCCATAAAAATTCTTTATAAGTGGTATGCTATAAAATATTTCAAACGCAATATGACCTATTCTATAATCATATAAGCTATTTAAGAGGTGTGGCATACTTAACTAATTTAATTGAATAAAAAATATTAAATTAATAAATGAAAGCTAGAAAGGAAGCATCATGAGTTATTAAAATGGAAG
Source organism: Pinus tabuliformis (assembly GCA_031772625.1). Taxonomy (NCBI): domain Eukaryota; kingdom Viridiplantae; phylum Streptophyta; class Pinopsida; order Pinales; family Pinaceae; genus Pinus; species Pinus tabuliformis. The sequence goes on from CM062807.1 coordinate 676,581,105, forward strand.
CATAATGTGGCTTTAAAATGGAAGTAAAATTTTACATTAAATTGGAAACCATAGTTGGAGCTATTATTCGCTTTAAATAGGAAGCTAAATTGGTTGCTTAACAAGAAGAAAAATTGGAGGCTAAAAATGAAGCAAACCCTGGACCTAAAATGAAGCAAACCTAGGTGCTAAACAGGAAGTAAACTGTGAAGCAATTATGGAAACAAAAATGGAAGCCAAAGTAGAAACACACCAGAAGCAATCTTGGAAGCAAAACTTGACATTACCTAAGAAGCAAAAAACAAAGCAATTTAGGTTGCAAAAAAAAAATTAATAATGGAAGCAATACTAGCAACCCAATTGGGTGTTACATGAGAAGCAAAAACAAAAGAAAATTAGGTGGCCAAAAAGAAGGTAATTATGGAAGAAAAACTTGGCGTTACCTGAGAAGCAAAATGAGAAGCAATTTAGGTAGCAAACAAAAAAGTAATAATGGAAGCAATATTAGAAGCCAAACTTGGCATTCCCAATGAAGCAAACAAAGAAGCCATTTAAGTAGCAAACCAAGAAGTAATAATGGAAGCAATATTAGAAGCAACAAAAGACACTATAATGGAAGCCATATTAGAAGCTAAATAAGATGGCATAATGGAAGCAAAGCTAGATGCAACAAACACTTTTATATTGGAAGAAAAACTTGGTGTTAATTAGGAAGCCAAAAAAGAAGTTATTTTCGATGCCATGGTAGAAGCAAAACAAAAAGCACAACTAAGAGCAAAACTAGAAGTACAAATGGAGGCAACAGTGGAATCAAGAATGGAAGAAACTGTTTATGGGGCTATTCCTGGCACTATTTACGATGCAAATCAAGGCACCGATGTGAACATGCCTTCTTTCGCCAAATATTACATCGCTTCTTGACGCCAATTCACGCGCTAAGAAACACTGAATTTCAACACTATTTGTGGCACTAATGGCCTGTTTTGTTGTAGTGTCTTTGATGACATCCTGATTTTAAATAAGATTTGGAAGGAGCACGTGCAACGTCTTGAGGAGGTATTAAGCATTTTAAAGAGTGAGTCTCTATATGCTAAGGAGTCTAAATGTGACTTCATGATGACAAAGCTTCTTTATCTTGGTCATACCATAAGTGTAGAGGGCGTAAGAGTAAATCCTCAGAATATCAAGGCTATTCTAGAATGGCCTACAACTACAAATCTCATCCAACTTAGGGGATTCTTTAATCTTCGTGGTTTCTACAGTAGATTTGTTGAGGGCTTTTGACAAACTGTAGCACTGCTCATGGATTTGACTAAGAAGAGGGGCTTTCAGTGGTTTGATTCGTCACCTAAGTGTTTCGAGCACTTCAAGTAGGTGATCTCCACATGCCTTGTGTTCGTAATACTAGATTTCTTGAAACCTTTTGAGTTGGAGTGTGATGCTTCAGAAGAGGGGATAAGATCTATTCTGATGTAGTATAAGCACCCCATCGTTTTTCAGAGTAGAAAATTAAGAGGTGTGGAGCAGAGTTACTTAGTTTATGATAGAGAGATGTTGGCCATTATGCATGCCTTGGCTAAATTCAGACCATACCTATTTGGGGGTAAGTTTATTATCAAAACAAATCGTAACAACATCAAATATTTCAAGAGCTAAAAGGATCTAAATGATAGGCAACAAAAGTGGGTCAGTAGATTGCAGGCATACAGTTTCAACATTGTATATGTTAAAGGGAAGTAGAATGTAGTTATTGATGCACTTTCCAAGAGACCTCACATATGTTCATTAGTGGAGATTTATGTTGATTGGAGGGAGTTAATTGTAGCATAGTGTGCCACAGATTCATGGGAGACAAGAGTTATTGATCTGTAAACTACTATATATATTCCATTGGATAGTTCATCACAACATATATGATAAAATTATATTTAAAATCTAGAATTCTACACTATTATGATTTTATTGGATTTTTGGATCTGTAGATTTATTGTTAATAGTACATGCATGTGAATCAAAATTATGCAGAAAATAGGGAACATCAAAAATAAAAACTCACACACACATTTGACACAAGATATGCTCTGGGAAATCCTTTCATGAGAAAAACCCAACTGGAAGGTGAGGCCGCTCCTCTCTCTTTCTCTGAATGGAAATATAAATGCGAGTATAAAGAAGTATGGTCTATGGGCTGCTACAATGCACAAATCCTCTCTTAGTGCTCTACCTTCTATCTCTCTCTTTTTTTTTGTCAGTTATGGAACAAATTCACTTGAAAAAATGGAATACCTTTTCCTCCTAGTGGCCTGGTTATAACACAACCTGATATCCTGCTGGTGGTTAGGTTTAACTACCTCAACTCTTAACCAGAGTTAGAATATAGAATCTTCTAAAGTCTTCTACATCATAATCATGTGGCTAACCCATTTTCCATGAATATTGGGGGCTTACGCGGCATCCTCTCGAATTATGGTGGTGAAAACATGAAGGTCAATTCTGAGTGGCATAACTTTTGCATACAGACTCCAATTGATGTGATTCTTGCGTTGTTCGAAAGGTCTCCGTATGTAGAATAACATGAATAGACGTGACTATATAGCGGAAAATTTTTGCCCCCCAAAAAATATCGTTTGATGCCTCAAAACACTCCTGGACGATTTCAGACCATGTGTTTGCCAAATTCGATTCCGTTAGTAAAAAATAGTCCCATGAGCTAATTCCTCCACTTTTTCCACTCCAAAAGCATTGAGATGGATGAAAAAACATTATAACGATCCAATTTGGATAAGTTATGGAAGGCACAATTCATGATGGCAAATATATAATGGTAATGAGTTGATCATGTATATAAGGGCAAAATTTATTTGGTGCCTTCTTCATAGCTTAAGGTAAAGATATTGAGGACAATTATGCATTGTAACACATGATTTGCAAATCTTGTAGGTAATTATTTCAATCCAATAACTCTTAGTTGATGATAAATTTGTCTCATCAACAATGGAGAGTTGATTTCTCCATCCAGTTTTGCGAGCACCTAATGAACACCAGCACGAGTATTATCTGAATGGCAATAAAATATTTTATGGGAGCAATAAAAAGGGGTTTCAATCTATAACTTTGAACCAAGTCTATAGCAGTAAAGGAGGGGGATGTATATAACATTCGTCATGATTATCATCAACAAAAGAAAGCCAATGGTGTTGTGATTCCCAATAATGATATTGGTAGTCAACGTGTTCATCATAACAATTTTAAGTGGAGCAAAGAGGATAAAATCAAAGAAAAGCAACATCAACCACAACAATCCAAAATGGAATTTTTTGGGACTACTCATAGTATTGCGTCATTTTGACAATGTATGGTTGAATCAAAGCACTCAAATGTTGGGGCTTCATGTAAAGATGACAAGTCTCCCCTTGTTGATGAGCGAAGGCCAAGAAAAAGAAGGAGAAAACCTAAACTGAGTTAACTGAACAAGGAAGGGATGAAATGAAGGAAGAATCAATATTACACTAACAAACAAGTAGTCCACGGACCTCCTTTTACTCTTTGGTTTTTGTCCTTAGAGGGGCACCCTACCTCGTTCTACTCATGCATGAATGGTTCAGGGAAAAGGTAGTCCGCATAACCTTACCTAGACGTTTTTGTAGTGGCCAGTTTATGATGTAGAATCCCTTCGTTGAAACAAAATTTTCAGACGAAACATTGATCTCAACAGTGGATCTGTTGTTGAAATTGTTGGAAGTAGCGCAACACAAGTACTCAGTGCATCAATAAATTTATTTTAATTCAATACATTTTACCTAAGAATTGTTTGCTTAGAACACCTCAATGGTCTGTTTTAAAGTTTAGGCTAATTAATTGATCCACTATTGATTTTATGTAACAAGTCGGGAGTCGAGGTTAATTCCCTCCTAACATTGTAAAAAAAACTTGGGGCCCGACCTCCGACTAGTCAGGGTCGGGGTCTTACATCCTCACGCAAACACAGTCAACAAAGCCCAGAGCCCTGAATTCGGACTAGTCGAGGTCAATGTGCGGTGGCCTTCTAAGATATTTGAAGTACATTTCATACAAATAAATTTTGGGTGGTTGCTACATGTTGAAGAGAGAGTATAATCTATATTTATTGCTGGTGATTTGAATAAAATACAACAAAATTTGTGGATTTCTACTTTTGTGGCTTCAATTGTACTTGTTGTTACAATAATCATAGAAGCTATAAGATTTGTATGGTGGAAGCCTATGAAAATACAAAAGCATTTTGAATCACAAGCCATAGGAGGCCCTTCGTATAAGCTATTTCTTGGAAATGCCATAAAGATGGTGAAAATGGCGCATCAAGAGAGTTTCTAGACTATGGGATTTCCTAACGATATTATGGCTCGAGTTTTGCCATTCTACAATCAATGGAGGAAGTCCTACAATGAAGTACTATTGTAATCAATGCCTATGATATGTTTATTACACAATTTAGTGTTTTCTATCCTATTCCTGCAAAAGAATGAAAGTAAGGTTCACTCAATCAAATATTTTCATAATTGCACTGAAATTTTATTTTTATTTAGCCAAAAGGGTTGACCAAATTAATATATTAGTTGGTTGTGCATAAATAATCTTTCCAAATGAGCATTTGTTTTTCAATTTGTAGAATACTTTTTATTTTTAATTTGCACATACAATTGTTTCAATGTTGAATAAGTTGATAGAGAGAAACAAAGAAATGATTTCAATGCATCATAAATGAGTAGGTACAAGGACATATTTATAGACAAAAGGTGAAGGAATGTGGTTTACATGTTCTTTGTGCCTCACAAGGAGATACTATCCCCAGCTCGAGCCAATAACGCTAGTTGGAGTCAATAATGTAACATAAAATGACTCCACCAAAATTCTTAAATTCACACAAGTTTGGCTTATTCATTGATATCGCCCTTGCCCCCTAAACCAATTTATCCTATTTATTAAAGATTATATCTTGGTTAGAACCCACCCTTTCTTCACCAAGTCCTTGTTTTATTATCCAATCCCACTATTACTTAGATCCAAGTTAAAAAACCAAAAAAATAAATTATTATTATTATTTAAAATGAATTTTTAAAATTAAGGGCTTACTCTATAATAACTTTTATTAAAAAACAAGGGAGATATAATTTTGGAAGTAGTGAGAGAGGGGAGTTTTCTCTGTAATTCAACTCTTAAGGTTAATTGTAAACTTCTTAGATATAATGAATTGTTTATTGGATTCATGTCTCAAGGATAGTAGAGCCTTGTTCCTATGTCAGTTTTTGGGTTTAAGATTCTCACTTTTCATCTCTATTATTTTCTATTCTGAATGTAATTATCACATCTTTCAGGCTGGGGTCCTCCTATATTCAACATTATAAAGACAATTTGATTTTCATATTTATTTATATTTATGGTTTGTATGAAATGTTTATACAATAAACAAAACATGGATTAAGAATTTAGATTTGTTTTCACTCTTTTCCATGCCTTTGTATATATGCATTTAAGATGATCATTAAAATCATCAAACAAATTCTTATCAGTTGGATTAGTTTTAATACCCAACAATTCATTTTTGTTCATCTTAGGTTTCTTATGACTTCATTACTCATTGCCACACCTGGGGTTTATTATATTCTTTAAGCTTATTCCACCTTGCACTTTTAGTTATTGTGCTCTGTACTTCGCGATTTTATGTCTAATGGATAAGATTTTGATCTAAAAGGTTTACAATGTTTTATTGTGCATACTGTCATTTATTCTTAACCTTATTTATCATCTCATTCTATTTTGAATATGACGTTATGAGCTTAAAGACTAGACCACTTCATATTAATAATAAGAACTTATCTACTATCAATAGTTGAAGGAGCCCCCCCCTGGCCCAAGAACACGCTTGAGGTTAAAAGTGGGTCCAATATGCCTTGAAATAGTTCCAGTATAGTCAGGAACATATCAAGGAACTAATCGGGATCTTAATGAGATTTTGATATCAATTTTTAAGATTAGTATGTTAATTTTCAAACGTTTCATTTATTAGAAATATGAAACTATGTTATATAACTTCAACACCCTAAATCTAAGTGTCCTCCCGAGCTCTAGTTCCCATTAGGCTCCTCATGCTAGTGCGATCTAGCACATGAATGCATAGGGATGGGTGGAGACTCTCTGTTGTCAACCCTGTAGATAACATTCAATGCAGAGGGGAAGGTGGTGAACATATGAGGACAGGGCACTCATACCCTACTTGGGACATGAACTAAGGAACTATTCCACCAAGGGACATTCATTCTCACATTCAAATGGCTTTGCAGGTGGTTGGCCTCCATTGTAATTGCAGAGCAATGACGATCAGGTAGCTCGACGCTAAAGGAAAAGGATTTTCCTACCTTAAAATTATGGTCCATGAACAAGGGCGTGCCAAAAGAGGAGGGTGAGGAAGAGGCCATCAACACCCCCCCACCCCCTAGCATAGTAGCATAGATAAGGCATGGAATAATTTGATGAGGATTTTCCACTGCACATCATACACTTAGTCAGAATAATGGAAGCGCAGGGGCTCAAAAACACTACTAATGGTCATTAGATGGTAAAGAACTTGCATGGTCGTCATTTGAGATATTAAGAGGAAATCCTACGTGTTGTGGAAAGTATAATTGTGGACATAGATCTCTATCTAGTCCAGACTTGGTTGACTCTGATGGCCCCATAAGGTACTCTAGGAATTCAATTCCCTCCTCCTCCCCCTCTGTCGCCTTCATGTAACCCGCTTGCTAACTTGGACAATGCAAACTGAATTCATTAAGGTACTAAGCCTCTCAGACCTAAACATCTAGGGCCCCGAAAAAAGGACTAGCAACCAGAGAGTCCTGACTCTTCGAGCCATGGGGAGAAGGAATTCACTTTTGCTAACAAGATTGCAGATGCAGTCCATCCGAAGGGTTATACCTCTCAGTAGGAGGCCAACATTAGCATAGGTGGTGTGTTTATTGAAGTGGAATTACCTCCTTGGTTACTTGAAGGCTATGATGCTCCCTTCTAGTATCTCTCTCAATGTGACTAGGCTCGTTAACCATCTCCAAGAAAGGCTCTCTCAACCTCTACTTTATTGTTTTTCTTGTGGTATTTTATTGTTTCAGTCCACTTTTTTTGTTGTTGTTGTACATTTATTTTTTCTTTGGTCCTATTATGTCAAACATTGGTCTCTGGACTCCCAGGGAGACCATCTGGTTTTCCACTTAAAGGAAGATGGTTCTTCCTAAACATGCTTTAGGTCATAAAGTTTTTTGCACACAAAGCGAACACATTTGAGACTTAGTCTACTCATGTTTATCCATGCATGTATTTTATGTAAAATTTTGAAAATATAATGAAAGTTTGTTTGCTTACAAAAAAAAATGGTCCGAAATAATGCTCCCACATGAAGAATTAAAACTTCATATGATTGTGAATTCTAATAACAAAACATATTCTTTTTGAAAATTCAAGAATGCATAATAAACTATATCCTATATAGTAATAATTAAAAAAAAACTTAAAATAAAATCAAACCAAATAAAAATTATTTAACATTTTTTAACATTAAATTATATTTAAATATTTATAAATTATTTTATCGCATTTTATGTATATTTAGAAAACAAATTATAATTATAATTATATTTTGTAAATTAAATTAATTGTGCATGGAAATTCTCTTATAACTAAAATAATTAAAATATGTTATTTAAAAAAAGTCACAGTTTCATATAAATAAATAAATAGATATTTGTGTAGATTTGAGAGAAAGAAAGAAACAAGGAGAATGATGCAAGTTAGAGATGAAGGCATTTTTGGAAGGATCTAATGCCAAGTAGAACTAGAAAATTACAACAATTGGGTGAAACCTACAAGGAAGTGTTTAAGAACCTTAGCGACTGCCACCCAAAGGAGGGGTTGAGCACATGATTCAGTTTTTGTTAAATTCATCACTTCCTAACATTTTGATTGTATAAGAAGTCCACCATTGAAGTAAAGGAAGTGAAAGAACTTGCTACAACAATTATTGGAGTACAAAGTCATTACCCCAGTACATCACCATGTGGTACAACCATCATTATGGTGACAAAGAAGGATGAAAGTTTGATAATGTTCATTAACTACCATGCCTTGAACAAAATTTCCATAAAAAATAAAATATCCTTTACTAAGGATTGATAACCTCTTCGATCTGCTACAATACGCTATATTCTTTTATGTAGTGGTCCTTAAATAAGGTTACCATTAAGTGAGAAATAAAGTTGAAGACAATGTTCAAGACAAGGTTTGTGCCACTGGTTAGTAATGCCTTTTGGTTTATGTGATACACTTGCAACTTTCATGATATTAATGAATGATGTCTACACCCTTTCATTAAATCATTTGTAATAGTATATCTAGTTAACATACTAGTTTTCAATGATACATGGAAAAATCACTTCTCACGTTTGACACAAGTACTAAATACCTTAAGGAAGAATTAGTTGATTTCCAATTTGTAGAAATGTATATTTGGGAAGACATTGTCAATATATCTTGGAAAATATATCTAGAAAATATTGTACCAATCACCCAATGGCCTATTCTCACTAGTGTGATAGAGGTCACGAGTTTCATAGATATAGCACAATACTTGAGAGAGTTTATTATAAAATTCTCAATAGTAGCACAACTCAACCACCAAAGGAAAGTGATTTTATTAAAGGAAGCCACAATAATAAGCATTTGAAAACTCAAAGATGAAGTTCAAATATTCTACCTTATTGACCATGCTAAATGTATTATAACTTTTTGAATTAGGAACAAATGCTAATCAATATGCATTAAGAACATGGCTCACAATTCAAAATTGTTTGATAGGTTACCAAAACTCTAAATCATTCTAATACCTTGATTAAAAATAATGATATAACAATACATTCAATAATTGAAATTATTTAATATATACACAATTAAATCGAAACAATAATAAAATTATTTGATATATTCACAATTAAGTCGAAACAATAATAAAATTATTATATATTAAAAAAATATTAAGAAAGAAATATATAACCAATAAATTTATTTTCAAACTATTAATTTATAAATATAAATAATCAACAATATAGTATAATTTATTTTTTATTAATAAATAAATTATTTGAAAAGTATTAATACCTATTTTAGTGAATACACTTCCTCACCATCATTTTTAAAATAAATGTTCATAAAATACTTTTAATGTGTTGGATAATCATTTCTATCTGAAATTGATATCTAAAAATCTCAAAACATTTTTATAAGGTTTTTTTATTATTATTATATTTTGAAATTTAATTTTTAATTTATATTTATATTTAAATGTAAAAAATAATTTGATAAATAATTAAATTTTATATTAAACAATTGTCCATTTATATATTTTAAAATAGATTTATATTGAAACATATATATTTTTTCATATTTTTTTTATTTATATGTGATTCTACTTAAAACATAATAATTATTTATAATAAATATTTCAATAAATCAATAAAAAAATAAGTCAAAAATATAATAAAAAATAAAAAATTTTGTTTTTTAAATTATAAAAAATGACATATATATAAACAAACTTTGACCATATATTCTGTTTTAAAAAAACCAAAAACATTTATATTTAAATGTAAAAAATAATTTGATAAATAATTAAATTTTATATTAAACAATTGTCTATTTTTATATTTTAAAATAGATTTATATTGGAACATATATATTTTTTCATATTTTTTATTTATATGTGATTCTACTGAAAACATAATAATTATTTATAATAAATATTTCAATAAAAAAAATAAGTCAAAAATATAATAAAAAATAAAAATTTTATTTTTTAAATTGTAAAAAATGCCATATATAAAAACAAACTTTGACAAACTTTGACCATATATTCTGTTTTAAAAAAACCAAAAACAATATAATGATAGGTTATGCCATTTTGTGAATTTAAAATTTGAATTCTCTTAGAATTTGATCGGGGTTATATATATATATATATATATATATATATATATATATATATTACATCACAATAAACCTATGATCACACTTCCATCTTGCTATTATTTTTTTTTCAGAGAGAAAATCATGATGTATTATATTAAGAGAATATAAAGATCTAAATACATGATTGTCGTTATGTGGACAAGGGCGGAAAATTACAGATAGTGCCAAAAACTTCCACCGATAACCTGACAGCATATTGACCAGAGAAGAACTCCACATAATACACCTCCAAGGAAGGCGAAAGTGAGAACCATCTATCGAGATAGATCTAAAATAGATAGGATCAACATAAGCCGCGAAGAAGAAGACGCATGAGACCAAAAAGAACTGCTAAAAATAAACAGACCATAGATCTGAGATTAATCCGGAGAAGGCATGAAGGCCGATATTGAAACCAGGACAGAGGCAAGGGGAATCCTGGAGTCCTGAAAAATGCATTCATTTCTCCATCTCCATAAAAACCAGCAAGTGAGGATGAATAATGAACGCCAGATAGGACGCTGTACACTCCACCATTTGAAGCCATCCTGAACAGATGAAAAAACCCGGTGAGAAAAACCATAAATCAATGACAAGTCGTACCAGATTTTGGAAGATGAGGCACATTGGAAAAACATGTGCGCATTTGTTTCAGCTGCAGATTGACACATTTGACATCTTCCCGGACCCTGCCATCCCTTTCTTTGGAGAACTTCCCAAGTGAGGTTCCTATTTGAAAAAAGTAACCATGAAAATAATATCATCTTTAGCGGACAAGTCGATTTCCAGAATTTGAGTGGAAAGATGGGGGATGAGGGCGACTGGCCGGATGAGAAAGCTGCATATAGATCTCTGATGCAGATAGATTGAGAGGATTTCTCAAGTGACCAAATCAGTTCATCCTTTGAACCCGATTGTTTGATGCCTTTGCTTGAAAAGCCTGTGATAGCCGATAACCAAAAAGGACGGAGTGAAAGGGGCAAGGATAAGTCGTCCCCATCCTTCCAAACTAGCTTCTGAGAGGGCCATGTTTTAATTAGCTTATTCCACGTGAAAAAGCCTTTTGAGTGGAAAAAAGAGATCAGAGCAGGGGGAAGCATTGATTCCAGCTCATACAGAGTTGATTCAAAACTTATATAAATATTCGATCCTGAGGAAAGTCTCCATCTTAAATTCTCCATGAAGAAGAATTGAATCTTCCTGAAGCTTAGCCATATGGAAGATCCTCTTCTAATGCCCAATGATTTCCTCCTGTACCAGAAAACCATGCTCCTGCCTTTAAGATATTTTTGATTGATGATATTACTCCACTGACCCTTGCCATAGATTCCTCTAAGAAGAGATTTGCAGAGAAGGGCTTTGCCGAAAGATCTCATGTGCATAAGGCCCCATCCACCTATCTTCTTCGGTTTTGAAATAGAATCCATCTTCACTAAATGGATCTTGGACTGATATGATCTGCCACCCCATAAGAAATTGGCAGCTAATGAACCCATTTTGTTTAAAATAGATGCAGGAAGAAGGAAAAGGTGGGCCCAATAAACCGCCAATTGAGAAAGAACAGCCTGAACCAGGATAAATCTGCCCGCCAGGGATAGGAATCTCATCTCCCAGCATGAGATTTTTTTATAAAAAGATCAATCAGCCACTGCCAATCCTGAATGCGATATCCCTTCGCTTTCAAATAGAAGCCCAGATATTTAAAACCTTCCTTAATCGAAGCATGATTGATGCCAAACAGCGCAGCAGTCCAATGAGCTAAGTCCAAATTTGTTTCGTTATGATACAACATAGACTTGTCCTTGTTTATAATCAAACCAGATGCAGATTGGAATTTCTGAAAGATCACATTTAGACAGATCCATGATGATTTACATAACATAGCAAAAATAAGAATATCATCTACAAAAAGGTTATGAGATAGGGAGATATCCTTGCAAATCTTAATCGGCTTGCATCTTCGGTCAGCAACTGCCTTGTTGATCTGAGTGCTGAGAGAGTTCATCACGAGTATGAAGAGAAGAGGTGAAAGAGGGCAGCCCTGGCGAAGGGGTGTCATTTATAATAACTGAGTATTTGACGTTTTCAACACACGCCATTATCCAGTTAATTCCTTGAGACCTTAATCCGATTTTGGCAAGAAGGATTCTAAGGAATCCCCAGTCTACACAGTCATACACTTTTTTGAGATCTATCTTTAGAATGGCAGCATCAATATTATTGGATATAATTGAAAAAAGGCATTCCTGTGTCATAGCAACCGCATCCAGAATGATCCTGTCTTTTAAGAACGCATGCTGTTCCCTTGTGATAAAGGAGTTTAGAACGACCTTCTTAAAGAAGTTTCAATTTCTTAAAATTTAGAACAACACAGACAAATAAAATATTTGGATAATTAAAAAATCTATTTTCAACCAATATTTGAATAATTAATATTGTTCAACCATTTAATTAAACATTAAACATTAATTATTTACCCATTTTCATGCGTTACCCTTTAGATTAAACAACATATTTAATTTACAAAATATTATTTGATTAAAACTAATTTAACAACATATTTAATTTACAAAATATTATTTGATTAAAACTAATTTATAACAATGTAAGAATTTAAAAAATAGAAAATAAAATAATTAAAATAAACCTAAAAAACTGATTACATAAAGAGTGCTGCTATTATTTTATTAAAACTAATTTATAACCATGTAAGAATTAAAAAAATAGAAAATAAAATAATTAAAATAGACCTAAAGAACGGATTACATAAAGCGTGCTGCGTGGGTTTAATTCCAGTGCGAGGACGATGCACTGAGAACATGATACAAAAGACAGGTTATATTTCCGGCTGCAACAGTTTTCCGACTCAGTAATCAACGCCAACGTCCGTCTATGTAAACGGAGACGGAAAAGTGGGCCGGCGCAGCCACGCAAGCCGATTTAAATTAAAGAATCTGCAATCGGCATAAGGGTTGCCCAAGCTGCTGCTCATAACACACGAAACCTGCCGACTGAAGTCAATCGAGCTTGAAGGTACCTCTTGAATTCGCTCCCCAGTTTTATACGAACATTGAAGTTAGAGGGAACATTGCATGTCTAGGAGGATTCCCTCTGAACTTTTATAGTATTTTTTACTGCTGCCCGTCTCTGTTAGGAGGATTCCCCCTGGACTTTTGTCGCATGTTTTACCGCTGCCTGTGTCTGTTAGAAGGATTCCCTTTGGACTTTTGTCGTTTGTTTTACTGCTGCCTTTTTCCGTTAGAAAGACAGTTGACTGTATATTTTTTTGTTCTTTGATATGTATTTCATTTGCGTATAGTTTTTTTAGCTCGTATCATATGTGTGCTAATGAATGCATGCAATTTTATATGTACAGGTTTGAATTTTGAATTTTGTATTTTCTTGAACATATTGACAAATTTTATCATATCCCATTCCAAAGGGAAAAACAAGAATTTCATTTACTTACCCAATGAAAAACTGCAGACCAAAATGTGTTAATCTGTGGATATCTAAATGGTTGTGTAGTAGGGTTTTTCTAGGATTTACACAATTAAATATTTGTATGATGTCAATGATGGTTTGCCTGGTTGGTGGGAGGGCGCATTAGTTTCACCGGAATAAGAGAAAGCTAGTTCGAGAATGAAACTGTTGATTGTAGGGGTTTTTATAAGGTTTGCATTATTTAAATTGTTGTTTGAGAAGGCTTTTCAAGGTTTGCATTCATCCATGGAATTTGTCCATGTGAATAAGTCGATAAAAGTCTCTGGCGTGCACCTCTGAATTTTGTATTTGATTCTATAATCTGATCGGTTTATATAACTAATTGTTGTTTGTTTGATAATTTTAATGTGGATAGGGTTTTTTTGAGCTGTGAAATAATGAAGGTGAAGATTATATCACGTTCAACAGATGAATTTACAAGGGAACGGAGTAACGATCTTCAGGTAAGCATAAGTATATTTGTTTGGACTCTTTAATTTTGACACTTGACTTTCCATTGACAAGTAATTTATGATATATATGATTGGGCATCTTATACATCTTACCTGTGCACACTCTTTTCATATTTGTAGCAATGTGATTGGACATCTTATACATCTTATATATGTATCTTATTTTGATATTTATGTGGCAATATGTTGTTTTAAATTTATAATTTAATTAAGTTGAAAAAATATATCCTTCTCTTTTATCGTTTGCCAAATTTTTGTCAAGTTTTTCCTGTTTCAATGATTTTGGATCCTGGCTGAGTCATTGCCGAGTCTGAATTCTCAAGCAGTCTTCCAAAAAATTCCAAGATGTTGTCTTCAACTGCAGATTTGAACATACGCCTCGGATCTCAACGTGCATTTTTTCCTGTGTCGTGAATTGTGATATCTGCTTCAATGTTGCTCATTGAATATGAAAAGCTTTCAACATTAGAATGCCAATGATCACAACACTTCAAAATAAATCCATTCTACATCATCACAAGCACCTAGCTCCTACTTTTAAAGTCACTTACCCATCAAATAATAACAAGTGACAGTAAATACAAACATTGATCTTTATAGTGTTTTGCAATCGTAGCTTTCATCTGCGTAAAATTGTACAATTGTTTGAAATGGGCCCCAATATTGTGATATGGATCAGAAAATTCTTTGCTATGTTGGTGTAATCATAGTAAAGTTATTGGCTTTAGTCAAATTTATAACAAAGATGAACTTTTATGCCTTTATGTTCTCTCATCACAATCATTACCATTGCAAGCCATTTCAAATAAGTGCCTTCACCTAAGTGGCTGCAACAGGCTTTCTTATACTACCCATACTTGCTCGTATCTTCCTGGTTATGGTTCAAACCAAAAAAACCCACTTGGCTTTCCTCACACCAAATCATGGTTTTATCATTTTCATGTTCAGTTGTTCATATTCACATTGACCTATTTATGGTCACTCGTTGGACATTAATAAAATTATCTTATCTTCTCTGTCTGCTAATCTTTTGTTAGCACACTTCTAGCCATTATGTTGATATGAGTTCCAGGCAGCTGGCCAATCTAAAAAGCAAAACGTTCTAACAAGATTTACAGCATATTTTTAGGTGCATCATACTAATTAGTTACAATAGATTTCATTTTGTAGAACAGGGATGGTTTTACAGAAATGGATATTAGATATGTTTCTCCCATTCTGTATTTTCACATGCACCAAAAATGAAGTATTACAGTTAATGTGAGATTCATGTGAATTAGTCCATCTGCATTATTGGCCCTGGCTATCACTTAATTGACATCTTGAAATCTTTGATTATCTTTTCCAAGGAAAATTTGTAATTTTATTCAAGATGATTAAAATTACAGTGGCAGATGCTTGTACAACATTGCTAACAGCCATTTAAGACCCCAGAAGAAAGAAACAGAAGCAGTCCTAAACTTTGCATTACAAGTTTTTATCTGTATAGTGGTAAGCTTTATAGAGGCCCACAAACCCTCTCAGCTATCATGCCTATAGGCATCTGTTCAGATCCACATATATAATATGAAAAATATACAGTCCTCTTAAACATGATTTCAAAGAAATATAACAGGGATAAAGGTACTTTAGTTCCCCAAAAAGTGAGCAGAAAAATAATAACATATCACATAAAAGGCATGCGATTATATTCTCTGTGCAGCCCATTGTTAACTTCATGAACTATCCATTCACCCTGCTGGAGATGAAGACCTTCCTTAGGCAGATGATCAGCTCCCTGATTCCTATGTCTGTAGATGTGTGCAAAAGTTGTGTGTGAAACCCCCAACTATATCCAATATGTCCTCGTACAACAATAGTAATGTGAAATTTCTGCGTACTCCCTCCAAAGCCATGTTATTATGAGTAGGGAGTCATAAAAAAATTGTAAATTCTGCACAGCATATTTTGATGCTAAAGTCAAAATAATCTTCAGTGCCCATTACTCTGCATTGTTATCAGTGCCATGATCAACACCTACTTTAAAACTGTTGACATAGGACTCAGAGATATATAAAATACCTCCTGCCCCAAACCACCCCCCCATAACCCAACTGGTGGTTCTCTCTGAGAAGTACCATCAAAATAAGCACAAACTTCTTTGACTATCTGAATAACTCAATGCTGCAATTGAGGTTAATTTGCTTATGATTTGGACACTTTGATCATTGGGTTATGGCCTTGACTGAGTGTAATTTTAAGTCAATGAAGTCGCTGTTGATGTAAACAGACCTTCTCATACAAAATTTATCCCCAATGGGTGCGTTTAGCACTGAAATATTTTGATACATTTTCTGTTAATTTTTGTGTTCAATCATTTTTTCTTATTTTATGTATGGCAAAATTTTGAATTCTCATATATATATCTCTTTGTTGTTTGTTTATGTATAAACAGAGGGTTTTTAGAAACTTTGATCCTAACCTACATACTCAGGCAAGGGCTCAAGAATATGTCCGTGCTCTCAATGCAGCAAAATTAGACAAGGTAGAGTCATGCTATAAAATTTACAAATTTAATGTTGTACATCCGTTATGCCATATTGTTGGTGGACACTTTGTACGTGACCAGGAGTAGCTGGCAATTGATTATTTTCTATTTGTGGCCTTTCTTGGTGATCAGATTTTTGCAAAACCCTTTCTGGGAGCAATGAGTGGACACATTGATGGCATTTCTGCCATGGCAAAGAGCCCACGTCATTTGAAAAGCATATTTTCGGGTTCCGTGGATGGAGGTATTGATAATCCTTTTTCTTTCATTCTTTTCTGTATCTATTCTTCATTTCTTAAATTGTATAGTTATAGTGTACGGTGTTTACTTGAGTTTCTTAATAGGCATAGTACATGGATTTGACACGACATATTATTTTGTTTGTAGTTTAGTTTTCCAATTTCCAATTAATCATCCAGACACAAGGAATGAAATTGTACATCTAATATTTCTGAAAAAGTTGCAATAATATATGAAGAATATAACATTTATTTGACGACTTGTGGCATTGTTAATATTTAAGAGCTGTTATTGGTGACCACTATTTGGCTGTGATGGATGTAATGTATTCTTTCAATGCATAGTTCTACCTATGTTGGGATTTGTGAAATATTTGTGGGAATTGATTTGATTGGCATGATATTGCATGACTATATGCTTCTCATGTTCTTTTATTTCTTAAAACATGTCTTGAGGCTATATTCCTAGAAACAAGCTACAAGAATGTGAGCTGAGTTGGTGAAAGTGGGGTGCTGTTATGGTGCCTTTTGGGGTCTGATTCCTCTTACATCTCGTGGCCATTTGTCAAAGCCTCTGATGCAAGCTTGCAAGGGGCTCATTGTTCACTAGCTGAGCTGTTATGACCATTAAGACGGGCCAAGTGGCCATGCAACCTATGGTGTAAACAGTGTCCCATCTCTTGATAGGTGGTTGATAATTGTTGCTCAAGTAAAATTGGGAAGCATCTTTGATTCTTCTGTCACTAGAAATGAGAAGTGGGAAACAATAACTTGAATAAGAAACAAAGGCTATAAGGTTTTTGAGGTTTATAAGATAAGTTTGTTACTGCCCAACAAATGACCAAAAATACGTCTATATGACTATGTGGTAGACATGGCAATACATAGTGTGACTAGGAAGGCCACTCCTATAAAAGCAAAAAAGCAACGCTAATCTATCTGACTTGGGGACAACTTTCATAATGCTTGAAAGAAATACAATGCTTTGGAGTTGAGCACAAGGAAAAGAACCTCGATGCTCCAAGTACTTGTCATTGGACCAGGGGGAGTGCAGCTCTTCCTTTGAAGTTGAATGGGAAGCTCTCCTACCATCCTTTGAAGTTGAATGGCAAGCTGTCCTACCATTTGATGTTGAGGGGGGTAATCTATGTATATAAAAGTCACTGGAGGAAGTGGATTCGGCTCAGGGGATGTTTCTTTGTTTAGAAGAGTTGACTCGTTGTTGGGAGTTTGGTGTGGTTTGCATCGGTTACTGTTCTAGAGTAAATTTTCTTGTAGCCTCCCAACAACTCAGCATGGTTCTCATTGCTGGGGGTTGAGATCCTAGTTGTGGTTTGACAGATTTGGTTGGAATAGTGTTGCATTTTTCTTGCCTCTTGATGCCTCTATCCACTAAGAACACCAAGAAGAAAGAAGTGATCCTTTAAGTAGTGTTCGGTTGGATGGTGGGCTACAGGATGTGAGCTATGAGCTCGAGTGCCTCTCCTAAGTATAATGCTAGGTCTTGTTGGTTTGGATATTAAAAAAGGTGTAAAGAGAGTTGCAAGACTCCTTGCATAGGAAGTGGAATCACATATCTCATAGTAATGAGTGATTTGAATATAAAGTGATCAGGACAAAATGAGACAAATGAGTCAAATGAGATAAATAAAGGACAAACAGTTGCACTTTATAACTTGTGCAAATGGAGCCTGGTTCGAACTCAAGTAGAGTACATCCTTTGACCTGTCATGAAGGGGAACCTATTGAGTTTTGACTTGGGCTTTGAAGTCCCTATCTAAATCTGTGTGAAGGGAGAAAATTGAGTAGGTAAGTGGAAAGAAGTCGATCGCAAATGAAGATCTCGAGGGATGGGTGTTAAAATTGGCAACTAGGGCCAAACTCCATGTGGGTCATCTTATTTATGACAACTAATATTTTTCTTGGATTCCTCTCATCGAGAGGTGTAGGATTGATCTAAAGATCAGTGTTGAAAATATCGGTATCGGCAAAATATGGGCGAGGGTCCAAAAAATATCTTATCGGCAATATGGGCGAAAATATCGGCAAATATCGGCAAGCATAAAAAATGCATACTATATATATATATATATATATATATGTATATATATATATTTTTTTTTTCTTCAGATTTTTAAACATATAAAGCAATAACAACATGAAATAAACATTTTGGCACATAAATATGAAGAAAGCACTGATTTATATGATGTCAAATAGAAATGATACATGAAAGGCGATACCAAATCTTGCTGATCCCTGATAATTGTCCATTCAAGGACTCAAATGTGGAGATCCAATACACATGACATATATGAAAGTATCTCATCATCATGAGTTATATGTAGCATAACAAATAAAACTAGCAGCTATCTATCTGAAATCACTGCCCTCTCCCCCTTTTACGGGAAAACATGATGGGCTGTTTGCCAGGCCTGCCCCTAGTAGTAGAAGGCCCTGACCCTGGTTCTGCACCTAATGTCAAATAATGAGTGCTAGGTATGGGGCTGTGCTCTCCTATATCTATAGCAAATGGTGTTGATGCTGATGCTCCCACAGTGTCCTCCTCTTGCTCCTTCTCCGAGTGTTGCTGCTCCTTTGAGTCCTCCTCCTCTTGCTGCCCCTGTTCTAATGGATCATCTGGCTCTAACCATGAAGGTGACTCCTCCAAGATGGGCTTCTCAGACTCCACCCTCCACTGAGACAATACATCAATATTGTCTAAGGAAATGGAATCTGGATCCATTGGTGATTCTATTTGCCTCACTGTTAGTCGGATGTTGTAATGCACATGCACTAAATCATCGAGGCGTGCGAACTCCAACTTGTAAGAGTGTCAGAAAAACTAATGAGTCTTGACTCTTGACACTTGAAGGTCATAAATTAAAAATTAAAAATTACAATAAGTGTAATTGCTCAACTGAAGGCTGGATCTCAAAGTTATACCTGTTGCGTGTTTTTGCGTGTATTTTCTCAAATACACTCCAATTGCGCTCACACCCTGAAGAGCTACATGTTTGACTCAAGATTTGTATGGCCAATTTATGCAAATTTGGTGCCCTTGCACCATAGCTTCGCCACCAAATATCTACAACAAAATAAAGAAATAAAAAATTCAAAAACTTAAAACATAATTAAGCTTTCAAATGAAAGTTACATAATTGAATTAAAAAAAATAGAATTATAAGTAAGGAAATTCTAAATTGAAAATTCTAATTTCTAATGAGTGATGACTTGTCACTTACGTGGCATTAAGAGGGTCCTTTCCCTAATAGCATCATCAAAGCCAAATAGGCCAACACAATCCCGATAATACTGTATCTCGCGATTGATTTTGCTACGAAGCTCAGGATCAGGTACCGTCCTATGAATACAGGAATGGAGCCCTTCCATCACCTTGCCATCAAAATCAATGCTGCATTTGTATGAAAATGCGGGGTTGAGGAAGAGTGTTGTTGCATGAATGGGTCGATGAAGCATCCTTGCCCACCGAATATGAATCACATCCCATAACATCATCTGCCTATCAAGGCCAACAAAACCCTTGTCTGCATAATAAGAACGAATGGCCTCCTTGGCCCTATCCATGCCCTCATACAAATAAGCCATTGCAGGCTTCTCCCCATCTACCAATCTAAGAACTTTTACTATAGGTTCACTAACTGAGCATGCTTCTTCTACTCCATGCCAAAACGTCTCAGAGTACACCATTTTTGCAATGGCTTTCCCGTCCTGTCTCCTGCTGTATCTACAATTACGCCAATCATTAGACACAAACATTTGCTTCAACTCGAATTGACATCGAAGCAAAGACTGAAGAGTAATAAAGTTTGTGGCAAAACGTGTGATCGCAGGACGCCGCAACTCCTTGTTTCTAGTGAACCTCCTCATGAGGCTAAGAACAAAAGCATGGTTATAAATAAACTTGGGGACGCTCCTAGCCATATCAATCGCCTCCTTGATGAAGGAGAGTTTCCCCATAACCTCAAGCAACAAATCGAGACAATGCGCTGCACTCGGAGTCCAGAACAATATGCGATGCCTCTCCATAAGCATCTTGCGGCAGACACATAATTAGCTGCATTGTCTGTTATGACTTGCACCACATTCTACACACCAATCTCCCGAATGAACCCATCTAACAACTCACATATCGTTGTTGCATCTTTGATATGTTCTGATGCATCCAACGATTTAATAAACATGGTACCTTTAGGACAATGTACCAAGAAATTTAGAAGGGTCCTACCTTTCCTATCTGTCCAACCATCAGACATCATTGTGCATCCAGTAACTTCCCATGTTTTTTTCAACTCCGCCAATCTAGAGTTGGTGTCCTGCTTTTTTGCTTGAAGAATTGGCCCCCGCAACTCCTCATATGTAGCACTTTTGTACCCTGGGCCCACGACAACAATAGCATAAATGGATTGGTTTTGGTGATGCTGAGAGGTAAGTCGCTCCAGAAAATACACCTCCCCATGACTCTATCTACTTCTTGCTTCTCCTTTTTTTAACAAGCGATTTTATGCCAGGTTGTGATCCAAGTCCTGTTCGTGGAACAAAAAATGATGACCTTGCACTAGCAGTAGTAGGTGATGATGTGCCAGCTGTGGAGCCCCTCCCACTACGCTCAACATCAAAATCAGGAGAAGATATCCCGAAAGATCTACCTGCACGTTCAGCCTTGTTTCTTTCTGTCTTTTTCATCAATTGTTTCAAGAGCCTTTTATATAAGCTCCGGACTAGAAACTATACAAATCCCAACATCATGTCCACTGAGTCTAGCCAGATGGTATTTTAGTTGTGTAACCCCTCTTGTCATCTTGGTCCCACACAATTTGCATGTAAGATATGCCCGATTTGTCCCACCATCAGGGTTCCCATACTCCCAAAATGGGTCCAAGGCTTTTGGCATATTTGAATTTTTTAGTGGGCTAACTCAAACCTAGGGCACCAAAAAAAATTGGAATTAATAACTTAATAAGTAATAACCACATCATTTTACAAAATATTTTTTTTGCTACATTATTTGCAATTTTGCAATGTGAATTCAATGAAAAACCATAAATGACAATAAGAGGGTGTATTTGAAAGTTTAAAAAAAAATGGAGTTTTCTCTCCAAATATGGAGAAAAGTTAAAACCCTTGCATTTGCCCATGGGCATGAAAATCTTTTCAAATGGAAAAAAAAAACAGGCAAAATGAATGTAGGCAAATAGGCAAGCAAAAACAAGCCTAAAACTAACAAAAAATTCATTAACATAGGGGTTTATTTGAACATACTTGTTAATGGAAGAAATGAAATTGTCTCACTGTTCTTCAAGCTTAGATCAACAAAATCTTCGTTGTTGGTGGCGATAATAGCTATTCAACGCTCAAACCCTCCTTGGTAGCAAGCACATAGCTCTCCCCTTCCTTCTCCAGCAATTGGAAATGAAAATGATTGAAAAAAAAACAAAATCGGACTTTTATAGCGGCGCCAAATTTTTTGGCTATCACTGGGCGATATTTTGCATCGTTGCGTGATATTTTGCCGATATATCGCCGATATTTCGGAAATATCGCGATATTTTCTTGGCGATATTTTGGCTCGCCGAAAATATCGTGATATTTTCTTGGCGATATTTTGGCTCGCCGAAAATATCGCGATATTTACAAAAATTGCTGATATTTCGGCGATATTATATACATTGCTAAAGATCATCCAATTTCAATAAGTATTCATGAAGATATGAATTTATTTGTGTTATGGGACAATTCGTCAAGGTCGGCCAACAACCAAATAACCCCCACATGTGCTCAATGTTTTAGTATAAAAAGAGATGACTTGAGAGTCATTTCACACACTTCACTCTTGATTTCTCTCCACTTGTTTTGGGTTTTAATGGAAGAGAAGTCTAAGAGGAGGTAGCCCTAGACGTAGGAGGAAAGGAGACTAAGGGAGCTGCCCAAGAGGAGATGCCCTAGCCCTAGACACTATCTAAAGAGACCTAGACGCAGGTACTATATAGTATGGATGCAGTCATGACAGATGATTATCATTGGAGGAAGGCACCTACGCTGCCCTAAAGGAGGCTCTCCTACACAGCGCTTGAAGAGACCTTATTACAGTTCTAGAGAAACCCTAACCGCAGTCTTAAGGATGCCCTAACCAACAAAGAGGGACTGAGCAGTGTGGGCTGTTTCAAGGTCATTGTGAAGGCCGAGTTGCTGTTAGGAGGGCTGAGGTACCTTCCTAGAAGGCCAAGGCAAAGGAGGTTAGTGTCAAGTCGTTTAGCATTTGATGTGTGGGCTAGAAACTCAGTTTGGAGGAGGCCGTATGCTACAGCAAGGCTATGTGGTAGGCCACAGGCTATACCACCACAACAAGGGATAGCGTGGAGCTGTTTAGGGGCTGTCTATGCCCAAAAATTTAAACAGCAGTGATGGGAGCCACCACTTCTCCTAGGGTAAGCCGCAGTCAAGGAGGGTTGTTTTGGTGGTTGATCAAGGGTTATTACAACAGGCAAATATGCCCTAACCAGTCACAAACATTGCAACAATCTTACATAGGAGCAGCAATGCCACATAGGAGCAACAATGTAACATGGGACAGCAGTGTGGCAGCATGGTACAATAATGGCACAAGGCACAACAGTGCTAACAGTGGGACAACAATGTGGCAACATTGTGCAGCAATGGCACAAGGCACAACAATGCTAACAGTGGGACAATAGTATGGCAGCATGGTGCAGCAATGGCACATGAGATAGCAAGTACAAAGTGCAGCAAGGTGCAGCGATGGTACTTGGGACAACAATGATACTTGGTGCAGCAAGTACATGGTGCAGCAATGGTTCATGATGGAGCAATGGTACATGGTGCAGTATTGGTACAGCAATGGGAGCTGCAACAAGTAAATGTTGTACAGTGCAGCATAGTAGGAGCAGCAATGCATAGCATAGCTCAGCATAGTACAACAGTACATTGATGGGTACAATCATGATTAATGAAGCATGATGAAATGCAACATAGTGATGATGGGTGCAACACAGTAAGGAGCTGCATGATGATGAGGTGCAGCATGGTGATGGAGTCACCGTGGAGAATCAGTTGAAGCAGCATGTCTTCAACTGAGTTCAAATACCTCATGTATCATCTTATTAGAGATGATCTATGCTCTTATTTAGATAAGTCAAAGTGTTGACTTCTGTTGTAAATGTACTATCTCTCTTTTCTGTTGTAAATGTACTATCTCTCTCTCTCCGTTGAACTATTGAAGAACATATAAGAAGAATTGATCAAGGGTTTCCCCACATTGGGGTTTGTCCCTGGCTAGCGCCACATCTTGTGTCATCTTGTCTTGGCTTGTCTTCTGCAATTTATGTTTATGTTCTATTTGCAATTTACTATTATGCTGATGTGATTGCTAATCTGGAAAAGATATTGAGCTAACTATGAAAATTGAAATAAATTGCTCTAAGCATAGAACATACCTAAAATTAACAATGGGGATACCCCAATAAACATAATTTTGGTAAGCTTATTTGTTATGAGTTATTTGGATCTACCTTAAAGGCAATTTTGGTAAAGACAAGCTATGCCTCACAAATCTTCAACACCCTTGGAGCTTTCACTCACTTGTTTACATTTTGAAACATAATGATAGTGTAGATAATTATTCTTGCTTGGGTCTCAATTAAGAAGAGAATATTCAAAGGTTTGAGTGCATTGTAGATTGTGTAGAGGGATGAATAGAGAGCATTGTTGCAATTCCAACACTTGATTGTGATCCTCAACACCCCTCACTTCCCCCCTATGGCTAATCCAAGATCACAACCATTGGATCATGGATAGCCTCCCATTTCCCTATCTGTTGTGATGTTGCAACTTGTTCCTTGGATTGCTTAAGCTTTGCAACATTAGATGTATGAGATGCTCATCTAGGAGGATCTATTGGGAAGGGTGAAAAGTTGCTTCTTTGATCTGAGGGTATGCAAATGGATCCCTGTAGATCCAAATCGGACAAAAGCATTGAATTTGATCCAACCAAGTTGTCTTTGGATTTATATTAGGGAGGTGTAATGTGTCCCAAATGAGGTCAGTCCTAATCTGCACGCGGTCCAAATGTGGTTTTGAGGTTGAAGGAAGACATGTTACTTTCAAATTTGGTTCTCTAGTTGCCCTTGTGCACTATTCATTAAGTTTGTTTTGCATAACCAAACTATCCTTGTCATTGCCCCCAAAGTATCTTTGTCTAGGATTTGATTGTAGTCCTAGTTGCCTATTTGAAGGTTTCTTTTAGGGATCTAATCTTGTTTTGTTTATTCTTGGGATCTTGAATTTTTGCATGTAGGGAATAATTTGATGGTTGGAGATGATATGTGTTTTGGCATGCAAATATTTTTGTTCAAGAATAGGGTCCTTAGAGAACACTTCTGAAACTCGATTAGTGAGGCTACAAACTTCATCCTACAAATAATCAATTCTTGCTATCAAATTCTATATGTGAGTTACCTAAAATTGGTCAAATAAACACATAACTTGCTTTTCCATCTTGCTAGAAATGGTAATGATGAATTATTGTCTGTATTTGCTTTTTCAAGTTGTTTTTGTTGCAAAATTTTATCTGCAGTGGTTGGGAGCCATTTTCTCTATGCTTGTTGAAGAGGGGGTGTGATTGCTACCTATTATTAAGAGTAAAGGGAGTAGGATATGGTGTAGGGGCATAAGGTTGAGTGGAGTGTTTATGGGGTGACATGTAGAAGGAGTGGAGGACTATGTACATGGTCTAGATGTTCGAGAAGGGGGAGTTGTGGGGAATAGTGCAAAGAATGGGGTGGTGGGGGAGATTAATTGACAAGACAAGGGGATAATGGAATGAAATTTTGACTTGTTGTGGGCAACTTCCAACACGTAGAGCCAACTTGTTGAATGCAGACATAACTTTCAGAGTTGATATGTGATGTTAAGGTTTATGCCTAAGGTGAGGGTTGAACTAAACCTAAAGTTTGTGTTGCAATGCAAGGTCGACCTAAGTCAATTTGTTCCTTGGGGTAGATGTGAGAATTTCTAGATTTGTAGGTTGTGCTTAGGTTTTGTTGATGTGTGACTTACGTCAATGCGTGGGTGACATGCGTTGGTGTGGGGTTAACTAGTGTTGTAGTTTGGGGTTGATGTGAGTTAGTGGAGGGAGAGAGCTTGCATTCAAATAGAGTGGATATTAACTCATGAAATAATTGATAGGAGTTAGAGCTTAGGAGGCATAGTGGATATTAACTCATGAAATAATTGATAGGAGTCAGAGCTAGGAGGCATAGTGGATATTAACTCTCATGAAATAATTGATACGAGTCAGAGCTTAGGAGTCATAGTGGAAGGAAGAGGTGGAATTGAGGTTATGCATACAAGAATCCATTTGAAGACCCAAAAGATGTAAATGGATGGATGATGTACATCGTAAATGGAATTCGATTCATAATTGATTGTCGTAATGGAATAGGGTACATCAATTTGACCCAAAGCTTCAACCTGTAACATCCCTATTTAAACCCCAAGTTTTTGTTGGAAAATGGTAGCTTCGGTTGGTATTTTCATCAATAAAATGAAAAGAGACAAATTGAATATATATTTACCCCACAAGTGTTCAAATCGGCCCCTCCAAGATCAAGTCGGCTTGCCCAAGAGACACACCTCTTCGCATGGACGAATCACTATAAATTGAGCCTATTCGCTCTCCTTCAAGGACATATTTCAGATCATTTGGTCTAAGGCTTATGCGAAGATTGAGGCACCTAATCTCTGTGATATGCGAGTTGACTGAGGCACCTAATCTCTGTGATATGCGAGTTGACTGAGGCACTTAATCTTTGTGGTATGTAGCTAACTGAGGCATCTAATCTCTGTGATATGCGAGATATGAGGCATTTGTTTCTATGGCTAAAGCGAAGGTCCAAGGCACTATTGTCTCTGGCATCATCTGAGTTTTGAGACTGAGGAAAAGGCTGAAGTTTGTGCATCTTGGATACCTATGGCAGATCTAATTACAGACCTCACTGTGGGAAGAATTGAAGGGAACCCTACATAGGATCTTGGAGGGTTGGCTTGGCACTTGTTGGAGGTCATCTTGCTGTTCAATGTTTGTCTATATGTCTTGATAAAGGATATTGTCAAAGACATGCTATTTTGATTGATGTACAAACTGGATTGAATTAAACATCCCTCAGATGGAAAGGTTGCTGGGTTTTTCCCCTTGGAGTGGGGTTTTCCTAGGGTAATATTGTGTCTCTTGTTCATTGTCTTATTGTGATCTTTACTGCTCTATGGATCTAAATGTTAATTGTTGAATTTTTCAAGTATAACTACATAATGATCAAAATGTTCTAAAGAAGTCAAATTGTATCATTGGAAGTAGTTATCAGTTTGAAAATTGTTCTAGTCTTGTCTGCTACTAGCAAATCAACATGGCATCAAAGCTTGGTGAAAGAGCAACCCTATTAAGCCATGTCTTCTTTGAGGAAAAATAAGCTATAGTCTGAGTCTCTAGAAGACCCAATCCAATTCATTGGTTAAAGTCAAAGTTCCATTGCTAAAGTAAGGACAAGTAAGTCTCATACTAAACCTCTAGATCCAAAAGAATGAGGGTCGAAACCCTAACTCATGGTTGAAATCATCTACTGATCTAGTCAGAATTTCTCAAACCTTAGAAGTCCGAAAATTTTAGAGAGTCCACTGTATTATTGAAGATTGAATGATCACAAGGTATGCTCAAAGTCAAAGTAGTTGTGAAGCAAAATTACATAGTTCTAATTCAAGACCAAAGTTTTGTTTGTGATAGGCCAAATGACCTTCTTTAGTATGATTGTTTCGAATCTCCATGGTCATGGTTTTATAGATCCGGATCATCTCATAATTTGTTTCAAGTAAATCGAGAAGCATAATCCATGTCCCAACATTAAATTAGAGAAGGGCTCACAAATAAGAATTTGAAACTATAAGAAATGTGCTGCAGGAGATCTGACAATCTCAGAAGTCTAGTACGAAGCTTATCTCAGAGAGCTTCATGGATAAAAGCTGAGTAATTCTGGAGGAGCCCGAATGACCTTAGTCTCCATGAGCTTAAAATTATGTGTTTGAGGAGCAAGTCTTCTGAAGGAGCCAAATTCTTTGAATTAATTCAAAACTCAATTTGATGACAACTTAAAAAGGGTTTCTGTCCTATACATAAAAGAAGGACAAAATGATTGTAGGAAAACGACCTGATTGATTTAGAAGGCAACTTGATATCTGTTTGAAAGAAATCATCCCAAAGAAATTTAGAAGTTGCAATTCAATCTGAAGTCTGACATGTGAAGTCATGCAGTCATATTACAATGATGACTGAGGTCAAATATGAGGTTTGGACCCTGAAGATTTTTGTTCTCGAAAGAAGCTCTATTAAGACCAGGTATATGTCTAGCATAACTTGTATGAAAGATTAGATCTTTTGAAGTCTTAACAATGCATATTGTATCGGTAAGAAATCTTTAAAGAAGGATAAGTATAATGAAGTTCATTCTATTAAGATAATATTCAATGAAATATTGCTAGCATGCAACATGAAAGTTGTCCTAATATGACAACATTTCAAGTCGTATCCACACTAGAATATGTGACCCTTACTCAGAAGGAGTGTAGTACCTCTCCTTGGAAATGTTGCATTATCGCTGATTGGGCATTTTGAAATGCTCAACCTTGAAATGTAAGAAGGATCACTTTCTATAATGTACCTTTGAAGAAAGCTCATAGCAATGAAGGAAACTTGATATTAGTGGAAAATAAGGTCAAACTCCTCTTTAGTTCAAAGTCTCACTCTTGACAAGTCCTGACGTGCAAAAGAGGTTGCAGACATCTCTATTTTCAAGCATAACTAAATTCTGTTTTCACAATAAAAATATTCAAAATGATCGAAACATTCATGAAGTTAGGGAATCTAGACTGATTAGGTCTAATGACAAGGGTCAAGTGATTTCATCAATCTGCTTAAGCTTCGAAAGCTATGAATATAAGGAATCTCGTAGATTGGAAGTCTAGAGTTTACAAACCCTAGTAGGACAACAAGAGGCCGAGTTCCTCTAAGAAGAGTCTTATCGATGATAAACTACTTGAGCTGCAATTAGTATGTTGAGGGATCTCTAATCTTGATCATGGAGATTGTATGAGTCCGTTGAGATAATATAGGATTTTACATATTTGGATATCTAGGGTTCGAATGGGAAAATCTCTAGGGTTTGTGGACAAAACCCTAGGAGTGATCGTCTTCGCTAAAAGAAGAAACCCTAGTTCATTTAAGAAAGATATGATATCATGTTGATGTGGAGGACAAGGATGATGAAGTTGCAAGATGAATGCAAGAAGTCTAAGAATAAGAGGTGTTGATTTGAGGTAGCATCGAATGTGCTCTAGACACGAAAATTGGTGGAGAGGCTAACGCACATGAGATCTCCAAGACTCAGAAATGGTTTGCGCAGAATCTAACCAGTTTGGGAGATATTAAAATAATTAATATTTTTAATGGAGTTCCTAAGTCTAAACTTAGGAAAAATAAAATATTAATGGGTATTAATATAAAACTGGGTTAGAGTGGTCCAAAAGTCATGGATCAAGCCAAATCTAATCTAAGCTGTTGATTAGAGATTTAATCTCGGTCGTTGATGGATTAACGAGAAAAGCATAAGAGGAGGCTTGAGGGTTAGTTGGAGAACACAACGAGAGAGATCAAGAACTCGATTTTCTGGGGCAGGGTTTGCTGAGGAAATTGAGTGAGTGATCAAAGTTGCAGTTGAGGGGCAGTGAATACATAGCAGAGAGGCAGAGTTAGTACCAGGAGGATCAGCACTGAGTCGAGAGAGGGACACAGAGCCAGCTAGAGGCCATGCAGAGGTAGCCAGGAGCTGCGCAGAGCCAAAGAGGGCCAGCGTGTGAGACGTAGAGGGTCCAGGGGCTGACGTAGAGGCTCCAGAAGCTGATGCAGAGCCCAGAGAGGCTGACGCTGGGCTAGAGAGGCTGATGCAGTGCCTAGAGGCAGCGCTGAGAACATTTTGTGGGACAAACTGTGAGCTGGAGAGCCGGATACGGTGACGCAGTCCCTATTAGAGTGGCGCAGAGCAGTAGAAGCTGCATTGTTGTTGTGGGATTGTTCATCCAGTGTTTTAGACGGAATCTCTGTCTCCGACTGAGAGGTACTACTGCCGAGGGCATTCTCTATTAGGTGAGCTATTTCTGGCACCTAGGTTGTATTCTAAAACTGCATAATAATAAAACCCTCTGAATTGCTACATCGGTTAGTCCAAAAACAACAGTGTCACTTGTGTGCTTGTTTACTTTTAGTTGATGGTTTGTATGTGTTGATACTGTACTTGTATTTATTTTCAGTATTACATGGTAAATAACTCGTTAAGTAATTGAACAAGTAGGAAGAAATAAATCAGATAGTACAGGAAGAATTTCTAACGGGTTAAACTTAGAAACCTCAACAAGAGGGAGCTAACATGTTCTCAAAAGATAAGTATTTTATATCTCTCTTTCATGTTTATTACTATTGTTGTTGCTTCTATTAGTCTCTTGTCTTTGTATCTCGTGCTTGGTTGTGATTGTTATTCCATGCCCTCCCAGTGAGGATTACAGGGACATGATGAATGCTACCAAAGTTGTAGCAGTAGATGGAAAGAATGGAAGAACAAAGCAAAGATAATGATAAGAAGACTCATGTTGAGCTATGGAATCAAAGGGGGCAAATTTTATCTATGCTAAAAAGAAGTCAGTTGTGACTTCCAAGATGAAGATGGCTAGAAGTATCAAGCGAAGCATTACCTCAGTAAGAGGGAGAAGAATATGAAGTCAGACACCTCATGTATGTGTAAGAGGGAGCTAATTGAAGGATCTTGGTCTAATGCATTACTACCTAGGATTGAAAGTGTGGCATAAGCCTGTTGAAATCTTTGTTGAGATCCTTCAAAAATTTTGCATGCTGGACTGCGAGTCCATGATAACAAATTTGAAGAAGTTGTGAGACTCTGTTGCTGACTTGATTGATCCTTCTGATTGGGTCATTGAACTATCTGCTGCATGGATTTGTAGATTCTGATTGGACTGGATGTTATAAAGACAGGCAAAGCACTTCTGGACACTGTGTTAGCCTGGATATCATGGATGAGTATTGTGCAGACCTCTATTTCACTTAGCACAACCGAAGTTGAGTATATAGCTGGTTGTTCAACCCGTTGTGAAGCAGTTTGCCTTTGAAAGTTGTTTGTTGGTTTGTTTGATCAGGTGTTGGAATCGACCGTGATATATCCAAAGCTGTGTGAAGCTTTCTGAGAATCTATTTTTTCATGACAGGTCGAAGCACATTGAGATCAAGTGTCACTATATCCGAGATGTTGTCCAAAGAAGAGCTGTTAGGGTTGAATACATTTCTATTGATAAGCAGATTGTTGATGTTTTCACAAAGCCACCATCCCGGATGAAGTTTGTATGCTTCTGATAGAAGAAGCATGGAATGGTTGAGAACCCCTCTCTTCGAGAGAGAGGAAGCATTGTTTGTATAACATCATGAATCTTCCTTGGGCTTGGCTGAGGAAGCGTTGTTTGTATAGCATCATGAATCTTCCTTGGGCTTGGTTGAGAAATTATGGTTTATGGTTGGGAATATTGTTTTGGTTACTCCCTTGGGCCATTGAGTTTGACTGAGAAACCTTATGGTTGGGGAGGTTGGTTTTGAGGCTTGGAGTGATCCCTTAGGTCATTGTGTTTGACCGAGAAACTAGAAGGGTTGTTCTGGGACACTGATTTTGAGCACTTTCCCATGGGTCATTGCATTTGACTGATAGACCATATAGTCGGGTAGATTGACCCTTTTGACATCGAGATCAAGATTCCTCCCTTGGGTCATGGACCGAGAGACTATATAGTCGGGGAGTTTGATATTGAGATAGGGATTCCTCCCTTAAGTCATTGAGCTTGACCAAGAGACCCTTGTTTATGGTCGAGGAGATTGATGTTGAGTTCTTTCTCTTGGGTCATTGGTTTTGACTGAGAGACTAGTGGTTGGAGAGATTGACTTTGATTACTCCCTTGGGTCATTGTGATTGAATGAGAAACCATTTCATATGGTTGGAGAGTTTGGCCTCGTGAGCAACATTGATTGATGAACTTGATGCTATGAACCTTTCCTTATGATGAGACTTGTACATCTGATTTTGTGATCTCTCCCTTAGGTCATTACTAAGAGACCAGTGGGTTGGTCAGGGAGATTGATCTTGAGAGAGAATGAAAAGTACCTCCCTAGCTAAGAGGGAGTGTTGGAAAATGGTAGCTTCGGTCGGTATTTTCATCTATAAAATCAAAAGAGAGAAATTGAATTTGTATTTACGCCACAGGTGTTCAAGTTGGCCCCTCCAAGATCAAGTCGGCATGCCCAAGAGACACACCTTTTTGCATGGATGAATCACTATAAATTGAGCCTATTCATTCTCCTTCAAGAACAAATTTGAGATCATCTGGTCCGAGCCTTATGTGAAGACTGAGGCACCTATTCTCTGTGTGTGATATGCGAGCTGATTGAGGCACCTAATCTTCGTGATATGTAGGCTGACTGAGGCACCTAATCTCTATGATATGCAAGGGCTGAGGCACTTGTTTATGTGGCTAAAGCGAAGGTTTGAGGCACTATTGTCCGTGGCATCATCCAAGTTTTGGCGCTGAGGAAAAGGCCAAAGTTCGACCCTCTTGGAGACTTATGGCAGATCTAATTACAGACCTCACTGTGGGTAGAATTGGAAGGGAACCTCACATTGGATCTTGGAGGGTTGGCTTGGCACTTGTGGGAGGTCATCTTGCTAGTCAATATTTATCAATATGTATTGATAAAGGATCTTGTCAAAGATATGCTATTTTGATTGATGTACAAATTGGTTTGAATTAGACATTCTCTCATAAGGAAAGGTTGCTGGGTTTTTCGTCTTGGAGTGGGGTTTTCCCAGGGTAATATTGTGTCTCTTGTTCATTGTCATATTGTGATCTTTATTGCTTTATGGATCTTAATGTTAATGGTTGAAATTTTCAAGTATAACAGCTTAATGATTGGAATGCTCTAAAGAAGTCAAATTGTATCATTACAAGTAGTTATCAGTTTGAAAATTGTTTTAGTTTTGCTTGCTACTAGAAAATCAACAATTTTGTAATTGTGATTAAGACCAATGATGTTGGAAATAGCCAACATGAACATCTTGACAAACTTTAGTTGATGTAATATGCATTTTATTTAATATATTACTAAAACTGAAGAATAGAGCAACCAACATGGATCTTGATGCTTGACAAAAGTTATATGGGGTATCGGGAAGTTTCCTATTTTCCTAAATTAATGTTCAAATTTTTGATTTGGTAGTTGAACTACTTAATTGCTAGTAGTTATGAGGAGGAATGGCAATAATATTGAATTGCTCTAGCAATATGGACTACATACCCATTTTGGAGAATTCGGATTGACCACCTAGCCCAAGGGAAAAAACTTGAAGTCTCATGCTGTGCAATGTGTGTGTGGTTGAGCAAGGGGAAAGCATTCGTGTGTGAGAGGAGATCAACTGGGTAAGGCTATGGATAGTGGAATGTGCTTGTGTATGTGTGAACTAGAGTAACCAATGGAGTGATCCAGAGTTCAAGTGGATTCTAGGATTGTGACGCTAAGCAGAAGGCGAGAGAGATCCTTCTAAATCATAGCGGCTCGTATGGATTTGTTGATTTCCTGATTTGTGAGGAAAGTCATTTTTGAAGCCTTCAACTTGAGCTATAGGGCCAGTTGGATTGTTGAGAAAGCTTGTTGAAGCTATGTACAAAAAGCGACTTGTTGAAGCTGTGCACAAAAAGCACTAAGAAAGGGAACTACTAAGGGACTATTGGTTGAGTGAAGGGATCCCTATGTGCTGTGTAGGCTTAGTGTGGCCACGCCATGAAGATAACAAGCCTTGGCTTAGTTGTTGGAAGGTAGCATACTGAAACCTTATGTATGAAAGAGAACATCCCTCATGTTCTCTGCGCTGCTTGAATCCTTGATATTATTTGAGTGAGGCCTCCTGTCAAGGGATCAGTTCTATCTTAGGGGTGGCTAATTGTAAGAAAGATGACAATGTAGCTAAGCCTATGGTTGGGTGGAGAGTAGCTTTCCCTTTTTAGTCTCCAACAAACTTACAGTAAAACATATGAGTGTATCTATTTTCTTTGTTAATGAAATGAAACCACTACTCAATGGTTCATGATTATTTGTTGATTCAGATTTCTACGCATGTTTGCAATGATGAATTGAAAGTCATGTTGAATGGTGTTAATAGCTATGAATTCGTTTACTAAAGAATGTGGAAAGAGGAGGAAATCTTATAATTATGTTCCTTGTGTTAAGTATGAAATGTATGGTAATGTATAATGTATTAGTTTAATTGAGTTTTTAGGCTATTTTTTCCTTTGTATGTGAATGGCCTTTACTAGGTTAGCTGTGTGATGAAACAACTATGGCTGCATTTTTGCTTGGAATGAGAACACTTGAAAGCTCTTTATTGTTGGGAGACTTTGTTTCCTTTGGAGGTAAGCCAATACACTAGCCTCTGTTTGTAAGAGTTTTGGAGTTTGAAGTTGAAGTTGCAGCCCAAAAGGGTGAGAAGAGAATCATCTTAGTTTGGGTCAAGTTATGGAGTTAGCCTTTGGTGATCTTTTGTACCCTCTTTAAATGATACCTCTTTAAGAGCATAGTATGAGTACCCTTAAAGGCTAAATATGGATTTTGTGTCCTAGAAGTTCTTTTGGGCAGATTAATGCCTTGTTGTAGTTTGTTTCAGTCCTATGAAATCGGCTTAGGATCTTAGTGGAAGTTTAAAATTTAGGGATTGATCTCCTTGGTTTGGGGTTGTTTTGAAAATTTAGGGATTGGGGGTCTTTTGCCCCAAGTTCCAACCCCTGGTAACATGGTCGATAAGTTGCGAAAGGGGCTTATGTTGTGTTGTCACCCTGATTGTACAAAAACGGCGACAACGCTCAGGTCGGGGGCTATCACCTTGATCCCTGACCTCTCCGTTCTAGCTGTCTTCCAATAATAGGCTATGGGGGGTAGTCCCTATCGAATGAGGTGAAGGAAAACAAGTTGGAAACCAAATTGTTTGGGAGACAAGAATAAATGGCTTAGTTACTTGGTTAAATTTAACAAGATTAATGATTAGATTAGATTTTAAGTATGAGACCAGTGCCTTAATGGAGTCACAATTCTTGCGTATGGTAATTTGAAACCAAGTGACCAGATGGACACTAGTGGCTTGGATGATTAACTATCCTATGTGATGTGCAAGTCCTAAGATCTATGTGTGATGCAATGATCTTGGTTTATTTTAATTATATGCCTAGTTGAAGTATGGCCTTCCCTTAACTATTTTGAAGCTGGGCTCCAAGGTAGGTTGTGGGAAGGAGGCCAACAGGAAGCAGGCTAGGGCTTGATTAACGATACCTTCTGTTGTGCTCCTATTACCCGATGCCTCCGGCGTTGGAAAAACTGTGGCTCTGAAGAGTTGCCAAGCCCCTCAAGGTAGGTAAGAAGGGTTGCCCTAGATTTCTATCAACCTAGCTTATGCTAGGAGCAATGTTTTAAAACTTCGACTCCGACTCGGAAATAGCCGAGGGTCGACTTCGACTCGGCCGATTTGATTTCAATGACTCGGTTGTTGTAAAAAATACATTAAATGTTTATTTTTTATTAAGAAAACATAATTTTAAAGATTTTCATTCATGTTTCCAAACACAACGTTAGAATATAGAGAGAAGACAACATATGATCAAAGTAGGCTCATGAATATATCCATTATATCAAAATGGCACCCAGTGCACTGTCCAATACATACATGATGATGATATAGAGATCAAAACAAAAACACATAACCAAGGAGGCTCTAAATGGCCTATACAACAAAAGTAAACTATGAAACATCACTAGTCACCACTAACTAGTACTACTGGCTACTGCTAGAGGAGCCAACATCATCTGGCTCAACCTCTGAATCAGAGTCAGACGGGGAATCCATGGCTCCTCCTCAACATCATCTCCAACTGCAACTGTAGTAGTGATAGCACTAACAGGCTGTGCAACCGCTGCATGCTGAGATAGATGAGATATACGCTTTTGTCGTGGTTAAGGAGAGGAAGCGCCTGCAATTGGAGGACTTGGTGCTGGGCTTGAGGTTGGTACAAGTGGATCTACATTCAACTGAACATTTTGTTCAAGTGATGCCTCCACCTGTAAATCCAAATCAAGATCCTCATCAGAATCAAACTCTGTTGGATGACTCTCCACTACCCAATCTGATGTTGGATCAATATCTTCCAACACAATGGGATCTGAATCAGGTCTTTTGTTCAGCAATGGGTTGTGTCTGAGCCTGAGGTTGTATTGGAGATAGACTAGATCATTTAACCGTTTTTGATCCAAACGGTTTCTCTTCTTTGTGTGAATACTCTCAAAGACAGACCAATTGTGCTCACACCCAGTAGCGCCGCAAGTTTGACTCAAAATACGAATTGCAAACTTCTGCAATTGAGGACAATGGCTACCAAAAGCCTCCCACCATTGTGCTGCAAAAGACATAGTAGTGTAATGAGTTAGTTCAAGTTTCAACAAATTATATCCAATTTTCAAATTATAAACAATTTAACAAAATAAGTATTAAGAATTGAAAATTGATTTTTTTTTTTTTTTGCACAATCTTTGCTAGGTTCTTCCCAAAGGTACCTGTGGCTTTGCTGAAGGTTGTGACCCGTCGGTGTATCTCTAGCTGATCACACTCCAATGGGATCATGCGATCAATGCAGTCAATCAATCCATCTCTAACCTCCCCACTCAAAGCTCCTGCCGCCAGAGCTTTATAATGATACCATGGGTTCAAAAAATACCTAGCTGCATGTATAGGGCGATGGAGTTGTTTGTTCCATCTTTCTTCAATGATTGATCAAATGGGCCCATACTGCCCATACTTAGCCACTCTATCCTTGTATGCCCTCTTTATTTGCTCTTTTGCTTGATCCATAGCCTCATAAATGAAGGCCATAGCCAATCTTTCCCCATCCACCAACTGCAACACCTTAACCAGTGGCTCAACAACCTTCACAATCTCTGCTGCTTTTCTCCAAAATATTTGTTCATTAACTTTCTTTTTCAATTCTTTGCCTTCCTGTTTGAGAGACCACTGACTTTGATTCCAATCATCACTGGAAAACATCTTTTGCAAATTTCTATGTTGTGAAAGCATAGATTGCAATGTCAAAAAATGAGTTGCAAATCTAATGATGGTAGGCCTAATAATATCTCTGCTCTTGTGTGTCTCCTCATCATGCTCAAAATCCATGAATGACTGTAGATACATTTTGTTATGCTTTTGGCATGATCTCTAGTGTTCTTGACCCAATCTAATTTGCCAATATCCTCAAGCATGAGGTCTATGCAATGTGCAACACGTGGGGTCCAAAATATGGTTTTGTGTTTTTCCTCTAACAGTTTACCAGCAAGAACATAGAGGCATTATCTGTGATGACTTGAACAACATTACCCACCCCCACCTCCTCAACAACCTCATCCATCTTTCACCTCATCAGATGCATCAACTGATTTTAGAAACATGGTTCCTTGTGGGCAGAAGATAAGAAAGTTTATGATGGTACAGTTCCTTTGATCAGTCCATCCATCTAACATGATGGTAAATCCCGTTTTTGCCCATGAGTTTTTGAAATCTTTCAAATACTCATTAATGGAGGAAATTTCTTCTACAAACGATACCCCCTTAACTCATGTATAGTAGGGCCTTTAAAGCCTTTATAGTAGGGCCTTTGAAGCCTTTTCCAACAACAAATATGGCATCAAACATAGGCTCATAATATGGTGAATGGGAAGCATTGAAGGGGATGTCAACATCATACCACCATCTAGATATGTAATCACAAGCAGTGTCTCTCAATTCTTTCTTCCAATGGTCATCTAAAGTGGGCTGCAAAGTTCTACTAGCTTCAGGACCATGTGCATCTGATGGAGAGGAGGGTGCAACAGTGAAGTAACTTTTGATATTCATATCACCCTTCTTTTTCATTTTACCCTTACCCTTTTCTTGAATAGACTCCAAAGAGGGAGGAACATAGCGGAAGGGGTTGGATGCATCAGTACAAGGGATAGAAAAGGAACCTCAAAATCAAAATGGGGCTTGGTAGCCATCATTTTTTGTATACTCTTCTTCCTCCCAATTTCAACCTCTATTTCTTTTTGCCTAGCTTTTTCTTCTTGAAACTTCTCAAAGCTATTTAACAACTGCTTCCTAATCTCCCCAATTTGTGGTGATTCACATGGAGTAAGTTGGCCTCTAATCCCTACCAAGTGTTGTTTCAGCCTATTAATGCCCCCGGGACCCTCCTAAGCTTTCTATGGCAAAATTTGCAATGCATTTGATTATCAACCATTTCAACATATGCCCAAGCAACATCTTTCACTCTAGGAGCCATTTTTTGACTTGGAAATGAAAGGAAAAATTCTGAAAATGAAAACAAAAAAATAGCATTGCTTCAATGTTCATTTCTTTCACAAAAAACACTCTTTTCAATTTCTAGATTTGCACAAAAAAATAAATAAGCAAAAACAGATTTTTAGAAGTGAAAAAAATACCTCTAGGCACAAACTGCCTCCTCAAAGTTGCTCCAACAAACCTACTCCTCAATGCTGCTCCAATGGCTGCCCAAGAAGCTCCTCACTCCTGCTCTAATGTTTGCCCAAGACTCCTCACTGCTGCTCCAAAAACAAACTCCAAAACTCTTCACAAACTCTTCACAAATTCTCATTCAAATGCAATAAGATAGCTGTGAGGAAATGAGAGGGGTTGGGTAGCTTTTATAGAGTTTGGGAGAGGGAAATGAACCCCAAAGAACCCAAAGGCAGAAAATAATGGGCTTTGGGGTCCTCAAATCCACACAAAAAAAAATTCGCTTTTTGGTCACCCTCACCGAGCCGGCCTGGCCAGGCCCTAGCTTGGTCTGGCTTGGCTATTTCGGTTTCAACCAGGTTGTTTTTTAAAATCGTGGCTAAGAGGTAAGTTTTAATGTAAGCTAGACCTAGGATGCTTATGCAAGAGATTATGAGTGAGATTATCTTGAATTAAGATTGTTTATGTTTTTTTTTTTGTTTTAAACCAGAATGAGTATAGATTATACTAAAAAGGTCACACTTGTTCGCAACAAAATTGGGTCTTTACATCAACTTATCCATGCTTCAACAAGCTGATAAAAATTTCTTTGCCCATCTAGCCTATTGCAGTAGATATGGCTATCCTGCTTACAAAAGGTTCCCGTTCTGGGATATCTACAACTAGAACTTCGACAGAATTGAAATAAGAGGTATATACATTTATAGTTCATCATTTTGATAAAAGAAAAACCAAGACAAAGGTGATCAAATATCCATTGGGGTTGGGCAATTTAGATCCACGCCAAGAGAGGCATCTTCTGAGTCTTTGGAATTCTCCAGGTTTGTCATGCCCTCCATTTTTGTCTCCATGCCTTCCTCTATGGTTTCCACCTTGATCTTCAAATTTTCCCACTGATGGCGCAGTGCATCCACTTCGTCCTCCAATTGCCTGATGCGTTCCCGTTTCTCAATCTCCCGTTCCTACATGGTCATGTTCTCATGCATTTGTTGGTGCATGCTGCATTGGAGTTCTATTAGTGCCTCCCTCAGGTCCCAATGGTCTTGAACACAGGCGAGACAGGAGGGTCTGTTTCTACTAGCCTGCCCCAAGGAGCCGACCCTTAACCCTCCAGACCTCGGCCTGTGGCTTCCCCATGTGCCTGATCAGGAACTGTCTTTTGTACCTTGCATGTTGGCTTCCAAAACCTCACTTTTTATTAGGCCCCAGAAATTGTCACTGTTTTCCATGTTCTTCCACAGCCAGGCACCCTCTCGCGCCCACCAAACACTGCTCTGTTCCTTGGCAAGTATGCACCTCCCAACCTCTCGCCGACTCCAATTCTCCTCCTTCCGGAGAGACTTACGAACCCACCCAATGTACCAAATCCAATATAACTGCAAACACTCAGAACAACCCAAACCCAAACCATCCAGCACTTGCGACCCTTCAATTATACTCAGAATTTCATTATTTTCCTTTAAAACCTCAGACGGATAGACCTTTCGACCCTCATTTCGACTTTTCACAGCATAATTCCCAGCCTCCATGACACTGAAACTGATACATAGCAACCTCGACTCTAGTCACCAGGCTTTCGGGGAGGCCACCATCCCAGTGTCAAACCTTAAAATGTACAAAATCCATATATCGGTTTGCACTTTATAACTGCTGCCTGACCAAGAGGTGGTGCAAAGATGAGCAAGGAGATTGCTGTAATCGAGATCCCACAAGTACTCCATCATAATTCTACCATCCTCCATTAATTTCCCACCAAGCTCCTGATCGCTATCAACCATCCCCACAATTCTCCCATGAGCGAGCCCGACTTCACTGAGGTCCTGAATTTAATTTTGCTCCGTAAATCTCAAATCCTTGCAGACGCCCGAGGTGTTGCGTCGCCCAATTCTCCAAGAGCGAGGGCAAGAACGGTGAAGCCGCATGTTGTGACTTAAGCTTAGAACAGGTGTGGTACAAAATTCCAAATGACACCAAGTCTTGAGTGAGTATGGATGTCCGACATGCCATGAGTCCTCATGGCTGGCAGGAACTTGTAGAGGGTGATGCGACAGGTGGAGGAGAATCCTAGGGTGGTGATTATAACGCAGAGGGACAAAGGAGAAAAGGGAGGGGACACAGGGGAGGGGGAAGGGGAAGGTAATGAGGAAGGGGAGGGGGAATGGGAGAAAGGGGAAGTGAGGTGGGAGGGATGGGAGAGGGGAGGGGAGGAAGATGCCAGGGGAGAGCTAGGGGGAGGAAGATGCCAGGGGAGAGCTAGGGGGAGGAAGGAGGGGCTTAATATCTTTATCGTATGCTAAATGCAACTTTTCCACTTCCTTAGCTATCCTTCGAGACTTTATTTTCCACCTACATATATCTCTATTCATTTTCTTGAGGAATTTTTGTCGTACTCACGACATCATTTATTACACATTTTTCCTCCTCCAGATGGCATACCTTATTAGCCTCTCTATTAGCATCATGGTTATTTCCCCTCAAGGCATGATAGAGGGATACCGAGTCGAAATCTGGGAGCAAGTTCTGGGCTCTCATAATGATTTGGTTCAAGTTAGTGATCTTAGACTTTGAAGTGTTAATCATATGCCTTATAATGATCATGGAGTCTCCTAACACCTGAATCTTTTTTATCCCATTTCTTTGTGCTAGGATTAGTCCCAGGAGCATTCCATAAGCTTCAACTTGGTTATTGGTCTTCCGGCCTAGCCCCCAAGCATAACTAAATTCAATGATTTCTTCGGGATTAATGAGAATCCCTCCCCTTCTTGCCACCGCATTTTTAGATTGTTTATGTTACTTAAGCACTTAATGTGAATTAGCTTATAGCGAGAGTACTTAACAATGATGAGATGACAATCTTGAACAATATAAATTGCTTTAGAGACACCAGTGCAAAACTTCAACAAATTCTCACAAGATGTAAAATGCTAATTTTTCAACAATGTTCGATACCACTTTAAGATAAACTAATCACCATTCAAGATAACCAAATGAAAACCTAGATGCCAAGATTTAGAGTGATTACCAAAGACAAAGATGCTAATTAGATTCCAATTATCACAAGATTAGATCTAGAGCTTAAATGTAGGAGTGCTTTAGGTGAAAAATTCCGGAAATTTGAGTAAACCACATAAGTGTTAGATTTCAATATTTAAATCAACAGTGGTACTTAAGAAAATTTCAACGCTTATTAATGTTATGACAACATTAGAAAAATCACTCTAAATTATAAAATTTGCCCAACATATGAAGTACAAAACTTTCCAATGACCAGCAGAATTAAATTTCTATTTCTAGCTTACTTTATGAAGATGTATTCAGTAATATTTTAGACCTGTAATAAGTTATTACAACAGTAAATTGACCCACAGATCAGCAAGCTAGAGATGTCAGAAACAATGCCCAATATACCAAAAAATAGTAAAATTCACCCAACTTGAAAAAAATCATTTTTTAGAGGTTTTAGTGAGTGTGATTCAGAAAATTTCAGATCTGATCTATTTACTACAACAGTGAATAATTGACAGATCAACAAGCTAATGCAATTACAATCAAAGCCAAAATTGTTTAGAAATAGAAAAATCTACCGGATACTGAGAATTTCAAGTTTTAGACCCTTATTAAGTGTATGCTTCAGAAATTTCAGATTTGAAAACTTCAGTTATGCAGTAAATTCCAACGAGCATAAAAGTTAGATCTAGGCTAGATTTGGGATGTCCAAGTGGCCAAAATTTATGAAAATGAAGATTTTGCAATTTTAAACAATTTTGACCATGTAGCATGTGATTTTAGGGCTTAATTGTTATTGATTTGACTGCTGTAATAAATCAGAGATAAAACTAGGGTTTAGAGGTCAAACCCTAGGCCCAAGGCCTTGATGATTACTTGCTCAAATTTGCCAAAATTTCTTTAAT
Source organism: Pinus tabuliformis (assembly GCA_031772625.1). Classification (NCBI taxonomy): domain Eukaryota; kingdom Viridiplantae; phylum Streptophyta; class Pinopsida; order Pinales; family Pinaceae; genus Pinus; species Pinus tabuliformis. Next base: position 676,623,477 of record CM062807.1, read on the forward strand.
ATACTTGGCACTTGAAAACACAAGATTTGAGCCAAAATTGCTGCAAAACAAATTGTTAGAGATAAAATGTCAATCCTTTGAAGAAACTCTTGTTTGCAATGAGATCTAGCCCTTGTAGGGCTTATGGCATTTTTAATGCTTGCAAAATAGATCCTAACACTAGCCTTTTAGGTTGGGTAAGGGCTAGGGCCTTCAGAAAATGAGTTTTTTCCCTGATTTGAAAATAAGCAACTTGCAAAAATAGCCTGAAAACCCTAGACGTCTAGGGTTTCTGAGGTCTTCAATGCCAATTTCTTCCTCAATCTGAAAACAAATTTAGAATAGAAACCCAAATAACCAATACAAAAATTTAAATTTCAAAACCCGAAAACCACAAATACTCTACAAAAATTCAAAACCCCAAAACTCCAAATATATACAAAAATACTAGAAATCCCCAAAACCCAAGTTAGAAAAAATAATTTACAAGTTAGATCTACAAAATTATTCACAAGATCTACAAATCTTCAAGGGTTTTAAAAAATTTTAAACTTTTGAGAAAAATATTTTGTGGAGTTTTCCTTTGAAGAATGGCTAAAACAACTTTATAAACCCCAATGTATACTATAGCCTTAGCGAAGATTGAATCCACCGTATAAATATTTGGAATCCAAACAACAATGATTCTTGCCCAAGTTTGTGAACTTGGAGGCCACTGACTGAAGTACCTGCAAGCACTATGAATTTACCTCAAAATAATTTGTTAGATCACGTGGGGAACAAAACCACCTAAGATTGGCCCAAAACTATCAATAGTATGGTTCTATTGCCATCTAATGAAAAAAATATCTTACCAATATTCAACACAACCTAGAGATGTCTGTAGTTAGCACATACCACAAATCAATAAGCAAGAGCACCTTGAATTGCACCCCAAAGTCTTTATTATGATTGAAAAAGTAGTTCCTAGTGTAACAATAGTTACAAAGCTGCTTCAAAAGAAATTTTCTAGCCAGAGATCAAGATGCTAGAGAGTTAAATGACTCTAATTTATAAATTTATCCTCCAAGTGGAAAAATAACGGCTAGTTTCTTTGATCCTTGTCAAAATAATCTTGGCCGTTGATAAACACTTCAAGATCTTTTAATCTTGGCCCTTGATTTTTTGTTTTTGAAGAATTTTCGAGCTTATTATTTAATTCCATTTTTATTAGCTCAAAATTAATTATTTTGAGCTAATTTCTTAAAAAATTTGACTTTGACTTAACCACCAAGGTCTAAGGGTCCAAATTTTCTTGAAATATACAATATTCCTTTGGTGGAGGACCTTTAAAAATTGATTCCTTTAGGACCCATGAATTTTTCCACTTGGAGAATTATTTTTCCTAAAGACAATTTAATTTTGACTCTAATTAATTAATTTTTTGGCTTAGGATTTAATTATATTTTGTTAGAAAAATTAATTAATTTACACGAGGGGATTTAATTATTTTTCCACTCTCTAATACATAAGATTTTACATTTACAACCCTCAAAGGGGGAATACACATTTGGCTTAGACACTCAAGACACATAACTCATCTGCGATACAATATGATCTAGTAAACCAAGTGATTTGTAATAAAATAATTAAGTTAGCTAGCTTAAATTATTCCCAAATCAATTTTACATCAGACTCGACTAAAATCATTAGGACTCATTTAAGATTTCAACAATAAATTTCACCCTAGCTTTGGGATTTAAGCTGGAGGGAAAAAACTCTTCTGATTAGCCGTGTTTAGAAACACAGGTAATCAACGAGGTTAAAAAGCCTCCTAGGATGAAATTCGTCATCAAAATCATAAGCTTACTTAGGTTGTTACATATATTCAAGGTCTTACTAGGATCATTTACATTAGATAACTTGCAGAATGTGTTTACAATGACATGTAGATTGTTGACGAATGATCTGATCTTGTTGAAAAAATTTGGCACTTCTGCTTCTTTGGAACTTTAACAAATCCGGTGCAACATGTTGAAAATGCAGCAACAAATTCCTAATTCAATTTTGCCTTAATTAAATTAGGAGAAATTCGAAATTCCACATCGCTAGACAACTTGAATGAGTTAACTGAGTTGAAATAGTTGTTATTACTCAGTTAATTCAAGTTAGGTGCATGAAGTTCAGTTGTGTGCAGTGGGTTCCTAAATTTTAGAAGCCTAGGTTGAGTTAATTTTAGTTGTGACAATTTAAATCAGTTAAATTGAGTTATGGTCAGTTAAACTAGTTCCAACTGTTGGAGGAACTAGTGGAGGGTCAAGTAGTGGGGTGTGACTTCAGTGATCAACTAGTTAATTGATCAATCAACCTAAATTAGCTCATCCATGTAGAGAATACGAGTTACCCAGTTGAGATTGGAGTTAAAGGGCAGTGTATTATCAGTGGTAGCATATTCCAAGTTGTACAAGCAGTGCATGCAGTTAGAGGAAGGACCTAAAGGAATTGCGCAATACAATGGAAGATAATTCCTATTAAATAGGGGCCTAATTCCCAAGGAAACAACACAAGGAAATAGGAGCTTGGCAGGCAGGATAATTGGCTAAGTATTAGCCAGGGTCAATCTGTGAGGCAGTGAGAAACAATACTAGTGTAGAGGTTGCTGAGGCTTGAGCAAACATTGTATTTCTTCTCTATTGTTTGATTAATGCAATATAGATAGTAAGGGGTTTTTAACAGTTGCTTTCCCCTAGATAAGTCTTTGATCATTTGTGATTGAATTTTGTCTCCTGTTTATATTGTGATTTCTCGATCGATTAAATTGCTTTCCGTTGATGAGTAGAGTAGATTCAAGTCTTTTGTTTTAGTAAATTACATTAGCAGTTTTGAATCTACAAGGAATTTCCACAACTTAGGCATAGGGTCTGCCCACTAGATCCACCACATGTTTCTTAAAGATTTTCTTAGAACTCCTAATGGCCTAGTTGATAGAGATGTTAGCAAATAGAGAAAAGGATCTCTGTTAGTTGATTGATTCACCAATTAGATTGGTTGAAATCAAGTTAGACGCTTGATGGCCTGGGTGGTTCGCTAACTAGATGGGGAGAAATATGAGAACCAAGGTCTATTAAGAGCTATTGGCAGATGCTACCAGTATCTATCAATTGGCAAAGATCAAGGATTCACACTCTGTCGAGATTCGAGCATTTGGACATTTGAAAAACTCTTAAAAGGGACTTCGTTGAAATTTCCAAGATATGGATGCCAAGGTAGTAGGTTACATGGAGCCCATGGGGGCGTTGTTGAACCAATGGGCAACTTGATGTTAATGTGGAAGGATGTGTCATGATGATGTGAGATTAAGGCAGGTTTTGGGTGATGTCATGCTAATTTTTTGATGATGTGGCATGTCGACGTGGTGAGATGATGTGGCATAATAGTGCAAGTGAGCTCATGTGGTGGTTGTGGAAATCTGAATTTTTGTAAAATGAGTTTCTTTTGGGTTTTTCTAGCTGTGGATGGATTCACATAAATCCGAGAAGTTTGAAGAACCAAATATCCAATGAGCGAGGTTGACCACATGGAACCAGTTTGATGGGGTGGCTGTGAATAAGGATTGGAGTATCATTGTGATGTTGAGGTGGAGGCCAAGTGACAGTCGAGTTGCGAGTGATATAGATGGTTGAAGGGTCTGATTAGTAGAGATATGGAGGTCTAGAAATCTCTTAAAATGGGAATTTGGAAAAATCTCGAATTTGGATGGGTTTGAAATTTCTTGATGATCTGGATGAATAAAGAAGGGCAAAGATCCGGTAAAACGACAGAGTAGGGGATTCACAAGGGATTCTTGGAAATTTTGAATCCATATGAGTGGTGGGCTGACGTGTCCATTGAGGACATGGCGCTATGTAGTGCCAATACGTGGACAAGGATTGTCACATGGCAACATGGTGCTATGTGTTGTCAATACGTGGACAAGGATTGCCACGTGGCAATGTACAGTTGTTGACATGGTGCTTGGAAAGGGAAATTTTTCAAAAGGCTATAAGTTTGTGTTCAAACCTTAGATTTTGATGAAAATTATTTCGTTGGAAAGCTATTGAGAGTAGAAGATGGCAATGGTCTCAGAAAAGGGTTTCAAGGTGAGTAAAAGAAGGTGGAAATTTATAACCCTACCTCCTTAAAATTACTTAAGGTCTGGATATGCTACACAACCTTTCTTAAATAATCAACATTGACATCATAATAGAATTTATTGTCTAAAACATTGGAAATTATATATGTTTGGCAACTGCCAAATTTACAAATACATAAGGGTAACATAAAATGAAAAGATGGTTCTAGTAGACTCTTGATGTTAGACAAGTCATAGTGGAATAGTAAGACAATTCATCTTGATCTATGCAATCTTCCAGCTCATCTCTTATTGCTATTGAAGTACTCGCTCAGCTAGATTCATAGGTCGAGCTTGATCACCTTGCGTGAGGTCAGCAAGCTTTCTTTTTGCATTCTCTTGCAAAACCTCCAAAGGAAAATCATGTCACTTTTAACTTGCAAGCCACCATAATCCCACATTCCATTGGGTTTAACTCGATATTCTAGTTATTATTGAAAAAAAAGGCAAAGATTTGTGTGAACAAACACTGGAATTTGTACCTTCTGGGCTATAAGGCAATTTTTCCTAACAAAGTGGATGAATGGATACTCACTCCATTTTTGCTAGCATGCTAATGAATTGGTGATTTGTGAGTGTAGAGTGTAATGGACTTCAACCTCGTTGAAATTTAAATGATAAAAAGCTTGAGACTAGAAATATAAAAAACAATTTGTTCAATGGGTCATGGTCTAATGGCAAATTTGGGTGCTTGTTGTGACAATGAGCAAGGTTAAACCTCGATAAGCATGCTTCTCCCTTTGTGGGGTTTGTTAGATGTCGCTGCCATAGTTTTAAAACAAGGCTGGTCTGACTCAGAATCAATTTGGTTGACCGAGTCATACCCCTTCCCGGACCGACTAGGTCCATTATTTGGTTCGACAACCGGTCTCTTACTGCACTGGCTGAGTTGGTTCCCCGATTTGGCCGGTTTAGTAATGGACCAGCCAGACCGATCGAGCCCGACTTAAACCGGTCGATCTCAGTGGCGAGAAAAAAGGCGGGTTGGGCGGTCTTGAAATCATTTTTTTTGTTTAAAATATTTCCTAGCCCCTTACCCTTCTCCCACACCTATAAAGACGACCCAACCCGCTCATATTTCCTCACAACTATCTCATTGCATTTATGTGAGCATTTGGGAGAAGTTTGAGAGTAGTTGGAGTTGGTTTTTGAAGCAACATTGTGGAGGTTCTTGGGCGATCTTTGGAGCAACATTGATGAGTTGGTTTTCAGAGCAACATTGGTTATGTGTTTTTGTTTTGATCTTTATATATTAAATGTATTGGAAAGTGCACTCGGTTCCATTTTAATATAATAGATATATTCATAAGCATGCTTTGATCAAGTGTTGTCTTCTCTCTATTAGTCTAATGCTTTGAGTTTGGAAACATGAATGAGAATCTTCAAAAATATGATTTTTCATTAAAATTAAATATTTAATGTATTTTTTACAAAGACTGAGGCATTGGAATGAACTAGTCCGAGTCAATACCTAGTCGGAGTTGACTTGGTTGGTTCCAAGTCCAATTTTTAAATCTACGGTCGCTGCTGATCCCTGGTGTAGCCTTTGCGCAATTTATTGTAATGGCTTTGGGGATGTACCGACAACCTCATTCTTTGTTGAAAAATGTGAAGGGTGAGACAAATTTTATTTATGGGTTTTTCGTCCACTAGTTTTTAATCAAAGGGAATCAAATTTTAAAATTTAAAATTCGTGAATTATTTTGAAGTTTCCTTTGAAAGAAATTAGATAGCCCACTAATGAAGCAAGGGAGGTTCCTATTCCATATTTCTCCAAGAAGTCTATAGGTCCAAGTTCAATCTTATATGCATAATCCTCTTTTGGAAATTATTCCCTTGATGTCAAATTTTTTCCTTATTCAATATCTGGGGTCATGCAATCAAAAGGTCATAAACTTGTTAAATCTATTTAATCTTTCATGGCCTGTCCATCTTCTTTTGGTTGCATATGGAAACATTTCGGATTAGGTAGAAATATCTCTAAATGTCTAAGGTGTGAAGCATCTTCTGTTTTTGTAGATTATGACCCTCCACCTCCTCCTTTTTATTTGGCTAAAATTTATAATGCTCACAAATTAATGTTAGTTTTTCCAAAACCAAACACTTGTCATTTAATCCCCAGCGAAAGATTATTGAATAAACACACCGCTAGGTTCTTAACAAAAAAATATTCAGTGGAAGCAATTAACGATTTGAATCACATGAATCACAAACAGACTTTCGCCCAACAAATGAGTTCATCATTAATAAAACTCAGAACCTACTTGGGGTCCCATCCTAGGATAGTGGCTCAATTGAGAAAATATAGATACAAAAATTACCCCGGATTTGATCCAATAGATCTGCCCTAGATCAATGCTCAATCTCCCTACAGATCTAGATCTCTAGCCTCTACACTTCCTCGGACTTAGCACACGCTCATTGAGTTACTGCTCTTAATTGTGCCGCGGTTATGTGTCTCCTTCCACTTCCTAATTGCTTTTATAACTTTGCATTGAGCCAAAACTCTAACCCTAACCCTAATCTCAAAGTGATTGACGAATCATTTGAGATCAATTGGTAAGATTAAAACTTACTAAAGTAAATTACTTTACTTTTAAGTTTTCCTAAGTTTTATTAGCTCAATAAGCCAACATATTAATATGTGCTTTTTCCTAAGTTAGTTTGAGTTACATCAGCAACTTGCTCAACGTAGAGCAAGTGTTCTAAGGAAAGTGAGCGACTTCTGCGCGCCTAGACACATGGCATGTGCAGAATTACCTGCCTGAGATACAAAATTCAACAATTAAGACCTCTTGAAGGCTGAAACCTGTCCCTTATTTGGTCCATACACAAACATCAACCAAGCACAAATGGTTTTTGTCAAATATACACAATGTTAAAATTGAATTTTCCCTAGGCACATTCAATGTTAAGACTTCATGCAACGAACAAGGTTTGTATATTTAGAGGAATGCTTTGATACTAATTAACGAACAATGTTCGTATACGTAGCGAAATAATTTAGAAGAATTGAAATATGTAAGTATCCATCATAGGGCAAGTAGTAATTGTATATAAGAATTGTTGAATGTACAAAAGATGTGTGAAATGATTACAATGAGGGCCCACTTATATACCTAGGCAGGTGCCCTTTAATGAATGACCATGTCTCTAAGACATGCCTCTTCATTACTAACTAACTATTAGTTAATTAATTATGTTGGACACCTAATCCTCTATGGGTTGGTGTGGAATGTGAACAGTCACCGGAGTCCAAGAGATCACTTGGTATATGAAGACCAAGGGTCACAAGGAATTGTATTTATATGTGAATAATATTAATAGAATGCAACTAACGTTTATCCTAGTCTTGTTGTGTTCTCCATGTGTGTTTAACATGGTATCAGAGCTACTTGGCTCAAAAATGCCTCTGCCTTCCTAAGCTTGTGATATCTATGTTTGGATGTGCTCTGCAAATCTTCTCATAATCCCTCATATTCACATGTTGTTCTCTGAGCGTACTTGGATCGTTTAAAATTGCTTCTTCTCGCCCTTGTAGTTGACCTCAATCATAAGCAATCATAAGCTTATCCCCAGGGTTGGATAATACCTTGAAAGGCCAATGCTTCATGTTGCTTTGCACAGAGGCATCACTGAAGTGCCTGCCAATCAATCTTTTAGCATCGAAGACTATGTTTTGGGATTCATGGCCACCTGATTCTTGGCGGCGTCCCCAATTAGACGCTCCGTATCAATAAAAGCAACATAGGAAGGAGTCGTTCTGTTACCTTGGTCATTGGGAACTATTTCTACTTTGTCGTGCTGCCAAGCAACCCACGCAATTGTAGGTTGTCCCAAGCATGTGCTGACTCCACCTCTTGAGATAACAACAACCTTGTTGTATGCCCCTCTAGAAACATCAGCTCACAATACTACCTTGACCTCAAGATAGCCATCCAAGTATTGCAAATTTAGATAAGTTTCAACCATTCCTTCAATAAATTCTGTCATGACATCGTTAGGATCATGTCCTCCATGGCGTGTATCACATGAAGGCGTTGCATTCCGTTCTAGCCGCGAGGCCAACGAAGTAGTGAGCGGCCTTACCGACGTTGCAGAGGTAGCGGATGGCAATATCTGCCAGAGCTTCGAAGGCGGATTTCTGGCAGGATTGGAACTCGACACCTTCGCATATTTGCGCCACTGCAATTCCAACAACCTCTCGGCTGAAGGCATCCACTCCTCCAGTGGGCTTTTTCTCATTGTTTGTCGGCATCTGTGCCGTTGTTGCCTGCGGTGGTGTTGTCGGTGTTCCTCCATTGGTGGCCATCCTCGTTATTGAATCATAGAAACTGCTTCACTGGGGTTTTCTATGTTAAAACCCGACTGAGTATTTCTTGGGAGGGTGTTAAAGAAGAATTTTGCATTAAAACAAAACAAAATTGTGCAAGTACAAAGGGAAGGGACAACTGCTGTAACTCTTTATACTCTCTTGCTAGAATGTGTGTGCGTTACATGCTGATCATACCTTTTGGAATGCCATGATTTATCCTCATTAGTTGTGGAGATTTTGATTGATAGGGTGACTACTTCTTTCCGACATGAGTGATAGTGCCCTTCTCAATGCATCTGCTATGCCATTCATGGTGTTCGAGAGTTTAATTCATGTCTTCAAACATTTATAAACATGTGCCTTGTGGGTTCCATTCAGATGCTGAGCGTAATATGGGTTGAATTATATGTCTGTTGATGTATTGAATGCCAAAGCATCCATGTGCGTTGAACCTTGAAGTCAAGCCATTTATATGTGCCACTATCAGCAACGAACATCTACGTACAATCTACTATGTTTCTGGCAGGTATACTGAATTTCTTTTATAGAGTTGATATTGTTTCAAAAGGAAGGAGGCTGAAACTCAAATTGCTCCAAGGAAACGAACAAAAGCTCAAAAACTTTGAAGTGGTGCCTCATTTTGAGATGTTTGAATTTGACCACATTGGTTGAACTTCTATTAGTGTAAGAAGGTGGAATTTGAAGTGTTAGTTGTGAGTTTTATTGTCATATTATTTCTAAAATCCTCCTTAGCAACAATATCTGATCTCATGACCTATACAAGGCAATAATATCTCCCTCTCACATCTTTGTTGAGTGAATTATACACCTAAAAAAACTCTATGTTGGTATCATTTTCTATCTTTAAGGCCAAAATTTTTACTTGCTCTTATTAGTTGAGCTTGAAAAATGTTCAAAATTACTGAGGTATTAGAGTTACTAATTACTCTAATTAATTCCACCGTTGATGAGATGGTCCAAATCAATAAGGACGCTCTCTTTGATATTCGGACTTGTTCACAAGATGCAAAAGAAAACATTGAATTTTTGCAGCTTGAATTATTGCTACAACAAGATGAGTAACATAAAAGACAACATTCTGAACCTGTTTTTGTTCAAAACATTGAGACAGACACCCATCAACAACTAGCAAGTCATCAAATCAATATTGTTGAGGTTGATACAGATCAAGTGCTCATTTCAGAAGCAGATTTGAATACAGGTGTGGAAATTCAGTCTACACTTCTCAAGCCAATCATTAGACCTTGGGAAGAGCTTGTCAACGACAAGTACAAAACATGTCTTGGATATGATAAGGAGGCATCCTTTCATATTCCAGACTATTCCAAGCCCATTCAATTTCAAAGTGTTGGATTTCTTCATGGCAGTTCACCTTCACCTGTTCCAGATTCTGCTCCTCCACATTTGTAGCCAAAAGTTGTTAAATGCCAACACTGTGACCGAGTTGGCCATATGAAAGATCACTATTTTGATTTTCATCCGTGTAAGCATTGTGGTCAACGTACTCATTCTTCACACATATGCTTCAAAAACAAGCCTCCTGCAAGAACAAAGATTCATCTTGGATGGATCGCTTCTTGGCAATGGGCTTCAACAACCAAGAAGATATTTCAGTCATATGTCATAATCTCTTCTCGAATATTAAAAGATCTTGCAGTTGGGTTTTCTCCATCTTCTCACCTTGTATCTGACACGGGGGGAAGTGATGGTCATCTATCTACAAGCTTCAAAGTCACATCAAGCGAGCTTGAGCCACAACCTACCATACCAGATTCAGAGTTGTAGCCAGAGACGGAGATGCCCCTGAGCATGCCTATCTGTTGGTGGTCAACCTTAAACCATCCATGCGGGGTGAGACCTCCCTTTTCAGGCTGAGCTTCTCCCTCTTCAAAGATTTGGGGACACTTCCTCTAGCAGAAGACTTCAACTTCTTGCTAGTTCTGGAAGAGTTCTAGGAATTGCATTAAGCATTCCAAAATTGGTGGTCATCCTTAAACCACTGCAGGTTGAGACCTCCCTTTTCAGGTTGAGGTTCTCACCTTTTATGCAGGATGTAGACCTTCCTTCTTCCAGATTGAAGGTCTCCCTCTTCAAAGCATTAAGGAGCACTTCCTCTAGCAAAAGACCTCAGCTTCTTGCAAGATTTGGAAGAGTTCCAGGAACTGCACTAAGCGTTCCAGTGTTGGTGGTCATTCTTAAATCACCACTTTATGCCAACATTTCAGAGAGTACATTCAGCCTAGTGCTGCATGCATTTTTGCACATTTTGTATTAGAGCTCTCTTCTTGGACACCTAATCCTCTATGGGTTGGTGTGGAATGTGAACAGTCACCGGAGTCCAAGAGACCACTTGGTATATGAAGACCAAGGGTCACAAAGAATTGTATTTATATGTGAATATTGTTAATAGAATGCAACTCACGTTTATCCTACTTTTGCTGTCTTCTCCATGTGTGTTTGACAAATTATTATTTATTATTATTGTATTTATACTTACATTTATTATTTTTATATGAATTTTATTCATAACACTTCAACATGTTCGTGAGCGCATATTTTGTTTCTAGTGTTTGAGATAATGCCAATTTCTATATCTACAAATTCTTTAGTGACATCGGTGTAAAAAATTCATAAATTGAGGTTTCTTTTGCAATTTCAGAAATTTCACCTCTTTGGGGGTTCAATGGATCTAATCCCTGTGAATTATCAGCCTTAGGGATGAACTGAAATATAAACTTCAGCAGCAAACAGTGGACAATATTTCACTTGATATCAACCCCAATATACCTGGTGATCCAAGAGAGAAGATACGAGATATATGCCAACAAGTTTCAGCCATTTAGGTCAACATTTTCATGAACAAAACAGATTGGAGTTCGCTGCAATTATTGGAGACTTACAGCGATAAATCTGCCCTCTTATCTTCAATATAAATGTTAAATCCCTTCAACAATTTCAGACTTATATTATATATCAAATTAGTAGGACATATAAATGCTGGAAATTACCAAACCATGAAGAAAATGACAGCTGAAAATCAATTTCTGTAATAAGAGAATTTTGGACAGATGAAAACTTCATATATATCGATATTAATTTAAGTTTATGTACATGGTTTTAACATCTGCATGTATTATAAATCAGATTTTCTTCACGAATTCAGGTATGACTTCTTCTATAAATCTTCGAAGGTTTCCAATAAAAATGCCAACATCTCCAAATTGATGAACATCCGCAGCTTAAAAATGTCATAGCTAAAACAATTCTTTAACTGCAATCAGTATAACTAATGCTACATTGTATGTCTTTATCTGTCATTGGAAGCAGTTATATAATAAGAATAAATTACAAATTCACGAAAGATTTTCAATGCCATACAAGGGTTTGACTAAAACAGTTAACCTGGACCCTTTGCATATATCCCATTGTTTCTTGTTTTTTCTTCCCTTGTGCATTGGATGTTGAGCCTAACAAGTTTACTATGGAAACTTGCACCCTTGAAGTTTAGATTACTTATAATAATGTAGTGGTTTCAGTTTCTAGAAACATCTAGTCAATTATCATTTGGTTTACATTCTCCAAGTTAAGTCTCAATTCATTAACTTTTTGCAGAGTCATCTTTCTGTATGTGTTCTAACCCAATTAGGGAACATGATAGAGTAAAACAGATTTCTGAATATTAGGATTGAGACCAGAACATTTATTTTTCGAATGAAGATATTCCATTTAAGCTCTTTGTGACTTTGACAATATAGGGATCCTTTCCATAAATCTTGAATTCTATTTGAAGTAAGAGCATGTCTCAATAATATGGATGAGCAAAAGGTTCCAGCATCTGATTGATGCTTTACATCAATTAGTCCAACATTGGGACAGTGCCAAGACATAAATGAATCATTGTAAATGGAGAGATCAACCGCAACCCTAGCCTAACTTAATGCTTTACTTTCTAAGATTGGCCATTTGTAAGTTGTACTTGAATCATAGTCGTGGGAGGATTGTAAATGTTCATAGGATTTCATGTTTTAAAACATATAGAAACAGTACATAACAATGAAAGAAATGTTTATTTAACTAGACAGAACTATGGAAATGCATCTTCATTTATATCAGAAAGGTAGCGCCCATGATATCTAGTCATTTATTTATAACAGATTTTTCAAAAGGGAATTGAACATCTGGTAAAATGTATAGTAACAAGAGTTGGCTTTTTATGGTTATGATATTTTAGAAGAAAATCGGATTATTAGAGAAGCACCTTATTTCCTTGATTGGGACGAGGCTTGACCCTTCATACAATACAAAAGTGTGGGTAGGAATCCATGCTACAAAACCAACAAATATTTGAAAAATATGGATGTCTGCCAAAAAGGACTTTCAATTTCAACTCCTTTAAAAAGGACTGTCAGTATCTCCTGAATGCAATTAACAAACTCCTATTATAGAAACCCTGGTACAAGTAAATACTTAATATTGACTGAAATTGATCCTTTTTTTCATTTTTTTTTATTTGCATTAAACGGACCTCTGTACTAGAACCCTGTTAACCCATACAGTGCTTCTTGATACCGAAGGGTTAAGGTCCAGTGAGACTCAGTCACACTGGTCTATTACCAGAAGATTCATGGCATAACCTTTGATATTCATTTTTTTCCAGTTTCCGGGAAACTTCCATTTTTGGCAATTCTGCGTTTTCTGATATTCAGATCATCATGTGCTCGCACATCAGATTTGACTAGTTCTTCTTGATCCTGGTGAAAAGCAAGTCCAGTGGGACTGTTTTCACTTAGGTCTGAAATGGCATGGGCAGCATTGCCTATGCCTACAAAGCCATTTTAGGACAGATTTTGTTGGTTCCCATTCTCTTTGTTTCTTGAGATTTTCCTTCTTTTGGGTTGACCCATTTTTTAGGGGTAGAGTTATATTTTATTGTGAAGGTTTTGCTATTTAGCTCTTTTAGTCAAAGAGGGGTTAAGTGAATCTTTTTGTTTTTGTGATTTGTTGTCAGATATCCGGCTCTGGGACATTGCGGCCAGGTATGATCCTATGTTGCTTCATTGATCTTTACATGGTTGTAGATCACAATTTTTGTGTCAATATGATATGCTATCTGTAGAGGGCTGAAAAGCATCTGATCAGTTAGAATAGTTTTGAATGTTTTACCATTTAATTTCATGGATTGATTTTCATGGTAGACAAGGATAGAGTTGTTTTGTATTATAACTAAGAGACTGCCTTTTTTGGTTCTTAATTATCTCTTGCAACCATATTTTTTGTAGTTTGCAACCATATTTCCTTATTAAGTTGCAACCATATTTTTTGTAGTTTGCACGTTTCTGATTTTAAAGTAACTAATGGATGCTTGTAAGTTAGGCGCACAATTCAACAATTTCCAGGTCATAGAGGAGCGGTGCGTGGTTTGACTGTGTCTACAGAAGGAGAGCGGCTTATTTCTTGCGGAGATGATTGCACGTAAGAATCTACATGACATATTTTGTGGAAATTATTGGTTACACTTGCTATTTTTTAGTATTTGACAAGCCAGATTAAATGGGTATTATGTTATCTACTTTTTCATGATATGGATGCTTAAATTTTACTGATCTTTGGAATTGTATTTATTAGAATTTTTTTTTTGGGGGTTGGGTACATTTTCTCCCTGTCAATACAAGTTTGTTCAATGAAAACTCACTTTGACTAGTATGAGCACTCACTAAGCTAGGCTAAAGCACAGTTGGGGTTATCCTAATTCATTTCTTATATTTACAGAGTTAGACTATGGGATATCCCAGTTGCTGGCATTGGGGAATCAAGTTATGGCTCAGAGAATGTTCAAAAGGTTTACTTTTATATGCCCTGCATTTTTGTATTTAGTTGCACAAAGTTAATCCTGTATATACTATAAACATTCTTAGAAGTAAACTTACATGTGAAATTTATAGAAGTCCAAGCAAAATCTCTAGGTAAGCACACTGACCGGGTTTGCTTGTTTATTTTATGCGACAGCCACTAGCAACCTATGTGGGAAAAAATTCTTTCAGGTACTTTCAGCCCTTTAAACAACAACTCCTTTGATGTCTATAACTTTTCCATACCAAAGAACTTCTCATTGTAGAATATGTTGATTGTTTACCTTTTATGAACTGTTTATCAAGTATTCAAAGTACATATGCAAGTGCAAATTTGTTATCGATGCTCTGTTTTTCATTTTCTTCAATGCTTAATGAAGCAGTGAAGGTGTGATTGTGAAGAACTAGAAACTATGAAGACTGACCATGGTTACAAAATTCAATAGGGGAGGGGGGTGTGGGGAAGAATCTTCAAATGGAAGACTGATTGCTTAAGTGGACCTTGGGAGCAGTACTCTGTAGTACCTAGTCTCGTTTTTCATTAATGCATCATATTCTATTTGCATTTCATCTATCTATTCTTGTTTGCCATTTGCTTCCTTAAAAGAACCCAGACCATAAGAATTCACAACTTCACTTTTCGTTGAAGCAAGATTTACTTGATATGGTGATTTTGACCTTGTTCTCCTCTAACCTTGCCACATCTAATCTAGCATTGCATCTTGAAGCACCTTGTAGAGTTATTTTGGCCTTTTTTGCTAAGTTACCAGGATTCGGATACGGATCCGGATCCGGATTTGCTAGTTTTTTGAAAATCTAGGATCCGGATACGGCAAGTACAAAAAATATAATAATATTAAAAAATATAATAAAATTAATAATAGACACAAAATATATACTTCTTAATATATTTTTGACTTGACATATCAAAATGTTAAAATGCATACCTCAATTACTTCTCTATAACCTTTTTTGGGTCTTAATCATTTAAAAAAATTATATTATGCACTAGTATAGAGTGAGACCTACAAATTGTTTGATAACTTTAAGAACCTTTTACTCATAGAAGTCCAAGCAATTTCAAAGATATAATGGCTATCATAATTTTATAAAACATATAAAGTTGAAATTATAAATTAGAAAAATGTGATTGAGGTATTCTCTACAATTCTAAAAGTTTTGTAGCAAAATTCCTTTGCTCACGTACTCAAAGTTAGCATCGATGGGAATATAATCTATATGCATTATATTTGCATGTGAAAACAAATACTATAAGTAAAAATCAAATTTCTCATAGTTACACTCAATTTTTGTAAATAAAATTATATATTGATACATTTTTATATATATTAAAGCTAAATAATTTTCATTCATTTTGTGCTTTTACCATATATTCAAGTTCATCTTTAATTATCTCTTCAAATTAACAAATTGTTGTTTTTTAAGTTTGCATTCATAAAACACCATCATTAGTTTACGCCCACACACCTATATTTTAAGATTATTAAGACAAAACTAAATTTAAAATTATATCTATATATCTATATGTATATTTAAATTTGTATAAATTTTATATATCATTTTAAATTTTAAATTAATCAATAAAAATTAGAAAAAAAAATTTTAAAATAAAAAATATATGTTCAAAGTCCAATCTATAACTCAAAACTAAATTATAAATAAAAAGTAATATAATTTAAAAAATACATATCTATGTTTTAAGTTTATTAAGAGAAAACTAAATTTAAAATTATATATATATATATATTTGAAATTTGTATAAATTTTATATATTGTTTTAAATTTTAAATTAATTAATAAAATTTAGAAAAAAAAATATATATGTTAAAATCCCAATCTATAAGTCAAAATATAGGTCTATTTTGATTACATTTTGTTAGAAAATCACTGCCAGCGACGACTTCCCCCTGGCTTCCCTCCATTCGAATCTTGACGCCACTAGCCGTCTTTCGAGTTTTAAGTCAAGAGCCATTTCATGTTGGACTGACTTGTCTCCGAAACTTGGCATTTCTGCATCGTTTCCATCAACCGATCGATGAAAGTTTGTAATTTCGGACGGATTTTGCAGCGTGGTGAAAGCTCGGTTTTTTTGTCTGCTGTTCGTTCGCTCTCTGCAGTGTCAAGGAAGAAAATAAAAAACTCTGCGGAACTATCTACTCTACGTCTATATGAGACCCATGAGACCCAAATGTGATTCCCGCAGACACCACGAATGTCTACAAAGTAAAAACAGCATGGCAAAAAACTTAGAAATCCGGAAAAGTGACACGGGATCCGTTTCCAGATTTCAACATCCGTTTCTAACAAACATTAATACGCCACGTGTCGGTTCTTGGACGTATTTAGGCGGATCCGGATCCGAATCTGGATCAGATCCGTGGATCCTGTACCCCAGAGGGCCGGATCCGGTAACTTAGCTTTTTTGAGAGCCACGAACTAACATCCACCTCCTTGGCCATCTTCTTCTTATAATTCTAGCTTGATTTTTTTTTCCTCCTCTTCTTTGTCTTCTTCTCTTTTCTTTCTTTTATATATGATAGGAGATTTGAGTTTGAACTCTTTTTTTTTATCAATCTGCAAAACATCAGCTTTCCATTCGGATGTTTGCACATGTGGGGTTTCTCATTAAAAATTACCGCTCTATTCATAACAATTTCCTATTTACTGGATCGTATTTCTTGTATGCATTTGATTCAATGCTATATCCAATAAATATGGACTTCCTACTTATGGCTTCCAATTTTTTGTTGAAATTTGATGACTAAAAAGTTTCCTTCAAGCCCAACCCGGTTTTAATTTCACCTTATCACTTCCATTCAATGTTGCAAAAATCGTTATCGGGATAATATCGGTGAGGGAAAAAATCAGAAAAAATAGTAAAAATCGGGAAAAAATCGGCAAATACAAAAATATTCATTTTTTTCAATTTTTTTAATATCTAAAGCATTTACAACATAAAATAAATGCATTGACACATAAATATGATAAAAGAACTAATATATAAGTTGTGTAATATCATTTCTAGTGCTACATCACACATAACAACGAATCATGACCTGAATAGTAAGTCTTGACTCTTGAGTCCCAACTCAGCCTCGAAATATCAACAAAAAATATAATAATTTATCTCATATCATGAGTCATAATGTCATATACAATGAAATGAACCAAATAACTAAAGTCTAATACTACTGATTTCCTCTGCCCCTCTTGCGAGAAAATGCAATAGCTTTCGCTTTCCCTCTAGATGTAGATGCCGGTGGAGTTGGTGGTGGACTCTGCTGTGCTCTAGAACTTGAAGAAGTAGGAGCTAGAGGAGGTAGACCACGCCCTCTACTAGTGGCAGGGGTAGCCTGGGTAGGTGGCGTCACTTCCTCCTCTTGTTGCTCCTCCTCCTCCTCCCCCTCTACGCCTTCCACTACCTCTTGCTCTAACCAATCATCCACAGACTCCATGAGAGGCTTCTCGGCCTCAACACTCCATGCAGCAGTGGTGTTAATTCCATCCAATGAGATGGCCTCAATATCAGGTATCCTCTCAAGTTGCCTCAACCACAATCAAATATTGTAGTTGACGTAGACCATGTCATTAAGTTGCTGGGACTCCAACCTGTATAAAAGATCATAAAATAATAATTATAAAAACATATTGTTTAATGAATTAAAAAAATTAATTGGAAATTTGCAATATTTTAAGTTTTAAGTTTAACCTGTTGTGTTTCTTGTTGTGTATTTTTTCAAATACACTCTAGTTGTGCTCGCATCCTGAGGAGCTACATGTTTGGCTGAGGATTCGAATGGCAAGCTTTTGCAAATTGGGTACTCTAGCACCATAGATTCTCCACCATGCATCTACAACAAAATTACAAATAAAATAAACATAAGAAAAAAATGAAATTTGAAAGTTGAAGCAAAATATGAAGTTATGAACTTGAAGAGACAATGAAATTTGAAACAAACTAAAAAATACCTGGAATTTTAGTCGTCTTATCAGTCACAGCCATTTCAAAGCCAAATGTGCCACCTGCCATCCTATATATCTCCATTTCTTTGGAGATTTCTACACGTTCTGCTGGAGATCACACCATCCTCTGAACACAGGTTAAGAATCCATCCATGATCTCAGCATCAAATACGAACCCACATGGGTAAGAAAATGCAGGGTTTTAGGTAGATCCCTGCAGCATGAATGGGATGATGGAGTGTGTTGTTCCTTCGTTCATCAATCACTTCCCATGGGAGGAATTGTTTCTGAAACCCCTCATCTCCCTTATCATCATAGTAGGCCCGAATGGATTCTTTGGTCCTGTCCATGGCTTCATACAAATAGCCCATTGCGGGCTTCTTACCATCAACCAATCAAAGCACCTTTACCAAAGGTTCAGTAACGATGCACACCACCTGCACTCCATCCCAGAAGTCTTCCTGGTATGAAACTAATCTGCATATGGTCTCTCCCTCTGGTTTGCAGCTAATTGTCAAAGCACGTGACTCCTCCGAAAGAAACATTCTCTTCACATCCCATGTAGAATTCAAGAGGGATTGAAGAGATATGAAACTGGTGGCAAACCGTGTAATGGCGGGGCGTACCAACTCCTTGTTCTTGGTAAATTTTCTCATCAAGCTATGCCCAGATGCATTATTATATATAAAGTTTGTAATGATTTTTGATGACTCAACAATATCTTTGACAAAGGGAAATTTTCCTATGTCCAACATCAAATCAATACAATGTGCAGCATAAGGTGTCCAAAATAAAGTAGGATGCCTCTCCATAAGCAGTCTGCCAGCAACAACATAATTTGCAGCATTGTCCGTTATGACTTGGACAACATATTCTGCACCTACCTCCAAAATAAACGCATCCACCAAATCACATAAAATTTTTGCATCTTTGATATGTGAAGATACATCAACAGATTTCATAAACATTGTCCCCTTGGGACAACTAACCAAGAAGTTTATAAGGGTTCTGCCCTTTTGGTCAGTCCAACCCTCTGACATCACAGTGCACACTGTTTGTGCCCATGATGCCCTAAACTTCTCCATCCTTTTGGTGCAGTCAACCTTTTCATCTTGAAGAATCCGGCCTCTAAAGTCATCATAAGAAGGAATTTTGTACCCTAGGCCAACAGTTGCAATAGCATCAACAACACGCTGGAAAAATGGATTATTCCTTGCAACGCTGAAAGGAATATCATTCCAAAGGAGAAATTTGCCTAGCAACTTGTCAGCTTGTTCTTTCTCATTTTTTTTAAGCATTGAAGTGATAGATGGTTGTGAACCAGGCGTGGTTCTAGGAACAAAAAATGATGAGGCAGCTACCGGTTGGTTGTAGATATTGATGCTGAAGTAGAACCAATGCCAATTCCATGTTCACCTGAGCCTAACACCCTCTCTGCTAGTTGCTTCTTCATTTCTGCTTTGGCCATTCTCTCTTGCTCTAATTCTTTCAATGATCTCATGGCTCTTCGGATGATTTCCGCATTTGTATTTGTGCAAAGCCCTACATAAAATCCAGGGATTTGTGTAAGGTGATACTTCAATTTATAAACCCCCCTGACATATGATGCCCACACAACTTGCAAGTCACCAAATTCCCTCCATCAGGTTCACCAAATTCCCACAGAGGGTCCAATTTCCTTGGCATGTTTGTAACTTTGTTGAACTCTTGAGTTTTAATGTAAGATGAAGTTTGAACTTTGCAGTTGAAACTATGGCACAATAAGAATTGCAAGTTACAAAAATTAAAAAAAAATTACATACATGACACAACACATTGAATTTTTGACAATTTAACAAACAAAAAAACCTCAACTCAATCCAAAATGAATTCTCTCCACTCTATGCAACAAAATTGAAAAAAAAACACCATCAAACCCACTCAAAATTTCTTGATAAATAGTGGGTTATAAAAACCCAAGCAAAAACAAGAAAAAACCAAAACAAAAATGGCCAAATTTGATGCCCATACCTGGAAACTATGGTTTGTCGGAGAAATTTGATCCAAAGAGGAAGTTCTCTTGCTTGGGATGCTAAAATTTCCAAGCTTCCTCCTCCTCTGACCTAGTAGACGTCTTCCAGGGTTCCTCTCCTCCTCAACTTTCAATCCACCAGGGTTTTTCTCCTTCTCAACTCCCAATCCACTAGGGTTTTTCTCCTCTTCAGCTCCTAATCCACGCTGATGCCGCTGTCTATTCAAAATGATTTTTTTTTTCATTTTTTGTCTTATAAAACCCACTGACCGCCACCCCCACGATAATATCAGATTGAATCGCGATTATTATGAACTTATTGCGATAATTTGAAGTTAATGCGATAATTTCGCGATGGTTTTTTTTCATAATAATCGGTTGATAATATCGACATTTTCAAAAACTCGCGATTTTTTATTGTTATTGCGATGATATCGCGATTTTCGCAACACTGCTTCCATTTAGTTAAATGCCCTTTCCCATAAACATACATTCAACATATAGAATTCTGGAAATGAAATTTTCAGATTAAAACACATAGGACTGTCAATGCATCCTGAAAATAAATATGGACATAAACAGACCAGCAACACACATAAAAATACACAGATTTTTGGTCAACTTAGACCTAGGCAAAACCCCTTCAATCTTCTCTGGGGAAAACCTGTTAGAGAGCTCTTCAAATTTATTTATCTTTCAAGTTCAAGAAAAATACATTTGCAGACAAAACAAAACAGCAAAATACAACTTATCTCTTCAGCCCAAAACTCCTTGAAAACCATGCCCACTTTGCCTCGATTTCCATGCCCACTTGAAGCTGAAAATATGTACTGTACGGATACAGACTGTACTGTACGGGTTTTCTATTTTTTTTCAAAAACTTCTTTCGAACGCTGTGCAGCTCACAACATTAAATTCTGTTCGTACTGTACCTTCTACTATCTTCTATGCCTTGATTTCCGTGCCCAGCTTTGCCCAAAAATCACTCCTTCAGCTCTCTGCAACTTTTTCCTTCAGAACTTTTCTCTAGCTCTTAGCATCGTTTCTCCAATCTGCTCATGAAGAATGAATGCAATGTCTCTTTTCTTTTTGTTTTCCTAAATGACTTTTGGGCAACCCTAAGATCTAATGGCTCATATTCATTTAGATCAAGGGATGAGAATAAATGTGAATTTAATTTTCACTTTCTATTTTTTAACTCACCCTTTAAATAAAGTATCCCCATTGTACTTTATGTCTAAAGTCATATTTCACTTTATAATTTAACATTGACTTTACCACTTATAAAGTCACTTTCACTTTATAAAGTCACTTAGGAAAAGAATTATTTTAGACACGTTTCCCTAGGTAGAGACTAACCCATGGGAAACCACTTGTCCATGGTACATTAAAAATCAACATTTTTGTCTATTTTTCTGTGGAACATGTCAATATGTCAAACAACCAAAAAAATTGAAATTTTCTTACCTATGTTTTCTTTCCTAACCAAATCCTATAAGGAGCCTAACCACACACTTCCTTTGTGGGACTTCAAATCAACAAAAAACTTCTGATTAAACAACTTCAACCCAAAACTGACAACTTACATGATGTCCTTTTATCATGCATCAAGCGATCTCTGTGATGGATTGATTCTTCCATTCTAGATTAGGTGAGCAGTTACTAACAACGAATAATGGAACTTAAATGTCATATCTCGTTATGTATGACTTATTTGTCACTTTATGAATAATTTGTTGACCCTATAATCAGGTCACACTCAATTAGTTACACCCCGTCTTAACACCAATTAATTTGTGTACTTAGACTATGCATGGATAAATGGTATACATACCTTGATTTGTTACTATATCTGTCATTATCCAATATACCTAATTTGCACATGGATAAGGAAATTCCTAAAAGGTATTTTCATTTATCCTAGTCATAAAATGTAAGGATTAGATAGCCCAATGGGCTAGCCTGAGTGGTTGATTGCTTTAACCTTCATGCAGGAGGCATTAAGGTTAATCCCCTGAGGTAGTTGCCTCTGTCGTATGCTTCACTTAATGTGCTTATTCAGTCAGGCATTGTAATCAACATTGACAGGTTACCCACAAGGTTTTCATTAGAAAAGAAAATGTACAGATAAGGTGTGGAACAAGTGTGAAACTACCTCATAATAATTTCTTTCCACTAAACAGATTGTCAAAAGGCCTCACCAATGAATGGATTGTTGGAAATAATACTGAGGGGGGGGGGGGGTGAATCAGTATTATCAAGACAAATATTTCCTTTTTCAACTTCAGATAATATACGCTACTTCAGTTAATAAAAACCGCGTATATACGCAACTTCAGATAAGGAAAACCGCGTATATAAAGTAGACTTATAATTTGATTTATCTTTCAGATGTCAGTTATTAATCTGTGAATTAGAAGCAAATAAACAATACTAGAACCAGTGAAACAGAGCAGAAGACAGTCACACACATGAACACAAGATATAAGGAGGAAACCCAATGTCGGTGAAAACCCCCTGCTGCAATTTGTCTCTATCTTCTTTTTAATTAGAAACTTTTCTTTACAGTGTTTTGCACTGGTGCAGTCTTTACCAGTACGCAGGCTGCAACCTGCAGAGAGCTACAACTCTCTCTCGTTCTCCATTTTTCCTGGAAGGGAGCTCCAACCCCCTTAGTTCTTGTACTAGCTTGAGATACTAGTAGCAACCTTCTCTCTGCTTTTAGGGACCTCGTTTCATTAATTTTCAGACTGGATCCACAAGTAATATCAATCAAACGTCAAGTATTTTTGCATCAACCAAACCCTTTTCACCAATCAAAAACTGAATCAGATAAACACTTCTCTGTCAGCTGTACCCAAAACACAGTAACTGTAATCAAACACCAATTCTGAACCCAGAACACTGTAGCAATAAAACAGAGGCAGCTAGAACATAAATCAAGATATGTACGCTACTTCACTATTCATCAATCTGCGCGTATACGCTTCTGTACCACAACCAACCTGCGTATATGCTTCTTTCATTCACAGAAAAAGCGTGTATACGCACCTGCACTTCACTGAATCTGCGTACAGATCTATAAAAGATAATTTATTCTTTTAAACATTCAGACATTAGTTAACCCAGATTTATAGATCTGGAGTGCGCCCCATATAACAAATCAAAATCATACAGAGATACCAATGTTCAAGCCTTGAGATTTTGATCCATCAATAGTCTTTATCCTTCTCGCGCTCAGGTTCCTCCTTCATTTAGATCTAGATCTGCACCATAACCCAATCACCAGTATTCCAAATCTAGCACAATATCAGATATTCAATAAATCAGATGATGCTTTGCCACATGATCTCCTTCCTCTTTTATAGTTTTAGCCCTTCCATAATACCACGGTCCAAAACCATAATAAACCAATACCAAGGGCCCAAAACCTGGGGTCAACACTTCTGACGAGATACCATGGTCCAAAACCATAGGTTCAAATTCCAAGGACTAACAACCACGGAGCAAAAATAAGTTTCCCACCATGTACACGCTTTTCTGTGCATAAAAGTGCGTGTATATGCATACGCGACATTTGAACGTATAACCCGCGTGTATACGCTTCTTCGGCAAGGTGAACATGCGTATACAAGATTTCCTTCATTCTGAGCGCCTGAACTGAGATCTGTCATTAAAGTGAGTTGCCATCAAGGACAACACCTGTACCATAACGCCACACCGGTGCCAAAATGCCAACAATTTGTTGAAATTTGGTACCGGAGGATAGGTGGTTCCCTTAGGCTTTGATCTTTGACCTAGGGAAAAGTGTCCAAAAGAATTTAATTTTTCTCCTAAAGTAACTTTATAATTTTTAAAGTTAAATCTAATTTAAAAGTGACTTTAAGTGATGAAGTTATTAAGTCTAATTTTAAAGTGACTTTTATAAAGTCAATGAAAAATTAGAAATGAAAAGTGACTTTGGAAATAAATGACTAAGTGGGTCTTTATCAAAGTGGGGTGAATTAAAAAATAAAAAGTGAGATTTAAATGAGCATTTAATCTCAGCCTTAGATCTCAATCTATTTCAGCCATTGGATTTATGGATTACCAAAAAATCACTTGGATCACCCAAAAGTCACTTGGGGTTAGATTAAAGGAGGAAAAGGAGGAAAAGGTCATTCATTTTTTCATGAGCAGATTGGGAGACGGAGAGCAAGAGAGCAAGAGAGATTTCTGAGCAGGGAGGAGAAGGAGACAACAACTTGGCACACATTCCAAGGCAACAGTTGAACCGATTTGTACAGTTGGTTCAGCACACGGTGAAAAACAGATTTTGGCACGATTTTCGAGGAGTGGTTTACACAAAAATCGAGGAGCAATTTGCTGATTTTTCTGCACGCAAAACGAGGGCCGTACAGTGCATTTATTGCAGGCAGTACAACGCATTTATTGCACTCTGTACAACGCATTTAATGCTGGCCGTACAACAACATTTAATACTGAAAGTGGGCACGAAAATCGAGGAGGCCATACAACATTTATTGCTGTCCTGTTTGCTGTAATTTCCAGTTTGCTGTGAGGCATGGGAAAAGAGATAAGTTGTAAATTTGCTTGCTGATTTTTTCGCTGAATATTTCTCATTGTGAAAAAGGCATTTTCAGGAATAAAGAAGAGCTCTCGAACTGGTTTTCCCCAAGAGTTGTAGGGGGTTTTTCCAGGGTCACATTGACCAAAAATCTCAGTGTTTAAATGTGTTTTAATAGCTGTTTATTACTGCTGATTTTTATTTCTGCAATTTCCAGCATTCTGTAAAATTTCCAGAATTGGTGTTTTCAGCAAATTTATTTTTTCCAGCTTGTTAAATGTATGGTTATGGGAAAGGGCATTTAACTATATGGGAGAAATAAGGAGAAACTGAAAACCGGGGTGGGAAATGAGAAATTTCTACATGGTATCAGAGCTTGAGTGCTGAAGGACAGTTTGGGACAGCAAAAGGAAAAAAATACAGCTGCTGATTTTTCACTCAGAAAATTCCAGCAAGCTGATTTTTTCATAAACAACAGTTTTATCTTTACTACAGTAGTGCTATTTTTCAGTTTTAGAACAGCAGGATGTCATTGGGATTGAGGGTGGAGGATAGGCTGGATGGGCATACAAATTACATCGTTTGGAAGGAGAGAATGCAGAGTATCTTTGAGGAGGCAGAAGTCTGGGATATCATGGTGCATACCGCACAGAACCCTGTTGTTGTGCCTACTGATGCTACTCAATTGACAACTTATAATAAAAAGAACAACAAGGGTAAGAGGCTGATTCTAGACGGAATCAAAGACCATTGCATTCCTCATGTGAGAGGAAAGAGCAATGTCCATGAGATGTGGACAGCATTGTCCAATCTCTACTAGAGTACCAATGAGAACCGGAAGATGGTCCTGAAAGAGAAGCTGAAGAACATTAAGATGGGTGATGATAGTGCAGTTGGATATCTCACAAAGATTAATAATGTGAGAGATGAGTTGGCAGCGATTGGAGAGGCCATTCCACCCACTGAGTTGGTGCGGATTGCAGTGAATGGCCTCCCCCGTTCATGGTTGAACTTTGCTGATGGGGTTTGTGCACGTGATACCCTTTCCACATGGGAGAGGTTTTGGGATGATTGCATTCAGACAGAGATCAGGAAAGGTCAGCTTGGGGCAGCCAAGCCAGTTGAGCAGGATGAGGATGTAGCACTGGTGGCAGGAGGCAAGAAAGGAAAAGGGAAGAAGAAGGCTTCCACAAGCAGTGGTGGGGGCAAAGGCAAAGGTAAAGGTAAACAGGGGAACACACAGAAGGACTATTCCAAGGTGAAGTGTTGGAATTGTCAAAAGATGGGACACTATGCAGTTGTGTGTCCGGAGAAGAAGAAGAAGGGGAAGAACCAGGACGTGGTAGCTTCAACAGAGATTGAGGACTTTGTAGGTCGTTTTGACCGGGAGTTTGCGTTCACTACGTGTGAGTCCTCTAGTGTAGGATCACCTGCCACACAGGTTCAGAGGGGGCATGCTTTTCCCTCGATTAGCAGAGCATTTTCAGGTATCTGGTATGTGGACAGTGGGGCTTCACGTCACATGACAGGAGTCCGTGAGTACTTCTCAGAGCTTTCAGAGAGTGGCACTGATATAGAGGTAGTACTCGGTGATGACAGAGTTGTTAGAGCAGTCAGGGTGGGGACACTGACATTTCAGAGGGAGTCCAAACCTCCCTTGAAAGTGTCAGATGTTCTTTATGTGCCAGGGATGAGGAAGAACAACATATCCGTCTCAGCTTTGGAGGACAGAGGATATGAGGTACTGTTCAGGGGAGGACAGGTGTTGATGTATCCCAGGGGCACTCCAGCTGATTTAGCTAGAGTGATAGGTGTACGCCATGCAAAGGTGTACAAGTTTGCATTCCAGCCCCTTTTGGCATTGAGCAGTAGTACCGACAGCAGAGCTAGTAGTTCTGAGCTGTGTGAGATTTGGCACCGCAAGATGGGACATATGTATCATGGAACCTTGAGGACATTGCAGGAGATCACTATAGGTGTGCCAGATTTCAGTACTAATCACTTTGATACTTGCAGAGGTTGTGCGATGGGAAAGTTTGCCAATCCCCTTTTCCCAGTAGTGACAGCAGAGCGACTGGGATACTTGATTTGATTCATTCTGATGTGAGCGGTCGGATGTCTCATGTTTCCTTGAGTGGATATGAGTACTATGTTTTATTCATTGGTGATCACTCCAGGAGGACCTGGATTTATTTCTTGAAGACTAAGAGTGAGGTCTTCAAGTGGTTTCAGGAGTTCAGAGCTCTTGTGGAGACACAGACAGGTCGAAAGATCAAGTCCCTGAGGTCGGACAATGGAGGAGAGTACACCCTTGGAGAGTTTGTTGACTATTGTGCGGAGGCAGGCATTAGGAGGGAGTTCACTGTTCCTTACAACCAATGTTGTGAAAAGCGCGAGCGGGATTAAATCGGCGCCGGGAATAAAGCGGAAAAAATCGGAAAAAGCGGAAAAAAGCGGGAAAAAAGCGTTTGGTACAAAAATATTCATTTTTTTTTCAATTTTTTTAATATCTAAACCATGTACAACATAAAATAAATACATTGACACATAAATATGATAAAAAAACTAATATATAAGATGTTTAATATCATTTCTAGCGCTAAAATCACACCTAACATTGAATCATGTCCTGAATAGTAAGTCCTGACTCCTGAGTCCCAACTCAGCCTCAAAATATCAACAAAAAATATGATAATGTATCTCATCATGTCATAATGTCATATACAATAAAATGAGGTCTAATCCTATTGATTTTCTCTGCCCCTCTTGTGAGAAAATGCCACAGCTTTCCCTTTCCCTCTAGATATAGATGCTGGTGCCTGTGATGGTGGAGATGGCAATGGAGTCTGATGTGCTCTAGAAGCTGAAGAACTAGAAGTAGGAGCTATAGGAGGTAGACCACGTCCTCTACTGGTGGCAGGGGTAGCCCGAGCAGGTGGTGTCACCTGGAAACATTACAATCTCCCAATCCTGAAATCCTGAAAAACTGATAAGTCTGCTGGATTTTAAATGAAATCTAAAATTCTACTTTCTCCATATGAAATCCAATGAGGCTGGAACCACTCTCAAACATCCTGAGTCATTTCATGGTAATGTTAAAAATTTAAGTAAAAGGATGAAAATGAAGATTAAGGAGAATGTCACTTTTACTTTAAGAATTTAACATTACCATGAATAACATATCCATACTAGGGTCTAGAATTGATCATTAAGCTGCCCCACTCAAAAATTATTTGTTTCTTTCCAAAAAAATTGCATGAAAAAACCCAAATGACCAAATGAAAAATCAATTTTTTTTTTATAAAATCGTGCTGTCCTGGTAACCCAACGCTTTTTTCGAAAAAAGCGGCAAAAAAATTTTTAGCCGCTTTTTTCCCATAAAACGAGCGATTAAATCGGCTTAGGGAAAAAAGCGCGCTTTTTTGAAAAAGCGCGATTTAATCGCGCTTTTAACAACACTGCTTACAACCCCCAGCAGAACGGGATTACAGAGAGGAAGAACAGATCCGTCATAGGGGCTGCCAAAGCCATGTTACATGATCAGGGGTTGCCATTGTTCTTGTGGGCAGAGGCCTGCAACACAGCTATTTACTTGCAGAACAGGAGTGCGCATCGTGCCTTGGGGCACATGACTCCGGAGGAGGCTTTCTCTGGGAAGAAGCCTGATATTGGTCATCTTCATATCTTTAGATGCATTACATACTCCTATATACCCAAGGAAAAGAGGACCAAACTAGAGCCCACCGCAGAGAAGGGTATCTTTGTGGGCTACAGTGAGACCTCAAAGGCCTTTCGGATTTACATTCCTGCACAAAGGAGAGTTGTTGTCAGACGGGATGTGAAGTTCGAGGAGGACAGGGCCTTTAGGAGGTCACGAGAGTTAGAGTATCTGGATCAGCCAGACCCTCAGCAGCAGTTGAGTCAGTCGCAGGGATCCAGTGGGCAGGGATCAGGAGGATCAAGAGGATCAGGAGGTACATCTATGAGGATGTCAGGTCCGTCAGTGAGCAGTGGCTCATCGAGCTAGAGGGGTGGTACTCCGGGCAACATGCAGAGTAGTTCACTAGGGAGTCCACTGATGGACAGTTCACATGGTACCTCAGCTTCTACAGGTTCAGGTGCAGGCAGGAGGACAACAGACAGACAGTCAGGAGTTCAGGCTCCTGATGATGATGATGAGGAGTTTCATTCTCCGGTGGGAGAAGTGCGCTCAGGGAAGAGGAAGCCCAAGTGGCTTCAGGACACCTTGAGAGATGCCACATCTGTTGCTGAGCCGAAGAGGCCGGTCAGAGAGAGTAGACCACCTGAGAGGTTTTGTAGCTATATGGTGATGGTTACCAGCATCCTTGACTTTGAGCCTTCTAGCTATGAGGAGGCAGCTAGCCAACAGGTCTAGAGAGAGGCCATGCAGGAGGAGTATTCTTCTATCATGAAGAATGATGTTTGGGAGGTGGTGCCGAGGCCTGAGGGCAAATCCGTGGTTACTTCCAGATGGCTTTACAAGGTAAAGCATGCTGCAGATGGCAGCATTGAGAAATTCAAAGCGAGGTTTGTGACTAGAGGGTTCTCCCAGGTAGAGGGAGTTGATTATGAGGAGACCTTCGCTCCCGTGGCTCGATATACTTCGATCCGCTCCATTATATCGATAGCAACAGAGATGCGTTGGAAGATCCACCAGATGGATGTGAAGACCGCATTTCTCAATGGCTTCATACAGGAGGAGGTGTACATTGAGCAGCCACAGGGCTTTGAGGTGCATGGGAAGGAGTCCCATGTGTGCAGACTGAAGAAGGCCCTTTATGGCCTGAAGCAAGCTCCCAGAGCTTGGTACTCCAGGATAGATACATATTTGCAGGGGTTGGGTTTCACAAAGAGTGAGGCAGATCCGAACCTTTACTTTATTGTGATTGGTGAGGAGCCTCTCATTCTGGTGCTGTATGTGGATGACTTGGTCATTACAGGTGCATAGAGACTCATAGAGCACTGCAAGAGAGATCTTGCGACGAAGTTTGAGATGAAGGACATCGGCTTGATGCATTACTTTTTGGGCTTGGAGGTGTGGCAGGAGGAGGGGCATTTCTTCCTGGGGTAGGGGAAGTATATTGTGGACATCCTTAGCAGATTCCACATGGAGGATTGTAGACCCATGTCGACACCGATGAT
The DNA here is from genome assembly GCA_031772625.1 of Pinus tabuliformis. Classification (NCBI taxonomy): domain Eukaryota; kingdom Viridiplantae; phylum Streptophyta; class Pinopsida; order Pinales; family Pinaceae; genus Pinus; species Pinus tabuliformis. Next base: position 676,653,516 of record CM062807.1, read on the forward strand.
CACCAACTGGAAGAAGCTTCATGCTTCAGATTTCGAGTTGGTGGATCCCACATTGTACAGGCAGCTGATTGGTTCCTTGATGTATTTGGTCAACACTAGACCAGATATCTGTTTTGCAGTCAACACGATGAGTCAGTTTATGTGTGAGCCTAGGAAGGTTCACTGGGTGGTTGCAAAACACATTTTGCAATACTTGCTGGGGACAGTGGATTATGGTCTGGACTACATGCAGGGAGATGGAGTGAGATTGGCAGGATACACTGATTCTGATTGGGCAGGTTGTGCTTCTGATAGGAAGAGCACTTCCGGGTGCTGTTTTGGGTTGGGTTCAGCAGTAATGTCATGGTTCAGCCAGAAGCAACAGTCAGTAGCACTGAGTTCAACGGAAGCAGAGTATATGGCAGCCAGTCTAGCTAGTTGTGAGGCTATCTGGCTTCGCAAGATGTTGTTTGGCTTATTTGGTCAGCCGTTGAGACCTTCAGTGATTTACTGTGATAATCAGAGTTGCATTAAACTCACGGAGAATCCAGTACTTCATGACAGGTCAAAGCATATCGGGATCAGATATCATTTCATCAGAGACTATGTTCAAAAGGGAGTTGTGAAGCTTGAGTATATTTCCACTGATGAGCAGGTTGTAGATATTCTTACCAAAGCCTTACCACGGGGCAAGCGTGTCTACTTCAGAGACAAGATGGGTGTGGTGAGGAACACCTTCCTCGGTAAGAGGGAGTGTTGAAATTTGGTACCGGAGGACAGGTGGTTCCCTTAGGCTTTGATCTTTGGCCTAGGGAAAAGTGTCCAAAAGAATTTAATTTTTCTTCTAAAGTAACTTTATAATTTTTATAAAGTTAAATCTAATATAAAAGTGACTTTAATTGATAAAGTTACTAAGTCTAATTTTAAAGTGACTTTTATAAAGTCAATGAAAAATTAGAAAGGAAAAGTGACTTTGGAAATAAATGACTAAGTGGGTCTTTATTAAAGTGGGGTGAATTAAAAAATAAAAAGTGAGATTTAAATGATCATTTAATCTCAGCCTTAGATCTCAATCTATTTCAGCCATTGGATTTAGGGATCACCCAAAAGTCACTTTGATCACCCAAAAGTCACTTGGGGTTATTTTAAAGGAGGAAAATGAGGAAAATGTCATTCATTCTTTCATGAGCAGATTGGGAGAAGGAGAGTAAGAGAGCAAGAGAGATTTCTGAGTTGGGAGAAGGAGACAACAACTTGGCACACATTCCAAGGCAGCAGTTGAGCAGATTTGTACAGTTGGTTCAACACACAGTGAAAGGCGGATTTTGGCACGATTTTCGAGGAGTGGTTTGCACAAAAATCGAGGAGCAGTTTTTTGATTTTTCTGCACGCAAAACGAGGGCCGTACAGTGCATTTATTGTAGGCCGTACAATGCATTTATTGCAGTTCGTACAACGCATTTAATGCTGGCCATACAACAACATTTAATGCTGGAAGTGGGCACAAAAATCGAGGAGGCCGTACAACATTTATTGCTGTGAGGCATGGGAAAAGAGATAAGTTGTAAATTTGTTTGCTGAATATTTCTCACTGTGAAAAAGACATTTTCAGAAATAAAGAAGAGCTCTCAAACTGGTTTTCCCCAAGAGTTGTAGGGGGTTTTTCCAGGGTCACATTGACCAAAAATCTCAGTGTTTAAATGTGTTTTAATGGCTGTTTATTACTGCTGATTTTTATTTCTGCAATTTCCAGCATTCTGTAAAATTTCCAGAATTTGTGTTTTCATCAAATTTATTTTTTCCAGCTTGTTAAATGTATGGTTATGGGAAAGGGCATTTAACTATATGGGAGAAATAAGGAGAAACTGAAAACCGGGGTGGGAAATGAGAAATTTCTACACAATCTCCCTCTTTGGACTTGATGGCAATCCCAAGATCCTCAAAGTCATTCTCCCCCTTTGTCATCAAGGGCAAAGGGCTGTGCTCCCCTTGAGTACATGCTGATATCTCTGCTCTGCTGTTATGAACATGCTCCCCCTGACTGTAGGCAAGATCTGCAAAAAGGTGTTCTTCAAGAAGAACCATGACTTATACATCATAAAAGACCTTCCTATCACCAAAAGACTCAATACATACAACCATCACCCAACCAAGTGGGGATCATCCACCCAACCAAGTGGGGATACATCAGAAATTTACATATGACAACCAATTGCATCAATCATCCCAGGCATAGTGGGGAAACCAAAATAGGCCGTTACATGACCTTGATAAAAAAAAGATATACATGACATAGAGACGAAATATCAAGACTATGCAAATCACCAATAACTACTATCAGCAGCATCTGACAATCACTGTATATATCAGCAACCATGTTCCCCTTCTGTTCTTCTTTCTGCAGCTGATCCACCTGAACCAAAAACAGCTTGAGTACTAGAACCAAGAGCTTCTAAGGTAATGCCAACAATGCATTATTAGAAGATTATCTGCTCCCCCTGAACTTGTGCCTGATGGTCTCTGACAGACCCATATCAGACTCTCTTCAACCAGAGTTTGTCCTTGCTGATTTTTTTCAGAACTCCATATACGCGACTGCACCTGCATAAATCAGCGTACACCAACTCATCCAACTCGCGTACACCAAATTTTCTTTGAAACAGACAAGCTTCAACAGCAGGATGAAGCATCAACTACTCCCAGCTTCTGTCTGAGATATTCAAAATTTTCCCTGGGCAGTGGTTTGGTGAGGATATCAACAATTTGTTCCTTAGAAGGAACATACTCCAACTTGACTTTTTGCTCAAGCACTTGTTCCCGAAGAAAGTGATATTTGATAGGTATGTGCTTGGTCTTTGAATGCATGACAGGATTCTTTGAAATGCTTATTGCACTTGTATTATCACATAAGATAGAGACAGGTGGAGTACAAGTGATTTGAAAATCCTGCAAGGTTTGCATCATCCAAAGAAGTTGAGTGCAACAAGATGCAGCAACCACATATTCCGCTTCAGCTGTAGATAAAGCAATCGAACTCTGTTTCTTGCTGAACCAAGATACTAATCTGGAACCCATAAACAATGCACCACCACTTGTGCTCTTCCTGTCATCCACACTTCCGGCCCAATTTGCATCTGTGTAAGCATGAAGTGTGAGATCTGTATCTCTAGGGTACCATAAGCCATAGTTTTGAGTTCCTTGAAGGTACTTGAAGATTCTCTTGACTGCCTGAAGATGAGTTTCCTTTGGATTTGCCTGAAATCTTCCAACTATTTCCACTGCATGCATGATGTCTGGTCGAGTACCTATCAAATAAAGTAGACTTCCAATCCTAGATCTATAGGTTGGTTGATGCACTTCTGCCGATTCATCATTTGCACCGAGGCTGCATCCTGTAACCATGGGGGTACATACTGGTTTTGAATCTTCCATGCCATACTTTATCAGAATCTGCTTGAGGTACTTGGTTTGAGACAAGAAGATACCGCCTTCATTTTGTTGGATTTGCAATCCAAGAAAGTATGTCAGTTCTCCAAGCAAGGACATTTCAAATTGTTTCTGCATCACCAAGGCAAAGCTTTGACTCATAGCTTCTTCATTGCTTCCAAAGATAATATCATCTACATACACAACAAGTATTAGCAATTTGTTATTTTCAATTTTTATATAGAGATTGTTGTCTGCTGATCCTTTTGAAAAACCTTGTTGATGAAGGTATTTATCCAAACGATAGTACCAAGCCCTTGGAGCTTGTTTAAGCTCATAGAGAGCCTTTTTAAGTCTGCATACAAGATTTGGATCATTCCCAAGGATGAAACCATCTGGTTGCTCGATGTATACTTCTTCTTCTAAGTCTCCATTCAGAAAGGCTGACTTCACGTCCATTTGAAATACTTTGAACTTCTGAAAGCTTGGGAGAGCAAGGAACATTCAAATGGCTTCAAGTCTAGCAACGGGAGCAAAAGTTTCTTCAAAGTCTATTCCTTCTTGTTGAGCATACCCTTTACAAACAAGCCTGGCCTTGTTTCTAATAACTTCCCCATTTTCATTCAACTTGTTCTTGAAGATCCATTTTGTTCCTATGACATTCTTATCTTTTGGTCTAAGAACCAACTCCCAAGTGTTGTTCTTTTCGATCTACTCAAGTTCTTCATCCATTGCCTTGACCCAACATTCATCTTTGCATGCCTCTTTTACATTTTGTGGTTCAGTGGAGGAGAGTAATGCCAAATAGCTTGAGGCTTCTGCAATTGTTCTTCTAGTTTGTACACCTACTTCTTTCTGCCCCAAAGTGTGAGATTCTGGATGATTCTTCTAAACGTACCTGGATGGAGTCTTCTCTTCTATCCTTGTCTGTCCCTCTAGTGCCTCTTGAGGTTCTTCTTCATCATTTGTCTGATTTGGAGAGTAGTCTTCATCCTCATCGATATCTTCATGATTTACTTGCCTAGGGATGTATCCTTTTTCATCAACCACTACATCAATGTTGTCAACAATTCTTCCAAGTCTTTTATTGTAACACTTATATGCTTTGCTGTGAGGAGAATAACCAAGGAGAATGCCTTCATCTGCTCTAGGTTCAAGTTTGCCAAGCTGCTCATCAGTATTCTTAATATAGCATTTGCTCCCAAAAATTTTGAAATGCTTTACCGAAGGAGTCTCACCATACCAGAGCTCATGAGGAGTTTGAGTGCTGTTCACTCGGACATTTGTTTTGTTGAGAATAACAACCGCAGCATATGCAGCTTCACCTCAGAAGGTTGCGGGAGTTCTAGACTCATCAAGCATAGCACGAGCCATTTGTTGGACTGTTCTGTTCATCCTTTCCACCACTCCATTTTGCTGAGGAGTCCTAGCTGTAGAGAATTCCTTTCTTATTCCATGTTCTTCACAGAAATCGAAAAATTAATTTGAGGTAAAATCCCCACCTCTGTCAGACCTGAGGCACTTAATTTTGTAATCTGATTCATTTTCAGCCAAGGCTTTGAAGGATTTGAATTTTTCGAATGCTTCGTCTTTGTGCTTCATAAGTCCTAACCAAACAAACCTGGAGAAGTCGTCAATGAATAATATCAAGTATTCTTCTCCTCGAGGTGACCTTGTCCTAAATTGACCACATACATCTGTATGGACTAGCTCAAGAGGCCTGTTAGCTGATCCTTCCTTCTCAGGAAAGTTAGTTCTGGTTTGCTTACCAAACTGACATGATTTGCATATGGTGTTGTCTGGTATTTTGATATCTGGAAGACCACGAACTGCCTGGTATTTGCATGCTTTCCTTATTTGTGAAAAGCTTAGATGCCCCAACCTCTGGTGCCATAACCAGTGTTCATCATCCTTGCTCAAATAGCATTGTTGTTGTCCTTTTTCAAATATGTATAGATTATTTGGAGTTTTTCTGCCTTTGATCATTGTTTTTCCTGTATCAAGATCACGAACACTACATCCATTTGATCGAAATATTACCTCGGTTCCTTGATCGCACATCTGACTAACACTTAGTAGATTATGCTTCAAGCCATCAACATACAAAACATTTCCAGCTTTGACCTTTTCTTTCAACTGAGCAGTGCCTTTTCCTTTTATGGCTGCAGGGGTATCGTTTCCAAAAGACACCTTCTTTCCCTTTTCTAATGCAGTATATGATTCAAGTTTTTCTTTATCCCCTGTCATATGCTTCGAACATCCGCTGTCAATATACCATAGATTTTCCTGTCCTTCTGCATAGAAAGCTATCCCACATCTTTCTGGTTGTGGTTCCTTCATTCTCCATGTTCTGGCACTTGAGGTATGTTCCTTCTGAGTTGTCTTCCAAAACCTGCTCCTGCATTCAGAATCTTCATGACCAAAGTTATTACAAAAAGAACATTCAACTTCATTTTCAAGGGCCGAAAAGTTGTTATAAGTCCTTTTTGTGATTCCAGTCATATTCCTTTGTTTTTGAGCTTCTCTAGTCATGATTGTCTTATAGGCAACACATTGAGCTGCTTTGTGACCAAAATTATGGCAAGAGAAACATTGGCCATTGAAGAAACTCCTGCGATTATCAAATCTATCATCCAACCGATTGAAGTTTCTACTGACATCCATTCTTGAGGCAAATTGGGAAGATTTTACCTGTGGCTGATAGTAGCTTCTGTTTGTCCTTAAGGTAGCTTGTCCCCGATTTTCTTGATAGTCTTTATTCGTTCTTGAGGTAAACTGTCCCTGATTTACCTGATGATTTCTATTAGGCCTTTGCTCGCTCCTTGCTGCATCAAGATAACTTTTTGAGGTAGAAGCTTGAGTTGTTTCTCCATTATATCCCAGACCTGTCTTGATTAGTGGAGAACGCTGCACATTGATAATCTCACCCAGAGTTTCAGATCCTTTAACAAATTTAAGATTAATAGCTTTTGTTTTCTCAATCTCCTTTCTAAGACAAACAATTTCACATTCCAATTTTTCAAGATGTTTTTCCCTTTCAGCCAGTTGACATTGTAGAGAATCAATAATTGCATTTTTCTCTTCTAAGCAGATTTTGAGATTAGTCCTCTCTTCACAAAAACCTTCTACATCTATAGCATCCATGTAGTCATCATCTTCAAAAGCCATTAAAAGTTTATATTCATTACCTCGTTCATCTTCGTCACTATTTGAAAGACCATCACTATCTTCATGAGTGTAATAACTTTTCTTATTTGCATTCTGTTTCTTGTTCCATCTAACAGGTTTCTTTCCCTTGTCAATCTTATCCTTATGAGGACATTTGGCAGCATAGTGACCTACTCTTCCATAAGCAAAGCACTTGAAAGGTAACTTACCTCGGAATCGTCCGACACCCCTTTGAAGATTTTTGACAAAATTTGATTCTTCTTCTTCTTCTGACACGTGTCCTGATTCATAGTATTCTCCTTTGCCTGAAGCCTTGAAGGCAGCTTCTCTCCTGTCTGATGGACCTCCTTTCCTCATTTCATAAGCAGTAAGAATTCCATGCAGTTGTGACATTTTAAGACTTTGTAGATTCTCCTTTTCTTCTATTGCAGAAACTTTAGATTCAAACCTAGGTGACAAAGATATTAGAACTTTTTCAACCGCAACAGCGTCTTTTATTTCTTCTCCCAAGCTTTTCATACAATTAACAATCTCATCTACACGAAGAAAATAGTTAGCCACACTTTCATCATTATACATCTTGAGATTTTCATACTGAATCTTGAGGGTTTGAAGTTTTGCTCGTTTTACTTGATTATCTCTTTCATAGCTTAGGACAATCTTGTCCCATATTTCTTTTGCTGATTTTAACTGCATAACTTTCACGAATTCTGATTGAGATAGACATCCTAGAAGAGTATTGACCGCCTTTGCATTTGTTTCATATTTCTTCTTCTCAGCTGGATCTGTACGGGTAGCTGATGGAAAAGTATACCCTGTTTCTATGATGTCCCAGACTTCTGTACCCAGAGATTGAAGATAGGTAGTAACTCTTACCTTCCAATATACAAAGTTTGTCCCATCAAAAACCGGTGGCTTGATTGATGCTTCCCTCTCGTAGTTGCTCATGATGAAAGATCTTCCTTCAAGCGATCAAGCTTCTTCAGAAGGACCTGCTCTGATACCAATTGTTGGAAATAATATTGAGAGGGGGGGGGGTGAATCAGTATTATCAAGACAAATATTTCCTTTTTCAACTTCAGATAATATACGCTACTTCAGTTAATAAAATCCGCGTATATATGCAACTTCAAATAAGGAAAACCGCGTATATAAAGCAGACTTATAATTTGATTTATCTTTCAGATGTCAGTTATTAATCTGTGAATCAGAAGCAAATAAACAGTACTAGAACCAGTGAAACAGAGCAGAAGACAGTCACACACATGAACACAAGATATAAGGAGGAAACCCAATGTGGGTGAAAACCCCCTGCTGCAATTCGTCTCTATCTTCTTTTTAATTAGAAACTTCTCTTTACAATGTTTTGCACTGGTGCAGTCTTTACCAGTACGCAGGCTGCAACCTGCAGAGAGCTACAACTCTCTCTCGTTCTCCAGCTTTCCTGGAAGGGAGCTCCAACCCCCTTAGTTCTTGTACTAGCTTGAGATACTAGTATGCAGGCTCCTACCTGCAGAAGGCTGCAACCTTCTCTCTGCTTTCAGGGACCTCGTTTCATTAATTTTCAGACTGGATCCACAAGTAATATCAATCAAACATCAAGTATTTCTGCATCAACCAAACCCTTTTCACCAATCAAAAACTGAATCAGATAAACACTTCTCTGTCAGCTGTACCCAGAACATAGTAACTGTAATCAAACACCAATTCTGAACCCAGAACACTGCAGCAATAAAACAGAAGCAGCTAGAACATAAATCAAGATATGTACGCTACTTCACTATTCATCAATCTGCGTGTATACGCTTCTGTACCACAACCAACCTGCGTATACGCTTCTTTCATTCACAGAAAAAGCGTGTATACGCACCTGCACTTCATTGAAACTGCGTACAGATCTATAAAAGATAATTTATTCTTTTAAACATTCAGACATTAGTTAACTTAGATTTATAGATCAAGAGTGCGCCACATATAACAGATCAAAATCATACAGAGATACCAATGTTCAAGCCTTGAGATTTTGATCCATCAATAGTCCTTATCCTTCTCGCGCTCAGGTTCCTCCTTCATTCAGATCTAGATCTGCACCATAACCCAATCACCAGTATTCCAGATCTAGCACGATATCAGATATTCAATAAATCAGATGATGCTTTGCCACATGATCTCCTTCCTCTTTTATAGTTTTAGCCCTTCCATAATACCACGGTCCAAAACCATAATAAACCAATACCAAGGGCCCAAAACCTGGGGTCAACACTTCTGACGAGATACCATGGTCCAAAATCATAGGTTCAAATTCCAAGGACTAACAACCATGGACCAAAAATAAGTTTCCCACCATGTACGCGCTTTTCTGTGCATAAAAGTGCGTGTATACGCATACGCGACATTTGAACGTATAACCCGCGTGTATACGCGTCTTCGGCAAGGTGAACATGCGTATACAAGATTTCCTTCATTCTGAGCGCCTGAACTGAGATCTGTCACCAAAGTGAGTTGCCATCAAGGACAACACCTGTATCATAGCGCCACACCGGTGCCAAAATGCCAACATGGATTAAACCATTTTCCTGGCTTTGACACCAAAACAAGATATGTGGATATACCAAACATAGCATTCTCCTTGAAATTATTTACAATAAGGTTTGCTACCCTCTGTTACACCCCAAAATGCAAGGGGGTATTTTAAGAGTTTCAAAGGCATTCTAGCACCCCAGCTTAATGAAGAAAGCACTGTTCTGATGCCAGGGAGGTGATGGAGACTTTTTTTTAGACATTTGTCAAATACCAGTGGCATATTTGTAAGCAGAGTTTATAGCAGACAATCATTCTAACCTGTAGCAAGTTGAAGCTGTGGATGGGCACAATTTCCCAAGGTTTCCAGGATGCCTTTGCTGATAATTGTCAAAGAAAACTCTCATGCTCAAACTTTTAGAAAAACTTGAAGAAAATCCTATTTGCAACAGCATCTACACCCAGTGTATGATGACTTCATGGAAAGTCTTGAAGCTTCACACAAAATAAGAGACATTTCTGGCATCCGATGTGTAACATCTTTCATCAGCACTAATTGTAAGCTTCATATATGTATTTCCCAACCACAATAGAAGGATGATCAGAATCAAGTTGGAAGAGCACTCCATGAAGATTTAAGATAAAGACCTGTTTTACTCCAGGGGTGAATTTCTGTAGCAGCCAGGAATTATAGGTTATTCAGGCAGAAATCAATGGTGGATATGAAGGCATTATAAACAACAGAGAAGTTATCATTTTCCAGCTTGATCAAGATCTAATCCTAGAAGTCTTTTTATGTTGGCAGAATATATGAGAGAGCATGAGAGTGTGTGGTTATATTAGTGGGGTTTTGATCCTATCATGGAGGAAAACATAACACCTACATGAGTGTACCCACAGGCAGGATCAAAGGAGGCTGATCTGTTCCAAGCAAAAGACCATGGCTGACCTATGTCAATAAAGCCTAGGGCTGACCTATCTCTTTCTCTTGTTCTATTTTGAAGGAAGGACATATATATTAATACACATTCTAGTGTGCCCATATTGAGGGTTTTGATCCTACCATTGAGGAAAATATAACACCTACAAGAGTGTACCCACAGGCAGTAGCAAATCCAAGCAAAAGACCATGGCTGAGTCCTGACCTATGTCAATAAAGCCTAGGGCTGGCCTTTCCTTTTCTCTCGTTCTATTTTGAAGGAAGGACATGTATATTAATACACATTCCACTCTGCCTATATTGAGGTTTGTATTTTAGTTCTGAGGTTCAAGGCTGAGGTAGTGGACAGGGCATCCAAGTCAGATCTAAGGCAGCAGTGGGATGGACAGCTGGGAGTCTAATGCTTAATTGTGATATACCTGTTGCGGCAAAGTCTAGCAACCTCGGTGAAAGGATTCACTGGGCGAGGGGCCAGACCCTATGGCAACAATGAGGATGATCAGAAATTTCACCTCAGCAACCTTCCTCTTGCTGTTTAGTTGGATCTCAACAAGGGAGGCTTCCCTATGCCATCCACAACTTATTCTAATACAATGGATCAAGGTGACTTGATGGGGCCAAAGATGACCAAGATATTCAGAGTTAGGATTCAATATTTCTAAGGTTAGACCTATGATAAGGCTGCCATAAGATAGGGTTTGAATGATATTCAATATGCAATGGCATATAACAGCCTTAGAAAACCCCTTAAAATGGTGTTCAACAAGAAGGGAACAAAGAGTTTCTGATAGAGACTAGGGCTAATGCAAAACAAGAGGGATTTAGGGCTATTAGATATGTGCAACAACAATAAATAGAGATGACGTTAGCCCCTCCACGGCATGTAAGACAATTTCATGAAGATAGATTTTGCTTTTATATGGTATATGTAAATCATCCTACAATTTAGAGCCACTCCCATGCAATAAATCAACACTTTCCAAATCTGCATATAAAACCCTAGCGACTGCCCTAGCCAACTTGGAGAGAGAGGTTTTAGAGAAAATTTGTTTAGTTTTAAGATGATCAACATACTCATAGATTAGTGCCTTAACCTACAGGGAAAATGGAGTCTTAATGGATCAAAAATACCAAGGAAGGACCTTGATGGAGTAAGGGGGGGTGCTCTTGGGCATCCACTTGTAAAACCCTAGCTATAATTCTTGTGAGGGGAGAAATTAAGTAAAATGTCTACACGCTAGGAGTTTTCTTATAGACTATTATGAAGACAATTCTACATGCAATAATGAAGCAATGTTTCACCAATGACAAGCATTTGAAATCCTACTTAAAACATTTAAAGCATGCAAAATATTAATAATCAACAATAAATTTACAAAATATTGTACAATAGCTCTTCTTTCAATGCCAAAATAGCGTCTCGAAGCCAAAAATCACATCCAAGACAAATCGCTTCCAGAAAAATCACATTATGCCCAAGTATCGAAAAGGACAACTAATTTGCACTCTTCTAAGAGAGGCTAGATTCACATGTGTGATGATGAAATAAGAAGTGAAGGGGAGGCTCTATTTATATGAGCCTTCTCCCACTCACTTTACAAGTAAAAATGACTAAAAGCCTTAAAGACAAGTTCACTTTTGAATGTTCCACAGGAAAGAGGTTACAAGCAATGTTCCACCAAGTCTCCGGGATGGGGAGACGCGGGTGCGGGGAGACGCACAAAGGGGACGTGTGGGAGAACCCTGAAATTTTAGGGAAATTTAGGGGAGACGGGGAGACGTCGAGGTATATATAATATAATTTTTAATTATATATATTATAAATTTATATATATGTATATAATTTTGAAATTTTCATGTTCATATTCATTGTTCAATAATGCTAATTCATCAAGATTCAATACCATAAGATTCAATAATAAAATTCAATATGAAATTCAAATATTCAAATACAATGTACATTGATCCATTTCAATTATCATTCATCAATCATCATTCTACAATTTACATTGAAAACCAAAATAATAACTGAAACTAACATATATTCCAAACAGTTGTTTCTATATGATTAAATCAAAAAGTTATAAATAAATTAACTTCTAATATATCTGACCAATCTCCGCTATTTCGCTTTGGTTTTCACTAAAAGAATGACGATAGATGAACCACATACCTGTAATCTTACAATGCTCTTAATTTGTTCACGGTCTAGAGGTTGGAAAACAATATACTCATCAATGTGATTCATGAACTCAGGGCGGAATGTCGTTTGAGCCACTTCCATAACCCTGTTCTTCATTCTCTCATACAGTTCCTCTTTTGAGCCAGGTTCATCATCAAGCCTACTTAGAATGTACTGAGAACCAATGTTTGAAGTCATAATAATGACACTGTTGGTGAAGCTTACAGTTCGACCCTGAGAATCAGTTACCCTTCCGTCATCTAAAATCTAAAGTAGAATATTGAAGGCATCTGTATGTGCCTTCTCAATTTCATCAAACAGAATAACTGCATAAGGCCTTCTACGTATAGACTCAGTCAACTGTCCCCCTTCTTCATAACCCACATACCCTGGTGGTGCTCCAATCAGCCTTGAAACTGCATGCTTCTCCATGTATTCACTCATGTCAATCCTCACTAGAGCTTCATCAGTATTAAATAAATAGGATGCAAGAGCCTTAGCTAATTCTGTTTTGCCAACACCTGTTGGGCAGCGACTGCTAAGTGCTAACAGCAAGCCGCTGCGTGGAGAAGAGTGAGGATGTGCTGAAGCTCTCGTGGGCGCAGTGAGAGCAGATGGAAGAAAAAAATGCGTTGAGGTAAGAGCATAATGAATGGCGGCATAATGAAAACTTGAAAAGTGGAGTTAACCCTAACTTGTTCATGTAATTTTTATTTGTAATTGTTAATTTAGTCTATTTTTATTTTTTATGTTTTTTTCATAAATTAATTTTCATTTTTTTTAATTTTTTTTTTGGTTTATAAAGGGTAATTAGACAAAAATGAAGGGGGGACGCCCAGAAGAACCCCATTTTCGGGGGGACGCCCAGAAGAACCCCATTTTTGGGGGGGGACGCCCAGAAGTACCCCTTTCGGGGAGTCGAGTCTCCCACATTGGGGAAACGCACCCCCTTGCGTCTCCCCGAGTCTCCCCAAAAGGGGGACGTGGGGAAACGCACCCCCGAGAGTCTCCCCGTCCCGGGTGCGTGGGGTGCGAGGGGTGCGCGCACCCCACCCTGGGGGACGCGTCCCCGTGGAACACTGGTTACAAGCCAACCCCATAACTCAAAAACAAGACAAAATATGACATAAAGCTCATACGTGTGGGAATAAATGCTCCAATAGTGTGACATCACCCTCCAAATGAGCTCAATATGCCCTCAAAATGTGAGGCAAGGGCCAAAAAGCGCTCCATACTCCAAGAAGTGCTCAAGGATGACGCACAAGCCATCAAAAGTATCTCCATGCCAATATGTCATGCCTAAAAAGTGCCCTACGTCATCCTCACAAGATAAATAAGAGTGAGGTGGCATCAAATAACTCAAGTGTTGGGGCTCCAAAGTGATGTACAAGCACTCCCTTTTCGTTCAAGGATGACCATCATCATCTAGGCTATGGATCAAGGGATGCCCATCAAACAGTGTTAAGGCTACCCTTGGGGCATCTAGAAAGGATTGCCACTATCTCTTTTGTTGGAAAAACTGAGAGGGGGGTGAATCAATATTTCCTATAAATTAGTTGATTTTTAACTTCATAGAGGATTAATTAACATCATATTAAAAACATAAATCAACAACACCATTCAACAATGCACAATATCAGAGTCAATAGACACAAGATTTTTAGGTGGAAACCGTTCTAGGAAAAAAACCACTGAATGCTTCTTAATATAGGTCTTCAATAGTTTACATCTATTAGAAAGCTCCAACTTCCAAATTTATCGACTCCAAATAAAAGGATGCTCCAACACCATCTTTACCAGCTCTAATTGGAGGGGTGCTCCAATGCCCTGGCTTACAGGCTCCAATCTGAAGGATGCTCCAACACCCTGTTTACCAACTCCAACTGGAAGGATGCTCCAACGTCCTGGTTTATAGGCTCCAACTTGAAGGATGCTCCAACACCCTGTTTACCACCTCTAATTGGAAAGACGCTCCAATGCCTTGCGCAAGCTCCAACTTGCCCTAGCACTACCCTGTTGCCCTGAAGTGTTCTTAGGCTTCAACCTGAAGGAGACTCCACTCTCTTGCCATGCACCACCTTGCCACCCTACTCAACAAGTTGCCACTTGCCTTGAAGGCTCCAACTTTCAGCTCACCAAGACGGGCCACATTTCACAATTTTTAGACAGGATCCACCTTTGCTCAAAATAATGTCAAAACAATTTGCTGTCTCTGCAACACAGTCACAAGATATTCAACTTCCTTTGCTCAAGCCCTAGCAATATAATTGACTTTGTCAAGTCCACTAGCATCAACAACATCAACTCTCCTCAATAATGTCAAACTCTAGTATCATAATTTCTTCCATAGACATTCAAATTGAAATACATTAACCTCAAATCCGACCTCTGCCAAAACTTGGCAATAATATGCGTGCAAACCTTGGCTCAATAGTAAACCCTAATAGCTGGCAACATATAGTTTTCTGTTGACATTATTAATCTCACAAGTATCATCACTTATACATGATCAAGCATATTAACAAACTCTTCGATACTTTGACCTCTGTTCTATTTTCTGCCATGCATTAATTTTGCACAACTCTCTCTTTTGCAGTGATAACATGCACAAAACCATAGTAGTATGCCAATGTTCACTATCAAACATACAACAACAACATTTTCGCAGTCTATATGTTATATTAACAATCGTGCTAACATTACCCTTAGTGGCAACATCATCAACCACTAGGAATGCACACTTCGCTCATTAACATATCATACCAATAGTGTCTCAATAAACATAATGCAACTATATTCTAGCAACTCCGCAATGACATTCTCTATTTATAACATCCATATAACATAACACTCAGCCTGACAGCCACATATAAGGACTGCTTCTCAATATACAATGGCATGTTACATGGTAGTCCTCTAAAGAACTTGCCAGATTCTGGTGTCGACTACCAGATAACACTGACTGTTCAATCAAATCGTCAAAATAGAATAATAAAAAAAGTTTCGACCTTGGTATGCCTAAGGGATCAGATGTAAGTCTTTGTCATTATAGTGCCTTGACATTGTTACTGGTCAAACTAGAAGGGGTCTTGGGAGGGGATCCTATAGAGCTACTATTAGGTAAAGTGGCAACAATGGAGCAATAACCCACTGTCACCTCAACTAAATCTCCCTGCTCTTTACATATTTTCACCGATGGGAGGAGACCCAGTATAAGAGGAATCACAAGAATGAATAGATCATTGATGGGATGAGGAGTGATTCCTAAAGCCTATTCACAAGGGAGGCTCATATTTTCGCTTACTTGATTTGGAAGTAAGGTGATGTGCTCTCTAGGAAGCGCTAAGGGGATACTTAAACCTAGGGTTGAGAGATATTTTCTTGATATGAGGTGCCCTAAACCCAAGAATCCTAAAAAAATAAGGTTTCTAAGCAGTCCTTGTGGAATTGGAGTTGCAAGGTTGTGAGACCACAAAGAAGCCCTAGTGTGCCCAAATAAGGTCAAGGGTTTGGGGTTGATCAACACACTAATGGACTTGACCAAGTTAAGGAGGAGAAGAGGATCAAAGGAATTAGATCTCTCTTGGCATGTGAATGCAATGATCCTTAATGAAGCCACTAACCCAGAGCAAACTAAGGAAATGGTTCTCGGGCTAGGGCTTGGGATATCTTGAAATTCCATCGTCGGAGTAGCCTCAAATTTGGAGGACCTCTAGAGGACTCACCAACGCAACTGTAGACCAATTTTCATCAACTTTTGATGGCTACAATAAAATTCATGTGATGCCCTAGATGGCCTTCTAGGTTAGGGCTTAGAAAAGAGGAAAAAGAGGTGTAAAAGATATTCGTTTGGTGATCACCTTGGACTAGACCAGTGCCTAGCCAATTGGGAGAATGGAGTCAAATGAAATCAACGTTTAGATATGCTTAATTCCAACCAAGGAGTTCCCAACAACTTCGTATGGCCTAAGCAGGAACTAGGTTACAAAGGGAAATTTATACTTCTTTATATTGCAAATGATGACTTATCAAGGAAATTCACGAACATTCATGTACCTCTAGGAAAATAATTCACCATACTTCAAATGATCATATGAAAAATCCCTCACAAAGACAAGCCCAACAACTTCGCATAAAGAGCAGCTACACCAGCTTCATGAACGAAACTATTCCATAGACAATTTATGAGATAAAATTACAAATAAGCATGAAAAAGGTACTCACAAGTATAGCGAAATTATTCCAATCATCAAAATGCAAAGAAATCAAAGCTCCAAGACAAGACATTAAGCTCTTCCAAACATCGAAATGCATTAAATTTCCAATTCATCCATCAAAAGGCCCAACGAAATTTCGAGAAGAAATAAATGAGCCAAATCCAAATGATGATGAGAGGAATGAATGAGCCTCTCATCTTATTTATACAATCCATAAGGGGGTTCGAATAGCCTAATTAGCCTCATAATACCCCAAATAATAAAATTATGTACACTAATGACATGACTTGGTGACAAGACCACCAAGATAACTCAATAATACAATGAAAAACCTCTCAAGAGGGCAAAATAGCTATGTTGCACGAAACGGGGAAACAGGTACGAGTTTCCAAAATGGGAAGCGATACGAAACACGACTTCCCCAAATTTTGGAAACGGGGAAACATGAATATATATATATATATATATATATATATATATATATGTGTGTGTGTGCAATCATAAAGCATAAATGATACATTATAATTTATTACACTTAAACATTAAGATTTAATTTACATCACATTTACTCATGAATGATCACATAATAAAAATAAAAATATCGAAATATCCAAAAACAACCTTTATTATATATCCAAATCTCAAAATCAGCCTTTATTTATATTAATATATGAGGCTGCAAGTACAATAAAGAATATAAGGCTGCAAGAGAGAGATCCAAATCAGGATTTTCTGCATCCACATCCCATTCTTTAGAAGGACCACTATTGTATTGGGAGTCTCCTCCTACATAGTCAAACGACCTTAGTGCTCTTGATTAAATACAAGTTTCATACCCTAGTACCCTACATGATCTTGATTATTGGGAGTTTCCCCTGCATAGAGGGCTTGGTTCTCTTGATTAAATACAAGTTCCATACCCTAGTACATGATAGAATCCAATGGAAACATTGCAATCCCCCCAATCCTGAAATCCTGAGAAACAAGTAAGTCTGCTGGATTTTGAGTGAGATCTAAAATTCTACTTTCTCCATATGAAATCCAATGAGGGTGAAACCACTCTCAAACATCCTAAGTCATTTCATGGTAATGTTAAAAATTTAAGTAAAATGAAAAATAAAGGAGAATATCACTTTTACTTTAAGAATTTAACATTACCATGAACTGCATATGCCTCAAACTTCCTGATGAACTGCATATCAACACTAGGGCAAAAATTCACTTTTATAACTTTAGACACACATCTAGAAGCAACTAGAAGTCACTAACATACCCTAACAAAAAAAAAAAAAAAAAAAAAAACAAAACACAAGTTAATGAGGAAACGTGGGTTGTATGGCCGTGAAACGCGTTTCCGGCTGTACTGGCCACGTTTCCATTTTGGGAAACATGGTAGTACGGCCGGAAACGCTTTTCACGGCCGTACCAAACGCGTTTCCGCGTTTCGTACCAGTTTGCGTACGGAAACGGACCTCTGTACCACGTTTCCTGCAGCATAGCAAAATAGTAATCATAATGAGTCGTAGGGCCATTGAGAAGGCCTAGTGGAGTCCAAAGTGTGCCAATGTGAGAGAAAAGGCTCCAAACATAATGATCAAGGGGATGGCCCCTTGATATGCAAGCAAATCCAATGTGGTGCCCCAAATGGGTGTGGGGGCACAACAACAACCTCATGGGTCTCCAAGTGGATCGATAATGCCTGTATACCATCTGCAAGGGCTGGAACGATGACATAAGCCCTCCCATTGTCTCTTGTGGTGAGATACGTCCTCATTTGGACCCTAGAACATCTTCCAAGTGTACGGTGCAAGTGTGAAGCCAACTAGGCAAGGTGGTCCAGGTGCATCATCCTCATCCAAAAGGTGGAACACGAGCAATCAACAAGTGGTGTTGAGGGATCCATGAAGTGGAATACTGCTCTCTGCTTTGGTGGAGACCCATGGCTCTCAACGCTCACCCTACAAGTACCAATGTGACCCTCTGGCGGGCTTGAACCACGTATAGGGAGATCAAACCCCCCACTTGCAATCCTGAATAAGATCTAATGCGTCTCCTCGCCTTCCAGTACAACAAATCATTAGAGTAATTGAGTAAAAGAGCTTATAAATCATGGAAAACAATTGGACACTTCATAATGGCATGCCCTTTCATAGTGGGCTTTGGCATGTACAAGTGTCTCCAAGCTCAATAAAAAAGGTTAACCAAGGACTCTACTAGGTGGTTTCAGGCTTTAAAGGGCGTGACATGTCCATGGTACATCCATCAAGTGGTAGGTGGCATGTGATATAATGATAGAACAGAGCAGGGCCCAAGGGGAAGGCTCCAAGCCACATGCCATGGTACAAGGGTAGCTATAATAGGGGAAGCCCAAACTTGGGTACATGAATTTAGGAGGGAGAAATCGTGGTACATGAGTTACCCTGGCCTTTGTTTTTCCACCCTTCTTCATATGCCTTTTGCCTTTGATTTTTCTTCATAACTGCTCGGGGCTTTAGGAGGTAAGAGCATGATGTGTAGGGTGAAGTAGTTGATATCCCCTCAAGGTGGGGAAGTTCATCGCCATTAGGGTTTGGGATAGTCATGGGATCCTTAATGATGGAGGGGGCTCATATAGGGCCCATAGGAACCAAGTGATGGCCATAGATAAGGGGTAGAGCTCATGTTTGGCTTTTGCCCACGCGCTAAATTTGTATGTCCTGACCATCTTTTGCATTTTAAAGTACGTTTCCTATTGAGAGTGGCCAAATTATGCTTTTTCCTTTTCTTTTAGCTACGTCAACCTTCGGGGCATCGTTCCAGGCCCGTCCCAAGGTGTGGACAAGGGGAGGGGGAGGCTAACTCCTTTTGGACCCAATGGACAAATGTGGACCTAGATGGAAAAAAAATGATGAATGGGGTTGTACTGAGCAGAAGGGAGTAATGTATATGGTATCGAGAAGCGGGACCACGCAACCAAAATTTGGGTTTCCCAACCATACCTAAAGCTAATAGCTAGTAAAAGAGATCCCACAGGACTAGGGTACAAGGTTAACCATCAATTTGGTTTGAGGAAATAAGAGTACATACCTAACCCACTCTTTCTGCCAAATCCCCCCACTAATCCATGCCCAAATGTCTCCATGACAAGTAAACAAAAGTACCCAACTACACAATGAAAAGTCATATCTTCGGGTTTGGCAAGGTCACCTTCAAACATACGATCATAATAGATGGGCAGAGGACAACATCACTGGCTCAGGTAGTGGAGAAATGACACATTGAGCTATCTGGTGGCTGCAAGGAGTTGTTCGCTGCCAGTTGAGGACCATCTAGGAGAAAATTTTCTCCTATGGGTGTCACCCACAAACTGGTGGGTAACAAACACCACCAAGAGACTAATAGAAAGCGACTTACATCCAAATTCCTTGCAACTTATTGATACCTCCAATACCAAGACTAGTTCTGATCACTGACCACATGTTTAGTTCTTCAAGGTATCTGATCCATGTTGACTTGTGTATTTGTTTGACTCTTGTGGCTTCATTGGCAACCAACCATGCAACAAATGCAACTATCAAACAATACTCCACATCGGACTGCAATGCATCTAGGCCAGTCTCAGTCATTTCCACATGTCAAAAACAACTATGTCATTTGTCATAACCATTCACTGGTACAATCCACAAATTCATGTTTCGATACAGGGACCTATGAAATCTTTTGTGGCATGTTGAATTAATGCGAAGACTCGACAACAGTACAATTCGTAACCATAACCATACAACTAGCCCTCCGTCAAAAAGATTTTTCCAAAACCATATAAGTAATCTCGAACTAGTAATAACAATAGCAAAACCAAAGAAAACTTAATTATGTCAGGATTGCACAATGATATTTGTGAGAGCCACCAAACGTAACCAAGACAGTGTAATCAAACTAGAACTATAGAGTATACCATTCCTTGGTGTATACAAAACTTAGACCAAAGTAGCAGAAATAATTGTTCACCTGCGACAAAAATACGTCTGAAATCATGCATAGATAGAGGCCATTCTTGTCAGCCGCCTTAAAATAACTTCAGATTTGATTCCTAATTCATCATTGCAAAGTGACTCTAGGAGATGGCCTAAAATTCCGCTAGACATCTCAGGAACTCAATGTACTTCAGCGAGGGTTTAAAAATTATCACAAATCTGCAAGGGATCTCTAAACATCGTGTTCCAGCAAGACACAGGGCTGAAGATGCTCACAAGTATTTTGATTTTGTTTCAAATAAAAGCCCTTAGAAAGTGTGCGGATGCTAATAGAACCCAACTTGCATGGTTATCCCATACAATTTTGGCACAGATCAACACTATTATAGGAGGCTGAATACCCATAGAAAATATACGAACCCAATGAGATCCTTAGACCAAAAACCCAACCATGAAAAACCACAAAAAATGACCTTCATGATGAGCGAGACTACCCTAGCCGGATAATCAAATTCAAATTGGAATGTAAATTTTTTATATATGTTGTGGAGGATTCGAGCCTTTAAATAGTGGTTGAGGAGGGCATTGATGGAGACGACCTGAAGAGGGAAGCCGACTTATGGAGGGAAAGACAAATTTGGAATTTGAATTTGAAATTTCATTTTGGAGCCAAAAACCAACCATTTAGGGCCAAATTTGATTTATAATAAAAGAATGCCCCGCCAATCACAAATGATTTTAACAATAATTATTTAAGACTTCTATGAGAATCCTTCTTGTAAAAACTTCATGAGTTGAACAAATTACCAATGATGAATTGCCACATCATCTAATGCTGGGGATTTAACCAAAATAAGGGGTTTTTTCAAGTTTCAACTTTGATTGGGCGTATCTCTCAAACCGTGAGGAACCTCATGATGTGCCACATATCGTTGGAATTGACATGACAAGGAGAATCAAATGACAATGGTTATGGGAGCAATATAATTGTTCCTCATCCTCAAATTCTTCAGCAAGAGCGGGGTAATAAGATCAAGCATTTGGGCTTTAGGACGTCTTGACTATTGCAACCTCCATTGATGCAAACTAGTCGAATATTAAGAGCGTTCAAGGACCGATCTTGGCATCAATGACAACACCATTCAACAACCTGAACCATCATCCTCCTACTATTTAATGGAATTTCATCACAAGGGAGGTTTTGCTATATTCACCTATAAAGGTATTCTAATTAGAGGGCTCAAGGTGATATGAATAGGTTGGGGAAAGATACTACTAAGCTGAAACATGCTAAAATCTTCTTTATAAAATAGCAAGTATCCTAACCCTAGACTAGTTAAAGTACTACTACAAGGTAGGGCTTATTGATATGCAATCATAAAGAAGTATCTAGATATGTAAAAGTCAAAGAAAGGGTTCCCTTAATGATTAAAATCCATAAAGTAATAGGGGGAAAACCCCAAATAGGCTTCAAGTTGAAGCTTGGCTAGGGTTTAGGGTTTCAATAGCACAAAGGAGTTTGGAAAGGATGACATTAACTCTACTTAGGGATGGTTAGCCACAATCAATGCTAGATCTTGCGTTTAAAATGTTTATGGATTCAAACCTTGGAATTCTATCCACAAGCATGCACTCAAACTCACCCTTTTTGCAAATTGGCCTTAGAAAAGCCCTAGCGTCTTGCCTTAAAAAGCCTAGGAGATATAAAAGAAAGGAAAATATTTAAGTTTTAATATTTTTTAATCAACATGACCTTAGCCAATGCCTAATCCCACTTGGGCAAATGGAGTTCTAGGGAAAATTTCATAGGAAGATGACAATTGATTAGGGTAAGGGGGGAATAATTTTCCTCTTGTAAAACCTTAACTATCTTTTTTATGAGGGGAGAATTTAAATATAGAAGATGCACCGCAAGAGTTCTTCTATAGGTTTCAAGGAAGAATAATTTTAACATGCAAAATTTCACCAAGATTTCTAATAAACAATATGCATTTAGTCATGGAATATTTAGAAACCCTAGCATAAATTCATTTACATGCAAAATGTAGAAAAAAACATTAATAAACTTACAAATTTCTTCAAGAAAGCCTTCTTTCAATCCCAAAAAGACTTCTCCAATGCAAAAGCCCATCTCAAATAAAAGATGCTCCACAAAATTCACATTTTTACCAATTTGGGAAATAAACAAGGGAATTTGCACTCTCGGAGGACGCTGAATTCACAGGTGTGATGATGAACAAACGAACTGGAGGGATCCTCTATTTATGAGGTCTTCACTTTTATGAATAATTAAGCATATAAGCCCGAAAGCAAGTTTGACTTTGAGTGTTTGACAAGACAAGGGGTTACAAGCCAACCCCATAGCTCAAAACAATAAAATAATGCCATAGATGCCCACAAGTGTGAGTCGGTATCTTCTAAAAGCATGACATCATCCCGTTTTTTAGAAATAAATGCCACAACGTGTGGAATCGGCTACTGAGATGCCCCATCATCATAATCAACTCCAAGTCTTAAGGGGAAGCAGGGAAAATTTTAAGAACCCCCCCAAATTTATATGTATAATAAATGGGTGAATCTCCATGGTATATAGGAAGAATGGAAGGCGATTTTATCAATAATATAATATGTATATATAATTTTTTGGCGAATCTCTCACCAGGCATGGCGAATATTTTACTCAATTATAAAATCTTGTAAGATTTTGGTGAGTCTTTCACTAAATAATAAAACTTTGTAAGGTCCTAGTGAATCTTAGCATTGTGAACTCTTAGAGAATTTTTTGAAAAAGTATAAAACCATATATGACAAGAGCCACATGGTGGCAATATCACTGTTTTTTTCACATTTCCATGAAATGGAACTTGTTTATAAAATTATAAAAAAGCCAACCAAGTCCCTTATAATATGCAGGTAATCTTATAACAGAGTCTGATACATCTACTATGCTTGTCTTCGTTCAAGTGTCATAGTTGCTATACTTAACACTGTGAATCACAACTCTCTTAGAACTCAACTCTATAGTGTAATTAAAACCTTTGGAAATTGAATCTGACAACTCTATAAAAAGGATTAGTGAAATAGAAGCTTTTGTGAATGAGCCCACTAATTATCATTGCTAAACAATCAATCTATACTATGAAGTCTTCCATCTTGATCACAATCGTGCTCACGATGAAGGGAGTGCGACCACCTAGCCTGACATAATGGCCATCATAGCTTCCAATAATCAACAACCACCTTGCAAGGACATCCTAGCTCATGTCTTATGAATTTTATTCATCAATCTTAAATAATATAAATCTTATAAAGATAATATTAGAATCCTCTCCGGATTCATTGTTAATACAAGGGTAAAGGAAATTTTCTAGCTCAAGGCACTAGCCAATACCAACTTTGGTATTTGTAAGCCCTTTGTGGGGATGCACCTACCCTGCCCCGTTGGGTTTCTGCCTTGTAACATAGTTCAAGGATCACAAGACTTTCCAATCTTCCTACTCCATTAGACACACTTTATATGCTATACATAGTGAATGGAAAAGAAGCATTATAGAACATACAATTTCACAGAAGGAAGAAAAATCTTAGCCAGTTCAATATCAAAATCTTAACCACTGATTAATAAAGAATAACAAGTAGTGTAATGAATTGTTCTGAGTTATTTATTTACAAGCTGTAAAGAATGTAGTGGAATGGAAAATATTACTTAGGCAACCCTTCAATATTTTCTACTAATGTGTCTGCGCATGTACATATGAAATTAAGAGCATTGTTGAATACAAAGTTTCCTTTTCTCTTGCCTCCATTTTGACAAATCAGTGTGAAATCAATGTCACTTTGAATCTCCTTTCCTGTGTGGATGTTTTGACAAATCAATGTGAAATCAAAGTCACTTTGAATTTCCTTTCTTGCGAGGGATCACATCCACAGTTGATTAGTAAAATATAATCTACTATATATTATGTTCAAGACACTGACTGCAATCTACAGTGGAAACGAGACCTCAATTCTTATTCTGAATTTGAATATCTCAGGACAACATAAGAGACAAAAATGCATATGGCCTTAGTAGCTAGAAAACAATCACTCCATCATTACAAGACCAGATTTCGACACTTAATCTAAATAATGGCACTAGTTGTAGTGCTTATTTGCATTAACACCATGGAAAAGCAACAACAATGTTTCAAAGTACACTTACTAGAAAAGTTGTAACGTTCTGAGAATATTTAATGATAGCATCTGAACCTCATAGCTATGGTGGGGAAATTAGGGAACCCAAATATTGGAAGATATCTCATACCAAATCTGAGAAAAAAATAAAAAAGGGAAAAAATCAAAATCTATAAATCAAGCAATGAATTGTTTACAAATCAAATACAATTCCTTTAACTAACAGTGAAATTGTGGTGATATATTTAAATATTTAGTAAGAGGGTAACTTCAAACCATGGAATATTACCTTTGTCATTATTGTCATCCCTCAGTGACTCAGATTACAAATCAATACTTATGGAAAGATTGTAAGAAATTTTGTGAAATAGTAAAGCGTAACCTCTATTTTCAAGCAACAAAATCAAGACATTGTTACATCAAGAGCCATAATTAATACATAATCAATGAATCAAGTCCTTGTATGGCACAATCTTGTTTCACAACCTCTATTTTCTCAATAACAAAATCACGACATTGTATGTGGTTATTGCCAAAAGGAAACTGCGTTCTAATTTGGAAGAGGATCTTATCAAAAGACATGGATTTATTCAAAGCTACAAAGCCTAATGGGTCACTGAAAAATAAGTTGGAATATGGGATCATGATACTTAAATTGAAAAAATATGCTTTCCTTTTAGAAACATTACAGTTATACAATGTTTTTTGAAAGCATTAGAATTTGAAATTGGGCCTTTCTATCAAGACAAATTTTGATTAACAGAATGTACTTTCCTACCTAAAACGTTGTAGATATCCAAGAAAAACTTGAAAAGCATAAGAGAACTTAGCATAATGTACTTTCTTTCCTTCCTCAACATTCTTAAAGAGTTGAGGTTCCCCAAGTCATCAAGTAACTTTTGAAGGAAATGGCAGTTAGTAATAGTCCAATTCACAACTGAAGATGTGTCACAAATACGAGGGGGCATCTCCTCCAAATCACAAAAGTGCTCCAGGTTAAAATCTAGCATTATTGGAAGCTTAATGCTCGACTGGTTGTTATTGAACCTAGACATTTTTCCATTCTTCACTAAAATCTTAAAGATAGCTTCTCTAAGTTCTACATGACTTTACTATGCTCTTGAAGTGGGGGCACATGCAGGCTCTCCAAGTGAATAGTCTTAAACTAAGTGAAGATAAGGCCGATAGATCATTCAGTGTGGATCTCTTTAACCCATAATTGAATACTATGTCTCTCTTGAACCCATAATTGAATACTATTAGGACTTTCAAATTTTTCATGGAACTCAAAAATGTTGGAAGAAAGTATTTGCTTCCAAAAAGAGTAAAACTAAAGCCTCTGCTTGAGGACAATTGATGTCACACCACTAACACTTCTCCATGGAATTTATATAGGTAAACCGCAATGCAAAATTCCATTAGAATATTGTGTTTATTGAATACACAAATGAAATCATTGCATTTCTTTAAAATATCTTTTGAAATCAAAATTACTGAAATTACATATCAATAACCTACTGGGTGTAGGATAAAATTCACCCGTGTCATTCACAGAAAGCATGAGAAAAAACCTAATACTATATATAAAACCAAGAAAAATTCAAATTCATCACTTCTAGGGACCTCGTAACCACCTTGCCAATACACAAGTATGTTCCTGTTTGCAGTTAGAAAAATTACCCAAATTACAATTTGTTTACTCCAGCATATGTTGGAAAGTTATAGAAGGATGACTAGTGCAATCAATCCATTCCTTTTAGCCCTGGATTTGTTTCAGTTTAAAACAGAAGTATACAAATATACTTGTCCAATGTCTATGCTTTAACCATTCACCTTAAGATGTTTTTACAATATAATTTCCTAAATCTATTTAATATCTCATTATCATAAAAACTAACCTATATCCCTCTTAACTCCACATCTACCACTCTTAGGGGGATGAAATATATTTATCCCTCTGAGCACTTGGTAGACCCAGAATTAACATGGATATAAGATGATAGAATTTCCCCTTTAAATAGTCTATGCTCACATGAATACCATGGTATTACCATGGGTCAATACCATGGGTTATCATAAACCTGGAGCTTAAAAATTACTATTAGTAATTTATAAAATTTAATAAAATTAATAGTTGAATTTTATTTTAACCAAGCTAAAATGTTTAACATACATTAAATTACAACATCCATTTTTACTCTTGATCCACCAAGCGCCAAGAGGGATCAAATATTTTTTCACTCTATGCTAGTTTGCATATCACGATATTTGATATCACTCGGGGGTTAGTAGATCCAGAGTAAAGATGGATCTATGCTGGTTTAATTCCCCCATTTAAATAGGCTACATTCCAGGTGAATACCATCGGTCAATACCATGTGCCATTTTGGTGAATACCATGGGTCAATACCATGTGCCATTTTTATTTTTATTAATACTAATATTAAGGTTAATAATGTTTTTTTGCATGGTATTAATAACAATCTAGTCCATGGTATTTGTCCCATAGTATTTTGCCCATAGGTTTCACCTAAATATAACACATTTTTTGAGTGTTCGTAAATATAAGGTGACTTATGGAGTAAATATAAAAAAATGTTTTATTTGTTTACCATACCTCTTGTTTATTTATATTTTTATTAATTTACCATACCTCTTTTACAAATATGGTATTTGGCCCATAGGATTCACTTAAATAAAACCTCTTTCTTGAGCCTTCATAAATAGAACGAGGGTTATGGACTAAATATAAAAAGAGGTTTTATTTATTTACCATACGTCTAGTTTATTTATATTTTTATTTATTTACCATACCTTTTGAGTAAGTATAAAAAGACGTTTTATTTATTTACCATACCTCCACTTTACTTATATTTTTATTTGTTTACACCCTTGCATGTATATAAGGTGACTTATGGAGTAAATATAAAAAATGTTTTATTTATTTACCATACTTCTCATTTATTTATATTTTTATTAATTTACCATACCTCTTATAAATATGGTATTTGGCCCATAGGATTCACTTAAATAAAACCTATTCTTGAAAATGGGCGAATGGATTCACTTAAATAAAACCTATTCTTGAAAATGGGCGAATGGAAGGTTGTAACTCCTAGTTTCAAGGGCTAAATTTACCTTTTTTCCCCTCTCCCTTAAAATAAGGTGGGCTATTTGAGGTGATTTGTAAAAATGTGCTATAATACAAAATATTCGCCCACAAAAAATTTAAAACCTCTTAATTTTGCCAAAGGGCGAACATTCGCCCCTAAAATTTTCTATGAGGGGAAGCCTTAAGAAGTGCCTCAAAGTGACTCCATGTCCAAAAATCATGCTCTAGGTGCCCTATGTCACCCTCTCAAGGGCTAGATGGGTGATGTGGTACTATCTCTCTTCAACATTGGGGCTCCAAGGGTGAGTACTAGTCCTCCCTTGTCATCTTGAGGATGACCATCATCATTTGGACTATGGAACAAGCAATGCCCATCAAACAATGTCAAGGTCAGCCTAGGGGTGTCCTGGGTATGCTATGTACGATATCAAGCAAATCTAATACCAAGTAAGAGGATCTTAGCATTTCAACATCTAGGGGTACCGAGGTGTCAATAGTCACTACGTTATTTGTTCACAAAGCTTGATAGAAAGGATAGATGAAGTTAAGATTGGAGAGCATATGTGGGACTTAAAATCAAACCATAACCCAATTTATATAAAACTATCTTGGTTAGAAGAAAGACAACATAGGAGGAAAACCCAATGTTCTCGACAATCGATATCAAGGGGAAAAATTCTTCTAACACAAGAAAATTGCACTATCTTCAAAACAATGTTGGAGAGATCCTTTTAGAAAAGGAAGAGTGGTTCCCAAAGCCTCAATAGTCATGAGTTAACAAATATAATTCAGAGTGCACTTGAGAAGTGCAAAAGAGCAAAAAATAGGAAATCTAAATCAAATTGTTTTCCTGTAAATGCTTGGTTTGATGAGGAATGCAAAATGGCAAGGAAAACCTTGAAAAAGGCGGGCGAGGAAAAGATGAATGTAAAGCTATATAAGCAGATTTTAAAAAGGAAAAAAGACGAGTTCATGCAAACAAGGCGAGAAGAGTTAATATATCTAGGCAAGAGTAACTCCAAAGCTTTTTTGGTAGGAACCTCAACAAAAGAAGCAAATTGAAAATAATATTATGGCCAATCAATGGTTTGACTATGCAAGACAACTTTATGAGAAAGAATCACAGGAGGAGCCTCCTCCCAGGATCAACACAACTACAAAGCTTTTCACTTTACAGGAAGTAGAGACAGGGATTAAGAAGTTGAAAATAAGAAAGGCAAAGGACTTGGTTGAACTTCAAGCAGAATATCTAAAGTGGGGAATGGGCATTCTTGCACCGCACATCATGGAAATATTCAACAACGTCATTTAGCAAGGATTCCCAAGAGAGTGGACAATTAGTTTAGCAATACACCTTTTTAAAAGTGGAGACATTAATAATCCTTCCAACTATAGAGCCATTATGATCAATCCTTTGTTTGCAAAACTCTTCAACAAGATGGTAGAAAATAGAATCAGTAAGTGGGCAGAAGTCAAAGAAAAGAGGGCAAAAGGGCAAGCAGGTTTTAGGCTGAAACATTCTATAGTAGATCATGGTATCATGTTGAGACACATTATTGAAAAGGTTTGGGAGGGAAAATAAGAAGTATTTTGCTGCTTTGTTGACTTCAAAAAGGCATTTGACACAGTCCCTTGAGATAAGTTGTGGAGTAGAATGGAAGAACTTGAAATTCCTTTGCATTATAGAGTTGCAGTCCATAGACTTTATGAAGAGGTGAAAGTCAAAATTAGAACTTTAGCAGGCATTTCAAAATGTTTTAGAAGTGACATCGTGTTGATGACCTTGTATTGATTGCTAAATCAGCCCAGGGATTGTAGATACACCTATATGCCCTAGAGCATTTTTGTAAAACAGTGGGGATGCAAGTCAATACTAGTGAGACCAAAGTAATGATTTTCTCAAATAAAAAGAAGCAGAGCCAGCATACGTTCTTCTTTGAAGGCAACATTCTTGAAGAAGTAAATGAATACAAGTACCTCGGGATTGGTTTCAACAAGAAGCTTAATTGGGAACACTGCAGAAAGAAGAGAATTTTAGGAGGGTGGAAAGCATTATATGCTCTTCAAAACAGACGTAGAGAAGCAGAGTTATGGGATTGGAAAACAATTAAAGTGCTTTTTGGGCTCCTAGTTTGTCCAATGATATTATATGGGTGTGAATTCTGGGCTAGCAGCATCTCTGTCTCAAAATTGAAGCAAGTTGAGAAAATCCAAAAACGATTAATCATGAGCAAGTTTAAAATAAAAAGTTCGGTTTCTTATGAGATAATGCTGAGTGAAACATGAACAACTTCCATTGAAGCAATTGCTATGGTCCGTCTCATAAGGTATCTACAAAGAATTGAGCAAATGGGAGAAGTTAGATGGCCTAAAGTTATCTTCAATGAAGGAATGATTGAAAGAGAGAAATCATGGATGAGACAAAACAACAAATGGATGCAAAAATGGAATATTTACCTCAATGCATGTCCCACAAATAGCAAAGATTTAAAGAGTTTTGTTATGGAGAAGTTTTGTAAGCCTTGTATGGGGAAAAGAGTTGGGTAGAAAAAAGTACTATGTTCAAGAATTCAACCCCACTTGTGATCACCAACAGAAAGAGTACATTGGAGCTAGCATTCCGTGGAGAGCAAAGATTCTTATTTCTCAATTAAG
The DNA here is from genome assembly GCA_031772625.1 of Pinus tabuliformis. Classification (NCBI taxonomy): domain Eukaryota; kingdom Viridiplantae; phylum Streptophyta; class Pinopsida; order Pinales; family Pinaceae; genus Pinus; species Pinus tabuliformis. The sequence continues at coordinate 676,683,841 of CM062807.1, forward strand.
AACTATCTCGCATCAACTATGGTGCGAAACAGGTCGGTGGAAAAGACGTAAAGAAGCTTGAGAAGAACGGGTGTGTACTTTTTGCACTTCTGGGGCAGTGGAATCAGAAAAAACATTTCATTTTGGAATGTGATGCTTTCAAAGACATTAGAGCTAAGTTGCAGGAAACATTGCCCAGGGGTCTGTTTCTGGCTGGAAACGGAACGAAAACGAGGAAACTTGTATCGTACGGCCTGGAAACTTGTTTCTAGCCGTACTGGCCCATTTCGCGCTGGGGAAACGTGGCCAGTATGGCTAGAAATGGGTTTCTAGGCTGTACGACAGAGTTTCCACTTAAAACTTGATGTTTTCTTTTATTTTTTTAAATTTTTTCGCTTCTAATTTTTTACTGGGCGACTAAAATATCTTATGGATGCTTCTAGATGCCTCTTTCAAGTTATAAAAAATACTCTCACCTCATTCTCTGATCACACAATTGAGCAATTCGTTTCTCTTGGAGACGAACGATTTTAGCAAAGGAAAAGAGCAGTGGTTTTAGCTAGGGTGTTTTCAACAGTGAACAAAGGAGATTTCAGCAGCAAGAGAAAGAGATTTTAACAGCAAGAGAAAGATATTTCAACAATAGATTTAGAGTGCAGAGTTTCCGGCTACGAAATTCTTGGCTTTTGGCTCAGCTACAACCATATTTCTCGTCTTTTCTGGCATTTTTGGGTAGCTTCAGCTACATAAAATTAATTTGGGCAAGAAGCATTCATTTTCTTAGTTTTTTTCCTACTATTTCTTCAATTTTTCGTGGGTTTATGCTGCTAAAAATATGAAAAACGTTTTTTCTTTACAGATTTGTTTTTTTGTTTTTTTTTTTGTTTTTGCAGCAATGGCTTCCAACCAAAGCGCAGCTGCAAGTTCAAGCCCTAGGGCCAACCCAAGGGCTGAATATTATCTTCTTTGGAGCCATGTTCAGAAGCTTCAAAAATGTGGAGGTGGTGGCTCATGGGAATGGCGATGCAATCTTTGCAGTAATTCGTACAAGGGCTCCTACCCAAGAGTGAAGGCACATCTTTTTCATAGAGGAGGACAGGGGATTGTAGGTTGCACAAAAACAACAGACCCATTGGCAAGGAGAGCATATCAAAGAAAGCAAGATGAGACAGATGGAATTAAGAGAAGGCATGATGAGCTTAGTCAAGCTACTTCTCAAACTCCATCTAACATTGAGCCAAGGATTATAGTTGAAGCAAGGAAGAGGAGAGCTAGTGCCACTCAACAACATGAACAACCAACATCCAAAATTACTAGAGGGGCATCCCCTTCAGTTCAGAATAGCAGAATTGCCAAATTGGTGAATGTGCAAGCGAGAGAAGAAACTGATTCTAGAGTGGCTAGGTGCATTTATGCATGTGGTATCCCATTCAATGTTGTTCGCTCTCCTTACTGTCAAGATATGATAAGGACAATTAACAAATCTCCTCAAGGGAACAAGGGGCCCAACTATGAGAAAGTCAGAACTCAGCTTCTCAAAAATGAGAAGGAGCTTGTGGGGGATATCTTATCACCAATTCGTTCTTCTTGGAGTAGCTTTGGGGTTACCATAGTCTCAGATGGATGGACAGATACAAGGCGCAGACCGTTGATAAATATCATTTCCACTTCCCCCAAAGGAGCAATGTTTATAAAGGCGGAAGACTGTTCAGGAGAGGTAAAAGATGCACAGTTCATTGCTGATGTTATTATAAAATCTATTGAACAAATAGGGCTTAACAGGGTGGTGCAAGTTATCACGGATAATGCACCAGTTTGCAAAGTCGTAGGTTTAATTACTGAGGGGAGGTATGACCACATCTTTTGGACACTTTGCATTGTGCATAATGTAGTAGATCTGACTTGCAAATATATGAAAAGTAGATATGACCTATAAATATATGAAAATAGAAATATGCCCAGAAATAACAAGAGAGAAATAAATGAAATGTTTCTCTTTATTGATCAAAACCCTTAAAGTATTGTAACACCATACATTCACTCCTTAAGTGAGGAGAACACTCCACAAGCCATACGCTTGTCCATACAATATTCCTTGACATCTCTTAATGGGGAGTCTCTAGCCTCTATATAAGATTCATACATACAATACCATGGGTCATTACCATGGTTCTCTCAATACCATATATCTAATACAATGAGCTTATTATATTATTGCTAACTACTTGTGGTCCCTTACATGATGCGGGTTAACCACTTTATTTATTAACTATGGCCCATTACATTATTCCCTTGGGTACTTCCCTCTGTAGCCCATATTATCCCCCTTAGGTATACTACATTCCACCCCCCTTAAACATGTTTCATCCCCGAAACATAAGAAGAACACAAATAATAAGATCTACTCAAAAGTGTAGTCCACTGGTACCATGCACGTGCATCCATCCAAGATAAAGGTGAACCCTCAATCCAGTTGGTGTCTCACTCGCTTGAGATGGGAGTTGAACTTGACAGCTCTTCTGTGTTGATGTGTTGTGGGTGGATCGTCGCACCACTCTATCAGTTGTCCTTTGCCACCTTATTGGTTGTTGTCTCATTGGGTGATGTGGGTGGTGATATGCTAAAGCTTTAATTAATGGAATATCTTTCTTGAATTCCTCTACTATTGGTGCCTGAGTGGTGTCTGGTGCTTTTTCTGGTACTTTGTTTGTGTTTGGTTGTCGACCATCAAAGACTCATCATTTGATGTGTCAGTGTCATTAGAGCTTTGTGCTTCTATCTCCATAGTCTCTGTTTGGATCTTAATGGAAATATCCTGGAATGTAATTTTCTTCTTTTTATACCAGAACTTCATGGATTTCTTCTGCACATTAATATTGACAGTACCCACAGATTCCATCCAAGGATATCCCAAAACAACATCCATGTTATCCATATCTGAAGTATAAAAATCACAATGCAACACATACTTATCCATAGAAAGCTTCAAATCTTTATAAACTTGAACATCCTCATTATCAATCCGTGTGTTTTCAATGTGCATTGCTAGAACTTGTAATTTTTTTGCCAAATTAACATTGATAAAATTATGCTTGCAATTAGGATTTATAGACACAATGATCTTCTCCTTCTGAATACATCATGAATCTGTAATAAGGAGATACCAACAGAAAATAACCCTTTAGGTTTTTTTGGTTTCCTTCTTTCCAGTATGAGACCATTTGTCCAAAAATAGTTTTTCAATTTCGTCAGCGACACAACTTCAAAATCTCACTGTCAAGTGATTTCCACCATATAGCAGCCTCACCTTTCAAGTAATTCCCTATGTAGTCATTCCGACCCCATGAGTGGAACCACTTCTGATATTCTATAAAATTTTCAATAGTTGGCCCATCATCTTTTCCTGTAAAAAACATCTTGCTAGAAGCCATGAAGAGGGTTTTGAAAAAATCACTTATTTGGCGAAAATTTAAAATCGCCACAGTTTGGTCAATATTGCTCAGAATTCTTATTATAATCTGTTTTCGGAAATGGAACGACTATTCTGCTTCTTTCCATGCGATCGAAATCCCGATCTAGGCACTCTGGAATTTCAGATTTGCGCTGCAATTATTCCGCTGTCACAATTTTTTTTGAAAAAAGCGCTGATTTTAAATCAGTGATATCTCCCTCATCCGGACTTCGATTCGACTGAATTATATATATATATATATATATATATTTTTTTTTTTAAATTGGGTAATTTTTCAAGAGGATCTCAGATCTGCAATTAGTTTCTCAAAATTCCCCACAAAAATGACAAAAATTAACTGGAGATCCGCCGTCCACGAATTTTCGTCAAAAAATTTCTGCAACACAACTGATTTTTAAATCAACGATATCTCCTATTCGGACTCCGATTCGGCTGATTTTTTTTTGAAATTAGGTATTTTTTCGCAAAGAATCCATATCTGCAATTTGTTTATTCAAATTTTGCACCAGAAGTTACAGATCTGATCTACAAACTCGCCGCCCCAAAAAATTCCTGCAAAAATAAAAAAAATTCTCTGCTTTGCCCAAGAAGGTGCTTCGATACCACTTGTAGTAGATCTGACCTGCAAATATATGAAAATAGAAATATGCCCAAAAATAACAAGAGAGAAATAGATGAAATGCTTCTCTTTATTGATCAAAACCCTTAAGGTAGGGTAACACCATACATTCACTCCTTAAGGAAGGAGAAGACTACACAAGCCATATGCTTGTCCATACAATATTCCTTGACATCTCTCAATGGGGAGTCTCTAGCCTCTATATATGATTCATACATAAAATACCATGGGTCATTACCATGGTTCTCTCAATACCATATATCTAATACAATGGGCTTATCACATTATTGCTAACTACTTGTGGTCCCTTACATGATGCGGGCTAACCACTTTATTTATTAACTATGGTCCATTACGTTATTTCCTTGGGTACCTCCTTTACCCGATACTATCCCCCTTAGGTATACTACACATAATTTGAATCTGATTTTGGAGGAAACCGACAACAAGTTCCATGGATAACGGAAATCACAGGGGAAGCAATGGAGATTGTTAAATTCATCACCAACCACAACCAATCTCAGGCAATATTTCGCGAGTACTCCAAATTGTAGTTGTTAAAAGTTGCTGAGACAAGATATGTCTCAAACTTCCTAATGTTGTGCCGCCTTGTTGAGGTTAAGCATGCATTAGTTTCTATGGTGGTGAGTCAACTTTGGGTTGAATGGAGACAAGAAGATTCAGAGCGGGGATATATGGTTCGTAGATTGTGCCTTGATGAGGATTGGTGGAGCAAGATAGATTTCTTGCTAAAGTTCACAACTTCTTCGAAATGCTGACACTGACCAACTTTTCTTAGGAGAGGTATATGATGGCATGGATTCCATGGTTGAGAAAACTATGGAAATCATTTCACAAGAGTCTCCACAACTTTTGTTTCCTGATGATCATTTTGCTGATTTAGTCAAGAAATCATTGTTGATAGGTGGAATAATTTCAACACTCCATTGCAAACTTTAGCACATGCCTTGTACCCCAAATTTTATGATGAGGAGCTTATTGCTCAAAGCAATGGGAAGAGGAAGTCACCATAGAGAGGTGGCTAATGGGGTGAAAAAAGCCCTTATGAGAATATTTCCATTTCATCTACACAGGGAGGTAAAGGAAGAATTTGCGAGTTTTGCTGCAGGATTAGATGATTATGCAGATATATCAGCCTTGGAAGAGAGAAGCACCGTGAATCCAGTTAGGTGGTGGATTTGTCATGGAGCAAATGGTGTACATTTGCAAAACCTTGCCATTCGTGTTCTTTCATGAGTGGCAAGCTTTTCATGAGCAGAAAGGAATTGGAGCACCTATGGTTTAATCATTCAGTGAAGCGCAATAGGTTGGGCTCACAGAAGGCAGAGGATCTTGTTTATGTGCACTCCAACCTTCGCCTTGCATCTCGTAGGGGTCCAGAATACAACAATGGTCTTTCTAAAGAATGGGATACAAGAAGTCCTGATTTGGATCTCTCTCTTGCTGCCCTGAATATTGAGGTCCAACTTGGAAGTGGAAGTGGCCCATCATCTTCTTCAACACCACCATCCACTGTTGAGGATGCTTTTGCTTCTATTTTTGATGAGGATTTTGTCTTTATAGTACTTGCACTCTCATAGTCTTTATTGTACTTGCAGCTTCATATATATAATAAAGGCTGATTTTGAGATTTGGATATATAATAAAGGTTGATTTTGGATATCCCAATATTGCTATTGCTATTTTTATTATGTTATCATTCATGAGTAAATGTGATGTAAATTTAATCATAATGCTTAAACTTTAAATGTAATAAATTATAATGTATCATGTATACTTTATGATTGCACATAATATTTCTTAAATGTCCTAAATTCTATTTTATATATATATATATATATATATATCGTGTTTCCCCGTTTCCAAAATTTGGGGGGCCAATATTTTGTACCCGTGCCCGTTTCAGAAACTCATACCCGTTTTCTCGTTTCGTGCAACTTAGCATCAGAGACAGTTACAACAGTATGTTAACATTGGTTCCTTGGCATTGTCTTTTTAGTCAGGGGACTATTAGAATGTTGGGTTAAAACTTAACTCATCATTAATTTGAATAATAAGAGGATTGAATTACAAAAGGAAAAAAGCAAGGAAGCTAGTGGTCCCATAGACTATATCTAGTCTCGTGGACGTTAAAATTTCAATTCATTTCATATGGAATCATCAAAGTACCCAACGCTTTGCTTTGGAGGGGCAACGTTGTATTTGCAAGGTCATCACTGTTCTTTGGAATGTGCAAAACAACTAGGGCATGTTGTGTAGTGGAGTGATGTAATGTGCCCTCAAAGGGATCTGTTGCTATGTAAAGAACCACTTGGTAAAAACCATCACATTATCAAGTGAAAGTCACCAATCATTAGGGACAACAACCATAGATGCATCGTAGTGGACCATACTTAATTGTTAAGGGCAAATAACACTTCAAACTAAGATCACCTTGAATTATCGAACTAGATCAAGTCCCATAAAAGTGTTCTCTACTTGTGTTAGGGATTGGCTAGATGGTCAACCCTATTAGGTGTTTCTAGCCCCTAACAGGGAGGTGATAGGTCGTAGGTTAACCATTCAATCCATAGGTACTTGTGAGAATAGTGGCAATTGGGGGAAAGGACAATTGTGGTTTTAAGCAAGGACGAGATGCCACAGAAGACCAAACAAAAGTTGCTTTGAAGAAATAAGGCTAACCTCAAGTTTCTATTGAGATTCATTGTCTACACAAATCATGGAAGTCTTTTCATAAATGTTAGAATATTTCGACACATAGGAAATAGTTAAGCATAACTTGGTCTGGTGTAGAGTTAGGTAAAGTGTGTTTCTTTCTTATGTATATTTGTAACTTACAATCCAACGGTCACAATATGTTCTAGACATGAAGTGATCCGACGGTTCATTCTCTCCTCGGTATTACCAACACTTGATCTGTGGCTTAACACACAGTTGGTCCATGATCTCTATTTAAAGAGCATGGAGGGTCATTTGTAGGGTGATCGTTCATAACAGAAGCTTATGTAAATTTTCTTTCTTTTATTAATAAATTGCCTGAAGTGGCTGCGTTGGCTCAGGCCGTGGATTGTTTTCGTTTTTGAGGGTTTTAACCACGTCAAGAATACTAGTGTATTGATTTGTGATCTGTTTGTGAGCGGTGTCCTTTGGTGTTCTATATGAGAAACTTACCCGGTAAATTCCTACATGGTATTAGAGCTATTTGAGGGCCGCATTCGTTGGTGATCCAAATCGAAAGTCGGTACAACTGCATCGGACTGTCATTTGCTAGATCTACTGTTTCCGATTGCTTTCAAGCTGAGAGGATTGCTCTATTGTGTTAGGAGCATTTGTTCCAGTGAGGAACCCTTTTCGTTTCACACGAAAAGGTTTCCGGTAGCCCTAGCTACATCATTTTTAATATTTGGACGTATACAATCTTTATTTGCAGTGTTAGTTATCTATCTCTTTATTTATTTTGGTTTATTTGTCTCTTTTTTTTATTACCAGATCTATACCTTTCATTTTTGCGTATGCTCTTTGCCCCGCGACTCTGTGCGATCTGGGCAAATCAGAAACAAAAAGGAAGGATTTTTCTGATGCGTATGCTCTTTTCCGCTGCACCTTAGTGTGATCTCGGAAAATCAGAAACATTGAGGAAAATATTTAGTTTCCGACAAAAGTTAACTTCAAGCCATAAGGTTTGTTTTTTTTTTGTATGTCCATGTTGGGTTGTGTGGTTTTTGTTTTGTAGGAAATTATGGCTTTTTCAAGTAAGCATGCATCCCAAAGCTTCAGTGACTAAAAAAAAAAAAACCCCCTTCCTCTCTTGCAAAAATTACTAATTTTTTAAATTAGCTCATTTGGTCCAAAGTTACTTTATGAGAATAGAGGTCTTGAGTTCAAGTCTTTCTTTTTGTTGAGTTACTTTTTCAAAAAGCACATGTAACTTATGTTTTAAAGTTACTTTATGTAAAAAGTGTTCTCACCCATTATAAAAAGTGTTTATAAAAAGTGAGTCACTTATAATTCTAAAGTCTCTTTATCTTTTATTTAAGTTACTATTTTAGTAGGTAGCTTATAAAGTACCATTGTAAAAGTGACTTTCACTTATTTATAAAAGTGGGTCACATAATTGTTTTTCTTAAAGTGGGTCATTCACTTCTGCACATTCGCGCACTTTGTTGGCATCTTCAACAACTTTTCTTCAAAAAGCCATAACTTCTTCATTCGGAAGTCGTTTTCAGAGCCATTTTTTTTGAATTGGCCTAATTTTTCGAAATCTTTCCATTAGAACACTTAGTTTTAACATCTACAGCTTCAGTTTCTATTAAAATTGAAAGTCCATGCCAAGTTATTCTTGACAACACCAACTACTTCCAATGGTGGTCCTACATTGTGGATTTACTTAGAAGTAAAGGTCTTTACAGAATAGCCTTAGGCCAAGAAACTAAACCCAAAGATGAAGATAAGGCAGCCAAATGGGAAAATAGGCAAGATCAAGCACGTGGGTTGATAGGGATGTCTATTTCTCCAGACCTTAGATTCCATATCACAGAACTTGATACCCTTAATGAAGCAATGAAACAACTCACTAAAGTTTTTGGAATTAAAAATGAAATTAGAGCCCATCAACTCGAAAATGAGTTGCTTACGTTGGACCCCAATAATTTTTCTTCCATTGAAATATTTTGTTCAAGTTCAAGACCCTTAGACTTCTCTTAAAAGGTGTTAAGGTTAAGAAAGAAGATGGTAGCTTTATCTATTCCATTCTTACTAAGTTGGGACCAGCCTACTCTGTGTTTGTTTCCACCTTCCATTCTACTAGAGAAGCCTTTATTTCTCAAGGACAAGACTACAAGTCCCCCTCTTTTGATGCCTTTTGTGATTCTTTAATAAGAGAACAAGAAAAACTCTTACATCTTGGTCTTCTTAATATTGGAAACTCTTATAAGAAAGCCTTAGTCGCCCAGCAACAATCAAATTCAAAGAATCCTAAAATGCAGTATCTTAAAAGGAATGGTCCTAAACCAAGGTTGCACGAAACGGGGAAACGCGAATATATATATATATATATATATATATATATATATATATAGGACATTTAAGAGATATGTGCAATTATAAAGCATATATGATACATTCTAATTTATTACATTATGATAAAATTGTCAATTTTCAATGCATAAACTATAAGTCTTTAAATTTACATCACATTTACTCATGAATGATCACATAATGAAAATAGAAATATCCAAAATTAGCCATGAGAAATTTCTAATTTCTTGTCTCGTGCTTGATTGGGAGTCTCCTCCTACATAGTCGAACGACCTTAGTGCTCTTGATTAAATACAAGTTTCATACCCTAGTACCCTACATCCTCTTGATTATTGGAGTCTCCCCTGCATAGTGGGCTTGGTTCTCTTGATTAAATACAAGTTCCATACCCTAGTACATGATAAAATCCAATGGAAACATTGCAATCCTTGCAATCCTGAAATCCTGAAAAATAGATAAGTCTGCTGGATTTTGAGTGAGATCTAAAATTCTACTTTCTCCATATGAAATCCAATGAGGGCAAAACCACTCTCAAACATGCTGAGTCATTTCATGGTAATGTTAAAAATTTAAGTAAAATGATGAAAATGAAAAATAAAGGAGAATATCACTTTTACTTTAAGAATTTAACATTACCATGAACTGCATATGCCTCAAACTTCCTGATGAACTGCATATCAACACTAGGGCAAAAGTTCACATTTATAACTTTAGATAGGCATCTAGAAGCAACTAGAAGTCATTAGGAAAACCTAATAATAAATTAGAAAACAAATAAAAAAATTAAAAAAAACACAAGTTACAAGTGGAAATGTGCGTCGTACGGCCGTGAAACGTGTTTCTGGCCGTACTAGCCACGCTTCCGCATTGAGAAACGTGCCAATATGGTCGGAAACACATTTCACGGCCGTACCACATGCGTTTCAGGGTTTCGTTTCCGTTTCTGTATGGAAACGGCCTCCTACCCTGTGTTTCCTGCAACTTAGTCCTAAACCAAACAAGGGTCTTAAGCAATTTCAATCTCAAAATGAAAAATCAATTCAACAAAATGATAAGGCAAATAAAAACAAAGGGAAGAAGACAGATAGACATTGCAACTTTTGTAATCGAGATGGCCACTTAGAATCCAAATGCTTTAAGATGGAAGCCTTGGAAACAGCAATGAAGAAACATAACATCCATTTGGAGCATTCTTCAACTTCAACTTCATCTTTAGGAATAACTCTTTCTGCATGTGGTTGTCAAGCATCTCGGTCTGGTTATGCATTAAATGTATATTCTTCTTCTCATTCTCATGAGTGGCTCATTGATTTTGGAGTTTCTTATCACATGGCAAAAAAACAAAGCCATGTTTTTTTCTTTAAATGATTGTAACACCAAAAATATATATGTTGGCGATGATAGATCTTTTAGTGTTGTAGGGACTGGAACTATTCATCTAGACAATGGTCAATTTAATGATGTATTATGTGTTCCAACCTTATTGTGCAACCTTCTATTTGTATATCAGATAACTCATTCAGGTGAAGGTAAAATCGTTGAATTTTCACCTCATGATGTTGTAAGTAAGGACCTAAGAGATCCTAGATAGATTTTGGCTACTGGCATTGCTGATGATTCTACAAGGTTGTATAAGTTTAACAACTTTGGGTCATCAATGCTTCTTTCGGTATTTGTTGCTCATAATGATGAAGTGAGCAAACTTTGGCATGAGTGATTTGGTCACTTAAACTATCGCTCCCTTCAAAATCTATGTAAAGAAAATATGGTGACAGGTCTTCCTATGGTAACTTGTAGAGATGGTGTTTGTTCCAGATGTGTACTCGGAAAACATCATCGTGACAGTTTTGAAAAACGTGTCTCTTGGCACACCTCAGCCCCTTTACAGCTTGTGCATAGTGATTTATGTGGTCCACTTCCAGTTGTTTCATTCTCTGGCTACAAGTATTTCTTAACTTTCATTGATGATTTCTCCAAACGCACTTGGGTATACTTCTTAAAACTCAAGAGTGAAGTATTTAACATGTTCTTGGCCTTTAAAGCCTTTGTCGAAAAACAATCTGGGCATCAAATTTTTAAGCTAAGATCTGATAATGGCGGAGAATATGTTAACAACAAATTCATCAACTTTTGCACTGAGCATGGAATTCAAATGCAACATACTGTTCCATATACTCCACAAAAAAATGGTGTAGCTGAAAGGAAGAATCTCACCTTAAAGGAAATGGCTAATTGTATGCTTCAATCTAAAGGACTTAGTCTTAATTTTTGGCAGAAGCAATTAACTGTACAAATTACATAGTAAATCGCACTCCTACTAAGGTTTTCAAGAATATCACTCCAAAAGAAGCATGGAGCTCAACTAAACTAGATGTAAGTCACTTTCGTGTTTTTGGAAGTGAAGTATGGGCCCATATTCCAGATGAGAAACATAAAGCTTTAGAACCTAAGAGTGAAAAATGTATTTTTGTTGGATATTCTGAAGATGTCAAAGGATATAGACTTATTCCACTTAAGTCCAAAAATGTTATCATTAGAAGAGATGTAAAGTTTGCTAAAAATATATCGGCCTACGAGCCTAGTTCGGCGGATGTGCCACCTCTCTCTATCCCTTCTAATGTTGAAAACATTTCTTCTTTAGATGATGATAGCGAGGATGACAATCCTCCCCACCTTCTCAGGATCCTCCTTCAACTCCTTAGCTTCCAAAATGGGTCCGTGCTACTTGGGATGCAACAGGTGCTCTTGCAGGTGATCCTACAGATCAACGACGTACATGTTCTCAGTTCAATAGAGCCTCTTCCTTACTGGCTCAAGCTTCAACAAATCATGATCCTGACACCTTTGGAGAAGCTTCAGGCCATCCAGATTAGAACACAACTATGAATGAAGAATATCGTTCATTATTGGTAATTGATACATGGGATCTTGTTCCTCTTCCAAAGGGATGAAAACTTGTTAGATGCAAATGGGTTTACAGAACCAAGTATGGACCAGATGGAAAAGTTGATAAACATAAAGCTTGTCTTGTTGCTAAGGGTTTTTCACAAGTTGAAGGCATTGACTATACTGAAACCTTCTCCCATGTTGCCAAAATGAACTCTATCCGCCTTGTTCTTTCCTTTACTGCCTCTTTCAAATGGGAAGTCCATCAGATGGATGTTAAATCTGCCTTTTTGCATGGGACTTGCATGAAGAAATCTCTATGGAACAACCTCCTGGCTTTAAACAAACAGGCTCCAGCCTTGTATGTCGGCTTAAGAAATCCCTTTATGGTCTCAAGCAAGCCCCTCGGGCTTGGTATGCCAAAATGGATAGATTTCTTTTAGATACTGGCTTTTCTAGGTGTCATTTTGACAACACTGTCTACACTAAGAAAGTGGGTAAGTCTCTTATCATTCTTGTTCTTTATGGTGATGATCTTATCCTTATTGGTAGTGATCCCAACCTTATAAACCATGCGAAGTCCAACCTCAAAAAGAAGTTTGAAATGACAGACTTATAACACTTGCATTATTTTCTTGGTCTTCAAGTCTTGCAATCCAACGAAGGTATTTCCCTTTCCCAGTCCAAGTATGGCTGTGATCTTCTACGCCACTTTCACATGGAAGACTGTAAGCTAGCCCCTTTTCCCTTTCAGTGTGGAGCCAAACTTTCAGTCACTTGTACTTCCCCTGAAGTTGATGCTACCTTATACCATCAACTTGTAGGAAAACTTTTGTATCTGACCCATACCCGTCCTGACCTTTCCTTTGTTGTTGGCCTTATTGCTCGGTTTATGCAAAACCCCCATGAAATTCATTGGAAAGCAGCTAAAAGAATACTTCGTTATGTTCGAGGTACAATTCAGTTTGGGATTCATTACAGTGTAGAAGCATCTCTATTGGTTGGTTTCACTGATTCCGATTGGGCTGGTGACCTTGATGTTCGAAAGTCTACTACAGGTTATGTGTTCACTCTTGGTTTTGGACCTATTACATGGGCTTGTAAGAAATAAAGTGCCATTTCTCTCTCTTTAGCAGAAGTAGAGTATCGTGGCACTGTAGAAGCTAGTAAGGAAACCCTATGGCTTCGTCAGATCCTGTCAGAGTTTGGCTTTCAGTAGCAGCATTTGATTACACTTTGGTGTGATATTCAAAGTGCCATTCAACTATGCAAAGATCTAGTCCAACATCAACGCAACAAACACATTGAACTACACATGCACTTCATCGGAAAGGTGATTCATGACCATGTTCTTGAAGTGCAATATTGTTCAACCAATGATCAAGTTGCAAACATCTTTACAAAGGCTCTCATACAGGCGAAGTTTACTAAACTTCGATTTATGGTTGGAGTTCAGGAAGTTGTCACTAAGGGGGGATATGCTCTAATGTCTCCTTCCTTCTCTTATTGTGTCATATTTGTACATCCTTCAATCCTATCCTAAGTTGTTCTTAAGGGGGGATGTTAGGATATTCCGACACATAGGAAATATTTAAGTATAACTTGGTCTAGTGTAGAGTTAGGTAAAGTGTGTTTCTTCACTATGTACATTTGTAACTTACAATCTGACGGTCACGATATGTTCTAGACATGAAGTTATCCGACGGTTCAATCTCTCCTCAGTATTACCGACACTTGATTTGTGGCTTAACACCTGATTGGTCCATGATCTCTATTTAAAGAGCATGGAGGGTCATTTGTAGGGTGACCGTTCATGAGAGAAGCTTATGTAAATTTTCTTCTTTTTGTTAATAAAGCGGCCGCATTGGCTCAGTCCGTGGACTCTTTCCCTCTTTGAGGGTTTTAACCACGTCAAGAATACTGGTGTATTGATTTGTGATCTGTTTGCGAGCGATGTCTTGTGGTGTTCTATCTGGGGAACTTACCTTGTAAATTCCTACAATAAATTTATAGTGAAAAAGGGGCGAGATTAGGGTTGAATAAGAGTAAAGCCTTAGCATGGAATCTCTTTTGCATCTGTTTGGGCAACTTCTTTGTGTTGAAACTTGGGGCAACTTTGTTGGAAGCAAATTACAAGCCTTGCCAAGGCTGTTTGGACCAGATGAAACATTCCTTATTTGACTAATAATATGGAGAAACATAAGACTCCATGGTACACTTATTTTCTTATGATTTGGATGAACTGACGAGAGTTTGTACATGAAAAATTTGATGATCTCATTTGTCTTAGGGTTTGTAAACCCTAGAAGACTTTGAAGAGTATGTTTTAGATAAATTTTTTGAAGATATTGTAAGGTCACTGCCTTGCACCAAATGAATGTACATCCACTATTTTGAGTCGTTTTGAGAAATGATGACATCATCACAATTTTGAGTTTGGATAAAGCGTTGAATTAAATAAGTTCTATACCTTTATGTTGAAACCATTTTTGATATTTCCTTTGATTGCAAGATATGTGTTCAAAATTTGAAGTGTTACTTGGAAGTTGCTAATGCCATAACTGTATAATGGTCTTGTCAAGAAGATCCTTTGCATTGATATGAATGTGATTGTACTGGTTAAGTTATGCTGGTGCTAGGGTACCACTACTTGATTGAATGTTGCTAAGCATTTGAAAAGGTTACTTAGAATCAGAGTAAGCTAAAAAGGACATTGAAATGCCTTAAATACATCTTGCCTTTATGAAGTATTTTAACATGATATTTGTAAAAGAAAGGCATTCATAAGTTTACAATGAAGAAGGCTAAGAGATCTTAGAAGTTTATGGAACAAGGGTCCGAAGTTAACTTACTTGTGAAGTCTCACAGTGAATGGGTATCCCTTGAACAAGCATTAGAGGATAGTCCTAGAAATTGTATGCAAGAAGAAATGCAAGCTACAACACTATAGAAGTGACTGCTTTGTCTGTTAAAAGACCTTAAGAGGCCTCTTCTGTTGCTTGAATTTGATCCCGTCAAGCATGGAAAGTAATAAACTGAAGATCATTGTCATGCTGTGCAATATGTGATGGAGGTCGATTGCAATCTTGATATCTTCGTTTGTCATCTCTCTTGCTTTGCCACCAGAGGATGTGTTGCCTGCTATATATAAACCTCTATACAAATTGAATTGCCTTTGATTATGAGAATATGGTAGACATGTATTCCAGAGAAACCAATGACTAAGATGCTCATATTGTTGGATAAGATATGGTGCCATGGCAGATGGTTATTTTGATTATTTGAAGTTTTTCTTTGAAGTCATGGCTTATCTCTAGTTCGATGAAAATAGGCTTGAAGGAAGCCTTCACTCATAAGGTATCTTGAGAATCTACATGGATAGCTATTCAAGAATATTACTAATGAAGGGGACAAACTATGTGCAATCCTCATACTCGTGCCAAGAATATTTGGCAACCTAAAGTGTGATATGTTGGGTTAAAGTTTTTGTGACTTGCGTTTCCTTAAAATTGTTGCATTGTGTTTCAGAAGTAGGATGTTGTTTCGAAGCTTCAAAGATCTAAGCTTCTAGAGTATTGATGCTTTGAACCTTGAAAGATGCCTTACATATGTTTCTAGTTGAGGTTATGTTGGAAAATATATGTCGCCATTATTACAAAAACTATAATTGCGTATTAACCTTGATACGTGCTTGATTGGTTGATGACAATGATGGATTTTGTCACATATGCCAAGGCATAGGGATTCTATGTTTTTGGGCATTTGGACATGGAAAGAAAACTTGCATATGACAAAAGTGTAAATGAAAATTGGAAATATTTTGACATGATATTTGAAAAGGGCATTCATAAGTTTACAGTGAAGGAGGAGGTTAAGAGACCTTAGAAGTTATGAAACAGTGGTCCGAAGTTAACTTGTTTGTGAAGTCTCAGAGTGAACAGGTATCCCCTGAACAAGCATTGGAGGATAGCCTTAGAATTTGTATGCAAGGGAGAAATGCAAGCTACAACACAGTAGAAGTGTCTGTTTTGTCTGTTAAAAGACCTTAAGAGGCCTCTTTTGTTGCTTGAATAAGTTGAATTCAATCCTATTAAGCATGGAAAGTATTAAACTATAGACCACTATCATGGTGTGCAATATGTGATGGAGGTCGATTTCAATCTGGATATCCCTATTTGTCATCTCTCTTGCTTTGCCACAAGAGGATGTGCTCCTTGCTATATATAAACCTCTATAAAAATTGAATTGCCATTGATTATGAGAATATGTTAGACATGTATTTCAGAACTCAGATGCTCACACTATTGTATAAGATATGGTGCCATTGCAGATGGTTATTTTGATTATTGAAGTTTTTCTTTGAAGTCGTGGCTCATCTCTGGTTCGACGAAAATATGCTTGAAGGAAGCCTTCACTCAAAATGTATCTTGAGACTCTGCATGGGAAGCTATTCAAGAATATCACTAATGAAGGGGATGAACTATGTGCAATCCTTACACCTGTTCGAAGAATATTTGGCAACCTGAAGTGTTATATGTTGGATTAAAGTTTTTGGGACGTGTTTCCTTAAAATTGTTGCATTGTGTTTCAAAAGCAAGATGTTGTTTTGAAGCTACAAAGATCTAAGCATCTAGAGTAGTCATGCCATGAACCTTGAAAAATGCCTTACATATGTTGCTAGTTGTGGTTATGTTGGAAAATATATGTTGCCAATATTACAAAAGCTATAATGGAATATGAACCTTGATGCATCCCTAATGGATTGATGGCAATGATGGATTTCATCACATATGCCAAGGCATAGGGATTCCATGTTTTTTGGCATTTGGACATGGAAAGAAAACTTTCATATGACAAAAGTGTAAATGAAAATTAGAAATCTAGGGTTTGTAAATCCTAAAAGACTTGAAGTCTTGGATGTGAAAGCCCTAGGGTTTGTGGACAAAATCCTAGAGTTGAACTTAGATCGATAATTTCGCTACGTGAAGAAACCTAGTAAAGGAAGGAAAGGAAAGTTATAGACTGATGATGAAAAGGATGGAGAGTTTTGCAAGATGGCAAGAATCAAGACGGAGCTAACAAATTTCCCTCTATCCTCAAAAGATAAGTATCTTATATCTCTCTTCCTTGATTACTATTGTTGGTGTTTTACTATTAGTTAGCCTCTTGTCTTTGTTTCTTTTGCTGGGTTGTAATTGTTCTTCCATGGCCCTCCTAGTAAGGATTGCAAGTACGTTTTGTAGGCTGCTAAGGCTTTGATAGCAGATGGAAGTATTGGAAGAACAAAGCAGAGTGTGTGACACGAGGATTCTACCTAAAGTGATTCTTGCTCAAGAAGGAGAAATTGAATTGACATCTTGAAGGCGTCCTAGTTCAAACGGATTAAAGCAAGGATTCTGCATGGAAGAGGGACATTTGCCCCAGTTGTTACACTAAAGAAGTATTTGTATGGACCTTGGGCATGGTACTGCTGGATTGATGGTTATTTGATGAGTCTTGTATTTCTGATGGAAGCAGGATGACTCACGTGTCAAAGGGAGTAGTAGTGGTAGAAAGAATTGCCTCCATGATAAAGGGAGTAGTTAAGACAGAGTGAGTTGACCTATGAATTTGCGATGAAGAATCTCGGTTGGATATATTGCTTCTTGGGATTAGAAGTGTGGCAAAAGGAAATATATTATTATTATTAACAACCTTTAGTAATTTGGGATGATGGACTGCAAGATGATCGGAAAGTAGCTATGATGAATCTAGTTAGTTAGTTGAGCCAAGGTGTGTGTACAACTGCTATTCACAAATTCAGCTTGGGGTCTGCTATGATGAGCAAGAAGCTGATAACACTATTGAAAGAAAGTATGTTGCAGTTTGCTTGGCAAGTTGTGAAGCGGGATAGCTTTAAGATTGCTTGATCAAGCACGTAGAGCAATGAGGCTTGTGTATTTCTATGATCGAGCTGGCTGCTGACATTTTCACAAAGTCTCTCTCCCGGGATGAAGTTGGTTTACTTCTGGGACAAGCTTGGAGTGACTGAGAATGCTTCCCTTGGATGAAGGGAGTGTTGATGTTATAGCATTTGTGTGGAGAATCTCCCTTAGGTCAGGGGGCTTGGTGGGGAAACCATGGTTATGGTTGGGGAGATTGGCCCTATAAGCATCTAGCTTGGATTGCTCCCTTGGTCATAGTGTTTGACTTGGAAGCCATGGAGTTTGGTTCATTAAGTATCAAGTCTTGGATTGCTCCCCCCATCATGGATTTTGACCATATTGCCATGGGGTTTGGCTAGTGGGTTGAGCTTGTGGCTTATAGCATCAAGCATGTATTTACCATTCAATGACATGTGGGAATGGTAAATGGGCCTCGAGTTTCACCATGGGTTAGGTGGGGTTCCTGACATGTCTCCAAGTGACGACTTGTTGAGTTGGTGACCCTAGGACTAGTGGGTGACTAGTTCCTCCTTTGATGTTGATGTGAGGATGCTTTCCTCATGGTTTTGGTGTTGAACATGAGGTGGATGGATTCATCAACACAACTGAGCTCTTCAACCTTTTCTTGGAATAGAGAAATTTTCAACAAGAGAACATCTGCAGAAGTCATTATGAATACCTCCCTAGCTAAGAGGGAGTGTTGAAGTTTTGTAGCTAATGTCAGTCTTCATAATTTTTCTTAGCTCTCCAAAATGACAAATATGAATTGTACCTCAAGTCGGCTTTAAAAGAAGAAAATTTGAATTTTAAAGTTATGAATTTTCCCTTCCAAATTTTAAGGTTGGCTTCAAGTTGGCCCCACTCAAGGTACACACCAATTTGACACATTGGACCACTATTTATTGCATTTGTCTTGTCATTTGTGCATCCGATTCAAATCATCATTTGAGGCTAATTTAGATTATCTGAGGTAGAATTTAGGGGCATATTGAAGGATGAATTTGAAGCTCTTGAAGGACAAATCTAAGACATGATCTGAGGCTTGAATGAAGGACGAATTCTTTGAGTTAGGAAGTTCAAAATATCAGGAGGCCGAAATTTCAGGGGGGCAAATTTTGTCTCTGGTTGACTGAGTTTGACTTGGGTTTGGTTATCGAGCAGTTTGACTTTGTTTTTGACTGGGAAATCAGATTTTATCTTTTGTTGAAATGGACAAATTCTCTCAGAAAAGGTTGTTGGGTTTTTCGCCTAGTTTGGGGTTTTCCTTGATTTGGATCTTGGGGGCTTTCAATTTTTTTGATCTTGGGGGCAGGCCCCCAAGATCAAAAAAATTGAAATGAATCTTGGAGGGGCGGAGGCCCCCAAGATTTGAAAAATTGAAATTCCAGAAGAAAAGAGGAGAACACACATTAAACAAAACCACCAAGGAACTTTTTATTAAAATAGAGAATAACTGTAAAAGCTACATTGTGGTGGACAATATGTCCTTTTACAAAATGTGACTTGCTACTTATAGTATTTTTTTAGTTACAATACCACGGGCAAATTCCATGGGTGGGTAAATACCATGGGTGAATGAATACCATGGGTAGATGCCACTTTCTATACCATGGGTGGATGAATACCACGGGTGGATAAATACCATGGGTAGATGCCATTTTCCATTCAGATCATTCCTCCCTCCTTAAGAAGCAATGGTCCCCATTGCGTGAAGTTCCCTCCTGAGAAGCTTGTGTTGAATATGAAGAGCAACTAAAGAGAAGAGTTTTGTGTGGTTAACCCATAAACATGATGAACGAAGATCCGAGGATAGAGATATTTTGTAATGCTTGTGACTAATTGTGATACTGACAGTGTGCGGCTTAGCAAATGGACTTCGATGAAGTGTGGGTTTGTGGATGACCCATAACCATGAAAAACGAAGATCCGAGGATAGAGATACCCTTTAATGCTTGTGACCAACTGTGATACTAACATTATGCGGCTTAGCAAATGGACTTCGATGACAAGGATTTTGTGCAGTTGACACATAACCGTAATGTTGACTATTGATGAAGTAGCAGGTGCCTACATAGTCTAGGGTGGGAGGGCATGTCTCCAAGAACCCAAGCTGGATGTTGCTATGCTGAAACTGATGAATGTGAAGTAGGTGCCTATTAAAGCAGGATGGGAGGGCACGTTTTCAAAGGGAACTTGCTCCGAATGTTGCTCCATATTTAAAATGGGCATAACTCGGTCAATATAACTCAGAATATTTATTACAACCTGTTTTTGGAAGTCGAATGACCATTCTGCATCTTTCCATGTGATTGAAATCCCTATCTGGACACTCTGGAAACTTATCTTTGCACTGCAACTGTCCCGCCGTTATAAAAGTTTTGAAAAAACTAACTGATTTTAAATCAACAATATCTCTTTCATCCGAACTTCAATTCAACCAATTTTTTTTTTTGAAATTGGGTGATTTTCCAAGAGGAGTTCATATCTGCAATAATTTTTTTGAAATTCTGCATAAAAACTGCAAAAAATGATAGGAGATCCGCCGTCCATGAATTGTCGTCAGAATTTTTTTTGCAGCATGGCTGATTTTAAATCAGTGATATCTCTCTCATTAGGACTCCGATTCGGCCGATTTGTTTTTTGAATTTGGGTATTTTTTGCAAGGAATCCAGATCTGTAATTTGTTTTTGTAAAATTTTCACCAACAGTTTCAGATCTGATATGCAAACTTGCCCCAAAAAATCCTTCCAAAAAACTGAAAAAAAAAATCGTCTTGCTTTGCCCAAAGAAGTGCTCTATGGAGGTCGTGGCACGTGCATGAAGTTTATTGAATATTGCTGCAAAAATTTGAAACTGAAATATGCATTAGACCCCCATTCCCATGGAGCTGTAACCTGAATCTGATACCACTAATTCGGATCTTGGGGGGAGGCCCCCAATATCAAAAAAATTTAAATGGATCTTGGGGGAAGGCCCCCAAAATATGAAAAATTGGAATACCAGGAGAAAAGAGGAGAACACACATTAAACAAAACCACTAAGAAACTTTTTATTAAAATAGAGAATAACTATAAAAACTACATGGTGGTGGATGATATCCCCTTTTACAAAATGTGACTTGTTACTTGTAGTCTTTTTTAAGTTACAATACCACAGATAAATTCCATAGGTGGGTAAATACCATGGGTGAATGAATACCATGGGTAGATGCCACTTACAATACCATGGGTGGATAAATACCATGGGTAGATGCCACTTTCCATTCAGATCATTCTTAGGGTAGTTTTTGTGTCTCTTGTGTTTGGTTATCTCTTCATGTTTCTACAACTATTATTGGTTAATGTTGAATATTTCTTATGTATAATTGCTTAATGATGAAGTGACAAAAGATAAATAATTGATGATAGGAAATCCTAAAAAATGAATAGGGAGAATCAACCAAAACGATCAACTTATCTATTTAGGTCAACGGTAACAAGTAAGAGAATACAAAAAATATAGAGGAGGAGAGAAGAGCAATACATTTCCAACCAACAAGGAGAGGTGGGCTTAAGGGCTACACTAAGAAATCCTTATTCTC
The DNA here is from genome assembly GCA_031772625.1 of Pinus tabuliformis. NCBI lineage: Eukaryota > Viridiplantae > Streptophyta > Pinopsida > Pinales > Pinaceae > Pinus > Pinus tabuliformis. Next base: position 676,705,359 of record CM062807.1, read on the forward strand.
CTAGCTACCAACTAAGGTTGATATGGTTAAATCCTTCTTGAAATTTACTCAATCATTTTACAAAGAAAATAAATATACAAAGTCAGTTAGTAAGTAAAATAAGCAAGTCAAATCAAAGGAACTAACAAGAAATATCTAGCTAATGAATTCTTCCTAGAGATGGCTAACATAAGCAACATCTATGCCTATCCCTTAGCTCGTAACTAGTAAAGATCCACTCCCAATAACTGATGAGAAGAAGTACATTCACTAAGAACCCTAGAGAAACCAATAGAGTTAGGTGATTTATTCAACAAGCCCCCTTTATTACAAAGACCTTCCTCTTATTTATAAGAGAAGTGAAGAACTTTCAATCCCTACTCTGGTTACCAGTTTTCCTTATCACTCCATGCACTTAGTTTTAAATCCAAGCATGATAAAAATTCTAAAATCTGGAAATGACAATATTTTTTTGAAAACACAAATTTAGAGATTTCACAACTGCTGAAATTGCAGAAATAAAACACTGCAAAATTATGACAGCCACACACAGAAAATAACACAATGATTTTTGGTCAATGTGACCCTAGAAAAACCCCTACAACTCTTGGGGAAAGCTAGTTTGAGAGCTCTTCTTTATTTCTGAAAATGCTTTTACAGAAAAACTGAAATACACAATAAAAATTCCAGCAACCAGAAATTACAACTTATCTCGATTTTCGTGCTTGCACTCCGCCTCGAAAATCGTGCCAATCAACAAACAATCAAAACATAAATTTTCCAGCAATCAAACAACATTAAATGTTGTATGACCAACCTCAAAAAACGTGCCCAAAACTTGTTGTACGGACCATATGGATTTCAGCAGTACGACTGCGTCAAAATTTATGCCCAAATATGCTTCAAAATTTGTGCCTGCGCTACTGTCCCTTTTCCTCGATTTTTGTGCTCACCCTCTTCCTCGATATCTGTCTTTCTCCTGTTGTACGATTTTGCCTTGGGATGCGTGCCAGTAAATGCTGCTGTCCAGATTTGCTGAAATGTATTTTTGCTGCTCTCCTTCACTTCCTCACTGCTCAAAAATTTTCTCCCTGCTCTCTATTTTCTTTCTGTCAAATGGTCATGAAAGAATGAATGATCTTTTCCTCTTCTCTTCTCCTTTTACTCTCTAAATGACTTTTTGGATTACCCTATGATCTAATAGCTGAGATTCATTTAGATCTAGGGATGAGAATAAATGTGCATTTAATTCTCACTTTCTATTTTTTAACTCACCCACTTAAATAAGGGCCCACTTAGCCTTTTATTTCCATAGTCATATTTTTCACTTTCTAATTCTTCATTGACTTTAATAAAGTCACTTTTAAATTAGAATGTAACTTTACCACTTATAAAGTCACTTTTAAATTAAAATGTAACTTTACCACTTATAAAATCACTTTTAAATTAAATTGACTTTACCACTTATAAAGTCACTTTAGGAGAAAAGAACAAATAAATTTGGACACTTTTCCCTAGGCCAAAGATCAAAGCCTTAGGGAACCACTTGTCCTCTAGTACCCAAATTCTAACAAGAAGGAGAGGCTAGGGTCAGCTCCCAAAACAATTGTCATTTCTGGAAAAGTGACAAGTTGACCAACCCTAAAAAGTTCCTTGTCCTTTTTTCAAAATGTAAATCAAATCCGATATGATTTCAAAATTATTTAACAATATCTTATTTGCAATGGAAAACATTTGGAAAATCAAAATTTGTGAAAACGTCATTGAGGAAAAGGACAAAATTACCACATCATTACTTTCGCTTGTGATTTGTGCCTCCTAATTGCACTTTTGGTTGCTGGCAATGAGTCTGCTACTACAAAATAGAGGGATTTGTGGTGTTAAAGACCATCAATGGCCACAGGAATTACCAAAAATGTAGGCCCAAGGCTTGGAGAAAATTTGGCTTCCCTTAGGAGTATTGAATTTTAGCAACAGTCAAGTGCTTTTGCATGTAGGCTAGGTGTCTAGCATGTAGGAGTTGTCCCAAGTCTCACTTAGGAAATTTGCTTAATTAACCTCAGTCAATTGAGTAAGTTGTTTATGATAATTCTTCTAAGTCTAACTTAGGGAAAACATGTTAATTAAAGTTAAAAAATAAATGCTGGTTATTGAGCTACGAAAATCTAAAGAAATGTAAGTTATTTACATTAGTGATTTAGACTTAATCTCAATTGTTGATCTCAAGTGAGGTGAGACTTAATCTCAATAGTCAATCACTTTGGAGATTAGGGTTACAGGCTTAGCTCAATAAATAATTATAAAAGGCAGCCTAAGGAGAGAAGAAGACATTGATTTGAGAAAATAATTTTTAGCAGAGAGCACACTAGGTGACAAAGGGGTTTTGCGTAAGTATTCAAAGTTCAAACCCAAGCCAAGAGAAGAATTTGTAGTACTATTCTAGCAGAGAGAAATTGTGTACAGGAGGAAATCAAAAGAGGGCTTGGTGGTGGAGTTTCTAGCCAGCAGGAAGGCCAAGTTTGTAGCAGTGATACGACTGAGCCAACCACGTCCACTCCCAATCGTACAACAGGATTTCTTAGTCAACTGTACAAGAAATTTACATGTTTAACTTGTGTAAAAGTTCTGCTGTGAGTTGTAAATTTCTTCAAGGCCATTTTCTCGGTTAGGGAGCCTTCACGGTTCTGATTAATAATGTGAAGTTCAGTTGGAGGATAAATTTGTGTGAATTATTCCCTGTGTTTGCTTCCATTGAACATTTTCAAGTTAAAATTCAAGTGTATTTCTTATTCAGTAGATTTAGATTTAATTTTCTGGGTTAATAATCTACTTGGAATATTAAATCAGATCTGGAATTAGAAGTTTAACATGGTATCATACCTTTAAGCTTTGAAGGGGAAATCAAAATTCTCATAGTTTTTACAACAGATCCAAAATTCTAGCAGTACATTTTCTTCAATAAATTTCTAATTTGAACATGGCACCAACCTGTGAGGTTTGAGGATAGGTTGGAGGGTACCTCTAACTTCATCTCTTGGAAGGCGGGGGTTACATTACTCTTGAAGAGAATGGGTTGTGGGATTTTGCAAATTCCATAGTAACCGCACTGGCTAATCCATCAGAGTTGGCCGTCCATTAGTAGAAGGACGTGAAGGCCATGCTGATCATCTTAGAAGTGGTGAAGGATCACTTGATTCCTCGCCTATTTGAGAAGATGTTAGCAAGGAAAATGTTTGTCTTTGATAAATCTTTTCTAGCGCGGTAATACAAATAGGAAAATGGTGTTGAGGGACAAACTCAAAAACATGAAGATGACCAAATAAGATACAATGACCAACTATATCACCATGATCACTTAGATATGTGATCAATTGATGGAAGTTGCGGAGATTGTGTTAGATGAAGAGATAGTGAGGACGACCCTGATTGGTTTGACCAAACCATGGGCCCCATTCATCAAGGGCATTGTTGCACGGGAGATACATTCCAAGTTTGACAGGCTATGGGATGATTTCATCCCAGAGAAGATTAAGGAGGAATCTTTAGCCCACCAACAAAAGGGTGTGTTAGAAAATTAGAAAGGAAAAAAGATTTTCTTATATAGATAATTACTTGTGATTCTTTCATCTTTTAGTTCATCAAGCAATTACCAAAAAAACAATAACACAAGGACAAAAGATGTAGGCAAACAACAAGGGCAAAACCCCTATCTAGGGGAAAACCCAGTCAACAATTCTTCCTTCAATAAATTCTTGAGATAATCCAAGACTCTAGAATGAGACATAGGCTCTCTCCACACCAAGTTAGCTCTCAATCCTTCTTGTAGATGACAACACTTCACAAGCAACTTCGACCTGGTAGCAGCAACAACAACAACTTTGACCCAACAGCAGTAACTTCAACCAAACTTGGAGAACTTCGATCTACCTTTATACACCTCAGAACTGAGTGAGAGTTGTCCCAAAATTTCGATCTTGAGGTCTTCTATCTCTTTTCAGAAACTCGCACCTCTTTCTAGCTTCGTTTCTAGCCCTTTACCAACTTCGCACTTTTCCAGTTTCCAACTTCAAAGATCGAACTATGTGAGAGAGAATGAGATGCACCAAATGAATTCATACTGCGTTGTATTTATAGCCTTCTAGGGAGGTTGAATTACTTGTCTTGAGGTCGACTTGGTGTGGAGGAGACTAAATTCATTTTTGACTCAAAAAATAATTCTTTTTACATGATTCGAAAGCCTAAGAAGGGTCTCTTTTAATGTACAATTACTCTATTGACTCAGAATAAATCCTAGAAGTCCTCAATGGGGACTTTGACCTAAAACATGATGACCCAAGCATGAAACCCATGCTTTAGTAAGTCATAATAATAAATTATAATAATAATAAAAATATTTTCTTCATTCTTTTGATAAGTACATCTCAAATATATTTATGAAGACCGAACCTAGTTACAAATTTCAACACTCTCTCTTAACTAGGGAGTTATTCATTAGTACAAGTACAAGTAAGATCTCAGAACATATGAACCATGAAGAATTTTAGGCACCACAATGCCATGGACTAGATTCCTAACCAGGGCAATCTATCCAAGGTCCTCCAACAATTTAGGCACCACAATGCCATGGACTAGATTCCTGACCAGGGAAACCTATCCAGGTGGGACTAAGATGGACTAAAGCTTTTAGCTTCTCTAGGTATCATCAAGCTTACTTACTAACCATCAACCCAAGGATCTAGGTGTGTATTTGTGGTTAGAGCTCCATGACCCACGCCATCCTCCCTACTTTGGGAACTAGACATCAACACAAAGTGCTGACCAGATGTCCTCCCAGGCAATGTCTCACTCACAAAGCCTCAACTTTCCAATCGGTAACAAATCCTCCCTGACTGAACAGATCGACAACACATCTCTCCCATCAAATTGATTGACAACACTTAAGCATGTGAAAGCATGCTATCAAATTTATGAGAGATTTACCTATACAAACACAACCCCAATTGGTAACAAACTTTCAAATGTACATAAATAGATACAAATCTCTGGGGTCTTCCAAATAACTTGATGTTAATTCTCATCTTTTCACAGTAGGACTTAGAGCTTTCCCAATGAATCTTGACAGAAGATTCCTCATCCATGCAACATATTTCATAAATCGGTTCGACTTTTCAGCAACCCTTCAGCAACCACGCTCCGATACCATGTTGAATTTTCTAATTCTATCCATTAGAAAATTAATCTGTATTATGCTGGTTTATTTCTTCTACTTGTTTAAATTCGAACAAGTTATTTAAAACTTGTGTGAGCTTTGGCATAGGAGGAGGGGTTAGTTGCATCTGAGAGCGTAGCCCATATTGAGGGAGATTGTCACTAGTCTTTTGAAGTTCAATGTTAGGATTCCATGCACCCCAGGTCTGGTCTATGTTTTTGCAGTTTCACAAAACATAAAACATAAACACACTGAAATGCCTAACTTTAAAACTTTTACACAAGGGAATACACACCAACAATTAGATCATGCATAGTATACAAAATTTAATGCCCAAAACCGATTTCTTATTGTTCCTTTAACAAGAAATACAAGGGCTCCTGCACCAGGGAAAGTAGCCCTTTAGAGTCTCTATACAATACCAAACACAAGAACAAACACACCTGTGTTTTCTTGGGCTGAGGCTAAGTTCTTTCAACCCTCAACTTCTCTTCAAAATGATTCCTTTTTAGCTATTGTCCTTGCTTGAATGGCCACCATAGGCCAATAATACCTCTTGTACCTTGTTGCAGTCAACTAGGGCTTTCCTAGCCATCTCAAACCCTTGGTCCACTTGTAATTTTCCCTACACTTCTAGGGCCCTCCTTACCCAACATTACACCTGCTGTGTCTACCTTCCAACAAGCCCTAATTCCCTTACACGAACCCTCTGCCCACCCTTTTCTGGCTGTGGATAACACTCAATAGGCGTGTCGCCTTCCCTTTTGTTGTGGCTTGATGTCATAGCCTCCAAACAACAACCCCAACCCATCCTTCTTATTGCGGGTTGTTCTTGCCATAGGTCAGGATCCAAATTAGGGCACAAATTCCTTCCTCTTGACTTGCGATCTACCAAAAAAAACACCAGTCAACCTCTCCATAGGCTTGGCTCCTACACTACTGCCTTATCAGTCAACTGACCCTCCTTAGGGCGCAATTCCTTCTTCTCTTGACTATGTTTTTGTCCCTCAAACTAGCAGCTAACTGCCTCCACCTTCAATGGCTTGTACTTCAGCCTTTGGATGGTAGATTCCCATAGGTCCACCCCTTCCCAGGGCATGGACTGCCTTTAATGCCCTTAGCTGCTCCTTTCCTTCTTGCGGCCTTTACTTTCTTGCCTTTAGAACAACCTAATAGCCTCTTTCAAGATTTTACCCATGTACCAATTTACTCACATCCTTCAAGAGTATGTTGCTGCTCCTTTGCAGGTCTGCGGTTTCCCTAGCAAATCAGAACCCAAATCAAGAAGAAACATCCATTATTCTTCTCTCCATGATTGATCTTAGGCCTCTCCACTCGCTTCTAATTTATACTTTTCCTTCGTGTAAAATACCATGGGTTATCAGAATACCATGGGTCATCAGAATACCATGGTTATATAGGTACAAAACCCCATCACTTAGCTTATACAATCATACAATGAGTCTATGAGTGTTTTCCTCTAACATATCCAACACCAAGGGCACATGAGAGTACCTCCGAATGCTACGAAATTTCAACATTCAACATGGAGTAACAGGGAGTGGGCAAGGGTGCACTCTTGGCAAGTATGCCAAGGCTACTTTTAAGTTTTCCTAGTAGGGAAAATGTGTCCTAAGGGATCTTGGATCTAGTGTATACATACGTGTGTGGTCCTATGTCAGTAGCATCATTGAGGGATGCCAACTATTATGTAACCTTCATTGATAATTTATCTAGGAGGACATGGATCTTCTTTATGAGGATGATGTGAGGTCTTCATTCGCTCTTGGGAGTTCAAGGATCTCATGGAAAATCAGATTGGAAATAAGAGCAGAGTCTTGAGGTTTGATAATGGGGGTAAGTATGTCTCCAACAATCTCAAATATTTTTGCAAGGAGACAGGGATCAAGAGGGAGCTGACGATGTTGTACATCTCACAACAAAACATGATTGCTAAAAGGAAGAATTGGTTCATACTTGGAGTTGTCAAGGCAATAATTCATGACTAAGATCTCCCCTTGTTCCTTTGGGTGGAGGTATGCAGTATGACAATGTATATGCACAACAAGAGCTCTTATAAGGTCTTTGAGACAAGAATCCAAAAGAAGTTGTCTTTGGAGTGGAGTGCGAGATTTTCCACTTTTGCATTTTCGGTTGTCCAGTGTACATCCATGTACTAATAGAGAAGAGGATGAAGTTGGAGCCCTTAGGGGAGAATGGCATATTTTTGGGATATAGGGAGACCTGAAAGACATGTAGCATCTTCATTCCAATACAGAGGAAGATTGTGGTGAGCTGGGATGCCAAGTTTGAGGAGGGCATGGCATTCAAGAAGTCACATGAGTCCCTTCCAATGATAGAAGACAAGGAGTAAGTGGCTTTGAAGATTGAAGAAAATTCATCACCACCCACTTCAGGGACTCAATCTTCAGGTTAGGAGGAGTTGGACGCTTCTTCTAGTTCTTTTAGGCGGAGGCCTCGATGCCTAGAACAAACATTGAGGGATGCTGAGGAGCATGTAGAGGCTCATAGGAGTATGTTCAGGAAGAGTAGGCCACTGAGGAATTTCCCCAGCTATATGGATTTCATTAGTAGCATCATTGATTTAGAGCCTACCGATTTTGAGGAAGTAGCAGACTAGCAGGTTTGGGAGGATGCCATGATGGAGCTTCATTGTGAAGAATGATGTGTTGGGGTATAGTTCTCAAACTAGAGGGAAATTCATTGGTGAGCTCCAGGTGGATGGTAGCATAGAGAAATACAAAGCGAGGTTTGTGGTGAGAGGTTTCCCTTACAATGAAGGAGTGGACTATGAGGAGACTTCTGCTCGAGTCACTAGGTATACTTCCATTTAGGCTGTCATATTTATTGCTTCGGTCATGGGGTGGATGATACATTAGATGGATGTGAAGATGGCATTTCTCAATGGAGTTCTTGAGGAGGAGGTTTACATTGAGCAACCTTAGGGCTTTGAGACACATGGGAGGGATTCTCATGTGTGCAAGCTTAGGAAGGCCTTGTAAAGACTCAAGTAGGCATCAAGGGTGTGGTACTCTAGGATTGATTTCTACTTGCTGAGCATGAGCTTCACCAAGAGTGAAGTAGATCCCAACTTGTATTTCATACATGTTGAGGGAGATCCACTTATCTTGGTATTGAATGTTGATGGCCTGTATCTCATGGGTGCGAAGAAGGTCATTCCTATGTGCAAATAGGATTTGGTTTCAGAATTCAAATTAAGGGATTGGTTTGATGCATTACTTCTTAGGATTAGAGGTGTGACAACAGGCAGGTGAGATTTTCCTTGAACAAGGGAAGTCCTAAGTATGTAGTTGATATTCTGAGGAGATTTGGGATGGTGGATTGTAAGCTTTTTTGACCACACATATGACCACCAATCTGAAGGCACTGAACACTTTATATTCAGAGTTGGTGGATGTAACGAACAAAAGTCGTATACGCAGCGGAAATATTTAAAATACTTCGTAAACAAAGACATGCATCGTAGGACAATAATTGTAATTGTATATTGAATAAAAGAATTGATGTAGGATGAGTACAATTGAGAATGAGGGTCTTGTATATATAGCCAGGTAAGTACCCTTTCACGAACAGGCATGTCTCTAAGACATGCTTTTTCATTCTTAACTAACTAACCATTAGTTAATTTACTTATTATTTATTATTATATTTATATTATTATGATTATTATTTATTATCTATTTTTATTTATTTTTACATAATTTATGTTCATAACATTGCCTTCTCCTTCAAAAAGCTTTGTCCTCAAAGCTTGTTGATGAAAGGACTTGATCTCTTTTTTGCTACGAATGTCTTCTGCTTGATCTCTTTTTATGTTATGAATGCCTTCTCGTCTTGGAACAATCATCTTTGTCGATACAAGTTGATATGATCCTTGGAGTGATATATAAAATTGTTGTACTGAGAATGGATCAGACCATCCTAGATTAACCTTCTGTAGAATCTTCTGATCACTAGAACTTTGTAACGAATTGTTATCAGTAGACTGAATTGAGCTCACTTCAGTATTCTTTGTAACATAAGTTTGTTGTTTATGTTCTGAGTGATACTGATTTGTAGATTGATTAAGGTGTCTACTCTTGTGATTTGGATGTAGATAAGGAGTTTTTCTTGTTTGAACTTCCTTTAACGTTTTTATGACAGTTTCTTGATTTCCATCAGGAATTGTTGTTGTTGACTTAACTACTGAATCTTTATTTGGGGTGTCCTCTGTTTGAACGACAACCTCTGAGTACGTTTTTACTTCAATAGGGTTTGGATTTCCCTGAACTACGAGATTAATGGCCTTGATCTTTGTTTCTTCAGTTTGCACTGCTACATCTGGAGATTTTGATGCTTCCTTTACGACAAGTTCTTTGAACCTATTCATCAATGACTTCTTTTCGTCCTTAAGTTTTTTAATCTGTTTGAACAGATTTTGATTATGATTTTTAAGACGCAAGTATTCCTCATTCTTTGGGTCAACTTTATTTTGGCCTTCACGCTTCTCGTCTTTTAAACACTTGATTTGTTCTACTAATGTTTGGTTAAAGCTCTTTAAACGTAAATTTTCTTCTTCTTGTTCTAATGAATGCTGCTTGAGTTCCTTCTTGGATGCTTTAGCTTTGTAGACTTGTTCAAGTAGCTTCTCTTGGTGATCTCCGAGGTGCGAAATTTCTTTGTCTTTGTTGCAGATGACTTCTTCAAGCTCTTTTTGCTTCTTTGATATAGTTTTTTCGTTATCTTAAAACATCAAATCTGAGATATCCTTAAGGTATTCTTATGAAGATTTTATCGATTTTGATTTACTTGTTATGTCTCGAAACATGACCATCTTCCCTTTATAAGGAAGCGTCAAAACTTGTTTCTCTATGTTTAACATGAATGTACCCAAATCCTTAAACCAGGGTTGACCAAGTATGATGTCAGTGTTTTTATCTGTCCTTACAACATGAAATTGAGATATGTACTCATAATGACCTATTGTCACTTGTAGATCACTAATTTTATACTCTTTTTGGTCAAAAATATTTTTCTTTACACCAATGCTTAGCTATGGAATTAATAGTTGATTTGTCAAGTTGATATTGATAAAATTTTTGTTGTTGCTGGGGCTGATGGCGACATTAACTTCTCTTCCTTGGATACTTCCTTTTAATATAATTACTCTGTGATCTGTAGCTGAAAGACCATTATAGGAAAACCTTTCTTCCTTTGTCATTTTAGAATTGAGCTCAATCATTTTCTTTTCAATGATTGATCCCATTTTGTTTTGTCGAGATGACTTTAGGTATATATTTAAAGTTCCTTTGGACTTTGTATTTCAAGCCTCCTTTAAATGTGCCTTTTTAATATATATATATATAATTTTTCAAAACTCTTTTAGTCCAATTTCCTATTATCCTTAATATTTCAAAACTCCTTTGTATCCTTTTTATATATTTCTGCTTACGTTTTTTTTTCCTTTTGTACTTTAAAAAGAATATTTAAATATTGTTTCAGTTGACTTCTTTTAAATATCTTATTGTCCTTTGTATTTATTTTTTAAATTTCATATAACTCTTTAAAGTTTAATTCAACTTCTCTCCTTATGTAACCTTTTATAATAATACCGGCTTTGTACTTATATATATTTTGAATAATTTTATGATGTGAACTCTTCTTTAAATACCCCTTTGTAATATAATACTTCTCTTTATATATCTTTTATTTATAATATTTTCTTTTTCTTTTTGAAAAGTTACAAAAATAGCCCTTTATAATATAATACTTCTCTTTATATATTTTTTATTTATAATATTTTATTTTTCTTCTTGAAAAGTTACAACCCTAGTGAAACGTTGCTATTCACCTCTTTGGGTATAATATAAAATATATGTTCACTTATGTACTTTTGACTCGGTTAATATTCTTCACGTAAAAAGTAAAACTTACCATTTACATAAAGAAATTTTGTATTCCTTTTGTTTTTCTTTTACTTTTAAAATACCATGGGCAATTACCATCAGCTTCTAAAACCACGGGATTGTAAACCGCTTAATGAAGAATCAAGATAATATTATCTACTCTTCATGTAAAAAGTAAAACTTACCATTCACATAAAGAGCTTTTGTATTCCTTTTGTTTTTCTTTTACTTTTGAAATACCATGGGCAATTACCATGAGTTTATAAAACCACGGGCTTGTAAACCACGTAATGAAGAATCAAGATAATATTATTTACTCTTCCTTCCCTTACATATAGTTTCAAATATATTTGGAAAGATTCCCTCTTAACTTTATCATGCACTTTTTTATCAATAATGTAGAACCTTTTTATATATATGAATGTTCTCCTTCAAAATTTTATATCAGAATATATTTATTTATTTTAAATCTTTATATGTACTTATTTTATTTTATTTTTTTTGAATTTGATTTATTTATTTATTTATTTTTTTCTTCTTTATATATATATTTTTTTAATCTTTTTTTTTTTACTTTTTATTTTCTCTCCATATATATATTAAATTTTTTATTATTATTATTATTATTGAATGGCCAAATGTTTGATAGCGAAATGGAGAAACTCCAAATTCTTGTAGCGAAAAGCTTCAACGACAACAATGTTGATGAAACCTGGATGGCCAAGGCCCTGGATCGTAGAGCGTGGCTCTGTGCAGTGGTGGAGCGGCTAGAGGATCGAACTGCTCTGATACCAATGTAATGACCAAAAGTTGTATACGTAGCAAAAATATTTAAAATACTTCATAAACAAAGACATGCATCATAGGACAATAATTGTAATTGTATATTGAATAAAAAAATTGATGTATGATGAGTACAATTGAGAATTAGGGTCTTGTATATATAGCCAGGTAAGTACCCTTTCACAAATAGGCATGTCTCTAAGACATGCTTTTTCATTCTTAACTAACTAACCATTAGTTAATTTGCTTATTATTTATTATTATATTTATATTATTATGATTATTATTTATTATCTATTTTTATTTATTTTTACATAATTTATGATCATAATAGTGGATCCCACATTGTATAGGTAGCTGATTGGTTCCTTGATGTATCTGGTCAACACTAGGCCAAATATCTCCTTTGTGGTAAACATCCTAAGTCAGTGAGTGCTGGAACCAAGGTGGGTACATTAGATTGCAATGAAGCATATATGAGATACTTGCATGGCATAGTGGAGTATGGGCTGAGATATGTTGGAAGTGAAGTTGTAGGGGAATAAAAACTTAGATTGTGTTAGGAGTGAAATGGATATAAAAAACACCTCAGGGTGTTGCTTCAACTTGGGACCAATAGTGGTTTCATGGTTCAGTAGGGCGCTGTCTTCTGTAACACTTAGTTTAGTGAAGTCAGAGTATATTGTAGCAATTTTGGCTAGTCGTAAGGCTATTTGGCATTGCAAGTTACTTGTTGGGTTGTTTGGTTAGGAGTTGGAGCCTACATCGATTTATAATGATAATTAGAATTGTTTCAAACCTTATGAGAATTTAGTATTTCTTGACAAGTCCAAGCATATTGCGATCATGTATCACTTTATTAGAGACATGATCCAAAGAGGTATAGTGAAGCTTCAATATATGTCCACAATTGAGCAAGTTGTTGCTATTTTGACCAAGTCCTTGGTAAAAGGGAAGTTTGTCTTTAATAGAGATAAGCTAGGAGTAGTGCAGAATGCCTTCCTTGCTAAGAGGAAATGTTGAAGTTTAGTAGCGAGTAGGTGCTTTTACATAGGCTTGGTGTCAAGTATGCGAGAGTTGTCCCAAGTCTCACTTAGGAAACTTGATTAATTAACCTCACTTAATTAAGAGTCGTCCCAAGTTTAACTTAGGGAAAACATGTTAATTAAATTCAATTAATTAACGCTGGCTATTGAACTAGGAAAATTCTAAGGGAATGTAAGTTAATCACCTTAGTGACTTAGACTTATTCTCAACTATTGATCTCAAGGGAGGTGAGATCTTATTTCAGCTATCAATCACTTTGGGGATTAGGGTTAGAGGTCTAGCTCAACAAAGAATTATAAAAGGCAGTCTAAGGAGAGAAGAAGACACAAATTTGAGAAAAAGCATTTATTAGTGAATGAGAGAGCATAGTAGGTGAAAAAGGAGTTTTTCCTAGGTATTCAGACTTGGGCCAAGGGCAGAGTTTGCAACAGTATTCCAGTAGAGAGGAATTTCATATAGGTTGAAATTAGAAGAGGGTTTAGTAGTGAAGTTTCCAGCTTGCAAGAAGGCCGAGTTAGTAGTAGTCATATGAGCAAACCGGTTAGGCCCACTTGGGCCGTACATTAGGATTCTTAGTCAACCGTACAAGGAATTTTCAGATTTTATCTTGTGTAAATATTCCGCCATGAGTTGTAAATTTCTTCAGGGCCATTTTCCTTGTTAGGAAACCCTCACTATTTTGATTAATAAAGTGAAGTTGGAGGGTAAATTTGTGTGTGGGAATTATTTCCTGTGTTTATTTCTACTAAATTTTTTTGAGTTAAAATTCTAGTGTATTTGTTATTTAGTAGATTCATTTTTTTTTGTGTGTCAATAATCTACTGGAATATTAAATTAGATACGAAATTAGAAGTTAACAAGGAGGGCATGTGGGCCTTGGCATAGGCTGCCAGAAAGTGGTAAATGGTCACTATTCGAGCACTTTTCAAACATGAAATTTCACCCCCCTCGTTACCTATAATGCATTAATTCCGTAACCCCCTTCACTTGGATGAGATTGGGTGCAATTGAACAAGATTTGAACATGCCTAATTTTTTTTTGCTAAGCATTGGTTTGGGGCTGAATCAATAAACTGAGCGGGATTATGAAAATCTTAATGCAATTGATAAACTTGGCTTGCTATTAGTGATCTACATCAATGTAGGTGAAATGGGTCCCCTCTTGATTGAAGAAATTTGGCTCTGAGTGTTGAGAAAACATATGCTTGTAGATTAGAGTAGATTTCTATTACTTATCTTCTCTTCATCAAGCGATTACCAAAATATACAAAACATGAAGATCACAAGAGACAAAGAACACAAAGATTTAGGCTCCAAGCCAGGGCAAAACACCACGAGGGGAAAACCCAACGAATCTTCTTCTTATAGAATCTATTCAAAGTGAGATATCCAAGACCCAAAAACCAAGACCAAGACTGCCACAAAGACTCAAGTCATCCCTTCTCCAAGTCATCTCCATCAAATCAAAGTCGACAAAAGTCAATGCTGGTCAACTTTGAATTATGGTCAATTTCTGAAAATTCGGACCTTGAAATTTTGGGCCTGTAGGCTGTAACAGCCTTGGAAAATTGTAGGAAAACTTGCATGTGTGAACTAAATTAAGGAAGAAATCAATTCGTCTTCTCTCTCCTTTGACCTCCTCTCTCGTTTGACTTCACTGGTTTTTCTTCTTGTCTTTTGGCACAAAAATCAATGTGAGTGATGAATGGTCAAATGAGGTCGAACTTCCTTGTATTTATACATGTCTAGGAGGTCGAATGGTTGCCTCTTTAGGCTGACTTGTCTAGGAGAGCTGACTTGATCTTGTGGATGACAAATTTACCTTTTTGACTCAATAAAAAACATCTTTTTCCTTTTCTTTACAAAGTCCAAAAGGGACTTTGACTCAATTACATTTCTTTGACTCATAATGAATATATTTTTTGACTCAATAAACTCTATAAGCATGAAGAACATGCTTTGACTAGAAATAAAATAATAATAATGAAAGTAATGAATATAATAAATACATTAATAGTACATTTGAATTTCATTATGAACATCAAGACTAGTTACTTTTTCAACGCTAAGTATGCCCAATTTTTATTTATTTTTCCCTCTTTCAATGATTTATTGAAAGTCAAATGTAGTGCTATTCACTCTCAAAATTTTCACTAAAAACAGAGATGAATTGATAATTCCGGCCACAATGATCACAAATTACAGTTTTCCACAGTCATTCGGGTTCTTTTTGAGTGAAATTTCAACTCTAGATATGGAAGTTATGGAAATTTTGGCTCACACTTTTTGTCAAACACTTTGCATGCTACTATTCTTAGCTCAAGCTTTATTGAGAACCTTGTTGAGAATAACATCAAACCCAAGAATCTCAAGGTAGTAAACAAACTGTACAGGGTACTCTGTATTTTTTAGCAGTGTTGCAAACATTCCGATTTTATTGTGTTAAATTGTGAAATCACATTTATTTGGCCGAGCTAATGTTTGCCGATTTTAACCGATATTTTGGTGGTATGCTAATTTTGTCGATGTTTGTTAATTTTTACTGATATTTTCCTAATCTTTATGATCTTTGGTTTTCCATACGCTCGCCGATTTTATCCCGATGACAATGTTTGCAACATTGCTTTTTAGAAAATGCCCAAATCATCCAAATCGTCTCTACAAAGTCAAACATGTTTTTTGGACTACAAGTGGGATCTATAAGTCCATATGGTATGGATTCCCCTTAAAGTTTATTTGAATTGAAATAAAATCGCCTAGGGACATGATTCCATAAAAGATCGTAGGCTAACAAATTATATGGATTCCTTCAAACATTTTTACAAATACCCAACACCCATTTTACCAATCAAAGCAGGGAATAACTCATATTTGATCATAATTATTATAGGAAGCTTATTCAAAATCCTAACCACTCATTTTCTTCTTTGAATAAGCGCAACAAAACACATCCCATACTCAAATTTCCAAGTAAAAACTCAAAAACCATAAATAATCAAGCATGATGAGCCATCAATTCGACCAAGAAAATAGAAGAAAGAAGTGACCAATGTTTAATCAAAGTCAATCCAACATCCAGGATGCAAACTTAATCTATTTCTCCCATCAAAACCTAATTTGATAAATCATTCAATAGACAAATCTGCATTTTACACTAAAAAACCCATCACTTTGCCCCATAAATATCTCTCATTTTGATTTGATTCTATAAGAGAAGGATTGTTGGGTTTAACCCTTATGGGTTTTTCCCCGGCCTTTGACCAAATTTCCGGTGTCCTTTGTCTCATTGTGATCTTTATGTTTTGAACATTTGTATAATTGTTTGATGAAGAAGACATAAGAAGTAATAATAAGACACATAATATTCACAAGTAATTATCAAGGCGAAGTTAAGCATTAAACCACACCACACTTGGTTTCTCAATATGGTATCAGGGCTAAGGTGAAGGAAGGAAGTGTGAAGATCACAAATTATTGTCACTCTTGATTGAAGACATATTTGTAGCAACTCTCTCTCTCTCTATCGATGGCCAAGTACATAAAGGAAGGTCTCAAGGCTCTAAGGACTCTATTTGAATCCATTAAAGGATATATCACCACTTTTGTTTAAAAACTATTCAAGGAAGTCAAGGATGGAAGTCTCTACTTTGTTCTCACAAGTTCAGTTGAAGATGACAACACATGGGCGATTGATAGTGGAGCTTCAAGGCACATGGCAAGGGAACATGGACATCTTAGCAATCTATGAAGTGGCAAAAAACTGAAGTGGACTGTGGGGGAGAGTCGTGTGCACAACACAGAGGTGAATGCCTTAGGCATGCCCGCATGAAGGAAGGGCACTGGGCGCCCATGGGCAAATGTGGTGTGCACGACAGGCCAACACGGGCAAGCTTGGGCGACACGACGGGTGAACCAAATGGAAAGGATGTAAAGTGGACCCAAGGGGTGTCATGTGCATGACACAAGGGCGCACGCCCGCGTGAATGTGGGGCACCCTAGCGCCCATAGGTGACTTGCATGACACAACGACGGACGAACTGGTTGAGATGTGCACAAGTGTGGACCGAACGAAACGGACAAGGGTTGACACTAACAACATGGGTGAGTCGGTTGGCACGACGTGCAAGCGAAGTATGATGCGAAGCGAAGGCGTGTGAATGAAGGAAACAGTGAGTCGGCCTGCATGACAGGGGTGCCTACATGACCAACCGATGGGTCGACTGGAAGATGAAACGACATGTCCATTGGAACAAAGGGCATTTGCACGAGTATCAGTAAAGGTTCGCGCAACTTGGAATGGGGCACGAACGGAGCACACGACAAGACAAGTTCGTTCAAATGTAAAACATAAACGCAAAAACGAAGGGCACACGACACGACAAGGGAAAACAACAAACGACATGATCGCAGAAAAGAGAGGTTCGCCCACGCGAACGAAGTTTCTAGGCACATTGTAGGGTTGGTTTTTTGAGTTTTTTTGGCACGCCGAGTTTGGGGGTTTCTGGTTGGGCACGCCTTAGTTGTGGAACTTGGTGTTCTGGGTAGGTGCGTTGGGATGGGGCCAATGACTGCTGCATTTCGTACATTTGGGAAGTGCACAGGTTTAGCTGTGTAACATAATTGAGTTGATTAAAGAAAACGGAGAAGTTGTATTTGGGCCATTATCCCAAGACTAGAGCAACTAAGGTCCAACTTATTTACTAGCTACTAGCCCCTTGTAAACAGTTGTAACATATTTGAGTTAATAAAAGATAGGGGAGAAGTTGTATTTGGGCCATTTAATGAGTTCATCTAACCAATAAATTGCTCAGTGAACTCATTAAATGAGCATGGAGGGTGTTAGTAGTTCTTATTTCTTATCTCATTTTGAATGTAAAATCTAGAAGTTAGTTTCTAACATCCATCGCGGCTGAAAGTTTACATATAGTTGCATCTGCAAATATTTTTGATTTCCTCCCATCACTGCCTGGTGACTGGAAGCAACTAATACATTCCTCCCATCACTATCTGCTGCTTGGAAACAAAATTTTAGATCAGGTAATACATTTAAAAAATATGGCATATGTAGGCCATTTTTTCCTTAATCCATCAGGTTTTAAAAATAGATATACCAATGAAATTTCTCTGTGCTATAATCTTTCATGGGGTTGTAAGTTGTTATCGTTAGAATTTACATTTTTTCCAGTAAAATGCCGCAGTTCTGCATCTATTAATTTTCTTTTTCCATGGTTTGTATGGAAATTTAGATATCAAAAGCATATCTCCTTAAAAAAATAGAACTGATTATTGACTTCATACCATTTAAGGCAAAAACATATGATTAGCTTGGAATTGATGTTTAGCAGTGGTCTTATTTTTTACAAATTTGCATTATATATATAACTTTTTCCTTCTGGCCATTGACAGGGCTGTAGATTACCAATGGGATAGTAATGTGTTTGCAACTGGTGGGGCTCAAGTTGACATTTGGGATCATGACAGGTGTTTCTTGTCACAATACTTGTCATTGCTGAATTATTTTCTTTCTAAACTCCTAACTTTATTCTTGTTGTTGAGAAAAGGTCGGAACCGATAAACAGTTTTGCTTGGGGGTCTGATACTGTCATTTCTATACGGTTTAATCCTGCAGAGAAAGATATATTTGCGACAACTGCCAGGTACACTTGAAATTTTATTTTATAATTTTACTTTGTTTGCAGCTAGTAAATAAGCTGGACCTTAGAAAAAATAAGTTATGTTGTTCGAATATCGATGTGATTTACACTTTTTGCAAGTGAGATATTATTGTATCTCAAATATTTTGTCTGATGCAGAGTAGGCTTAGATTTTTACATGTAGATGTAGTTTTTTTTCTCCGTGACTAACAGTTTTTAAGCAAAAATTTCTTATATGTATTTTCTGGTTTTAGAAAATCAAACATATATCAATGCAGAATTGAAAATTGAAATGTTCTCTTTGAAATTCTCCAGTAAAATTTGATGTCATACACAAAATCTTTATAAATATGTTCATTTTAATATATGGTACGCCTAGTGTTTAATCCCAACAATTTTGTGCTTTGATGATCTAGAATTAACAGTCTCTGATATGTATCTCTTGAATGGAATGGATTCTATTGGCAATTCATTCTTATTTACATCTAATGTTCCCTACCTGAGTTGTAGTCATTTCCTAATGCTATTATGGTAGGGTCGATGATTGATTGATAAACCCATTTCTTTTTTAAATCTTAACACAGCTAGTAAGTGATCATCCAGTAAGTCATGGCTCATAAGGAATGGTCTTTGTGAAAAAGATCAATGATATACAGGTTTTGATGGAATTTTTTTATACAGGAAGAACCCTTGATCTCAGATAACATAGTAAATGCTTCCACAAGGTTGATGTTAATAGCTTAATACTACAATAGAAAGGAGAAACAGAAATGTTGTAAGCTTTACCTTAGATTTTCTATTGCTTGCTGTTGCAATGAAACATCACTTGAAGCTTTGACTAAATTCAGGCTCATCACCTCTTACTTACAGCCTCTAGATGTTCTAGTCACAAGAGGCACCGTGAACAAATATCTAATACCTGTAGTGAACTGTATCTGTTATAACCCCATGTCTTGGCGTGTGATATAGGGGAGTTTCATTGAAGCCCAATATCTGAGAAAGTTAATTCTACAATTTTCAGCCACAACTACCTCACTTCATTCTGTAACAGCTCTGGGAAAAGGTTTCCACTGGGACAAGGAGCAGGAGTGGTCTCGAAGAGCTGGAAAGAAAAAGCAGCCATGCACCGGTATTTGACCATGCCCAATCTACAACTGCCTTTTGAGATAGAAACAATTGTGAGTAGGTATGCAATGGGGGCAGTCCTCATGCAAGGAAGAAAACGGGTCTGTTTCCATTTGGAGTGTTAAATCCCGAACCTAATACTTTGCATGTAGTTCCTAGCAGATTTATCACAGATCTACAGAATAAATGCACAACTAGGTTCTTAACAAATTATTCAGCGGAAGCAAAGTTACAACCAATCTCAATCACATGCGACACATACAAATTCTGCCCAATCAAATCAGTTCTCCATTGAATCCTAATCAAAACTTACTTGGGCTCCAGTCTTGGGATAATGGCCTGTTGAAATATGTAACTAGGTTCTGTCTTCATAATAACATGGTTAATCATGATTTTATGTAATTAATGAGAAGAAGAAAAATTAAATTATTTAATGCTTGAGGCATGGGTTTCATGCTCAAGGAATTTTATTTTTGTAGATCAAGCTCCCATTGTGAGCTATTAGGTTTGGTCATTAAGTCATAAAGTCGATTGAGTCAATGTCATGTATTGAAAACCCATTTGGGCATGTTACATATTGTAAAAAGAGAATTTATTTGAGTCATAAACCCTCCAAGACCTTGTCACAAGTACTTCATCTAGTTGGCCTTCAAAAGGAGATGAAGATCATTCTAGAAGAGGATGTCAGCCTAGTCACAAGCACAAGTCGGCTTATTTAGCATGGACAAACTACTATATAAAGGAGGACTCGGCCTCACTTGTTGGGCATTCATTCAAGCATCTGAAATTCAAGAAGTGCGAGAAATCACTAGAAGGCAGCCTCATAACCAGCGAAAGGAAAGGGAAGGAGAGCGAAGAGTTTTTGGCACTGTTTTGGGTCATCTTCCTTGCATGTGTGACAGAGATTAGGGTTTCTGCAGTAGGGTTATATCAGTCCTTGAAGAAGCCATGAAGGAGATCACCAAACCAACATTCTTGCTAGCCGAAATCACAAAGGGAAGTCTCCAAGTCGAGCAAAGAAGGAAAGCATCACCAAACTCCTCCAATCAGCTCACATGTGTGGAATTGCAGAGGTTCAGGCAGGCCGAGAATTGCAGGACTGTGGAAAAGGGCAGACATTTCAGAGTAGCCGAGATTAGTAGTGCAAGAAGTCAGTTTGACTAGTGTTGACTTGGGCAAGAAGGAGAAGCTGTGAAAAAGGTCTTGTGACTTGGTCTTAGAGAGGTTAGTAGGTCAAGGGTCTTGGTCTTGGAATTCATCACTTGAATATTCTATACGAAAAAGAATTTGTTTGAGTTTTCCTCTCAAGTTGGAGAGGTTTTGGCCCAAACGGATTGCTTACATCTTGTGTCCCTTGTCTCATTATCGTTTATGTTCTGATAGCTGTTTGATGAAGTAAACACTCTAATCATCAAAAGCTAAAGAAGAACCTAATCAAAAGAAGTAAAAAGTATTCACAAGCAGTGATCACTTCTAGTGAAATCACCTCTTATCTTTGCCCTAAATTTCTCAACATGGCCCAATTGAGATATTTACAATTACAACATACCCTAGATCTAATCTAGTTGATCAGGTCCTAGATCTATCCTTGATCTCCTTGGTTGCTCTGGATCTCCTTGTTGAGAAATCTAGAGCATCAATAGTTAGGTGATTTCTCTATCTTGATAATTGCTTGTAAGATATTTTTCACTTCTTGATTATAATCTTCTCTTGCTTATGTTATTATAGTGTTCTTTTCATCAAGAAAATTACTAATGCATGAACAATAAAGGAGACAAGAGACACAGTATGCAGGCTGTCAGCCAAGGCCAAAACCTCACTCTTTGAGAGGAAAACCCAAAAAAATTCTTCTTATAGAACCTTCAATTGACAAATACCAAGACCATGACAAAGACCCTTGACACTAGAGCCCTTCCAAGACCAAGTGACAAGCCTCCTCTTCTCCCTTAGAGCAACACTACTCTTCTTCTTTCTCTTCTCGGCTTCCTTCAGAATTTCCGTGTCTCCTTGTAGGTTTGCAACTCTTTTCTTCACAACAGAAACACTAGATCGATTTTTCTTCTTGAATAATCTCCTCAAGAGGGAGACTCTTTTCTCTCTCTTACTCGGTTTCCTTCAGCAAAGTTTTCCACCCAAACAAAATCACATTATGTAACTGCAATCTTCGATCTATCTTTGCCAACTTCAAACTTGCAATCTTCACACGTGTGAAGGTAAACTAGCCCAAAAAAAGTCCACAACGATGACACTATGTTTTACTATCCTCCTCCTTCCTTCGTTGACTTTAAGGCTCCTTCTATGATGATTTGCGCACTTGATTATCTTAGACTTGCTTCATCGAATTCTTGTCCTCCAAATGAGGTCGAGCACTGCTATATATAGTGGTTTGTTCATGAAAGTTAGGCCGACATGATCACTTGGAGTAGGCCAACTTCATTTTTCTAGAATTATCTTTTCATTGTAGGCCGACTTGAGTGAGGGGGCTAGTGACAAGGTCTTGGAGGGTGAATTTACAAAACAAATTTGACTTTTTACAAGGTGTAACATGCCTTCAATACATGACAATGACTCTTTAGACTTTTATGACTAGATGACAAAAATCCCTAATGGCTCACAATGGGAGCCTTAACTAAAAATAAAATCTCTTGCTCATGAAACCCATGATGCAACCATTACAATAATATTTTTCTTCTTTACATCTTTTACATAAAATCACAATTTCATGTCATTATGAAGACTGAACTGAACCTAGTTACACTTTTCAACACTCCTATGCTGCAGCCCCGCACCTTCCTCAAGCCCAGCACACTTGAGTATCACACTCACTTATGAAGAACCCCTCTCTGAATGGTTTGTGTCGCTATATGTTGTGTCTTTAATGGTGTACCATCCCCACCAAAGGGGTCTCATGTCATCATCATCATCAGTCATCCTCAAAAACAGGGCAATGTCCATCAAGTAGGTGTAATGCAACCCTGGGGGATCTTGTCAGCTTTGGGTTACTTTAGCTCTCAAGACAATGTCAAAGCTTTGAAGAGTAACATCTAAGGTCCTGGATGAAGGTGAAGGGATCATCATTTGTGTTCAAGCATCCAAAGGTCAACACTCCACAATAAGCGTCCAACATCCTCCAACAATGTGCCTTGTGTAGTCGTCAAGTGCGCAGGATGTCTTCTCTAAAGTATCGATGAAGCATCATAGAATCCCTCAAGGGATGGCTACTATATTTGGGAGAAAAGATTTAACCCATACAAAATCAAGTGAGATCAACATCACAAGTGCAAGAACCATAAAAGTATCAAAGTGGGCCATATTCAATGAAAAAGGGCATCAAAGTACTTCACATGGGCCATATTCAATGAAAAAGGGTATGAAAGTACTTCACACAAGCATCATCTTCAAATGTCTTTCTAGTTTATGAGTTTAAAAAGGTTACCTTGCTTCTGTATGGGAAAGTTATCACAAGGCACTATTAGGTGCTTCCAATCCTAAGGGGAGGAATAGTTCCTAGGTTGACCCTTTCAAAAGATAGGTGTGAAAGATGTTATCCGGGTTTACTCCATGGAGGATGCCATTGTTTGATATCGGGCTATGAAGTGCACACAACATTTTTGAACATGTTATGGTGTGAAGAGGGAGCAATTGTGGCACTTGAGTTACCCCTTTCCTCAACCTATTTTTGCTGCCCCTCTTATGCGCCTTTTTCATCATTATTTTACATATATTGCTTGGGTTACAACCTTTCATTTATTATTGACCCCTCAAAGATGAAATTGTTCCTTATTCATTGGGGTTGGGATATTCAAAGTTCCTTTCATTTAGATAGCTCATGATTGAGCTAGGAACTGGGTGAGGGCTAATTAGGGAGGTAAAGCTCAGGTTATGATGAGGAATATAGGGTACCAATACAAGTGACATATAGTAATCAACCCGAAGATGTCATGTGGATACATGGGGGAATTGGAAAGCGTTAAGTATGAAATCATGGAATGTTGCCATCATTTGAACCTCCTATTTGTGCCCCTCCTAGATAGTGAAAGAAAAGGCCTTAGGGAAGGTCACCTTGGACCATGGGCAAGTGATGACCACCAAGGTGAAGCAAAGGAACAAATGTATAATCAAAAGCGGTCTATTATCTAATTCAACCTGTGATCCATACTAGAAAGCCCTTGAACATTAAATGAAAGCACTTGAATACGAAAATGGTTAATGTACGTCATAATAGATGACCACCTTCATTGTATGAGTAGGCTCAATGGAATAAAACACCGACTATAGAGTGCATGGGAAACATATGAGGCTAGCTATCTGTGGATCATGATAGGGCTAATGGCTGGCAAGTTGAACAATAGTAGACATAATTTCTACTATGGGTTTTTCCCACAGGTGGGTGGGTAATAGGCACCATTCTTAAGACATGTCCTCCAAATTGGACCTCATGGACTCCATCATTACACCCACATTTTTGTATAATTTGGAGATGTGTAGGCCTAGCTTACTTGAGTTAGATTGGGGATGCGTCGAGGGTGTTCAAACCCTTTTGCTTTTCTGCATTGCCATATGCAAGAGGATGGTACTCCAACCCAGGAAGAATTTGCGGCACTCCCCTTCTACGTTGGGAACATTTTCATATTAGTAAGTTGTTGCATCATCTCAGAAGATTTACAAATTTGACAGCAAGCAAGGGCTAGCATCCATACCTTTATTGTTTATCAAAGCCCATTACTAGGTTCAACCCTTAGGTAGAGTACATCGTTGGTTCTCAAATGTATCTTGTTTACTATAGTCAATTGACATATTGATGGTGAAGTGAACAAAGTTCGTTCTTCAGGTTAATTACCCCAAAAGACTTGGAATATGTAGATCTCCATTGAGGATACAAGAATATATATAAAATGTATGAATAAGAATGATTTTACAAATGAGAGTGAGGGTCTTGCTTATATACTAGGCAGGTGCCTCTTCATGGAGAATCATGTCTCATTTAGACATGCCTCTTCAACCTAATTACTAATTAACTAATCATTATTACAATTATCATCACTATTTATATTTAGTATATTTTATTCATAACATGCCTTCCTCTTCAAAAAGCTTTGTCCTCAAAGCTTGTTGATGAAAAGGCTTGATCTTTTTTCCTGTTTTGAATGTGATCTCGTCTCGAAACTATCATCTTCGTTGATACAAGTTGATATGGTCCTCTAAGTGACAAACAAAACTGTCGCATTGAGAAGGGATCAGACCATCCTAGACCGATCTTCTATGGAATCTTGCAGTGACTAAAAACTTGTGATGAATTGTTATCACACGAGTGGATTTCACTGACATTAGTATTCTTTGGAACATCAGTTTGTTGTTTCTGTTCTAAATACGTAGCTTGATTGAGTTGTCTACTCTCATGATTTGGATGTCGATAAGGAATTCTAGTGATTTGATTTTCCCTTATCTTGTTTGTGTTGTTTTCTTGATTTATTTGAAGTACCTAATTTCCTTTAGCTATGGAAGTTGAATGGTTAATTTCTGGATCTTCACTTGAATCTTTTGTTGCTGGAACTACAACTTTTGAGTACATCTTTACTTGAACTAGTTTGTCCTCTTCTTGAGTTGTGTTATTGACTGGATCAATATTTGTTATCTTTTTGTCAACTTGAATTTCTACATTTGATGCTTCCTTCTCGATAAGGTGTTGTACCTTGTTTTCTAATGACTTCTTGTCCTTCTTAAGCTTCTTAATTTGCGTCAGTAATTTTTCACTATGGTCTTTAAGTCGAGAAACTTCTTCATTTTTGTCAATGGTGATCTTGTCAATTTCTCTTTGCATATTTTGTAGTACTTTTTTACCTTGGAAAATTATTCTTGAAATATCTTGTATGTATTCTGGTATTACTGAATTCGGCTTCATTGTAAGATCTTGTAGCGTTATTTTTTTCTTTTTGTAAGAAAATGTCAAAAACTTCTTCTTCGTATTCAGGATGAAGGAATCTAGGGTTTCCATCCATGGCGATCCCAGAATAATGTCACCTTGATCATTCCATAGGGATTGGACGGAAATTGCAATATAATTGTATATTCTCCATTGTTTAACTGTAAATCAATTATTTCGTATTGTTTTTTGTCCAAGAAGTCTAATTTTTCGATTATATTTAACTCAAGAATCACCAATTGGTTTGCAATTTTTAGGTTTATATAATTTTTACTTTCAACGGGAGAGATAGAAATAGTAACGTCTTTTCCTGCGAGAGTCTCCTTAATTTCAAAAAACACTTTAGCATAGTTGGGTAAGGTTTCTGGAAATCTTCCTTCATTTTTGACTTAGACTCCCTTATTGGTCTTAAATGTTTAAATACTTTCAATTTTTTATTTTTTATTTTTACTTTTTTTATATTTTTATTGTAAAGTACTTGTTTTCCTTCTTTTTTTTTGTTTTTTCTAACTTCTATATATATAAAAAATGTTCTTTATGTTAAAACACTTTCACTTTACACTTTTAGAAACTTTATATAATCTTTATGATAATAATAACTTCCCTTGACTCCCTTTTATAAATAATTGCTATTCCTCTTCAATTCTTCAATTCGACCCGACAAAAATAAAGGTTTTATTCAAATTTATATCGTACTCCACAAATAGATTATCCACTCCAGTATATTCCTTCCTTAATTTAATGGCCAAAAAATTGTCCACTAATGGATTTAATTTGGTAAGTGGTCGTGTACAAAGGTGGTACAACTAATAGCACCAGTGACAACGGTTCAGTTGAATAGATGCAACCTCTCAGTTTCCCACCACAACAATTACTTATTAGTGGTGTTGCTAACAATTTCGACAAAGCAGGGATTGAAATTTTCTTATGGTTAGGGGATAGGTGTGTAGCAAATGTACTGCAAGATTTATGAATATAATTTATGTTTGCAGCAATGGAGTTCTAGGCATTCACACAACGTTTTGTCCTCTTGAAAAGGAGTCTCGACCTTATGGAGCAGAGTTACATCTCCAAACTGACAATTTGAAAACACACCAGTTGTACTTGGAAAATATGAAACTTGATCGAATGTAAGAAGTCTTCAAGTTGTTTTGAAAGTGATGTTGACCCTATTCTGACATATCTATGTGGAAATCGAAAGGTCTGAACTATTGAAGCGTCACTCTATTTTAAGGAGGACTTCGCACAACAATTTGGCTTCAAAATTTCATTGTGACTTTTACAAACTAATGTTGTTGACAAGTCAAGCTGCAGCGGATACGACAGTGGTAGTGTCGTGTATTCCAAACAGAGTGGTGATGGCTCGCAGTGGCTTCTGTGGGCAGGTTGGGGAAAACGTGCGACAAATGTAGTAGCGGTCAAGCAACAGTGGCTTGTGGCATGCAATTGTGAGAAGCTGGGTGGTGAAACTGGAGGTGGGGTCTGTCGAGCCGTTGATAGATGGTAGGGATGACTAGGTTAATAAGGAATAGCTGAGGAATGAGGTCGGGCTTGGCAACCGACGGTTGCAACGGCCTGTCGAGATGCACAGCGGGCAGTGATGCTGGCGGCTATAGCAACAAATGGTGTCTGGCGGCTTGTCAGCACCCTGTCTTGATCGTTGGAAATTTATGCTCACGACCGACTTCTCTTTTAATTTAATTTGTTTATTTATTTATTATGATTTTTTCTTTTAAATTTGTTTACTTATACTTATTTATTTATTTATTTAGTTTTATATATATTATTTCTCTATTTTTTTTAATATTTGGCCAAAGGCCTAGCGAATGGAGAAACTCAAATTTGTGTCTATAATTATATGGCCAAAGGCCTAGCAAACGGAGAAACTCCAAATTTGTGTCGCAGAACACTTCAATCTCGACAACAACAATGTTGACGAAACCTTGATGGCCAAGGGTCTGGATCGGAGAGCGTGGCTCTGTGCAACAATGGAGTGGCCAGAGGATCAAACTGCTTTGATACGAAATGAAGCGAACAAAGTTCGTTCTTTAGGTTAATTACTTTAGAAGACTTGGAATATGTAGATCTCCATTGAGGATACAAGAATATATATAAAATGTATGAATAAGAATGATGTTACAAATGAGAGTGAGAGGCAAGCTTATATACTAAGCAGGTGCCTCTTCATGGAGAGTCATGTCTCGTTTAGACATGCCTCTTCAACCTAATTACTAATTAACTAATCATTATTACAATTATCATCATTATTTATATTTAGTATATTTTATTCATAACAGATGGACCACCTTCGCCCATTCAAATACTCAGCAAATGCTCTTGACCACCTCCTTTCAACTAAGCAAGAGATAAACATGATTATAATGGAGGATATTTATAGGTATCATATCCAAGTCACTTGGATCACCTCTCTAGGGGTTTGAATCCCAAGATGATCTTCAATGCAAAGCACTTCATGGAGCTAAGGGATGATCACATTCTTTGGCCTCCTTATATGCTTCAACACTGGATGTGTGGGCTACGATATCGTTATGCTAGTTTGATGGAATTTAAAGCCCCAGGTGACTAATGTTCCTATTATCTCAATCAAACAAGTAGATGACTGAATTTAAATCTCAAACCATAGCATCAATCACAAATATCTAGAAAGAAATTAAACAATGGAAGGATACAAGTTAAGTTCACATATACACATAATCATTCATTCAAATAAGATTTCCATTCCTTCAAAACAAAATGTACAAGGAAACCTCCACACACAACCCAAAAAGATAGTATGCATGGATACCAAAAATGCTCTGAACTAAGTTTGGAGAGCCAGTTGAAAAACTCAGAAACAACAAAAAATTGTCTTATAACCTATAGGATGACCTGTATGGTCTATCTGTGTTGAAGTTTCTAAGTTTACTTAGTTAGAAACCCTCCATGCACTCTATCTGATTTATTCCTACCTACTTGTTATTTTCCTTAACAAGTTATTTACAATGTAAATACTGAAAATAAACAATAGTGCATGCTCAACATATTACAGGTCAACAACTAAAAGAAACAGAAACAAACACACCATATGACACCATTATTTTTGGACTAATGTCCCCGGAAAAAACCCAATGTGGGAAAACCGGTGCAACTATCTGAGGGTTTTCTTATTAAGCAATATCCGAGTACAATTTGCGTGTCGAAACTGGCCTACCCATCAAATAATTTCCTTGGCAGTAATACCTCTCAGTTTCTGACAAATCTCCTGGCTAAAACCCTAGATAATCCTTTCGGCAGCTACTCAACACAAATTTTCCCCAGAAACCCCTGCGTCAGCCTCTCTCTGGACTACATCAGCCCCTCTTTGCCTCATGCTGGCTCTGCGTCACCCCTGATGGGTTTGTGTCAGCCTTGGGAGGCCTTGCATCAACCCTCTAGCCCTCTGCGTCAACAACGCTGGCCTCTCTGAGGCTTTGCGTAGCTCCTGGCTACCACTGCGTGGCCCTGCGTGATCCCTGGCTGGCTTTGTGTCACTCTCCTTGGATACTGCACTGCTCTCCCAGCACTATCTCTGCCTCTTTGCCTCTCTATACTCAAATGCCCCTCAGCTGCATCTCCCGATCACTAATTCTATCTCTCTTAACAGACCCTGCTCTAGAGAATAGAATGACTGATCACTCTGGTGTCTTCTCCAAGTGACCTCAAGCCTCCTCTTATACTTTTCCTATTGACATCTCAACGACCGAGATTAAGTCCCTAATCAAGGACTAAGATTAGATCTGGCTTGATCCATGTCTTTTGGACCATTCTAACACAGATTCATATTAATACACATACTCCATTAAAAATATTAATTATTTTAATATCTCCTGATTTGTTTAGAATTTGCCCAAACCCTTTCTGGGTATTGGAGATTTCATGTGTCCCAACCTCTCCACCAAATTTCGTGGCTAGAACACATCCGATGCTACCCCAAATCAACATGGTGACTGTATGAAATCTTATGGATGACTGTCTCGTATTGCGTGCAACCCGAGAATGCCTCTTCCCTGGCTGCCTGCTCTCTCTTTTGCTCAACTGCTTAAGTGTGTGTTTGTGTGTAAAAGCCTCTACCTTGCCCTCTCTTTATATAGTTTTAACGAGGAATCAATTTTTAAGATTACTCCCTGTCTAATTACAATTGTAGTCTCAACTACTAAAAATAAAACTTTCACCTTTTTACTAAAGTGAATTACAAAATAGATTTCTTTTCTCAAAAATAGAATCACTTTTCAAAAATATCTTGAACTACTCCTTGCATGTTCTCACTGAACATATGCAGAAGTTCTTACTGAGCTATAATTCTCAACACTCCATCTTAACAGGAAAGGAATTCTGCATTAATCCTAGTTTGTCTTTGAAAACCTCCAACTTTGGTTTTACTAGGGGCTTAGTCAGAATATTAGCTACCTGTTGATGCGTGAGAATATGGTGGAGCTTCACTGCAATGCATTTGCTTTTACAGAAGTGACCTTAGCACTCCCACTTTGTATCCACAATTTTATACTGAGCAGTTCCATTGACCTTATTTTTGGTCGTTTGTTGGACAATGATAAGCTTATCTTAGTGTACAACTACTTTTTCATCCCCTAGTGTTCTTTCTACCCCAGCACTTTTTTATTCTACTGGATGTAATTTCAAATCCCATAGATCTAATTTGGTCATTTTTTCTTTCTTTTCTTTATGATAAGTTGCTGAATGGTAGTGATTTACAGATTGTGTAATAATTATAAGCCCATTGTATGCTTTTTGTTAGAAAGATGAACCATTTTTTATAGCATATGCCTTTTTCTAATGGAAATTAAAGGCTGTCTCTTGAACTGATAATATACAACACTAATCATTTCATTGACGTCTTTTTTGTTTTATTTGACAGTGACCGCAGTATTGTTCTATATGACCTTCGAATGGCATCACCTTTGAACAAGTTAATTATGCAGGTACATGGTATATTCTTTTCTTTATGGGTAGCAGTACACTCTTTGTTTTCTGAGAATGTGTTGAAAGGCAATCTTCTCTTTTTTGCAGTGTAGTATATAGTTCACAAAAACTAAAATTCCATCAATGCTGTTTATTAATACATCTATTTGAAATCTGAAATAATTGACACAATAGTTGGTATTCTGCAAAGTAGACTGAAATCCAGTCTCTATTAAACCAACATGCTTGTCAAGAATCCAAGAAGCCATATTCAGAACCATCAGTGATTCCTCTGTATTCTTAATCATTGGAGTAGATTGGTATGTTATTAAAATCACCCATCAAAGAAATCAATTATTAAGATAGAGATAACAGAAAGTAATAGTCCTCATTTTTACTGGTCCCATTCAAGGATTAATGGAAAATTTCCATGTTCAATAATAGAATAGTCCTGTAATTTCCTGTTTGAGTTTTCTTTAGTCCCACCTCCAAACATATACCTGAGAAAAGTCAAAAGGGCTGTTCAAGCTGTTCTCCATGACTAAATTTATGTGTTTTGTGCTGTTGCTGAGATAATAGAGAATCTAGCTGCTCCAATCTATGTGAAATTTTCAATGCTTTATGGAATAACTCATTAGGTGGAACTTTTGCCTTCCGAGAGCTAGTATCTTTTAGATTTTGTGTATCTTGTTTCCTGTGGTCCCTGAACTTCATTTAGCAGGACACTGCAGTAGCTGTTAGTTTGGGGCCTGCAAAAAATTCAGAGACCATGGGAGAAAGGATCCATAACTATCTAGTACACTCTACAGTATATTACTATGTGTTCTTTGAATCCACTTTTGCTTCTGTAAAATGTGCAAACACATTGCCCCATGCTTGCAGAAAAATATTAAAAATCAGCAATGATCTCCTATGATGACAGATTTATATGCCAGGTTGTGGCACTAAGGGCATTCAATGACAGAATCTAGGAGTTCCATACGCGAGCATGATCCATTCTTGGACACATTCTTTGCAAGTGACAATCCAATGGCAGTTACACTCAACTTTTAATGAAACTTATTTTTCATATATGAACTAAATATAATTGCAAGCACATTTAGCTGTAAACATATTTTTCCAACAGCCCATGGTTTAGCTCAATCAATTGTCGCTGATGTTGCTGGGCATTTGGCTAGTTCTGTGTCAGTAAGTACCCATTTTGAATCCACCCAGTAGTCTACATTGATGATTTTACTAGGGGTGCCATACACGAATGTGGGGAAGCACCCCTTGTGTTTTCCCACTAGGCTTTCTTTTAATTTTTTTTCTGTAACATAGGATAATATCTTGTAACGTAGGTATGGATCCTAGAAGCTGTTTGAGTTCTTGTTTTTACAGGCTTCATTGGAACCTGCACCAAAGCATCTTCATGGATTGTCAGTGCAGGTTGGCTTTGTCAGCTTAGGGAAGGGTTTCTGATATGGTTACAAAACAGCAATGCAATTACTCACAGATGGGAATAAAATACCAATAGAGATCAAGCATGCAAATAAAGAGAGGACATTTCTACAATGATACAATATACATGTGTACAGTCTAGACTCTATATTGTATAGGCTATTGAAAGAAGTACAGAACTGGTGATGCTATTTGATCAAGTCTTCTAGAGTTATATATATATTTTGGAGTGATCAGGTTTGACCTATGGAATGTATAAAAGATTAAGTGCAACATGTAATTTACAAATATAATAAATAGTCCATTTAAGTCTGTGAAAATTCCTACACTGGAATCCCTACTGCAGCAAACTGATGTTACTTTTCCTAGTTGATTAAATCATACAAGTTTTTACTGTTTTCTACGGTAAATTTCGAAGTAAATACATCTGCAGCCTCCACTTAATTTATATATATGCGGAAACAAAATACTGAGCAAGAAAGAACAATACAACACATAGGACACAATTATTTTTGGACAAATAGTCCCGGAAAAACCCAATGTGGGAAAACCGGTGCAGCGGCTTTAAGGGTTTATTATTATTAAGCAGTGGTTTTGAATACAACTCTGGATGCCCTCGTGGCAATCCAGTTATAGAGAAAAAGACACTGGCAGAAACCTTAGTGAGATTACCTCACTTCGCTCAGCAAATTCCTATGATCCAACAACTGAACTGACTATCCCCGGCTACAACTACGCAGCCCCTTAGCAGTAACTGCGTGGGCCTGTGTGGAGCTATCTAAGGCTCTGCGTCAGCTTTGCGCTAGGTCTCACTGCCTCCTGGAGCTCTGATGTCAACCTTCCCGGCTGATCCAGTTGCTCCTCAACAAGTTTTAGATTTTTGCAAGAGGACAACTATTCCTCTGCGCTGGCCCTTCTCGCACTGCGTGGGCCCTCTTGGCCTAGCGTCAGTCCTTCCTTGGTCTGCACTGCGTCCTCTAGTGTATCTCTGCCTCTCTGCTGAGTCTTTGGGGTTCCAGAGAAGATCCTCCAACCCAACTATCCCTGCCCCCCTGCTGCAATAGATCTCCTCAATCGATTTTTCATCTTGAGCGCTTCTCACTTCAGAAAATCGATTTCTTGATCTGTGTGTGTGTGTGTGTTTTTCCAAATGACCTTCAAGCCCCTTCTTATATCTTCCTGTTGGACAACCAACGACCTAGATTAAAACATAATCGAAGGGTCATATCGTTTTGACTTGATCCGTGGTTTTTTCTAGAAGTTTCACCCCTGATTAGATTAATACCCATTAATATTTTAATTTTCCTAAGTTTAGACTTAGGAACCCCATTAAAAATATTAATTATTTTAATAAAATCACTTATGGGTGGAATTTCCCAAAATGCTTTTTGGTTTCTTTGGAATACATGTGCCCAAGCCTCCTTGCAAAATTTTAGGCTTAGAGCACATCCGATGCTACCCCAAATCAACAAAGTCCACATAGGAACTCAGGGACTAAGTGAGACTTAGCTTGATCAATTTCTCCCAATTCAGAGGAAATGATCCTCGATTTCCGCTAATGTTCTTTGCAGTCCAACAAAGGACAACATAGGGTGTAGGAACTATATGTTGGCTGGAATGTCTTGATGAAATACTTAAAGGTGAACTTCAATTGAAATGAGAGCTTCTGCAATCGTTGGTGGTTTGTTGGAAGAATAATTGTTCACCTTATTGAAGAAACCTGCCTACCATGGATTGTTGAAAGGAAGGTGCAAAAGTTATACCCTTAGATGGGTGTGGTGAGGGGAACCATGAAGATGGGATTGTTGAGAAAGCTGCATTACTATTCAAACTTGGATGTGGACTTGATATTTGGAATGGCATATCCCTACTAAGGTTATAGCCTATTGACGAGGTTGTAGTAGGTCGGGGAAAACTAGCATCATAGCATGAGAAAAGTGATATGAATTTGTGGAGCTTGACTTGCTTAATACACTGTTGTCTAGGTCGAGGGGGAGATGTAATTTGGTAGCATTAAATGTTTTTGTAAAGTTTATAGGCATTCAAAAATCCTTCAAATTGTGGCCTTCTGCGAAACTAGTATGGATTGCCATGAAGCTTGTCGCAAAAATACAAGGGTGTAATATCATAATCAACTGTATCAATGTAAGTTCCAATGAAAAAAGTGATTAAACACCTACGGGTGATAGGTGTGGAGAAATTTGCTTCCTTGTCCCTTCCATGATGGTATAGTTGTAGCAAGTAGTTGGAGTGAGTTGACAAATTGTTGAGAAACCGTGCTTGGTTGATTGCCACTATCTATGATCAGATGTTTATTTTTTTCCTGATCTGAAAAGTGCGAGTGAAGAGAGATTCTTGTTCATGGTCATTTTATTGCTTATCTAGGAAGGCCATTGAAGTGTTGGATGAACTAGGATCATAGATCTCAAATTTTTGTGGTTTTTCCATACGGAAACTCCTGCCCTACCCACGTTTTCTCTTAGATATGTCTTTAGATGGCAACCAACAACCCCTTGCAACCACTAGATAGTTCGATGTGCGACCATTCTCTGTTAGCTGAGCCACCCATTATGTGCCCTTGCCCATCTGTTATGATCGTATGTTTGAAGGTGGGACTTCCGACACCAAATGTATGGCTTTTCATTATGCAATTGGGTATTTTTGCTTTCTTTTCTTGGACACATTTGGACATGGATTAGTGGGGGGATTCGACAGAAAGAATGGGTTTGGTCTGTACTGATGTTCCCCTATCCCAACTTGGTGGTTAATCTTGTATCCTAGTCCTGTGGGATCTCCTTTATTGGCTAGTAGCTTTTAGAGTGGCACTACATGGGAAACTCTGATTTTAGTTGCGTGGTCCCACTCCTCAACACCATATGTACCACTCCCCTCTGCTCATTATAACCCCTTTTCACATTTTTCCCATCTGTGTCCATATTTGTCCATTGGGTCCACAAGGAGTTAGCCTTCCCCTCCCCTTGTCCACACTTTGGGTTGGGTTTGGAACGATGCCCCGGAGGTTAATGCAGCTAAAAGGAAAGTTAGATGCATAATTTGGCCACTTACAACAGGAAATGTACCACAAAATGCAAAAGATGGCCAAGACATAAGAATTTAGCACGTGGGCAAAAGCCAAGCATGAGCTCTACCCCCTATCATTATGACCATCACTCTGGGTCCTAGGGCCCCTATGTGTGCCCCTTGCATCATTAAGGAACCCATGGTTGTCCCAACCCCTGGTGGGCAATGAACTGCCTAACCTTAAGGGGGTATTCACTGCTTTATCGTACGCATCATGCTCTCATTCCCTGGAGCCCCGAGCAGTTAAAAGAAAGAAAAATCAATAAAAGGCAACAAACATATTAATAGGGGTGGAAAAACAAAGGTGGGGGTAACTCATGTACCACAATTGCTCCCTCCCATATCTATACACGCATGTGTGGGCTTCTTTCATTATAGCTACCCTTGTACCATGGCATGTGGCTTGGAGCTTTCTCTATTGCCCCACTCCGTTCCACCATTATTTCACATGACACCCGCCATTTGATGGATTGAAGTGAACAAAGTTCGTTCTTCGGTTTAAATACTCCAAAAGGCTTGGAATATAAAGATCTCCATTGAGATACAGGAATATATATAATAAGATGTATGAATAAGAATGCTGTTACAATTGGGAGAGAGGGCCCTATATATCTAGTCAGGAAGTACCCTTTCATGAAGAGTCATGTCTATAAAGACATGCCTCTTCCTACTAATTATTAGTTAATTAATCGTTGTTTATGTCTTACTATTATTTATATTGTTTTTACTATATATATATATAAAATTATAATTTATTCATAACAGAGATGCACCATGGACCTGTCACTCCCTTAGAGGTTGAAACCACCTAATAGGGTCCTTT
Source organism: Pinus tabuliformis (assembly GCA_031772625.1). Classification (NCBI taxonomy): domain Eukaryota; kingdom Viridiplantae; phylum Streptophyta; class Pinopsida; order Pinales; family Pinaceae; genus Pinus; species Pinus tabuliformis. The sequence continues at coordinate 676,741,306 of CM062807.1, forward strand.
ATTAACCCCCCCTCTTGAGCTTGGGAACACTTGTACATTCTAAAGCCCACTTAGAAGGGCATGCCACTATGAAGTGTCCACTTTTGCCCCTGATTTACAAGCTCATTTACTTAGTTGCACTAATGAATTGTTGTACTGGAAGGTGAAGAGACACATTGGAGCTTATACAAGATTGTAGGTGGGTCTTCATCTTGGGATTGGCCTCCCTATATAGGATCCAAGCCCTCAAGAGGGTCATGATGGCATTTGTAGGGTGAGCATTCAGAGCCATGGGCCTCCTCCACAACAGACCATTGATTGCCATGCCATGGGATTCTTCAACACCACCTATTACTTGTTCGTGCCCTAGTCATACATAGATGATGATGCACTTAGACCATGTTGCCCAACCGACCACATACTTGCACCATACACTTGGCAGCTGATCTAGAACCCAGACGATGTTTTATCTCACCCTAGGAGACATAGTATGATTTGTATCATCATTCTAGCCCTTATTAATGGAACATTGAAGTGTTTGATCCAGTTGGAGACCCATGAGACCATTCATTGTGGCCCACAACCACTTGGGAGCACCATAAATGTTTTTCTTGGAAACCAAGGGGCTGCCCCCTTGGTCATTTTTATGAGAGCCCTCCTCTTTATTTTGGCGCATGGAGGACTTAGCTAGGCCTTCCAACGACCCCTTTGCACCGTTTTTCTGTCATTTTGACCTCATTAGGAAGGCTTGTTGAGCACTTTTGAGCTATTTGGTGGGCTTGTCACCAATTAGATTGTTATTTTGCACATTAAAGTTGTTTTTAGGGGCTCATTAGGCTAGATAGAGTAAATTGAACCCCTTGTGACTCATAAATATATGATGGGGCTCATTTGTATCTCATCATCATTTGGATTTGGATATCTATTGTAAAAAGAATTCAGACTTGCAATTGACGAAGGGAATTGGAGATTTTTGATGCATTTTGAATCTTGATGTTTGGATTTTCGCTATTCTTGTCTTGGAGTTTCTTCTTGCAACTGTGATGGATATATATATATATATATATCTATATATATCTATATATATCTATATATATATATATATATATATATATATATATATATATATATATATATACTTGCATTTCCTTGTAAGTGTAATTTTGATGCCATTTTCATTGTTGCTACATGTCTAATGTATGGAATATATTTTGATAGTCTTATTTTGTGTCCTAATGTAATGCAAAATTCCTAAAAAGCACTGGATTATTGGATTATTGCACACGTTTTACATTTGGAGATGCAAATGAGTTTCCTTCAGGGTTGGCTTGATATTGCAACCTTGAAACTCCGTCATCTCTTGCGAAACGAAGTATAAATTCCTTTGTTGCTAGGTAGCTGCCTCACTAGGGCTAATGAACGCTGAATAAGACTCCTTGAAAGAGCAAAGTTCCTTCATCAAAGTTGATCTTGACTCAATTTCTCCCAATTGGCTAGGCACTGGTTCTTATCCTAGTTGATCACACCAAATTTATTCTTTTTTCTCTTTCTTCCATTTTTACCCTAACCCTAGAAGGTCTCCTAGGGCCTAGTGCGAAATGCATTAGGGTGGTCATCTTGAAGTGCGAATTGGCTAGCTACTGTGCTAGGGTTTCCTCTAAGTGCCCTCAAATTTTGAAGCAAATCTCACAGCTAGATTTGGAGAAACCTCAAGCCCTAGCTCCAAATTCAATTCTTCTCATAGGCTTCTTTGGTTAATGACTTTCCATAGGTCAATCACTCTTGAAAACTCGATGGAAATTAACCATTCCTTGATCTATCCTATTCTCGCTTGACCTAGGGTATCTTAGTCCTCTTTGATTTTACAAACCCTAGGCCTTGCTTGGATCCCCTAGGTCTCTCGTGTGGTGCCAAATCTTTGTGTGATCACTGTTTCACAAGACCCTAAGAGAGGTCCTTTATAAGTCTCGATCTAGGTATATCCCTTGCATTGAATATCCCTTTCCCCTATGTCTAGGCCTCCTCCTCATAAGCCTTTCTTGGAGAGCCCTGATCTTTCTTTTGAAGCTATCAAGACATTCTCTGAGCCTCTCCTTTGAATGGGATTTGGAAATCACACCGTACCTAACCATTGACCTTATTATTCTAGTGATTTTCTTCACACCGGGACTCCTCCCATCGGTGAAAGTCCGTAAATAGCAAGGGACATTTATTTTGGTGACAATGGGTCTTTGTCCCATTGTTGTCATTTGGTTTAGTAGTTTTCCCTTAGATACTCTTCCTAGGACCTCTGCTAGATTGTGTGACAATAGGCCTATACCACCATTTCACTTGGACAACGAAATTTCTTGTCTCTTGATCAAAACTAGTGGTTGTTGTGAGTGAAGGGGAGGCAAAGGCCTTTGTTTGTGAGGGTCGCTGGAGTTACTTGGAAAGTTGATTAGACTTTGATAACTTAGCTTCTATCTTGGAAACTAATTGGAAGACACACTTGAATCTTGATGCAGAGTGGATCTTCATAATTCCTTACCTCTATTTTAGTATTTTGATGGAGAGTTACCACCAATTTCATAATACAATAAACAATTATTATGCAATGATAGATAAAGGTCATACATGTATTTTATAATAACGATAAATCACACTTTTTATCAAAAGCCTAAAAGGTATGACCTATTTATCTGGGTTGGATCATTATATTATTTGTCATCCATCTCAATGATTTTAGAGCGGAAAAATCAGAGAAATCAACTTACAAGAGCAATTTTAGTGGAGGGACCTAGTTTGAAGAATTCGGGTTAGAAACCTTCGGAGGTCAATTTGAGGCATCAAATGATGCTTTTTGGGGGTAAAACTTTTATGCCTAAGTGTTGCCAATTGAAGTTCAAATGCAAAAGTTATGCCTATCGAAAGTTGATCTATCATGCTTTACCCATACATTTAAAAACCGGAACTGGGTTTTGAACTGGCCACCTATCTAACCGAGATTCAAACTAGAATCGAATCAAACCAGGTCGAATTGGATTCAATGAACTGGATTTGAAAAAAATACATTAAATAATTAATTTTCAATGAAAATTATTATTTTAAGATTTCAATCCATGATTCCAAACCATTAGAGACAAAATATGCAAAGTTTTATCATCTATATACCATGTTAGGGTCACTAGATCAAATTGGCACAGAGTGCAATACATATCAACTATAAAATACATAATGAATGAGGCTCTAAGTTGCCTGTAGAGTTTAAAAGCAATGCTACAAGTTATTGGGCCAATGGCCTATTACAAATCACTAATCAACATAATCACTTGTCAAATTGATGACTTTTTCACCACTACTAGAATTGGGATCGTCAACAAGAGCTACATAAACATGATCTAGCTCAAAGTCTTCAGACTTGGATCCCTCAACCTTATAATATGGTAGAAATTGAAAAAGCTTAACTTGCCTAACCAATGATTTTGGTTTGAGTGAAGGGTTCATCTCCTCAACCTATAATATGGCAGAAAAAGCTTAGCATGCCTAACCAAATATATTTCTTTGAGTGAAGGGTACATTTTTGTTAAGGCCATGGTAAAGGAGTTCAACAATTAATACCACCAACATCAATGGAGTTCAACAATAAATACCACCAACATTAAGGTACATAAAGGGCTTCATGCTCTTGGTCAAATACCAATGCCATACCTGTTGAAAATAGTAGCGAGAAAGGTTCTTCTTTGACTTGTACCTTAGTCAAAGAGACCAAGAAGCAATTTTTCCCTTGCATGCACGAGTTCCTAAAAGTTAGGACGAGTTCCTAAATTTAGGATGAATTCATAAAAATTAGGGGGAGTTCCTATAAGTTAGGATATTTCATGAGGAAATTTGAATGATATGCAGAAGTGGAGGCTCAATTATTTGTCTCCTAGTGCGCGTTATCTTTGGAAAAGGACAAGTAAGTGAGCTTCAGTTTCTATTTGAGGTAGGATAAGTTACATGAGTCAGTTAGACTCAGTTAACTAGTCAATCACAAGACCGAGTTCCAAAAATATCCTTGCCAGATTTAGCATGAACGAAAAGCTTATAATGAGGACGAAATCACATAATTGATTTATTGTTTTGAGAGCACGAGTTAGTGAGACAAGGCAATAGAGAGCACGAATTTGTGTGCAAAAGCTTGTGTGTGGGAAGGTCGTACTAAGGAGAAACTTGTGCGTAGTTGATAGAGGAGAATTTCATTGGGATTTGCGCAAAGAAATAGGGAACCAAGTTCAAGGTTCTTGCAAGGTGTTTCGACTTAGGATAAGCAAGGAGAACAACACTGTTTTTCTATTGAAACAAGGTTGTATTATAAGAGATCTATTGCTTAAAATTCTATCAATAAAATTTCTACAACAAGTAGAGGGTTTTCCCAGATGGGTTCCCAAGATTTTTTTTGTTTTTGCTATCATGTGACTGTGTTTATTTTTGTTCTATTCCACTACATATTGGTAGAGAAATTTTGTGTCTTGGTGTTATAATTAGTTTCAGATTTGTTCATTCAAGCAATAGCAAAATTTTAAGGAAATTATACAATACCCTCACACATGACAAAATTAAATGAAAGCATTGGAATTCTCTCTATATAGTTGCTAATGTTGATATGGGGTGAATGTAATGTGAAAAATGTTGAAAAAGTTAAAAAATACAATTATGTACAATAGAGAACAATCTAGCCCTAAAATTAACAATTGGTGGCTAGTATGGGAAGATGAGATGCTTCCAAGGAATGGAAGTACCTCCCTCGCTAAGAGGGAGCATTGAATTTTTTTAGCTTGGGAGTTACTCCCACAAGTCCTTGGTGCTTGACTTGTGAGGAGAAAACCCACAAAAGGATTTGTTTGTGGGCAAAGTACCCAAGCCTTAGGGTTTTGACCCAAAGGAGTGGGCCTAAAACTAGGAAAATGAATTTATTTTGATTTTGGGTCATGTCGGCTCAGGTTGGCCAACAAGGCGAAGAGACATGACCATTGGGGTTTCCACCTCTTAAACAAGTATATATTGAAGGCCAATAGAGAGGCCAAGTCATAAGTTAAAAGGACACACTTGTGCAAGAGAGCAAGAGCCCTAATGAGAGCCATAGGGATATCTGTTCTATTCTAGCAAGGGAAAGGAACCACAACAAGAGACTATCTGTGTGAAAGATGTTGAAGTTTCTGTCTAAGCCACAGGAAGTAGTGCTGGGTACATTTTGTGCAAGGGGTAGCCTTAGGTACAGGGCCGAGGCTGGTTATAGTTTGGAGGAGGTCTGTTTAGGGATGGACTATGCCCTAGCCTTGGCTGCAACAAGAAGAGGACCAAAAGAGGTCTATTAGGGCTTGAAATAGCTTGACTGAAGCTGGACAATGGTAAAACAGATCAGGCTAAGGTCAGCTAAGGTAAGGCCAAGGCTGCTAGTGTTAGGCTGCAAGTCCAACGTTCATGAAGGAGGCTGCAGTTCAAAGTTGCAGGAAAGTGAGCCGCAGGGCCTTAGGAAGGAGGTCGTAGACCTTAGACTTGTATAACAGGCCGAGTTGTAGTAGAGCTTTGGAAGAAGGTCGAGGGTTGATGTGAATAAGCTTGGTTGAGTTGACGTCAAGAAAACCAATTATTAAGGGTTAAAGGGGAAAACTGTGAGGCAATAAAAGGAGTTTGTAGCATCAAAGGAAGGATAGCTACAATAAGCATTTTGAAAGAGGTTAAAAGGAGCTTATCTCTGTGTGAGCATTTTGAGGCAAAGGACAAAGAGGTTGAGAAGGCTGATTGTCAACAACTACATTGGACAAAGAGGACTAAAAGGGATGGTTGTCAAGAACTACAAACAACAAGTAAGTTGAGTGTTTTGTCTTTGTTTTGTGGGCATTTGAGGACTTGAAGGATAAGTCTTGAAGCCCTAGTTATAACAGTTAAAGGAAAGACTTGCATTTTGTTGTGTTATAGCATTTGTATCACGGTTCTAAAGGGCCATGATCCTTGGTACGAGAGCCCTGTTACCCACCATTTTGTGGGTGATATCCCTAGGAGAAACGTTTTTCTCCAAGATGGTCCTCAGTCAGTAGCTAGCAGCCCCTTGCAGCCACTGACTAGCTCATTGTGCCATTTCTCTGCCACCTAAGCCAACCATGTGGTCCCTCACCCATCTGCCATGATCGTATGTTTGAAGGTGGGCCTCCCGGACCTAAAGGTATGCCTTGTCATTTGGTAATTGAGTATTATAGTTTGCTTATCATGGACACTTTTGGGCATGGATTAATGGGGGGATTCAGCGGAAAGGATTGGTTAGGTCTGTGCTCTTGTCCCCTTGACCCCTTTTGGATATTAACCTTGGATTCTAGTCCCGTGGGATCTTTTTACTGACAATTTGGCTTTAGGGATAGTATTTCACGGGGAACCATGATTTTGGTTGCGTGGTCCCGCTTCCCCATCCCAATATATTACCCCATTTTCACTCATTATTACCCCATTCATCATTTATCCCGCCTGGGTCCACATTCCTCCACTGGGTCCACATGGGGTTAGTTCGCCCCTTCCCCTAGCCCACACCTTGGGTTAGGCTTGAAATGATGCCCCGAAGGTTGATACAGCTAAAAAGAAAAGAAAAAGCATAATTGGCCACATTGAATAGGAAAACGTACCACAAAATGCAAAAGATGGTTGGGACAAAAACATTTAGTACGTGGGCAAAAGCCAATACATGAGCTCTACCCCATCATCATGGCCATCACCCTGGTTCCTACAGGTTCTATGAGCGTCCTTCATCAAATAGGAACCCATGATTGTCCCAACCCCTGGTGGGCAATGAATCGCCCTATATTAAAAGAGGGTATCCACTGCTACATCTCATAAGTCATGCTCTTACCCCTTGAGCACTGAGCACTTAATCAAATAAAAATCATAAAAGGCAAAAGGCATATAAATAAGGGTGGAAAAATCAAGGCCGAGGCACCTCATGTACCATGATTGCTCCCTCCTATACATTATAAACCAAAATGTGGGCCTCCCTTTTATTAGCTACCCTTGCACCCCAGCATGTGGCCCAGGGCTGCCCCTTCTCATCCCCTACTTTGTTCACCTCGCTATCACATACCACCACATTTTAAAGGATGTACCCTGAACATATTATCCCCTTTAGAAGTAGAAACCACGTAATAGGACACTTGGTTAACCCCATTTGGAGTTTGGGGGACATTGGCACATTCCGAAGCCCATTATGGAAGGGCAGGCCATTATGAAGTCCCCACCTGTGGTCCATGGTTTGATCTTCCTATACGGGTTCCTAACCCTCTAGAGGGCTACATTGGCACATGTAGGGTGTGCATTGAGAGCCATGGGTCTCCACAGTAGTAGAAAGCACTCCATGGATCCCCGAGGATGTTTAGAAGTTGCTCGAGATTCACCTATTGGACGAGGAAGATGCACTTGGTTCACCTTTGCCCAGCCAGCCGCACAGCTGTACCATGCACTTGGTAGCTGACCCAGGACTTGTAGGATGATGTGGCATCACCTACACCATCATCAGAGCCCTTACAAATGATCTATAGGCATCTTCGACTCATTTGGAGACCCATGAGGTTATTATTATGCCGTCACACCCAGTGGGAGCACCACAGGTTTATTGTTTGGAGAACAAAGGGCCACCCCCTTGTCCATCACTTTTGAGAGTCCTATTCTTCATTATGGCACCTATGGACTTCATCAGGCCTCTTGGAAGGCCCTACGACATGTATTATTTATCATTTGACCTCTTAAGAGGCTAATTATTTCATTTGTGAGCTAGTTTGGTGGGCTTGTCACCAAAAGTTAGGTTATTAGCACATTATTTTATTTTTGGGGCTTCTGTAGGCCTAGGAGACTAATTTGAACTCCTCATTAGTGTATAAATACAAGTGAGATGAGTTCATTTGCTCATCATCACTTTGGATTGGATCTCTTCTCTCTCTTGAGAATTTCACACTTTTTCCTATAGGTTGAATTGGAGCTTTATGGATGAATTTTGATGTTTGGATTTGGTTTATCTTATCTTGGAGCTTCTCTATTGTCAAATTGTAGATGGTTGGATACGTTCTATTACATGTAAGTATATGCTTTTAATGCTATTCTTGTTTTACTTTGTCATATACATTGGATTGAGAATTTCACTATTTTTAGGGCTAATTGCTGCACGCATTTACTGCTTAAATTGTGGAATTTTGTCTCTATATAGTGTCTCTCAATGCATGCCATGTAATTTTGAATGAAATCTCCTAGGGATAATTCTATCAACGAATTCATCTTGATAAACCATCACCTTTTGCAAGTCGAAGTATAAAGCTGTAAGGTTGCTTCCCTTTACCCTAAAAGGCAAGCGAGGTAGTCTTAAGGCCTCTTTGGCTAAGAAACAAGGCCCTCATTCATATTTATCCTAGACTCCATTCTCCCAAGACTAAGGCACTGATCTGCCAAGAGGTGCTCACTCAAAAATCAACTCTTTTTCACCTTCTTTTAGGTCTAGCCAAGTTGGGTCACCTAGGGCATCATTTTCTTGACAAAGAAGCCCTCCAAAAAGTTCGTTCTCCTAGCCTCTCCTGTGTTGTTGTGTCCTCAAGGCCTCCTCCAATTTTGAAGCCATTCCGACAGTGGAGTTGTGAGATTGTTAGGATATTCCGACACATAGGATATAGTTAAGTTCAACTTGGTCTAGCATAGAGTTAGGTTAGAGTTAGGTAAAGTGTGTTTCTTTACCGTTGTACATTTTGTAACTTACAATCCAACGGTCACGATATGTAGTGATCCGACGGTTCACTCTCACCTCGGTATTACCGACACTTGATCCGTGGCTTGACACCCGATTGGTCCATGAGTTCTATTTAAAGCGCATGGAGGGTCATTGTTCGGGTAATCCGTGCATGAGAGAAGCTTATGTAAATTTTCATTCTTTGATTAATAAATTGTCTGTACCCACGTTGGGACAGGCCGTGGACTGTTTCCCTCCTTGCACTCTGAGGGTTTTAACCACGTCAAAAATACTGGTGTATTGATTTGAGATCTGGTTGTGAGCGGTGTCCTTTTGGTATTCTTTCTGAGGAACTTACCCTGTAAATTCCTACATGGTGTCAGAGCTATTTGAGGGCCGCGTCCGTTGGTGATCCAAATCTGAAGCCGGTAGAACTGCATGCGGCTGTCGTTTCCTAGATCTGCTGTTTCTGACTGCTTTCGGGCCGAGAGGACTGCTCTGTTGCGTTCGGAGCATCTGTTTCAGTGAGGAACCCCTTTCGTTTCACGCGAAAAGGTTTCCGGTAGCCCTAGCTGCGTCATTTTTCAGATCGGGAGGTATACAGTGTTTTTTTGCAGTTTACTGTCATTTTCTCTCTGCTTATTTCGGTTTCGGTTTATTTAGCCTTTTTTTTTCCCGGATCTATACCTTTCATTTCTGCGTATGCTCTTTGCCCTGCGACTCTGTGCGATCTGGGCAAATCAGAAACAGAAAGAAAGGATTTTTCTCATGCGTATGCTCTTTTCCCTGCACCTTAGTGTGATCTTGGAAAATCAGAAACATTGAGAAAAATATTTAGTTTTTCGGTTAAAAGCTAACTTTGAGATTTTTTTTTAAAATTCTAGTTTTTTGGCTAAAGCTAACTTTGAGCCGTAAGGTTCGTTTTTCTTTGCATATTCGTGTTGGGTTTTGTGTTTTGTGTTTTGTAGGGGAAAAGAGCCTTCCCAAGGCAAGCACGCAAATCGAGGCCCCCCCCCCCCCCCCCCCCCCCCCTCTCTCTCTCTCTCTCTCTCTCTCTCTCTCAAATATTTTGTATAGATCAATTGGTTCAAAGACTTTTTAAGAGAGTAGAGGTCTTGGGTTCAAGTCTCCATTTTTTGGGGGCGGATTTTTTCATTCCCGCACATTCGCGCACTTTGCCGGCAACGTCAACAATTTTTTTTCAAAAAGCCATAACTTCTTCATCCGGAAGCCTTTTTCAGAGCCGTTTTTTTTAAAACCGCCTATTTTTTCGAGATCTATCCATTGGACCACTTACTTTCAGCATCTTCAGCTTCAGTTTTTTTTCAAAAAATGGAAAGTCCATGCCAAGTCATTCTTGACAGCACTAACTACTTCCAATGGGTAGCCTACATGGGAGATTTACTTAGAAGTAAAGGTCTCTTCAGAATAGCCACAGACCAAGAGAAGAAACCCAAAGATGAAGACAAGGCCGAAAAATGGGAAAATAGACAAGATCAAGCACGTGGTTTGATAGGAATGTCTGTTTCTCCTGATCTTAGATTCCACATTGCAGAAATTGAAACTCCTCATGAAGCATTAGAAAAACTTGCTAAAGTTTTTGGGATTAAAAATGAAATTAGAGCCCATCAACTTGAGAATGAGTTGCTTACTTTGGATCCTAATAATTTTTCTTGCATTGAAGATTTCTTGTCCAAATTCAAGACCCTTAGATATCTCTTGGAAGGTGTTAAAGTTAAGAAAGAAGATGGTAACCTTATTTATTCCATCCTTACTAAGTTGGGACCAGCCTACTCTGTATTTGTTTCCACTTTCCATTCTACAAGGGAAGCTTTCATTTGTCAAGGCAAAGACTACAAACCCCCTTCCTTTGACTCCTTTTGTGATTCCTTAATAAGAGAACAAGAAAAACTCTTACACCTTGGTCTTCTTAATCTTGGAAACTCTTCCTCGAAAGCGTTAGCCGCCCAGCAGCAACCAAATTCAAAGAATCCTAAGAAGTCTTATCCTCAAAGGAATGGTCCTAAACCAACTCAGCCTCAAGATGAAAGATCATTTCAGCAAAATGACAAGACCAATAAAAACAAATGGAAGAGGACTGACAGACATTGTAACTTTTGTAATCGAGATGGCCACTTAGAATCTAAATGCTTTAAGAAGATGGAAGCCTTGGAAGCCGCAATGAAGAAACATAACATCCATCTGGAGCCTACTTCAACTTCAACTTCCGGAACGGCACTTTCTGCATGTCATCGTCAATCATCTCAGTCTGGTTATGCATTAAATGCATCTTCTTCTTCTTCTCATTCTCATGAGTGGCTCATTGATTCTGGAGCCTCTTGTCACATGGCCAAAAACCAAGCCATGTTTTCTTCTTTAAATGATTGTAACACCAAAAATATATATGTTGGTGATGATAGATCTCTTAATGTTGTAGGGACTGGAACTGTTCATCTAGACAATGGTCAGTTCAATGATGTATTATGTGTTCCAAACTTATCCTGCAACCTTCTATCTGTCTATCAGATAACTCATTCAGGTGAAGGTAAAATTGTTGAATTTTCACCTCATGATGTTGTAATCAAGGATCTAAAAGATCCTAAACAGATTCTAGCTACTGGTCTTGCTGATGATTCCAAAAGGTTGTATAAGTTTCACAACTTTGGGTCATCCCATCTTCCCTCAGTGTTTGTTGCTCATAATGATGAAGTGAGCAAACTTTGGCATGAGCGGTTTGGTCACTTAAACTATCGCTCCCTTCAGCATCTATGTAAAGAAAATATGGTGACAGGTCTTCCTATGGTATCTTGCAAAGATGGTGTTTGTTCCGGATGTGTACTCGGAAAACATCATCGGGACAGTTTTGACAAACGTGCCTCTTGGCACGCCTCAGCCCCTTTACAGCTTGTGCACAGTGATTTATGTGGTCCCCTTCCTGTTGCTTCATTCTCTGGCTGCAAGTACTTCTTAACTTTCATTGATGATTTCTCTAGACGCACTTGGGTATACTTCTTAAAACTCAAGAGCGAAGTATTTAGCACTTTTTTGGCCTTCAAAGCATTTGTTGAAAAACAATCTGGACATCAAATTCTTAAGCTAAGAACTGATAATGGTGGAGAATATGTTAAAAACGCATTCATCAACTTTTGCACCGAAAATGGAATTCAAATGCAACATACTGTTCCATACACTCCACAACAAAATGGTGTAGCTGAAAGGAAAAATCGCACCTTAAAGGAAATGGCTAATTGTATGCTGCAATCTAAAGGACTCAGTCTTAGTTTTTGGGCCGAAGCAATTAATTGTGCAAATTATATAATCAATCGCACTCCTACTAAGGTTCTAGAGAATATCACTCCAGAAGAAGCTTGGAGTTCCATTAAACCAGATGTAAGTCACTTTCGTGTTTTTGGAAGTGAAGCATGGGCCCATATTCCAGATGAAAAGCATAAAGCTTTAGAACCTAAGAGTGAGAAATGTACTTTTGTTGGATATTCTGGAGATGTAAAAGGTTATAGACTTATTCCATTTAAGTCCAAAAATGTTATCATTAGAAGAGATGTAAAATTTGATGAAAATAAATCGGCCTGCGAGCCTAGTCCGGCGGATGTGCCACCTCTTCCTATCTCTTCTATCTTTGAAAACATTTCTTCTTCTGATGATGAAAGCGAGGATGATAATCCTCCCCCACCTTCTCAGGATCCTCAACTTCCAAGATGGGTCCGTGCTACTCGGGATGCAGCAGGTGATCTTGCCGGTGATCCTACAGATCAGCGACGTACACGTTCTCAGTTTGAAAGAGCCTCTTCTTTACTGGCTCAAGCTCTAGTAAATCATGATCCTGACACTTTTACAGAAGCTTCAGGCCATCCACATTGGGAAGCAGCTATGAATGAAGAATATCATTCATTGATGACAAATGATACATGGGATCTTGTTCCTCTACCAAAGGGACGCAAACTTGTTAGATGCAAATGGGTTTACAGAACCAAGTATGGACCAGATGGGAAAGTTGATAAACATAAGGCTCGTCTAGTTGCTAAGGGCTTTTCACAGGTTGAAGGCATTGACTACACTGAAACCTTCTCTCCAGTTGCCAAAATGAACTCTATCCGCCTTGTTTTTTCCCTTGCTGCCTCTTTAAAATGGGAAGTCCATCAAATGGATGTTAAATCTGCCTTCTTGCATGGGGACTTGCAGGAAGAAATCTATATGGAACAACCCATTGGCTTCATACAAATAGACTCCAGCCTCGTTTGTCGACTTAAGAAATCCCTTTATGGCCTCAAACAAGCTCCTCGGGCTTGGTATGCCAAAATGGATAGCTTTCTTTTAGAATCTGGCTTTTCTAGGTGTCATTCTGACAATACTGTCTACACCAAGAAAGTGGGCAACTCTCTTATCATCCTTGTTCTTTATGTTGATGATCTTATTCTTACTGGTAGTGATCCCAACCTTATAAACCATGTGAAGTCCAAGCCCTATCTCCGAGATCAAACTTTGCCGTGGTATCTCCAAGGCTAGTGCCTCATAGGATCAATTTGACACTTTTAAGTGAAAATTCTTGCTTTGATCCTTTCCCCCTTCTTGTCTTGGTTAAGAACATCATTGGTTTCTAAATTCTCGCCTCTTAACCTGTGCTGGGTCCATTTGGTCCCGTGTGATCCTACTCCTTTGAAAAGACAATTCTTCAAGAACCGTTTGGGATACAAATTTCAATAAGAATTTTAGAGATTGGGAAACTCTTTCACAAGTTATATTCCCTAAACCTAACCCTCAAATCCCCACATCTTTCTCCTAGAAGACATTGTACCTTGTTTAGAAAGCAAGCAAGCTCCATTCTTGACCCTCTTCTGGGAAGGGATTGTTTGGGTCACTTTATATCCATTTGTTGATTTATCCTTCATGTGTGACTTCATTTATACTCGGTCTTCTCCCATCGGTGAAAGTTCGTAAATAGTAGGGAGCCTTAGCTAAGGTGATAGTGGGATGCCTAGAAGCACCCCTTCGAGGGGGATGCCTAGAAGCACCCCTTTTGGGGAGTCACGTCCCCCACACTTGGGAAACACACCCCTTGTGTCTCCTCATGACTCCGCAAAAGGGGTGCGTGGGGAAACGCACCCCTAGACGTTCCCCCATCCCGGGTGTGAGGGGTGCGTGCACCCGACCTTGGGGGATGCATCCCTTTGGAACACTGCTAAAAGGGGACTTTTCCCCCTAAATAAAATGTTTCCTTTAAACTCTATTAAAAATGATATTTACATGCTTTTAGAGCAGCTGCCATAGGCAAAACCAAACATCTAGAACACACCTAAGGGGCTACATCAAAAAAGATAACTATTCCCTCTGCCTAAATGGCTTACAAGCCTAAAAAGGAAACAATAGCCCAAGGCTAGACAACAGAAAGCAAATATCAAATGGAGTGACATATCGCATATTCTGAGGGTCATCATCATTGTGTTTCAATACCCACTCATTAACTGGTGGTGCATCAGCAGATGAGAAGAGTCCTATCCATTGCCTTTCTGCTGCTCGGTGTCCTCCATCAAGATGGCTGGGTCAAGCTGAGGGAGCTTGTCATTCTCATGTCAAGGAGGTGGTGACCATCTTTGACTCCCTTGGCTTCGATGTTCATTGTGTTCTCTAACCAAGAGGCTTTCTGTCAGATCTGTGAGAGCAAAGCTGAACCAGCCGGGGGATGAATCTTTAGGGGAACTAGTTTCATGTGCATGGTGCTGTCCCTAGTAAAGAAAGGATTTGCGATGGAATAGATGTCTATTTTCTTTTCAAATAATAAACTCTTTTATGTTTTTTTAACATACCAAAATTTTATTGAGTTGTTGCCAAGTGGTTAGACTCTTAGACTTTGGCATTCCGAGTCCATGTTGTGTGACATTTCCTCATGCATTGGAGGATTATTGTGATTTTATGATTTTCAATTTAATATGTAAGTAGGTGGTAAGTTGTTACTATCGTTGGTGTAAACTCTTGCAGTTACTAATGTTATTACTACTATAGGCTACTTTGGTCCTTGCAATCACTAAAGATATTTTGTTCTCTATTTCAATAATTAGCTTATTGTTTAAAAATGTTTGTGGTACTGTTTATTTTGATGACATGGTAGAGTATGTTACTGTTTGTGGTGGCAAAGTTGTTAGCATTATGATACAATTTGTGTGTCTCTTGTATTGCAGACCAGGAATAATGCCATTGCATGGAATCCAAGAGAACCTATGAATTTCACTGCAGTATGTGGTTCTCTTTCAAACTGACTTTAATTCCATTATATTTCTCCTCTTTGCTTTGCTATAATTATTTCTGCCTTGCAATTACTGAAATTTGTGAAAGTCTCGGTGCATGTGTACTTTCTTGGTATCTTGTTCAGAGTTCACTCGTGTGTAGGACAACCTCTTAGTATCATCAAACTCTAGATGGACCAAAATAACTATGCTGTAAAGTGATTTGTTTTAGTGTTACTTAAAAAAGGCGGTTTAATTTCTGAGGAGCTAAACCTAAACTTTTTTATATAATGTAGTGTAAGTTTCTTGTCTTCTGCTCTGATCACTACAGTTTGATTTTTTGTGACTGCAGGCTAATGAAGATTGCAACTGCTATAGCTATGATATGAGAAGAATGAATATTTCAACATGTGTGCACCAAGACCATGTTTCCGCTGTGTGAGTGTTCAGAATGACACTTTCTTTGCTGCAGTTTTCTGACATTTTAAAGTTTGGTTGGTATTTAAAGATTGATTCCTTTTTGTAGGATGGATATTGATTATTCTCCATCTGGTCGGGAGTTTGTGACGGGATCTTATGATAGAACAGTAATTCCTTTGCACATGACCAGCAATAGCTTTCCTCTTTTTGTAGCACAACAAATTTAGTCAAGTTTATGCCGTGCTGATATTTATGTGAAAATGTATTCCAAGTAATTATCTTATAACTTCTGCCGTGATGTTCCACACAGGTGAGAATATTCCCCTATAATGCAGGTCACAGCAGAGAAATCTACCATACGAAACGAATGCAAAGGTCATTACACAATCAGTTTCTTGTTATTTCCGTGTTTCTTTTTTTATCATAAAAAGTTTTTTTTAAAAATAATATACAAGGCTCCAAACAGATCTTATAGGCATGGTCTAAAAATGGCATGGTCTAAAAATGCTATGACTTCAACCTTCTGAAGTCATATTCCCTTGATCAGTTTTTCCTAAATTCCAGCTAAAAATTATTAGTATGGCAGATTTTTATTGTTGAAATTGCATAATATGGCTACAATAGGGGTTTTTGAGGGCGCTGAATCTGTTTTTGCAATAAAAATTGTAATTCCAACAACAAAAAATTGCAATTCCAGCAATTCTTTTATAGCTGGATTCTGGTGACAGCACCAAAAAATGTCGAAACTATAGAACATTTAGATTCCTTCCAAAGGAATTTGTGTCTATGGGAATGTTTGTCACTATTGGTAGGCCCCTTGAGACTGTAGGAATTTACAGGGTAAGTTCCTCAGAAAGAACACCAAAAGGACACCGCTCACAACCAGATCACAGATCAATACACCAGTATTTTTGACGTGGTTAAAACCCTCAAAGAGGGAAACAGTCCACGGCCTGCGCCAACGTGGCTACTACAGGCAATTTATTAATCAAAGAATGAAAATTTACATAAGCTTCTCTCATGCACGGATTACCCGAACAATGACCCTCCATGCGCTTTAAATAGAACTCATGGACCAATCGGGTGTCAAGCCACGGATCAAGTGTCGGTAATACCGAGGAGAGAGTGAACCGTCGGATCACTACATATCGTGACCGTCGGATTGTAAGTTACAAAATGTACAACGGTAAAGAAACACACTTTACCTAACTCTATACCTAACTCTATACTAGACCAAGTTGAACTTAACTATTTCCTATGTGTCGGAATATCCTAACATCCCTCCTTAAGAACAACTTGGGATAGGATTGAAGGATTTACAAATATGACACAATAGGAGAAGGAAGGAGGCACTAGAGCCTATCCCCCCTTAGTGACAACTTCCTGAACTCCAAGCATATATCGAAGTTTAGTGAACTTCGCCTCTGTGAGAGCCTTTGTGAAGATGTTTGCAACCTGATCATCTGTTGAACAATATTGCACTTCAAGAACATGGTCATGAATGAGCTTTCTGATGAAGTGCATGTGTAGTTCAATGTGTTTTCTGCGCTGATGCTGGACTGGATCTTTGCATAGCTGAATGGCACTTTGATTATCACACCAAAGTGTGGTTGGATGCTGCTGCTCAAAGCCAAACTCTGATAGGATCTGACGAAGCCACAAGGCTTCCTTACTAGCTTCCACGACACCACGATACTCTGCTTCTGCTGACGAAAGAGAAATGGCAGCCTGTTTCTTACAAGCCCATGTAATAGGTCCTGAACCAAGAGTGAAGAAATAACCGGCAGTAGACTTCCGATCATCAGGGTCACCAGCCCAATCAGAATCAGTGAAACCAACTAATAGAGGAGCTGCTTTGGCACTGTAATGAATCCCAAACTGTACTGTACCTCGAACATAACGAAGTATTCTTTTGGCTGCTTTCCAATGACTTTCACGGGGGTTTTGCATAAAACGAGCAACAAGGCCAACAGCAAAGGAAAGGTCAGGACGAGTATGGGTTAAATACAAGAGTTTTCCTACAAGTTGACGGTATAAGGTAGCATCAACTTCAGGAGAAGTACAAGAGACTGAAAGTTTGACTCCAGACTGAAAGGGAGAAGGGGCTGGCTTACAGTCTTCCATGTGAAAATGACGAAGAATATCACAAGCATACTTGGACTGGGAAAGGGAAATACCCTCCTTGGATTGCAAGACTTGAAGACCGAGAAAATAGTGTAAGTGTCCTAAGTCTGTCATTTCAAATTTCTTTTTAAGGCTGGACTTCACATGGTTTATAAGGTTGGGATCACTACCAGTAAGAATAAGATCATCAACATAAAGAACAAGGATGATAAGAGAGTTGCCCACTTTCTTGGTGTAGACAGTATTGTCAGAATAACACCTAGAAAAGCCAGATTCTAAAAGAAAGCTATCCATTTTGGCATACCAAGCCCGAGGAGCTTGCTTGAGACCATAAAGAGATTTCTTAAGTCGACATACAAGGCTGGAGTCTGTTTGGATGAAGCCAATGGGTTGTTCCATATAGATTTCTTCATGCAAGTCCCCATGCAAGAAGGCAGATTTAACATCCATCTGATGGACTTCCCATTTTAAAGAGGCAGCAAGGGAAAGAACAAGGTGGATAGAGTTCATTTTGGCAACAGGGGAGAAGGTTTCAGTGTAGTCAATGCCTTCAACCTGTGAAAAGCCCTTAGCAACAAGACGAGCTTTATGTTTATCAACTTTCCCATCTGGTCCATACTTGGTTCTGTAAACCCATTTACATCTAACAAGTTTGCGTCCCTTTGGTAGAGGAACAAGATCCCATGTATCATTTGCCAACAATGAATGATATTCTTCATTCATAGCTGCTTCCCAATGTGGATGGCCTGAAGCTTCTGCAAAAGTGTCAGGATCATGATTTACTAGAGCTTGAGCCAGTAAAGAAGAGGCTCTTTCAAACTGAGAACGTGTACGTCGCTGATCTGTAGGATCACCGGCAAGATCACCTGCTGCATCCCGAGTAGCACGGACCCATCTTGGAAGTTGAGGATCCTGAGAAGGTGGGGGAGGATTGTCATCCTCACTTTCATCATCTGAAGAAGAAATGTTTTCAAAAGTAGAAGAGATAGGAAGAGGAGGCACATCCGCCAGACTAGGCTCGCAGGCCGATTTATTTTCATCAAATTTTACATCTCTTCTAATGATAACATTTTTGGACTTAAATGGAATAAGTCTATAACCTTTTACATCTTCAGAATATCCAACAAAAGTACATTTCTCACTCTTAGGTTCTAAAGCTTTATGCTTTTCATCTGGAATATGGGCCCATGCTTCACTTCCAAAAACACGAAAGTGACTTACATCTGGTTTAATGGAACTCCAAGCTTCTTCTGGAGTGATATTCTTTAGAACCTTAGTAGGAGTGCGATTGATTATATAATTTGCACAATTAATTGCTTCGGCCCAAAAACTAAGACTGAGTCCTTTAGATTGCAGCATACAATTAGCCATTTCCTTTAAGGTGCGATTTTTCCTTTCAGCTACACCATTTTGTTGTGGAGTGTATGGAACAGTATGTTGCATTTGAATTCCATTTTCAGTGCAAAAGTTGATGAATGTGTTTTTAACATATTCTCCACCATTATCAGTTCTTAGCTTAAGAATTTGATGTCCAGATTGTTTTTCAACAAAGGCTTTGAAGGCCAAAAATGTGTTAAATACTTCGCTCTTGAGTTTTAAGAAGTATACCCAAGTGCGTCTGGAGAAATCATCAATGAAAGTTAAGAAATACTTGCAGCCAGAGAATGAAGCAACAGGAAGTGGACCACATAAATCACTGTGCACAAGCTGTAAAGGGGCTGAGGCGTGCCAAGAGGCACGTTTTTCAAAACTGTCTCGATGATGTTTTCCGAGTACACATCTGGAACAAACACCATCTCTGCAAGATACCATAGGAAGACCTGTCACCATATTTTCTTTACATAGATGCTGAAGGGAGCGATAGTTTAAGTGACCAAATCGCTCATGCCAAAGTTTGCTCACTTCATCATTATGAGCAACAAATACTGAGGGAAGGTTTGATGACCCAAAGTTGTGAAACTTATACAACCTTGTGGAATCATCAACAATACCAGTAGCTAGAATCTGTTTAGGATCTCTCAGATCCTTGATTACAACATCATGAGGTGAAAATTCAACAATTTTACCTTCACCTGAATGAGTTATCTGATATACAGATAGAAGGTTGCAGGATAAGGTTGGAACACATAATACATCATTAAACTGACCATTGTCTAGATGAACAGTTCCAGTCCCTACAACATTAAGAGATCTATCATCAACAACATATATATTTTTGGAGTTACAATCATTTAAAGAAGAAAACATGGCTTGGTTTTTGGCCATGTGATAAGAGGCTCCAGAATCAATGAGCCACTCATGAGAATGAGAAGAAGAAGATACATTTAATGCATAACCAGACTGAGATGATTGACAACGACATGCAGAAAGTGCCATTCCTGAAGATGAAGTTGAAGTTGAAGTTGAAGAATGCTCCACATGGATGTTATGTTTTTTCATTGCGGCTTCCAAGGCTTCCATCTTCTTAAAGCATTTATATTCTAAGTGGCCATCTCGATTACAAAAGTTACAATGTCTATCAGTCTTCTTCCATTTGTTTTTATTGGTCTTATCATTTTGCTGAAATGATCTTTCATTTTGAGGCTGAGTTTGCTTAGGACCCTTGTTTGGTTTAGGACCATTCTTTTTAGGATATGACTTCTTAGGATTCTTTGAATTTGGTTGCTGTTGGGCGGCTAACGCTTTCTTGGAAGAGTTTCCAAGATTAAGAAGACCAAGGTGTAAGAGTTTTTCTTGTTCTCTTATTAAAGAATCACAAAAAGAGTCAAAGGAAGGGGCCTTGTAGTCTTTTCCTTGACAAATGAAAGCTTCCCTTGTAGAATGGAAGGTGGAAACAAATACAAGATGGAATAAATAAGGTTACTATCTTCTTTCTTAACCTTAACACTTTCCAAGAGATATCTAAGGGTCTTGAATTTGGACAAGAAATCTTCAATGCAAGAAAAATTATTAGGATCCAATGTAAGCAACTCATTTTCAAGTTGATGGGCTCTAATTTCATTTTTAATCCCAAAAACTTTAGTGATTTGTTCCAATGCTTCATGAGGAGTTTCAAGTTCTGCAATATGGAATCTAAGATCAGGAGAAATAGACATCCCTATCAAACCACGTGCTTGATCTTGTCTATTTTCCCATTTTGCAGCCTTGTCTTCATCTTTTGGTTTCTTCTCTTGGCCTGTGGCTATTCTGTAGAGACCTTTAATTCTAAGTAAATCTTCCATGTAGGATATCCATTGGAAGTAGTTAGTGCTGTCAAGAATGACTTGGCATGGACTTTCCATTTTTAAAAAAAACTGAAGCTGAAGATGCTGAAAGTAAGTGTTCCAATGGATAGATCTCGAAAAATTAGGCTGTTTTAAAAAAAACGGCTCTGAAAAGGGCTTCCGGATGAAGAAGTTATGGCTTTTTGAAAAAAAATTGTTGAAGTTGCCGACAAAGTGCGCGAATGAAATAATCCGCCCCCACAAAATGGAGACTTGAACCCAAGACCTCTACTCTCTTAAAATAGCTTTGAACCAATTGATCTATACAAAAAATTTGAGAGAGAGAGAGAGAGAGAGAGAGAGAGAGAGGGGGGGGGGGCCTTGGTTTGCGTGCTTGCCTTGAGAAAGCTCTTTTTCCCTACAAAACACAAAACACAAAACCCAACACGGACATGCAAAGAAAACGAACCTTATGGCTCGAAGTTAGCTTTAGCCAAAAAACTAGATATTTTCAAAAATGAACCTTGCGGCTCAAAGTTAGCTTTAGCCGAAAAACTAAATATTTTTCTCAATGTTTCTGATTTTCCGAGATCACACTAAGGTGCAGGGAAAAGAGCATACGCATGAGAAAAATCCTTCTTTTGTTTCTGATTTGCCCAGATCGCACAGAGTCGCAGGGCAAAGAGCATACGCAGAAATGAAAGGTATAGATCCAGTTAAAAAAAAAGCTAAATAAACCGAAACTGAAATAAGCAGAGAGAAAATAACAGTAAACTGCAAATAAAGACTGTATACCTCCAGATCTTAAAAATGACGCAGCTAGGGCTACCAAAAACCTTTTCGCGTGAAACGAAAGGGGTTCCTCACTGGAACAGATGCTCCGAACACAACAGAGCAGTCCTCTCGGCCCGAAAGCAGTCAGAAACAACAGATCTAGGAAACGGCAGTTGGATGTAGTTCTACCGGCTTCAAATTTGGATCACCAACGGACGCGGCCCTCAAATAGCTCTGATACCATGTAGGAATTTACAGGGTAAGTTCCTCAGAAAGAGCACCAAAAGGACACCGCTCACAACCAGATCACAGATCAATACACCAGTATTTTTGACGTGGTTAAAACCCTCAAAGAGGGAAACATTCCACGGCCTGCGCCAACGTGGCTACTACAGGCAATTTATTAATCAAAGAATGAAAATTTACATAAGCTTCTCTCATGCACGGATTACCCGAACAATGACCCTCCATGCGCTTTAAATAGAACTCATGGACCAATCGGGTGTCAAGCCACGGATCAAGTGTCGGTAATACCGAAGAGAGAGTGAACCGTCGGATCACTACATATCGTGACCGTCGGATTGTAAGTTACAAAATGTACAACGGTAAAGAAACACACTTTACCTAACTCTATACTAGACCAAGTTGAACTTAACTATTTCCTATGTGTCGGAATATCCTAACAGAGACAGATTATGAATTTACATTCCTCTTTCCCATGTTTGTCATTATTTTACAGTTTGAAACCCAGAGTCAATAAAAAACTCTCTTGGCATCTACAAGGACATAGCTTTTAGCTTTCTGCCTTTCTTTCTTGGGCCACTACTTAGGAGCTTTGTAATCAGAAAGTTTGATACCCCGCTGGACCTGTGCCACTCATTCATTGTGTCCTCCTTGTTTTCATCCAACATTTCTTGATCCTCCTCTTACCTTAAAGTTTGTTGCAAAGATTCTTTTAGTGCTTCCTTGTCAGAGAGAAAAGTTTGTCTCTCCAAATTCTGAAACTAGAAATATCTCTGAATTTTTAGGATGTTCCTCCCTCTCACCTGTACTCTTGCTTGGGCTCGTCGAGAGCCTGAAACAGTTTGCAGTTGCACAAGATCTAACGGCAGTCCTTTTTATAGATGAGCATGAGGGCTTCTAAACTTGAAGTAGTAGTTTCTTTAGCAGGTCTCTTCTCTGAAGATTTCTGAATTATCTATCAGATGACATCTGGAGTTTTGGGCATGAACGAGGAATCTGCCTATACTTGAGAGCACTCCTGATTTGCAGACAGCCCCAAACTTCCAAACTTGAAATAGTAGTTTCTTTAGCAGGTCTCTTCTCTGCCGATTTCTGAATTATATAACAGATGATATCTGGAGTTTTGGGCATGAACGAACAATCTGCCTATATTTGAGACAGGTCCTACATTTGGACCCAAATATTCTCGTGGTCCAGATGTTGCTCCAAAATATAATCCAGAAACTTTAGTTAGATGAAAGCTGCAAGGCTTGTTCAAGTCAACATCTACACAAATTCTTGATAAGTTTAAATTTGTGATCTCTGTAGTGTTTTTTGAGGCCATTAGAGAGAAAGCCCGGAGTTTTCCCTACTAATTTGGAGTCTGGGTACTGAAGTGTGCCCACAATCAAGAGTTAGGGTAGGTAGCCTTATTGATACTCGGGGGTTAAAGGAGGGTGTTTCTGAGGGTGAACCCTACTTTCCAGTGCTTTATAAACAGGCCTTCTTTCCCAATCATCAGAGGACTCCCATTTAAAGGCCATGTCCCTATCTCTGGGATCATAAAGCGCCAAGAGATAACCTGTTGGCGTTGGTTGAACAATCACACCATTCTGAACTTTCCAGTCCATTATTCACTCTGCTATTGTTTCAGTTGAAGTCCAAAAAATGCAAATACTCACGAGATGACACATCAAGGATTTTCCTTGATATGATCTGACAGTGGATCTAGCTTAATGATGAGATCTGGGGATTCTGAAAGTTGGAACAATCCATTTTCTTGGGGGGGTAGGGAAAATTTTTGCCTCTCTTTCCAATAACAAGGTCAGATTCTCAATGGAGAAAGTAAATGGAAAACCTTGTGGTTCTTTGAAATCCGTTTTCTCTCCCTTCTGGCAGTGCTAAGGCCATCCAGCAAGAGATGGACAGATGAGATCCTCCACATGGCCTGAAGCTACAAAGAGAAAAAATAGAGGTATAAAGTTTAAACTCAAAGTGCTTCTTCACAGAGGAGACCCACGGAAGAACAGAATGCACAAGTCACCTACAGAATCAAAACCCAGATAAATAGGCTATAACCATTCTTGCTTAGGCCTGAAGCCTGCTTCTGCCATTGAAATTCTCAGCTGCTTCCATCCATTTTTTATGGTCCACTCCTTTTTCTTGGTTAATAATATAATATCAATTGAATAAAATCATTTTCTGAACATGTAATGGCCCATTCCCATTTGCTTTCTAATTTTTGGGCAGTTTAATTATTTGTACAGTAACTGTAAGTTATATTTCATAATTGGTAGGTGAAATCAGTTCAGGTCTGTTCTTTCAGTTGCCTATAAAATTTGAAATGTTCAAGCTGTTAGCATTATTTTAGACT
Source organism: Pinus tabuliformis (assembly GCA_031772625.1). NCBI lineage: Eukaryota > Viridiplantae > Streptophyta > Pinopsida > Pinales > Pinaceae > Pinus > Pinus tabuliformis. Next base: position 676,765,357 of record CM062807.1, read on the forward strand.
TGGCTATGTTTGAATCAGTATAAGCAGGCAATAATTATAATGCTTTTTTTTGGAAGAGAATACTGAGTCTAATCACCAGCGACTTTCATTTGTTTGGATTTTGCAGGGTGTTTTGTGTGAAATTTAGTGGTGATGCGACTTATGTTGTCTCTGGAAGTGATGATGCTAATATTCGCCTGTGGAAAGCTAAAGCATCAGAGCAGTTAGGAGTGGTAGGCATCTTATCATTACTCTTTCTCGATTTATTTTCTGTTCTTGTTTTGTTTTGGGTGCATCCTTGTTGTAAATAGCATGTTTTCAGTCTCCCAGGAGATCTCACTCTGTCAGACTTGCTTGTTATTTGTTTCAAAAGACTAAATTTTTGGAACTGAAAGACTGAGTGCTTCTGTGCTGGCCCTTGGAGATTCCTGAAGATGGTATAAAAATTAATTAGAGTAATAGCAGATGTACAGTTGGAACACTGATTAAGGAGGCACCGTCGACCAATGTTTTTGGGTTAAAGCAAGCTTTGAAAATCGCATTGGTAGAAGAAACATAAGCTTGCAGGTAAAACCCTTGACCCCCTAAGCGGCGAGCCTTACTGTTCGGTATTGACATCTCATAAACTCCACACTGTAAATAGCGCTGGCTTCAGAGGTCCACTGACCATTGCAGTCTATCAACTGTGTATTCATATTTCTCATATAACCATTGAGTACTTGTTATGGCTATATATCTAGACTAGGAAACAGAGCTATTCATGGCAAGTGTTTCTCCGTGTAATAATCCCTATGGGCCTCACAGCAGCAGACTCATACAGCTGGCAATTTATGCACAGGAGAAGTGGAGCTTCAAGAACTGAGCATGAGCTGTAGCACTACTCTATTACATGCAGCTTTGAGTTGACTCCTCTGTGCATCAATGTCTTATCCAATGCATCTTCAGTAATATCTTCAAATTGACAGACCAATAGTAGAAAAACCACTACTGTAGACACACAGCAGCACACACTAAACCAACATGCTATACTGATCTCTTCATGATCCTGGGCCCTCCGATGAGGAAGTCAGGGCCAGACCTGCTCTGATACCATGATAATTTCAGGAGAGTAGATCTTATTGCGCATTAAAATTGTGCTGAGAACTCTCTATATTAATCAAATAATGTTACACATATAAATACAAGCAGCTATGTCTCAAGATAGACAAACTAGCTTGGACAGATAATTTCTTGGTTGAGTGAATATCTAACCACACACCAATCTAGGAGATTAAATAGTTGCAGAAAATCTCTCAACCAACTAGGCCTCAACAACCTCCTAAGTAATAGGAACAGACTTCTGTAAAGATTAGAACTCTACCACTAATTTATTCTGGTGAGGCTAGAACTATAACAATAATAACCAATAATTCAACAGTAATCAAATATATGATCACACCCAAAAGACAAGGAGTTATATATTCCAAAACGCTGGAGTCGATATACCTCAAAATAGCTGTTTAAATGTTAAACACCAAATCTCCCAAGACATCTCTTAGGCTTAAAGAGAATCATAAAAGCTAAAGCAATTAACAGGCTATGGAAGTTCAAGGCAAATAAATAGAAGAAAACTGCTATGCTATATGAATTTTAGAAATCCTATTATAGAATCTGTTATTTGCAGGAAAGTAAGGATGAGCATTAACGAAGGATCAATAGTCTTGGTAGAGAAACTGACACGAGCAAATCTGAGTTCTCGGCAAGAGTGCGCATGAAAAGTATGTACCTAGAATACAAGATGGAAGTGTAATATCTTGCTCATGTCAACATTTGATGCAGTAACAACTAACAAGTGCATGGATGCGGCAAACTCAGTTCAACAACTTGAAGATTTCATGGTAGAAATCTTAAACCAGAAATAAAAATATTATTGAAACATACTAATCTCACTTGAAAAGGTCCTAATGGACGTGAAGAAAAAGCCTAGTTATCTTGTGACTCTAGAATATCTCAAATCTTTTGAGGTTTCTGATATGGCATAGTTGAAGTTGCCACCTCTCAGTGAAAATGTCTTCCAGGTTTCATTTTTTTATCATTTCTCAAAATTCATTTATGAATTTTTGTAACCGAGGTTGGACATTTTTACATCATGAAATTGGATCTGCAGCTTCTCCCAAGAGAGCGCAAAAGGCACGAATATCTAGATGCTGTAAAGGAACGTTTTAAGCATCTTCCAGAAATTAAACGCATTGAGAGGTATGTTGCTTAGATACAGTAGATCATATTACAAAGATTGGTCTTAAATCGTATGTACTAATAAGTGACTGACTTGACAGACATCGACACCTACCAAAGCCTATATACAAAGCAGCACTTCTACGGCATACTGTAAATGCTGCAGCAAAGAGGAAAGAGGAGCGTAAGAGAGCGCACAGTGCTCCTGGATCTGTGGTCACTGATCCTCTTCGGAAAAAGCGAATTGTAGCTCAATTGGAGTGAATATCTAATTCTAGCACACCAATGCAGGTTATACTATGTATTGGAGTGAAAATTTAATTATAGCACGCCAATGCAGGTTATACTATGTATTGGAGTGAAAATTTAATTATAGCAAGCCAATGCAGGTTATACTATGTATTCAACATATGTTATTGGGCAATCGTTATTGCTTTTACCTATGGCCAGCTCACTGTCTGCCAATTTGAATTTAGTGTAACTATATGTACCTTACAGTCTCGCAGCGTAGAATTTTAATTTTCCTTGCATGTTCATTGAATTTTGACCCTTGCCTACAGGAAAATGACAGTTAATGCCATCCAAAAGTTACCGGCACTGTAAATTAAAAAAAATCAAAATTGGAGCTTTATAGAAATCATGGAAATTTATTTTCCGATGGCAAAGCGAATCCCGCTCTTTCATTATTGAAATGTCATAGCATGTCTCAATTTTGTTTGGAGTGAACATCACCACAACTTTCTGAAAGGCTGCAAGCCTTGCTCAGGTTGAGGAGAAGTACTATTGGGTTAAAATAATGAACTAAATGATCGTTTTAAAGGAAAATGGTAGGCAGCTGCACGCAATCGCACGCTAAATGTGTATATGACATTTTTGTCATTTGTTTGTCCTGCATGAATGTGGTACTTCATGTTGCTCATGTACTTTTGTTTTTGGTGAAGAAAGTCACAGTGGACTTGGGTAGTGCAGAGTTTGATGCAATGTTCCACCAAAAGTTTCGACAATGTTGGGGTCTCTCTGTACATGTGGAGACACACTACACAAGTATCAGAGGGATGGCAGTGTCCCCAGTATAGACGCCCTCAAATATTAAAGTGATAGTTTAAAAGAAATAAAATATAAAAAATATTAGCATATTTTAATATATAATATAGTAGCAGCTATGTTCCGAGTGGCTATCACATAAATTGGATATTGGTATTGAAACTAGAAAATAATTGTGTTCCTCATTGTAAAATCATCAATATATTAATAAAACTGAAGCACAATGATATGCCATATAGTTATATCTAATCGTCATTTAAACAATATGTTAATGTTGTCACAGCCAAAAAAGGAATAAGAAAATCAAGTTGCTAGTTATGTTTAATCCAGTGTTCCACGGGGACGCGTCCCCCAGGGTGGGGTGCGCGCACCCCTCGCACCCCACGCACCCGGGACGGGGAGACTCTCGGGGGTGCGTTTCCCCACGTCCCCCTTTTGGGGAGACTCGGGGAGACGCAAGGGGGTGCGTTTCCCCAATGTGGGAGACTCGACTCCCCGAAAGGGGTACTTCTGGGCGTCCCCCCTTCATTTTTGTCTAATTACCCTTTATAAACCAAAAAAAAAATTAAAAAAAATGAAAATTAATTTATGAAAAAAACATAAAAAATAAAAATAGACTAAATTAACAATTACAAATAAAAATTACATGAACAAGTTAGGGTTAACTCCACTTTTCAAGTTTTCATTCTGCCGCCATTCATTATGCTCTTACCTCAACGCATTTTTTTCTTCCATCTGCTCTCACTGCGCCCACGAGAGCTTCAGCACATCCTCACTCTTCTCCACGCAGCGGCTTGCTGTTAGCACTTAGCAGTCGCTGCCCAACAGGTGTTGGCAAAACAGAATTAGCTAAGGCTCTTGCATCCTATTTATTTAATACTGATGAAGCTCTAGTGAGGATTGACATGAGTGAATACATGGAGAAGCATGCAGTTTCAAGGCTGATTGGAGCACCACCAGGGTATGTGGGTTATGAAGAAGGGGGACAGTTGACTGAGTCTATACGTAGAAGGCCTTATGCAGTTATTCTGTTTGATGAAATTGAGAAGGCACATACAGATGCCTTCAATATTCTACTTTAGATTTTAGATGACGGAAGGGTAACTGATTCTCAGGGTCGAACTGTAAGCTTCACCAACACTGTCATTATTATGACTTCAAACATTGGTTCTCAGTACATTCTAAGTAGGCTTGATGATGAACCTGGCTCAAAAGAGGAACTGTATGAGAGAATGAAGAACAGGGTTATGGAAGTGGCTCAAACGACATTCCGCCCTGAGTTCATGAATCACATTGATGAGTATATTGTTTTCCAACCTCTAGACCGTGAACAAATTAAGAGCATTGTAAGATTACAGGTATGTGGTTCATCTATCGTCATTCTTTTAGTGAAAACCAAAGCGAAATAGCGGAGGTTGGTCAGATATATTAGAAGTTAATTTATTTATAACTTTTTGATTTAATCATATAGAAACAACTGTTTGGAATATATGTTAGTTTCAGTTATTATTTTGGTTTTCAATGTAAATTATAGAATGATGATTGATGAATGATAATTGAAATGGATCAATGTACATTGTATTTGAATATTTGAATTTCATATTGAATTTTATTATTGAATCTTATGGTATTGAATCTTGATGAATTAGCATTATTGAACAATGAATATGAACATGAAAATTTCAAAATTATATACATATATATAAATTTATAATATATATAATTAAAAATTATATTATATATACCTCGACGTCTCCCCGTCTCCCCTAAATTTCCCTAAAATTTCAGGGTTCTCCCACACGTCCCCTTTGTGCGTCTCCCCGCACCCGCGTCTCCCCATCCCGGAGACTTGGTGGAACATTGGTTTAATCATTTTATACCTGGTTCTTTGCATTTATCTGCTATGGGAAATTATCAATATCATCGATGGGAATCTGAAAACGGTTGAATGCCATTTCAAATCTAATCAGTTTAATTTTTTTATGAAGGAAATGGAAAAACATTAATGCTTTGTATGTTTTCACTGAAAATATTTCTACTGTCCCTGAGATGAACTTGGGATATGCTAGAATATCCTTGTTCACATTTTTAAAAGCCAACGTACATCTCCTTAATTTGGTCAGCATTGACAAAATAGAGGGTTAGGGTTCTAGAGCGAAGAAAAACATTTAATTTTTCTTGTCAAGAAAGTGGGAAACAATTGATTCTTTATGTTTTCACTGAAAGTATGCTTGCTGTTCCTGAAATGTGTTTGGAATTAGTTAGAAAATCTTTATTTTCTATATTTTTGTCTTTGTAAGCTGCTGCTTCCTAAAAATCCAGCCTAAATCTTCTTAACGTGTTCATACAAATGTGTGCTAGATGAAGACCAGTAAAAGCTGGGGTTTTAGAGGGTTATATAGAGAAAAAGGCAAATTGTGTATCCTCATTGGGTGCATCCTAGGCTGCCCCAATTATCAGGAGGGTACCATTTCTTCAGGGAATGTGGAATGCATGTGATACCACAGATGGTAGTGGAATTCTTTGCTGAAACCCCTAACTTTGGGGAGCATGGGTAATGTAGGGTATGCATCTCAATCCATGGGGACCCACCCTTGTGGAACAAGGATTTAATGTAGGGTTAAAAGGGTTTTGATGTAGCACTAAAAGGGTTATCCATTAATGGTGTATTTTTTGTTTTTGCTGTTGGATTAGGCTGCAAAACAACGTAGGGGACAATTACTTGAGATGTATGCATCCATTAGATTGATTGATGGAGAAATTTCGGCTAATCAATCAAAAAATATTTTGGCAATATGCTACGTAAAAAGTTCAATCTCTTGAAGAGTTGGGCCTGCTACAAGTGAGTTTTGTAGACTTTCATAGACAAATAAGATGAAATGGAGGATAGGGTTTGAAGTAGGTGAGTATTATATTTTTATTTTGGTTAATTATTCAATTTCCAGAAAAAGCAATTTTTGAGCAAGCCGCTCTAATGAGTGTATAATTATTTAATATACAAATTAATTTTGCTAGCATCATGAAGAGTTTATGTAGATTAAGGTTAAAGGTACTTTGCATATATAATATATTTACCTTCATGAATAATGTTTCATCACAAATGATAGTAGAGTTTTCTTGGAATATTGAGTGTCAACTAAAGACGGTGTGTGTGCGAGAGAGAATAATATTCTGTTTCAAATGATAATATGATTTGATAAAGATAGATTTAACACTATTGTGCGAGAGAGAATAATATTCTGTTTCAAATGATAATATGATTTGATAAAGATAGATTTAACACTATTTTAAATTTGAATAAACCTAATTAGAGAGAACATCAAATCTGTTACTAATAAACTAAGAATTATTTTTGGCATTGAAGTTAGAATTTATTTAACTAAGAAACTAGTACAATATTTTCTTTTATTTTTGGCATTGAAGCTAGAATTTATTTAGCTAAGAAACTAGTACAATATTTTCTTTTATTTTTGGCATTGAAGTTAGAATTTATTTAACTAAGAAACTAGTACAATATTTCTTTTATTTTTGGCATTGAAGTTAGAATTTGTTTATCAATTCGCATAATTATATTCAAGTTATGTGATTATGGTGATTTTTGTTGGTTTTCATCATCTCGCATAATGAACTTAGGGCAATTGAAAAATATTTGTTCAACATACACAACTTGTTTCTTGAAATTCCAAGAATTTCACATTTGACCATATGTTGAAACAATTCCAAGAATTTCACATTTGACCATATGTTAATTTCAAGAGATTAATAATATATTACCTACAATATTTTCTTTTTTTGAGATGCGAAAAACACTTTTGTTTGATCTTTATGAAGGCATGAAACCAAACTTTGTGTAACATATGTACAATACCCACTTGACATTCTAAAATTTCATGGGATTTGAATTTTAGACTTTTGGTTTTAATTTATCCATTCTCCAAGAGGAGATCCATATGTTACATGCAAAAGATTAATATATCTATAGAATTTCTTACAATGGGGATGGGAAAACTAAAGAGTATTTAAACAAGTGCTACATAGTAGCTAGTACATGCTGCTGAGTTTAAATATAGTTGAATTGGAGTCTGGAATGCTACCAGATTGCAAGCTAATCAATTAAAGCCTTGATGACAAAATATATATGAAAGTGAAAATGGTGTGCTAAATGGTGCTTTTTGGTGAGCACACTAACTCATTGGTTGTAATGAAGCTATATAACTTTATTTCTTATGCAATGTTTCATTCAAATAGATATGGAGAAACTTAGTTTCAATTGAATGAGATTAACGTTACAAATTAAATTTTATTAATACTATAACATTATAAATAAAATTTTATTATCTTTAGTATTATTTTAATTTATTTATAGCTAGTGCGTGTCGTTTAGTTTAAATATAGCTAAATTCAAATAAGAAACAACAAAGAACTAAAATTGCATATATCCCATCTTGTAACAACAAAACAATTGCATTTAGGCTAAGCGATGTATTTATTATCTTTATTCTTTTATGCGCACTTGATGTTAGTAAATGAAATATTTTAATAAAGATTTTCTCAAGCATCCTATCATTAAATGTAGTTGTTATAATTTTGGATATAGTTGCATTGTGAACTTGGTTTGTTTCTCAAGTTATCACTTTTCGTATATCTGTGCACCAAACTTGTTTGGTTCTTTAATTCAACACTCCCTACCAATCAATGACTTTAAATCACAAGAAAAATTTCTAACAAAAACACATGCCCAATAGTCTACAACTTAGCTCACTATTTTATATAACCGAGCGATGAATGTTTAGGATATGCATGTTGAGGAGGTCTTTCTTCTATCTGAAGAACAAATTTGATGCATGATTCAACAATGTGGCTCCTTCCACCATGATTGAGATGGTGAAAGTAGGGAGGATGCAGACTATGAGATCATATTTTTGTGAGGTTGTCCATTGCAATAATTTCAAAACATATGCATCACTTCTTCGTTTAAAAATTTGTATTAAGAAATATTTTTATAATTGAAGTAGATGAAATGTTTCACTATAATAGTTTATAAAAAAATTATATATATATATATATATATATATATGATCCAGATCTTGGGGGGCCCCCAAGATCTGAGTAATTGCCACACCAGGAAGTGAAAGAAGAAACTGACACAGTAAACCAACTCAAAAAAAATCAGAAAGCTATTTTTTTTTTTTAAGATTAGAATGATGATTGCCACTACATTGTCCTGGACAATTTGCCCTCTTACAAAAGGAGGCTTGTTATTTATAACATTTTTTAGTTACATTACCATGAGTAAATACCACGGGTGAGAAAATACCATGGGTGGATAATACTATGGGTGAGTTATTTATAGCCTTTAGTTACATTACCATGGTTAAACATCATGGGTGAATTTCATTAGGGGAGTTTTGAGGTCTAAAATGGGCCTCCTAAAGAAATTATAAAATAATAGTGGAGATATTAAAATAAGACTAGATTAATTTTAGAGGGAAAAAGGAAAAGAAAAACTATTTTTTCAACTTATTTTCCTATGTGTTTACTATTATTTAGAGTAGAAACACCTGTTGGATGCAAAATTTGATTCTTCATCCAAGGAGTACTCATGTTGCATACTTTTGGTGGAACTTACTACACAAAAAATGAGAAATACATGAAAAAACGTGATTGCAATCATGTTTTTAATGTATTTCTCATTTTTCATGTAACAAGGTCCATCAAAAGTATGCAACATGGGTACTCTTTGGATAAAGAAAGAAATTTTGCATCCAACCAGTACTCCCTCTCGAAATTTGAGTAAAACTTTAGGGAAATAAGTTGAAAAAATAATTTTATTATTTTTTAATCTTTTAACATTTTTACTCCAAAAATAGTGAATTATCCCCCATGGTTGACATCATCATCTTGAATCCTATTGGTTCTTATAAAATTTATTTTGGTTGTACATTTTTCTTAGGAGGCCCATTTTAGACCTCAAAATTCCCCTAGTGTTCATTGGAATCATTCCTCCCCCCTTAGGAAGCAATGGTCCTCATTGCATGAAGTTCTCTTTGGAGAAGCCTTTGTCAAGGATGAGTTGTGGATGACCAAGTGTTGTTGAAGATAAGGGTTTGGCATGGTTGACACATAATTGAGGGTTTGTGGATGACCTGTAACCACGATGCACGAAGATCTGAGGATAAGGATACCCTGTAATGCTTGTGATCCAACTGTGATGTTGACAGTGTGTGGCCAAGCAAATGGATTTTGATGGCAAGGGTTTTGTGTGGTTGACCCATAACAATGATGAACAAAGAGTCGAGGATAAAGATAACCTGTAACACTGGTAGGCCAACTGTGAGGTGGATAGTGTGTGGTTGAGAAAATGGACTTCATTGGAAAAGGGTTATGTGGTTGACCCATAACAATGATAAACGAGGTTTTGAGGATAGAGATACCCTGTAATGAACCTCAAGATCACTTGTTGATCTATCTGGTAGAGATCTGGTGGCTTTTTCAGAAAGAAAATCATTATATTATATTGAGGGTATATATACAAAATATTCAGATAGATCTGCATATAGAAATACTCCTGGAGATGGCCGATAGAGTATAAAGCATATCATGAAACAGATAGCCAAAGGATTTATAAGAGATCGCCATCGGACCGTCAAGTATCAAAATGAACAAAATGGAAACATAGAAAGACAAGCATACAACACCATTCAGCATATTGGTAGATAGAGTGCAGAAAAAGAAGAGAGAACATATTTGGAGGAGATAGTAGAATCCTCGAAAATTTTGAGGTTCCTCCACTTCCAAAGGCACCATATAGTGATAGGAAGGATCGGACGTAGAACAACCTCTTGTCGTCCCCACCAGGCAAAAGCTGCATCAACAGAGATGAAGTTAAGATGCGGAAAGGAAAGAAACAGAGCAAGTTCATACCAGATTTGTTGAGAGACCGAGCATTTGAAGAATAAGTGGAAGTTTGATTCCTCCTCCATTTTGCAGAGGACACATCTGCTTGGCCCATGCCAAGATCGCTTCCTTAAAGAATCCCAAGACAAATTTTTGTTGAAGAATACCAGCCAAGAGAATAAGGTCACTTTGAGGGGGCAACCAAGCTTCCACCAGTAGACTGGAAAACGCAGATGATCTTCATTTGAAGAGCGCATTAACCCACCCAGATGGAGAGAGGATATGAGATTGTTCCATAGAGGGAGCAGGTCCTGTGGGAGGCCGATGTCGCGAGCATCCCATAGCGTGGGAGAGAGTCCATGCCATTCCTTGATGATGCGATCCCATGTGAAAAAGCCAGATCTGCGGAGAAAAAAAAGGAGCGGAGGAGGAACCTGTAGATTGCCCTTGAGGCCAGCGAGAGAGTCTAGACCAATGAGAATCTTTCTGCCTGTGTAAATTTTCCATTTGAGATTGTTGAGAAAAAATCGCTGGATCCTTCTGAAACTGAGCCATATGGCGGAACCCTGTTGAATGCCAATGGAATCAAACCTGGACCAGTATTCAATGCCTCTACCTTTTTGATATTTCTGGCGGATAATTTCACTCCAGGGATTTGTGCCAAAAATGCCCCTCCATAGGGATTTACAAACAAGAGCATTCCCAAAGAGCTTTATGTCCAGAAGGCCCCATCCACCAAAATTTTTTGGCAAGGTGAGGAGGTCCAGTTTGGCAAGATGGATTTTCCCCCGATCGGCCTTTGCTCCCCAAATAAAATTGGCGATGATCCTGTTAATTGCTTGGATGATGCAGGCCGGGAGAAGAAAAAGGTGACCCCAAAATACCGATAGCTGGGATAATACCGATTTGACGAGCACAACCCTGCCACCCAGAGAAAGGGAACGGAAGCTCCACTGCGCAATCTTGCTGTAGAAACGGTCGATAAGCCATCGCCAGTCCCCCTTCCTGTAGGATCGAGCCTTTAGTCGAAACCCGAGATACTTGATGCCATCAGATAGTGGTTTGGATTGTATTCCAAAACGCTGTGTTATCCAAGATATCAGTGCCTCATCAGCTTATCTTTGTAGATTCTCACAAGACCCATAACAATTAATCTATCAATAAATCTACATGCTTTTATCGTGCTTAAGAAAAACACCTTTTCTAGGCAAGCCATCTCAACCATATAATCTGAAGCTTGGCCCACTCCGATCGCTGATGCTTTTGAGGTAGGGTTCTGAGAATATTGTATCCATTGATACTTGAAGCAAAATAGAATCTAGTGAAAGCAGATGTAGGTGATAAGCATGATCCTACATCTCCATTTGGGTATGGGGTTGTGCCTGTCATTACATCCTTGAATAACCAAAATAACCAATTTGGTGGCAAAAAAAATACAATACCTAACACCCATCCTATGGGATATACTGAAGTGATAACTGTGAATATCATGTTTACTTTCAAGATAGGAATGCAAATAACTGCACACAACCATAATACAACATTTGTAGTAACCTTGTATTTTATGCCAAATCTTCGAAAAGGGAATGCCTCCATCTCCAGCGTAAACCACTCGTGTAGCAGTTGTTGTTATTGAAAGGCCCTCAACAAAGCGTAGAAATATTTCCCCGTTGGAACCATGATACCGCCCATGAAATGCATCATATATAATATGTGCGGGTACAAATTGGCTAGCTATTTCATTGTTTGTAATTGTATCATATAAATATTTGAAGTCTTGGATGCTAAAAGTAAGAGCTAAGATGTAGGGCAGCGCCTAACGAGCCATATATAGGGTATTAAATGCCCTTGAAGATGCACGGGGCATAACCCGTTAACACACGAATTGCGAAATTCGCCACTAAATAAAAAAAGCATTTTGTGTGTTAACGGGTTATGCCCCGTGCATCTTCAAGGGCATTTAATACCCTATATATGGCTCGTTAGGCACTGCCAAGATGTAGGCCCATCCAAAAACTGATATAATTCCTAGACTCGTGAGTATGGAAATTGGATCATGACTTCTGCACCTTTTGTTTCTTTTGTGGATTTCTATTAGTTGGCCGGACCTCAGCATTTCTCCAGCAAATATGTAAATGCATACCCAAATGGGGAAACAAATAGTGAAGAGTGTAGGAGAATATGTTTTCATGATTGTATTTGTGGGAGATTCTTGCATTGGGAATTGTCATCTGAGTGCTTGCAAAGCCCAACTGTAAATACTCCAAAAATATGGAAAACCAAGCATTAGATCCACTTACGGACAACCAATCCTCTTACGCTCTATCAAATCCCTTGGATCTTCACTCTTATAGCCCCAAAATTCCACAAGTGGGTTAGGAGTACCCGTGCTGGGTTTGGTCCACAAACACTTCCAACAAGGGCATTGTGGGAATCAAACTCTGAAACAACGACAACCTGGTACTCTATGACAAATTAAAGAAACTAGTGTGGCAAAGTTTCGATCATGCGACCGATAACCTCTTAGTCGGATAGTCACTGGACATTGGAAGGGTGAAGAAACTGGTCAAGTCGTATGTCGAACAAGAATGGATCAGAGGGACCTTACAGTCTTGCAATTGAAGCCAGAGGACTTGCACTGTATGTCAACCTTCCCGAGCCTGTGCCACACTGGACTCTCAACTTCTACGAGGGGAGTCCAAGGGACATCTATGCCATCATGTACACCGACACGAAGTCGATGAGTAGGATAATGTTCCTAAGCGATCTAAGCCAAGAATGGATATCGTTAGATGATGGAGATGAGATTGGCCAAATTCACTGCCCCATCAGAGTTTACGGCACCAGAACTCTGCAAGCTTCCTTTTGACGAAACCACCAGGGCTCTCTCTGGTTTTAGCACCCCCAAATTTAATACGATTATGTCCTTTCTGAGATTGGTGTCTGATGGAGATTTGAGAACGTATACTTACTCGTCTATATCAAGTTGAATAAGTGGGACATGACATACCAATGATTCTGTTGTTGGTGAGGAGTGCCTGGGTGTGATCTTGTGAGAAAATTTGGAGGATTAGGGGTTGTTTTTAAAAGGTTTCAATGTGTGGCCTGTGCTCAAGCCGATAGCTTCAAATGATCTTGTAGTTGCACTCTGCTCTCCCTTCCTGACTGTAAAGCCGCATTTTCAAACTCTTCTATACGGTCAAAATGTGCCCTTGTTTGTGGTTGATATGAACATCGAGCTTCTCCAACAATAACCAACTAGATGGGTGAGGTTACTCGAGAAGAGTGCAACATTTGAAATGAAACAGGAGATCTAGTTTGTTGTGGTAAGATCTGCTCTATTATGTTGGAGTAGTGTCGGCTACGTTTCTTTTAATGACTTTGTCTCGGAACTCACTTTGTCTCCACAGAATGGTCGCCCAAAGCCAAAGTATCGAAGACAGTATAAGAAGTAGTGTCGACTACGTTTTTTTTAATCGTGAGCTATGTCAAATGGATTAGGAACATCCTAATCACTTTTTAAACAAGCCCTCGTTCGATGTGACCGTCTTATCCAATTGCTTCAACTCCTCCGTCAACATCTTCAAGCTCATCAATCAGCAGAACCCTAGAAGTTATCATTACTGTTGAAAGAGACACACTGCAAAACCCTCCGTAAAGGAATTTGTAAAGGATTTTCGCAATGAAACCATAGAAAACATCAAGACCCGTCCAACTTTTGACCATGTTAGGTAAGTGATGAGTACTCTTTGTTGAATTTCCACAATCTTGGGTGTACGTTATAATCTTAGAATCCCTCACGCTGCCAAACCAAGAATCTCAACAAAAACTACTTTGCACAACGAAAAATATAAAGCAGTGAATCACATATGCACAAGTATACACAATTTTAACAAATATTGTACAATAATGTACAACCCAATTTTTATTATATTAAACCAAATCTAAATCATACAATAGTCTATGGAATACAAGATACAATGACAATCTTCGTTGTAACTTCTATGTCGTATCTTGTCTTGCCAGTCCTTTGCTACTGTATTGCTCTCTAGCGGCCCCTTAGTCCATCAAAGCACAACACAGATTCCAGGAGGGATGTCATCTAAAACTGTTGCAAGTCACTTCTGGTGCATGTACACTGGTTGATCCAATTTTCTCTCTAGGCTGGCCAATACCTGAGCTCCAATCTGCCTTCTAGTAACCTCTTTCGTCCATCAAAGAGCTACTCATAAGGTTCCAAGCTTCACCCAATCTTCAACTATCTTCGTCACTTCAAAACTGCTAGTCTAGGGCTACTTTGGGTAGCCAACACACTGCGCTCCACTAAATCAATGACAACGAATACTTCATTGCAAATTCTGCTCCTAGGATGGACTTTTGACCTCAATGAAAAGTCCTTCAAATGGTACCCACACGCTACTAAAATCTGTCCACACTAGGGCACGATCCCCAACATCAAATCAACCCTAAACACATCATAACATACCTCTATTTTAGGACTGTTCTTCTGCAATGTAAGTCTGGTCCTCGTTAGGGAAGAATACATGCTGATGCAACTCCTTATTTCCCCTTCCATACTTCCTCCAAGGCTGCGGTCTCGCTGTCCCAATTTCCTTGTGTTTAGGACTGCCTCCTAGGAAGAGTTTAGGCCTCCTAGTCCTCTCCTTTCCACCCAGAATTCCTCCGGACCTCTGCAACACCCTTCAGTGGTCTTCAACGCACCTTAATAGGCCTCTCGCCCCCCTGCAATGGAACAATCTATGCGGCGCTCAAACAGAAGCACCACACAACAATTGTGCACCTCCAAACAACCCTTAAACGCTCTCTTTTACTGCGGCATGCTCCTGCAATTAGCTCGGACCTGTGGTGAAGAATAACCCTGCCCATAACAACCCTATCCTCTACGCTTTGTCCTCCTTGGCCTATGGCCAGTTCATAGATGAAATGATGACTTGATTTGATGTTCTT
This sequence comes from Pinus tabuliformis, assembly GCA_031772625.1. Lineage (NCBI taxonomy): Eukaryota > Viridiplantae > Streptophyta > Pinopsida > Pinales > Pinaceae > Pinus > Pinus tabuliformis. Next base: position 676,780,459 of record CM062807.1, read on the forward strand.
GGATGCTAAAATGACTCACACATGACTTTAATTTATATCCTTTCATGTGGCTCTTGTTTAGTTGTCATAATGTCTCCAACTACTAGGCCGACCTTGACCACGCCCACACAACATCCTCAAAAATTCATATCTCTAGTTCTAGAGCTCTGATTTGAATGATCTTTGAAGCATTGGAATTGCCACGCCAAGTTATATCACCCCAAATTTTCTCATGCTCAAACTCTTCATGGTTTTGGCGCAAATACCGATGGGTGAAAAACCCCAAGCTTGGGTTCTAAGCCCACAAGTGACACTTGTGGCGCTTTGCCCTCCAAACCCCGAACCCTAGGGCTTGGAGTACCTCCCAAGCTACTCAAAAATAAAACTTCCAAGACTAAGAAGTAACTCATCATTATCATTACTACTACTCGCAACACTCACCCAACTCTTGGCACTCACAATTGCATCAATCCCTGTTCTATGAACTACGCCTCTCTCAGAAGTGTCGATGTCACTGGAACCATCCTGCTACTTCTTCTTCTCCTGTATCACGTTCCAATCCCTCCATGATTCTTTCTTAGCATATGTGGAAGCACCCTTGCTCCCCACAGACCACACACTCTTCTTGGGCTGCAAAGTCTTCCTCTGACCATGCAAAATCCTACTAGAACTCGACTCCCTCTGAACCTCTAGGATTTAGATGTTCTTCTCTAGAACCTATACCTTCCCCTATGAAGCTTGCACCTGCAATTGCTTCTCTAGAACCTACACCTGCTCCACCTGCTTCTTCCTATGATCCATAGGCTTTCCCTTAAGCCTGTATAGACCATGCGCTCTAACTTGAAGCACAATCCCATCGGAGCTAGAGCCTCTAGGCCTGAGTCTTTCCTTCCCATCTTGGAACAAGACCTCAAACCCCTTCTTCTCGATCACCAAGACATATATCACACTATATTTGAGTCCTCGTACAAACAATACATCCTGGACCTGCATTACTTGTCTTGTCTCCATTCTGAATGGCACAACTCCCGATCCTCGGATCTCCTTCTGAATCTTGTTGCCCAACACCATGTGCAACTTCGAGTCCCATTCAACGAGAGTCTCAAAAACCTCATGTGACCCTATCATATGTTTCGTTGTACCACTTTCCATGTACCATCCATCCTCATCAATAGTACCCTGCGAAAAATGAGAGATCATGGCAAAGGCCTCCTCCTCCAATCTCCTGGTCAGAGCATCTAACTCAGTAGAGTTGGCAACATCGATGACCTGCTTTCCTTTTGTCTTCTCGTCATCTCCCTTATTCTTCATCACACATCTCGATGAAAAATGACCCATCTCACCACAATTGAAACACTTGACTTTACTAAAGTCCTTCTTACCCTTCATTCGTGCTGCAAGTGCCACATCATCATCGAAAGTCTTCTTCTTTGGATGAAGATCCCTGTCTTGCAACTCTTCCTGAATTAAGTCATCCCAGAACCTATCCCAGTTTGGCAACTTCTCTCTGGAAACAATCCCTTTGATGAAGGACTTCCATTCCTCGGTGAACCCTTTCAAAGAAATCCTCACCATATTTGAATTTGAAATAGTCACACTAACGATAGCAAGCTCATCTATGACCTGAGACAATCTCGTCAGATACGAAGTCACTCCTTCACCTTGTATCATCTTGGTGGAATTCAAATTATCCTCCAATACCAATACCTAGTTCTTGTTCTTATTTTGGAACAAATTCTGAAGAGCCATCCACATCTCATGTGTAGTGTTCTTCTCGGACAAATGAGGTATTAGGGAATCCTTCACACCATCAAGGATGATCAATCTCACCCTCATATCCAAATCCTCATACACTTCCAGCTCCTTTGGGTCAGTTGGATTCTTGATGGCTTTCTTGGCGAACTCCCAAATCTTGTTGACCTGCAAGACCAACTTGATCCTTTCCTTCCATGGACTATAGTTGGACAAATCCTCCAACCTATCCTCATACTAGACACTAGCATGCAACTTTGACATTGTCACCTACAATGTGACCAACTCCCTCTTAAGCTATACTTCGTTGTGCACAACTATGATTCATTGACTTCCAAAGTAGCTCAGACACGCTCTAATACCATGTTGAATTTCCACGATCTTGGGTGTAGGTTGGAATCTTAGAATCTTCGACGCTACTAAACCAAGAATCTCAACAAGAACTACTTTGCACAACGAAAAATATAAAGTAGTAAATCACATATGCACAAGTATACACATTTTTAACAAATATTGTACACTAATGTACAACCCAATCTTCATTATATTAAACCAAATCTGAATAATACAACAACCTATGGAATACAAGATACAATGACAATCTTCACTGCAACTTCTATGTCGTATCTTGTCTTGCTAGTCCTTCACTTCTGTACTGCTCTCTAGTTGCCCCTTAGTCCATCAAAGGAAAACACATAGAGACTCCAGGAGGGATGCCACCTAACACTGCTGCAAGTCACTTCTGCTACATGTACACGGGCTGATCCAATCTGCTCTCTAGGCTGGCCAATACCTGAGCTCCAATATGCCTTCTAGTAACCTCTTTCGTCCATCAAAGAGCTACTCATAAGGTTCCAAACTTCACTCATTCTTCAACTATATTCTTCACTTCAATACTACTAGTCCATGGCTACTTTGGGTAGCCAACGCACTGCCCTCCACCAGATCAATGACACCCAAGAATTCACTGCAAGTTCTGCTCCTAGGATGGATTTTTGACCTCCATGAAAAGTCCTTCAAATGGCACCCATAGGCTACTAAACTTTGTCAACACTAGGACACAATCCCCAACATCAAATCAACCCCAAACACATCATAACATACCTCTGTTTTAGGACTGTTCTTCTGCAATGTAAGTATGGTCTTGGTTAGGGATGAATACATGCTGATGCAACTCCTTATTCCACCTTCTAGACTTCCTCCAACGCTGCGGTCTAGCTGTCCCAAGTTCCTTGTGTTTAGGACTGCCTCCTAGGAAGAGTTTAGGCCTCCCAACCCTCTCCTTTCTACCCAGAATTACTCCAGACCTTTGCGACACCCTTTAGCATTCTTCAACACACCTTAATAGGCCTCTTGCCCCATGCGATTGAACAATCTCTGTGGCCCTCAAACAGAAGCACCACACAACAATTCCACACCTCCAAACAACCCTTAAACCCTCTCTTTTACTGCATCTTGCTCTTGCAATTAGCTCGGACCTGTGGTGAAGAATAACCCTGCCCAAAACAACCCTAATCCTCCATGTTTTCTCCTCCTTTGCGTGCGGCCATTTCATAGATGAAATGGTGACTTGATTTGATCTTCTTGGATGCTAAAATGACTCACACATGACTTTAATTTATATCCTTTCATGTGGCTCCAACGAATTCTTGAGGAGGGCTTGTCTAGATGTCATAATGTCTCCAACTACTAGGCCGACCTTGACCACACCCACACAACATCTTCAAAAATTCATATCTCAAGTTCTAAGGCTCCGATTTGAGTGATCTTCGAAGCGTTGGAATCGCCACACCAAGCTCTATCAGCTCAAATTTTCTCATGCTCAAATTATTCATGGTTTTGGCCCAAATCCCAATGAGTGAAAAACCTCGAGCTTGGGTTCCAAGCCCACAAGTGACTCTTGTGGCGCTTTGCCCTCCAAACCCCGAACCCTAGGCCTTGGAGTACCTCCCAAGATACTAAAAAATCAACACTCTCTCCATAATTCTCAATAAAACGAAAAACTCAACAGGGAAGGAACCCCCGCTTTGATACCACTGATATGGATCTTGGCCCCCCCCCAAACAAAATCCAAGTGATTGCCACACCGAGAAGCGAAAGAAGAAACCCGCGCAGTAAACCAACCCATAAAATAAATCATATTTTTTTTTTTAGGTCAAAATGATGATTGCCACTACATTGTCGTGGACAATCTACTCTCTTACAAAAGGAGGCTTGTTATTTATAGCCTTTCATAGTTACATTACCATGGGTGGGAAAATACCATAGGTGGATAATATTGTGGGTGAGTCATTTATAGCTTTTAGGCACATTACCATGGTTAAACACCATGGGTGAATTTCCATTCAGAGCAATACATATACTTTTTTTATTTACTCTTTAAAGTTAGTTTTTTTTTTTTTTTACAAAGTGTGGTATTTACCGAAGCAAAAGTAGGAATCTAAACTTATTTAAGTTTGTATTTGATATTAAGAACAAGCATAAAATTGAAAGAAGTCAGAATGTAAAAGAAAATTTTAATAATAATATTATTGAAAAAGAAGTTTATAAAGTATATATTATATGATCTAACTTTCCATTATTATACTTTTTTAAGTTTAAAGTAATACCAATTTTGAAACTTGTGTTGTTTGAATGTTGTGTTAAAAAGCCAATTAACAATCCAAAACGAGAACTAATCCATCTATGTTGAGGATTTTGCACGAATACTTATTTTTAGATATTTCTCTAAATATGTAAAAAACAATATTTTACAACTTTCAAAAATAAAAAATTAAATGTCTAAAATTTTACATATAGATAAATTTTAAATATTAATATTTATATGAAATAAAAATAAATAATATTTTAAAAGTAATTTTTTCATTATTTTATATAAAACATAAAAACAATCTATGATCAATTTATCTATACAAACTTTAGAAAATTTATTATGAGTTTTTATTTCATAATTAATGTAAAAGTGATAATTTTCTTATTAATCAATGATACTATTAATTAATGTATTTTTTTAATATAAAAGTAAAAATAATTTATAAAATAATATTAGATTTATAAAATATATATTATATTATTAATTTTGTATTATTACAACTTTATCTTTTTACAATTTTATTTAAAAAATTAAAGTAATAACATTTTTGAAATTTGTGTTCTTTCACTATTATAATGGTAAAATCTAATTAATAGTTGTTAACAAAAACTAATTCATTTATGTAAAGTACATTGTACAGATATGCATTTCCAAATATATCAAAAATGTATATTTTATAAATCAAAAAAATTGAAAAACATGTTTAAAAGTCTGTATGCATTTAAATTTAAAATATAAAATGTGTCACTTTTTGACATTTTGTAAAAAATATTTAAACAAAAACTTTTGTTGTTTCAGTAACACACTTTAATAAAAAGTAAAAAGAGTATTATACCTTCATTTCCTCCCACTCCCCAGTGAAGCTTATGCTCTTGCTTTCGTTTTCTATAGGTTGACAAAAGTAAACAATGGGAGCACAGGGCTCTATGCTAAACCTCTTGCGAAATGGAACCCATTTTTCAGCAAATTCATATGCTTTGAGCACTGATTAAAAGTTTAGGGGAGAACTTGCATCATCTAAGACGCATCAAGATATTTTCTCAAAGGGATAATCAACTGATAGAATTGATAAAATAATATTCACAAGAATAAGTGGGGATCCTTCCACGGATCTACAATAGTGATAAATATATCCACATGAGGATATTTTCTCAAAGGGATAATCAACTGATAGAACTGATAAAATAATATTCACAAGAATAAGCGGCGGCTCCTTCCATGGATCCACAGTAGTGATAAAAATATCCACAGGAGGCAGGTTTGCATTACCACAATTGCAAATCATCCTTCAAGTATATTTATATAAATATATATACACACTCTTTGAAATTCTTTTTAAACATTATTTTTGAGTACAACAAAATTGATTGCATTACCTTTGATAAAACCTTTCGGGATCAACGTATCGAACTGTAAAAAACCAGGTCATAATTTGGTTTTAAACCCAAAGATAAGCAAAGAAAAGTTTGCAGAAAACCGCTACAAACTCCAACGCATTGGTAGCCTTCCAGTTCGTTCTGAAGAATTTATGGTAAAAGAAATAAATTATACAACTGAAATAAAACAGAGCACAGAGTTTGCCTCTATTACGACCTTTAACCTCTATGGTATTGTGAAAGGGGAGAGATTGATAGCCGCCCTCTGCTACCGTGTCCACCATAGCTATGACTGCCAAAAAGATGAATAATCACTTCATCGAGATGACTCATAATTGTAACTGCAGGGCTGTTAGTGGCAATAATGTCATTGCATGGGTAATCCTTCCCAATATATCCAACATGCAATAGAAATGCAAACAAGGTTCAATACTTTCTAGTCGAAAATGCAATCTTTCCTTTTTTTCCACTGGCTTTCCATTCATGAGGTCCCACTCTGTTTCAGAAACTGCATGGCGCACATGTGTCAAATGTGCAGATGTGTAGGTGTCATGATGTGTCAGATGTAATGAATACACAATAAAAGTGTAGCCAATCAAAATTAAAATAAATAAATAAAAATAATTTTAAAAAATAATAAAATCAATTTCTAGTGTTAAACTATGGATAATCTGTAAATTTATTTTTAGTCAAACACAAATAATAGCAGTCAAACAAAAAGTTGAATGCGTAATACCATACCTAGAACAAGTATAATAAGGGTGAAATCATCAACCAATTTCTAATGTGAAATGTGTCACTAAACTTGTTAATGTGAAATTTGTGCCTTTATTATGTGTTTGGTCAATGTTATGTGCTAACTTTTACTATTAATATTATAACATGTATACAAGTATAAAAAAAAGGGGTACCCAAACACAATAACCTCAAGTACTCGAAAAAATCAATATAATTTAAAATGTGGGTTTGCTTCTGCTAAAATATTCATGTACCTATAACAATTGGATCACAAGTCCAAACTAACATAAACCATAGTTTGGGCATTGTAAGGCTCAATGTCTGTTGTAGCTTCTAGAGACAACTGTGGGTTGAGGAGAGGTAAGTGCCTAAGACATCTTAGTCTCTCTTGAAGATAATTCATTTTTTCTCAAGGGATAAATGAAAATGATTTTAGATCTGGTTCAATTACCTTTTCTTAGAGGCAGATATAGTATATGCAGTAATAGGACATCATTCCCAAGAATAAATGCTTCAGTTCTGGTGGCCGACACATAGAGAATGCAACTTAGATTTGTTGTTGTAGTAAAGATGGAAAGGAGAAATATAAGGGAATAACCTAGTGTAGAGGGTTAGATAAACACATAATCCTGTGCAACAAATCCTAGAAAAATTATGAAAGAATAAGGAAATGCCACGCATAAATTATGGAGCACATTTTAAGGTTTCCAACTCAATATTTCATGGGTACATTATACCACAATATAACATAGTAAATTTGTAATTTCATAGGTACTGTATGTTACAATATAACATAGTAAATCCATGATTTATAAGTGAAGCTAACAACTACTACTTACACAATTTCTGAGGAAGAGAAACACATGTGAAATGACATACAAAAGAAGAACACATATTACATATCCCAAATGCTTGGAATCATCAACACTTGTTCATTAATATTCTGGAATGAAAATAGATCGCAGGCCTAAATAGGTGAAATTTTCCAAAGAAACAATAACAACCTCAGGAATAAGACATTAGAACCAAATTTAGAACCTCCTCTGAAAACAAAGTTCAGAACTCTAGAACACGGACTTCAGAATCTATGAGAGAAGAATTTTGGAACCTTTTTAATGTGTTTCCTCCCTCTTTTTATAGGGAGAACTCGAGCAAAACAACTTAGAAAATATCTCCAAATGCTGGAACTGTCTGAGCATGCAAAAATCCTAATGATTGCAAAACAAAACTGATTCTCTTCTTGATAATGCAAAAATTTACAAAACAATAGAAATATGAAAAATGTGAGGTGTCATGATGGACACAACAAAATATCTCCATGCTGATTCCTCTGATTTCCTTAGGTAGACTCAGGCTCCAATGTTTGGATCAGTGGTGATCTAATGATCTGGTCAGGTTTTTGTTACGATATTGCCCCCACAATTCTCTGTCAGCTCGCCTATCGCTTTCTCCCCTTAACAACTTGAAACTTCCCCTCTCAAAACTGACCGTGATCAGGCGTGGTGGCATTGAAGATTCCCCATGACCTAGCTTTCGACCCATCCATCCCTTTATTTCCTCTATGGTACGCTATCAGAGCCCAATACATTTTTGAATACTTCCATGGTGCAATTTTGGAGCCGAGGCGCATTGTAACTTTAATTGAAATGTCGTTACGAAAATCCAAAGTTCTGGTGCCTCGAGCCCTCTCGTGCTTAGCTCTTTATCGTTCGTATTCCATAGAACCAACACCTGTGACCATCGGTATAATTCTTGGGGGGGGGTTGCAGTATCAGAGCCTTCCTTTATCGTAACTCTTATAAAAAGGAACATTACGAAATTGTAACATTCTGATGCTCCTCAACCCCTTTTCTCTTAGCCCTCTTATCGCAATTCCGCCATAGAACCAAGTGCCGTGACCGGTGGCTTGGGTGCTTAACCCTTCAGGCTCCTGTCGGGGGCCTATCTCCCTTTGGTATTCATGCTTCACCCTTGGTTCCTTGAATGCTTGCGACCAAGTGCCACATAACATCGGAGCTCCTTATTATCATAACCTTTTCAAAATAGAATTAGAACAAAGCTTCGAATCTCCTTGCTCCGATATTCCATCTTAACACTTAGGTGCTTTGTCCACCTTAAGCCCTCGGTCCTTTTGAATGCTCATGACCCAGTTCCACATAATATGAGAGCCCCTCCATCAAAACTTCTTTGAGTTAGAAATTAAAACAAAGTTACGATGTATCCCTCTTCCGATGGGCTCCATAGCACTTGGGTGCTCGACCTTGGTTCGCATCCTTGGTTCTTTGGGCCCTCAAAACCAACTGCCAACTACACATTATAAACCCCTCTCATCAGGATCTTTTCAAAAATGCAATTTCAAAAGGGGTCTGAGATTTCCAACTTCTGATATTCAGCATAACACCGAGGTGCTCCACCTTCTCTACGCCCTTGGTCCCCTAAGTCCTCATGACCAAGTGCTAAGAACATCAGAGCCCCTCCATCGAATCATAATTTTTATAAAACAATTTAAATAGGGGGTTACAAAATCCCTTTCCTCTGAACTGACCTCCAAAATGACGCCCCGCTGACGTCATCATCTCCACGTGGATCCTCCTTGGTGGTAACATGTGTCACCCAGATTTACCCCATTAGGCCCTAAAAAATGTTGAAATCAATTACCATGTGTCCACTATTTGGCCACATCATGCTGACGTCATCTCTTCGGAGCCAATTATCTGCTGCCAAGTGTCATGTATTGAGGAGAGAGAAAGGGTCCCTAGGGTCCACATATTTTCAACAATTTCCTTTGTTTTTTTCTCTTTCTCTGTGATATCGACTCTTATAAAGAATTATATTTTTTAAAGTTTACAAGGTCCCGATCTCCGATGTCCCGAAATGATAGACCCTCTGAGATTCGGGTTCAAGTGTGCCCTTAACTCCAATGCCCAACCTTCCGGTATCGGGCCTCGATATGCCTTCCTTCTCGTTCTTCCAATATCGGGTTCCGATGTGATCGACTCCCAAATTTCGACACTCTCTTTTCCGACACTCCTTTGAATTTCAACTCCTGAAATTTCGGGCCTCCCATCTGATATCAACCCCTGATATGCTAAGCCTTCTCCAAAATGGTCATTCTATGTGTTGCCTCTCCCTTTTGATTTCCCTTTGAATGACCAAGGCTGCAGCTTTTCCTTTATGTATCAGGGATGGAAAATGGGACCATTCGACAGAAATACAATAAAGTATTATAGATACAACATCAATGCCAATTAGGGACAATGTATTGTAAGCAATGCATTGAGAACTTGCAGATTAGTGTCTTTTATCCATTAGGCATCGAGTCATTTTATTCAAGTACATGAAAAGCAAAAACAAAAGCATCAATAACTTAAAGCATTACTGGTATGTACAATGGATCACCAGTATATAGAATTGATGAAAATGGACCTCTTTAATGATTGGAATAAAGCTTGAGAAACCGCCCATTCATAGGCAGTTCAAGCACCTCATCATCCAAAATTTCCCGCAAGAAGGTGTTGTTTCCCTTTACTTCAAATATATTGAAGGGCCCAAACCATAAGGGATCAAACTTCCCACGTTTTCCTTTGTCCGCTCTTCTTACATCCCATCTAAGTACCAAATATTCTGGTTGCAGGGATCTTTCCCTTTCTTTTCTGTCAAAGAGATATTTCATTCTTTCTCGATAATTGATCAAATTTTGATTTACATGTTCCCTGCTTTCTTAAAGTTCTACTTACTGATTGATCCTCCCAGTTAGAGAATTTGGAATTGCTAATTGTATAAGGAAAATTGTAGCTTTCCCATACACTAATTCAAAAGGAGATTTCCTAGTGGACCTCTTGGTGGTAACCTTGTTAGCCCATAGGGAAAACTTTAGCTGTGAATCCCAGTTCTTCTGATTTTCTGCTATTGTCTTCTTCAGAATCCTTACTAAGGTTTTATTAGAGGATTCAACCAATCCATTTCCTTGTGGGTAATAGGTAGTGGAATGGCCTACTATAATGTTGTACCTTTGGAAAAAATCAATAAATTTGGATGAATTAAACACTTGAAGACATATGAGCTGAGATACTTGAGCTTTATAATTAGGTTGTTTTAACAATTCAGTTAAGGGAACATAGATCTTGACCTTCTCCAACTCTTTTTGAAGATTAAAGGCAGAGGGGTTCCTATCAGTTGTTGCAACTTCAACAGGTTCCTTCTCCTTACTACAAACTAGCTTGTTTTGGGGATACAATTTCTCTATTTTGGGGACTTCAGGATTATGAGAAACAAGATCTGAGGACTCCTTCTTTCTTGGTGGGACTGGGTCAAGAAGTTTCTTTCCTTTCTCTATTGACTTAGGGGGATTTGAGTGGGGAGGATCTTCATTTTGCTCTTGCATTCTAGACCTTTTCCTAGAAGACCGAAGGTCATATTTTTTGTGTAACTAGGTCTCAATGAAGTCAAGAAACTGCCTGCAATAGTTGTCAATCTCACTGTCATCCAACGGGGCATCCAAGTCATCCCCTTCTTCCTCATGTGCTTCTATTTCATGTTCCTCATCAGAAAGAGAAAATAACTAGTTTTCTTGAACCTATGTGGTTTCTTAAACATGTTCCTCTGGATCATCTTCCAAATACAAAGGTGGTTGAATATGATATTGCTGCTCCTTTCTCTCCCTTTGCAAGAGCTGCAAGGGTGGTATTCTATATTGAGGGTTGAAATTTCGGTTTGGAGATGGTTGACTCTGTCGAGGAGGATTTTTGTTTTCCAACTCTAGTTTTACAAGCTTGTTAGACAAATTTCTTATCAACTTATTCATCTCCTCAAGCTTCTGTTCTTGGGTTTCCTTCCCATGACTCGAAGAGATGGCTTCCTCTTTTCCCCTCCTACCACCATAGTCAGTTTCCCTTTTAATTTCCCATTGGAGGTGAAATTTGCAACATCTATTTGAATCTAGTCCAGGGTACGAGAATTTCTTTCTTTAAGAGTGAAACCAAATTCAGGTTCAAAAGGCCCAACAAAAACCACTTTAGCAACAACCTATGGAGGTTTAATTTCAGTTGGAAGACTATTGTATAATTTTTTAAACCTTTTATGAATTCTGAAACATCTTCATTATGTTTTTTCTTCATTGCATTAAATTCAGTGAGGATGTACCCATGGTCCCTTTTCTCTCCCCATTTATGCATAAAATAATTCTCCATCTTCTCCCAGGTAGTGATTGAAGCATTTGGAAGGGATTTGAACCATTTCCTTGCCTCTCCATCTAGAGATTGGACAAAGAGTCTTAACACCACATCCAAGTGCTCTACATTCATATTTTCTGCAAATGCACAAAAGGTTTCTATATTTCTTTGAGTTGAGATATCATCTTCTCCAGTGAATCTTGGCAAGAGCTTAATATAATCTTATGGAATAAAATTTAGGGGTTGTGGTAAGTCGAGTGAAGCATATTTATTTAGGATAAAACCAGGGACAACCATGTTTTGCAAGGGAGGTGGTAGGAGGTTTATAACATGGCCTTGTTGAGGAGTTGTCTCAATTGTAGTTGATTGGAGTTGAGTTTGGAAAATGTTAATGTCTGTGTTGGATTATTTATGGGAATATCTTTGACTCCTTCAGGTTTTGGGAAGGTATGAAATGTGAAGGGAGGAGAACTGACATAAGCTTCTTCAACTTCGACTCTGTAACAACCCTGGTGAAAAGTCCATGTAATAAAAGTTAATAAAGGAAAAATAATAACCACAGTTATGGGGCACTTATTCCAAGATGAATGTTGGGCAAAGAATCTAATGTGGGTGTTCATTTGGTTTATTATGGCTTAGGAAATTGAAAAAAGCAATGGAAAAGGCTTTGGAAAGACAAAATAACATTAATTGACATTTTATTTATGAAAATAAAGGAAATTAGGAAGAAAGGAAGGTGAAAGGTCATAGGTTGCATGTGAGGAGGAAAACGAAGGAAAATAATGGAAAATGAAAAAAATAGAGGCCACATTGATAAAAAGGCTTATGAGGATCAATTCATGGCTTTTGGTCAATTCAGTTTTGGAGTACTCTCTCTATTCTCTCTCTCTCACACTCTTGGACACTTAGAGTTTTCTTGGAGCAATTTAGCATTTGATCAATAAAAGAAAAGATTGCAAGAGGAAGCAAAGTGTTGGTTTTAACCCTGTAAAGAAATTACTTGCATACGAATTCTAAAAATAGAAAATAAATAATGGAGAGAGCATAAAACATAAAAAAATATATACATAGAGATTTTCCCCTGGATCCCAAAACTAGGACTACCAGATTGATTTTTCATTATGTTCCTTTCAATGTTACAATACATATATTTACATGTCGAAGCATCCATAAACCCCAATCCATTAACCTTGTATTAGAACATGATCGTAGTTCCCTTGACTGGATCTACAAAATACCATAGACAAAAAACCATCATGCTCAAAACCATGTGTGAAATCCTTGCACCAAACCATAGGTAGGTCCGCTCACCTAATATAGGGTCCAAAAAAAATTTCTCGGGGTGTTGCCCTGAATTTCGTGCAAGGGGGATACTGCCCCCTATTACACCTGACGCAACGTACAGGGGGGCTACTGCCCCCTGCTGTGCCTGACACAACGTACAGGGGGAGCTGATGCCCCCCTTGTGACCTCCCCACGTGTGGGATAGTCGTGGAAAGAATATGACACATAACCAACACTCTCCCACTTGTTGTTTTCTTTCAACAGGGGCCCACAAGAGAGCTTAGTCAGTGATCTAGCCCTACAACGGCCATTGTTTCTCTACACCAAGAGAACTTATCAGTGCTCACATACTTTTTCAATGCATCTACAGTATTCTTCAAAGTGTCCACCTTTACCAGCAACACCTTTTTGTCCTCAACCATATCCCTCACAAAGTGATACTAAACATCAATTTGCTTTGTCTTTGAATGATAAGCAAGGTTCTTTGCCAAGAAAATATCACTTAGGCTGTCACAGTCTATCCTTATAGCTCACTGTACTAACCCCATACTTGAACACAATCTCTGCAACCAAACTGATTCCTTGCTTGCATGAGTGGATGCCATGTATTCTACCTTTGTAGTTGAAAGTGCCACTACAGACTGTCTCTTACTCATTCAACTGACTGTACCTCCAAATAGGTTAAACACATACTCACTTGTAGATCTTCTATGATCCATATCTCCAGCCCACTCTACATCAACAAATCCACGGGTGTCCAAAACTCTGTCCAATCCTGGTCTTCCTTGGTAGCACAAACCATAATCACTAGTGCCACGCAAATACCTGAAAACCCACTTCATTGTTGTCTAATGCTCCTTCCCTGGTTTTGACATAAACCTACTCAATACTCCCACTGGATGTGCAATGTATAATCTAGTACAGACCATTGCATACATCAATCTACCAACTGCACTTGCATATAGAACACATGACATGTCCTCTTCCTCTTCTTGTGTCTTGGGACATTTTTCAGCAGATAACTTTACACCTACAGGAATAGGAACCTTCACCGGTTTACTATCATATATATTAAACCTCTGCAATATTGTCTCGACATACTTCCTCTGTTTTAGCCAGAGCTTCCTCTTTGTCCGATCTTGTTTAATTTCCATGCCCAAAATATAGTTTGCAGCACCAAGATCTTTCATGGTGAATTTGGAGGACAATTGGGTCTTCAAATCTTTGATAATTTCTTTGTCATTTCCAACCAGCAACATATCATCCACATACAATATTTGATAAATAACACGGTCACCAATTAATTTAAAATACACACAATGATCTTCTTTGCTTCTGGTGAAGCCAAGTCTCCATATAAATGTATCAAATTTCTGATACCACATCCTTGGTGACTATTTTAACCCAGACAAATATTTTTTTTAACTTGCATACCAGTTATTTCTTACCCTTCACTGCAAAGCCTTCAGGTTGCTTCATGTAGATCTCTTCTTCCGGATCCCCATGAAGAAATGTTGTCTTCACATCCATCTGTTCTACCTCAAAATCAAAAGCGAAAACAACAGATAAAAGTAATCTAATAGAAGCTACCTTGGAAATAGGAGAAAAAATATCACCAAAATCAATTTCTGGCACATGGGAATAACCTTTTGCTATCAACCGAGATTTGTATTTCTCCACCTTTCTTTCTGCATTCATCTTCTTCTTAAACAACTATTTGCTTCCAATGGGTTTCTTTCCAGTTGACAAATCCACTAGATCCCAAGCCTCATTTTTGTGCAAAGATGCCATTTCATCAACCATGGCCTCTTTCCAGAGTTTTCCATCATCTTCTAGGATCATCATCAGTAATAGAAAAATCAAAATTTGAAGAGAAAGAAGATGGACTATACCTTTCTGGATGCCTTCTTTCTTGAATTGACCTTCTCACAGCTGGAGTTTGTGGCTTCTCATCTTTTGATTCCTCTTCTGCTGTAGAGTCTAATTCTTCCTCCTTTAGCTCAAACTCTATCTTCTCAGGTTCCTTTGGTAAGACTTCATGTTTAATAACATCTTTCACCTCTCTAAACACCACATTGCGGATGTACACAACCTTCCTTGTTTTTGGGTTCCAAATCTTTTAACCTTTTAAACCATCCTTATATCCAATAAAGGTGCACCTTTCAGATTTACTATCCAACTTGGTTCTTTTCTCCTTTGGAACATGAACATATGCATCACATCCAAATACCCTCAGATGTGAAAGAGAGGGTTTCTTACCAGTCCATACCTCTTGTGGATTCTTATCCTCCAACATTGATGAAGGTGATCTGTTGACTAGGTAACATGCAATCTCCACCGCCTCTGCCAATAAATTCTTGTCCTAACCTGACACCACTGAGCATGCTTCTTGCCTTTTCCATCAACGCCCTGTTCATTCTGTCTGCAAATCCATTTTGTTGAGGTGTGTATGGAGTAGTCTTCTACCATGCTATACCACACTTCTTAAAGAACTCTTCAAATTCCTTCTTACAAAACTTTCCACCGTTATATGTCCTCAACACCTTTATCTTCTTCTTTGTCTGGTTTTCCACCAGAGCCTTAAATTCTTTAAACTTGTCAAAAACTTTAGATTTCTTCCTGAGGAAATATATCCATGTATTCCTTGATAAGTCATATATAAATGATACATATTACACATACTTACCCAGTGATGGAACCGACAAAGGTCCAAACACATCACTGTGCACAAGCTCTAATATTTGTTTCGCCCTCTTAGCACTAGAGGGGAAACTCACCTGATTCTACTTCCCATATACACAATTTTCACAGAAATCAAAATCCAGAGAGAAATTAGAGATACCTTCTATCATACCATAACCATGAAGTATTCAAAGGTCCTTCTCTCCAATATGTCCAAGCCTTTGATGAAATAGCATGGTCTTTTCTCCAAAGACCACTAGATTTTCTGCTCTACTTTCAAGAACCACATAACTATTGCATCCATCAATAATAGTGCTACGCTGAATCTTGTACATAGTTCCAATCCAGACTCCCCGCATCAATACCAGTGATACCCAAACCATATTGCAGGTATCTTTCTCGAACGCTATTTTTTCACCTGCATCATTCAACTTGCTTACAGAAATCAGATTTCTGGCCAATGAAGGAATATGCAGAACACTCGAAAGTGTTCTAATCCTTCCACCTTGCAACTTAAACTTGACTTTTCTGCGATTGACGATTATAACCTTCTTGTCATCCCCTAAGAAGACATCACCACCATCATATTAATGATACTTGCTGAACCAATCCTTATGGGGAGTGAAGTGAAAGGATGCACCTGAGTCAATCAACCATGCCTCATGATCTACATGTGTACTTGAAGAAGAAGCAAAGTACACATCCCCACCTTCATCTGAGGTGTTTTTTGCCTCTATAGAAGGAGCATCATCAGATCCTTTTCCTTTCTCAGGAGCTTTAGATTTACAGTCCCTTTTTAAGTGCCCCTCCTTTCCGCATTTCCAACACACCTTTATAGGTTTTCCTGGAGATTTATATCTCCCTCTAGATTTAGATCTCCCACTTGAGGAATTATTTTTGTTTCTATTATGGGACCATCCTCATACAAACAAGGCATCATCATTTTGACCCTCCATATTTTTCCGTCTCATCTCCTCCAACAACAATGATGAGACTATTTCATCAGACTACAAGGCAGTTGCATTGCTACCTATTGCAACAACCATACTATCCCATGAATCTGGTAGAGACAAAAACTGATGCATTTATCTTCATGTAAAATTTTAATATCAATAGATAACAACATGCTTACCATAGTATTAAAGGTGTTCAGATTCTCTATCACCGAGTCTCCATCTTTCATCCTCAAGTTATAAAACTTTTTCTGTAGGAACAATTTATTCACCGGAGACTTAGATTGGTACAAAGTCCCTAACTTATCCCACAAAGCCTTCGACGAAGCTTCCCCTGATAAATTCAACAATACTAAATCCGATACACACAATCGTGTTGTGCTCTTTTCCTTCTGATCAAACTTCGCCCAGTCTTTGGATGAAATTTCTGTTGGTTTAGTACCCGGATCTACCGTGATCCACTGATCTTTATCCACTAGCAGATCCTCCATCTTGAGTTTACACAACTCAAAACTCTGACTATTAAATTTCTCGATCTCTATCTTTCAACTACTCACCATCTTCTTTCACCATAAGAATCGATCCCGCAGATATCCCACTGAACAGGGTTTACTAGAAGCCCAAGCAAAATCCCTTAACAACAAAGGTGTCCCCTTGAAGCCAAAACAACTTCGACACCAAATGTAGGTTTTAACGTCATACAGAAATCACCTGCATACGAATTCTAAAAAAAGAAAATAAACAATAGAGAGAGCATAAAACATAAAACATATATACATAGAGATTTTCCCCTGGATCCCAAAACTGAGACTACCAGATTGATTTTTCATTTTGTTCCTTTCAATATTACAATACATATATATATAAATGTCAAAGCATCCATAAACCCCAATCCATTAACCTTGGATTAGAACATAACCGTAGTTCCCTTGACCAGATCTACAAAATACCATGGAAAAAAAACCATCATGCCCAAAATCATGTGCAAAATCCATGTATCAAACCCTAGGTAGGTCCGCCCACCTAATATAGGGTCCAAAGAAATTCTCCCAGGGCGGTGCCCTGAACCCCATGGAGGAGAGCTACTGCCCCCCTGCATACCCCCCGATAGGGGGGACAACTACCCCCCATGTTGCACCCGACACAACATACAAGGGGGAATAACGCCCCCCCTGTCACCCTCCCATGCGTGGGGTAGTCGTGGAAAGAATATAACACACACCCAACACAAAGATAAAGCAAGGAAGCACTGGATCTAGTAGCTACATTGAGATTATTTGCACTTATCGATTTACATGTGTGATTTCCTTGCTAGATTTAGCATGCATGGTTATGCATGTGTGTTCTTGGTTCTCTTGTTGTCATGGGCATGGGTTTTTACGGTGTGATAATGTTTTTCAGCCTAGCGTTGCCATTTTTAGATAGCCATGGTGTGGTGGGTTCTTTTGTATGTGGTTGAGCTGGATTTCCAGATGGAATCGAAGCTGAGTGTGGTGGTCTCAGGATTATTCAAAAGGACTAGGAATCTCGGGATGGGATACATGGTAAAGCCTGAATATGAACACCTCGATTGAGCCTAGGAATCCCTTGACCAATGAATGGCGGGATACACGTTAACTCTTAGTGGTGAGTGCCCTTGCTTGGGCCTAGGAATCATAGGATGGGATACACGGTAAATCCTAGAGGGTGGAGACCTCGTAGGTCTAAGAATCCCTTGAACAGTAATGGCAGGATACACAATAAATCTGAGAGGTTGGGACAGACAAATCCCTCACGGTGTAGGTGGAGAGATCCAATGGAATCTACGCTTGCTTTTGGCCTAGTGATCTAATGAGGATTGCAGTAAAGTCTGGTATTGTATGTTTGTTGTTCATGGCCTAGTGATCCGATGGGGATTGTGGTAAAGCCTGGTTCTATTGTTGAGGGTGAGGTGGTTTAGCCTCGGGAAGCCCTGGTTGATTTTGGTTATAATTCCCACATTCATGCTTGGAATATGGCACGAGGTTGATTGGCTGAAAGAAATATTTGGTTCAACCAATCTATGGTCAGGTGGTATGTGGAAGTCCTGAACCTGGTTGGCCTAATCATTCATTAATAAGAACTATTTATCCTTGGTATTTTATGAGCAAATGTACTAGTTCATATGAGTCATTTATGGTTGATGTATCCTTGTTATTTCTATTGGTTATATGTTGGTTATGAGCATGTTTTATGACAGTGATGATGTATGGATCTCATCATGTTTTGATTTGTAAATGAATGTACAATGAATATATGACCTAATAGATGATAATGCAGCTAATATGATAGGGCATCAATTCTTTTTAGTGATTCTTAGATAAGTATGAGACCCCTATACTTAGATATGTTGTTATGACCCGTAGAATGCATATTTCTGACATGTTTGACAAAATGTTTGTCATGACTAGTAGGGGTCCAGCCAAGTCTTTGTTCAAATATTTGCATTTTTATCATTGTTTTGATGTTACTTTTCATTCTTGAAAGTTTCATGGATTTCTGGGCAGTGGCCTGAGTCTTGGCCCTGAAAAAGTGGCACAAAATTTAGGGTCGCTAGCTCAGAAATAGCTGAAAAAGACCCCAGTCACTTGCATGCCCATGTCGTGAGAGCGATTGGAGGGACCCAGTCAAATGCATGCCTACTTCATGGGAGTGACTGAGGCTTTAATGCAACAAAATTTCAGTTTGTCTTAGGGGTTAGTCACTTGGATGGGATGGATGACTCCTAGGGTTTCTGTTGCTAGTGTAAAAGGTCAGGTTGTCTATGTTCTGTCGGTTCCACTTCCTTAATAATACATGGGGAGTTGAATCAGGTTGTAGTAGCCTCTCGTCACATGTTTACCCCAACGAATCTGTTATCTTGGGTAAATGTGGGAGGAAGGTGTTACAGACTCTTGAGGAAAATGGGCCAAATAGTGCACAATGTTTCTATGGATAATCCAAAACTTTGGAGGAATACTTTGAGTAATTTATCACAACCTTTTGAGAGCTAGAGGATGACACTTCTGGAAAAGAGGTAACATGAACTGGAGTGACAAGAGTTCTTTCTTTCAAGACTCTCCTGGATATTATCTTTTCAGGGTCAAACACAAGAGGAGTTCTCTGTTGTGAAGTATCAAAGCAGGTGTGTGACCTTTTAAAAATTAGGATGTTCAAAATGAGATTCAAACAGTGGAGTCACCAAGGTGAGAGATATTCAACCCACACCCCTTTGTGCTCACCTTACCAAAGGGTGTACAAATGTCATACAAATGGTGTACAAATGTTTATAATTATTATTATAATTTTTCATATATAACATTATAATGCTCCAAAATTATTTTAAAAATTTAAGCTAACTTATTTATATAATATATAAATTAGAAGTTTAATAACCTTTAAATTTATTTTACAATACACCTCTAAATGTTTTACAATATAGAGCGTATGAAAATTTCTACATTGCATGGTTATGTATATGGTGTATCAAACACATACAATGTTTTATATGTATTTCATAAGGTTTATATATATAATTCAAACTCCTCCCTATGGTCATCAAATGAATGGAGTCTTTTATATTCCCCTTATCGCCATTGAACAAATTGAATATTCTTATATCAATCTCTAAACGTTGAGCAACCAAATTCAAGGCAAAAGAGCAAATCGAGCTCTGGCTCCACTTCATTGAACAAGTAGATTGTAACAACAAAATAAATCGATGTTCCACATAAACACAACCATACCATTGAGTGATCCAGATCTTGGGGGGAGGCCCACAAGATTTGAAAAATTGAAATGCTAGAAAGGAAAGAGGAGAATTCTCAATAAACAAAACTACAAAGATTTTTTTTATTAAAATAGAGAATAATTGTAAAAGCTACATTGTGGCGAACAAACTGTCCTTTTACAAAATGCGACTTGTTACTTATAGTATTTTTCGGTTACAATATCACGGGTAAATTCCATGGGTGAATGAATACCATGGGTGGATGTCACAATACCATGGGTGGATGTCACTTACAATACCATGGGTGGATGCCACTAACAATACCATGGGTAAATTCCATGGGTGGATGAATAACATGGGTGGATGAATACCATGGGTTGATGCCATTTTCCATTCGGATCATTCCTCCCTCCTTAAGAAGCAATGGTCCCCATTGCGTTAAGTTCCCTCTTGTGAAGCCTTTGTTGAATATGAAGAGCCACTAAAGAGAAGGGTTTTATGTGGTTAACCCATAACCATGATGAACGAAGATTTGAGGATAGAGATATCCTATAATGCTTGTGACCAACTGTGATATTGACAGTGTGCGGCCTAGCAAATGGACTTCGATGAAGTGTGGGTTTGTGGATGACACATAACCATGATGAATGAAGATCCGAGGATAGAGATACCCGTTAATGCTTGTGACCAATGATGATACTGACAGTGTGCGGCCTAGCAAATGGAATTCGATGAAGTGTGAGTTTGTGGATGACCCATAACCATGAAAAACAAAGATCCAAAGATAGAGATACCTTGTAATGCTTGTGACCAACTGTGATACTAACAGTGTGCGGCCTAACAAATGGACTTCAATGACAAGGATTTTGTGCGGTTGACCCATACCTGTGATGTTAGTTGTTGATGAAGTAACAGGTGCCCACATAGCCTCGGGTGGGAGGGCACATCTCCAAAGAACCCAAGCTGAATGTTGCTATGCTAAAATTGATGAATGTGAATCAGGTGCCTACTAAAGCGGGGTGGGAGGGCACGTCTCCAAAGGGAACCCGCTCCGAAAGTTGTTCTAGAATTAAAATGGATATAACTCGGTCAATATAACTCAGAATATTTATTATAACCCGTTTTTGGAAACATAACGACCATTTTGCATCTTCCCATGTGCTGAAAATCCTTACCTGGACACTCTAGAATTTCAGATTCGCGCTGCAACTTTTATGTCATCACAAAAGTTTTGAAAAAATAACTGATTTTAAATCAGCAATATCTCCCACATTTGAACTCTGATTCGACCCATTTTTTTTAAATTGAACAATTTTTCAAGAGGAGCTCAGATCTACAATCACTTTTTTGAAATTCTACACCAAAATTGCAAAAAAATATAGGAGATCTGCCATCCACGAATTGTCGTCAGAAACATTTCGGCAACATAGCTAATTTTAAATCGGTGATATCTCCCTCATCGAGATTCTGATCTGGCTGATTTTTTTTGAATTTGGGTATTTTTTCACAAGGAATCCAGATTTGTTATTATAAATTTTTCACCAAAAAATTTAGATCTGATATGCAAATTCGCCACCCAAAAACATTTCTGCAAAAAAATGAGAAAAAAAAAAAGAAGAAAAAAAAAAGAAAAAGAAAAATTCTTGCCACTTGGCCCAAGAAAATGCTCTCTGGAGGAAATAACACATGCCTGAAGTTTTTAAAATATTGCTGCAAAATTTGAAACTGAAATATGCATCAAACCCTCATTCCCATGGAATCATAATCTGCTTTGAAACCACTCATCCAGATCTTGGGGGGAGGCCCCCAAGATATAAAATATTGAAATGGATTTTTGGGAAGAGGCCCGCAAGATCTGAAAAATTGAAATGCTAGAAGAAAAAGAGGAGAATGCCCAATAAACAAAACCACAAAGATTTTTTTTATTAAAAACGAAGGATAATTGTAAAAGCTACGGTGTGGCAGACAAACTGTCCTTTTACAAAATGCGACTTGTTACTTATAGTATTTTTCGGTTACAATATCACGGGTAAATTCCATGGGTGATTGAATACTATGGGTGGATGTCACAATACCATGGGAAAATACCATGGGTGAATGAATACCATGGGTTGATGTCACTCACAATACCATGGGTGGATAAATACCATGGATGGATGCCACTTACAATACCATGGGTAAATTCCATGTGTGCATGAATACCATGGGTTGATGCCATTTTCCATTCGGTTCATTGGGAGATTTTATAAACCCGACAGTACGTTTAACGAATATCCACGAATGTGGCTATGCCAAAGCCAATTGGTATTTTTTCAATTTACCACTTAAGATGGTACAAATTCGATTAATCGCAAGGAGAGGTATAGAGGGAACTAATACGATACTACACAGTAAAAAAAACGGAAAAATACGGGAATTATCTCTGACACATTGTAGGTGTAGGGCCTCAAGATCCCGAAGGTTTAAAACCTCGCTTTGATATCAGTGTGTAAGAACCAGAATTCAAAATTGACAATTTTACTGATATTAAAGCTCTAAAAATAGTTGGTGAAACTATAAATTGGTAATTTAATAGGGTATAATCAATATTACTCTCAGAATATACTACGCTGTAATACATGTACATAATTTATCAGTTTTACTATTGAGTACCGACCTGGAGTTATATGGTTGAAGATGTCTTTGCTCTACCGTAGCTCTCACTCCCGTTACCAAAAACACCAAAACCTCCCTACCAAAATGAGCACAACTTTAGTACCCAACTCCAAAGTACTTCAAATTCGAGTTACTCTAGCCCCTCTGCCCAAAACTTCAAGAACAACTGAGCTTAGACTTCCTTCTATCAATGACATCGTTGGAATTTCCTACTCTTTGTAATTCTTCAAAAATCCTTCCCTATTATGGTCTTCTTCACTCCATTATATGTTTAATTCCATCGTCTCCCAGCCTCCTTGTTGTTTGCCTCCTTCCTCCACCACTTCCCTATTTCTCCTCGTTGTCATCCTCGTACTACCTTCTCGGCCCTTCTTTCTTTTTGGATGAAGGCGGTTCTGTTTTAATTTAAATGAATCATTGAAATATTTTAGTCACTTACTTTTAGGTCTTGATAGTATTTAATTAAATTTTAGTTTCTAATTTAATTAAATTGTTTTATTCGTATATCTAAATAAATTACTTTATTTTAACATTTAATTAACTTCTTTTATTTATTTTAATTAATTAAATTATAAAGTATATATATATATATATATATATATATATATAGGGTGGTACACATATCAATGCCCCACTTGGTATATTTATTATATTCTAGCGAGTTTAGGAATTTATTTCGATAATCGATTCATTAACCTAAACTTATTTTTTTTCTTCAATATTAGGCAGTAGGTATAGTAGTGCAATACATGCGGTTCATGCATATGTAGCTATCATATGGATGTCTCATATGTATGTTAATATTCACATTCTATTTGTAATTGTAAGCGGGTTGTTACATACACCCCCCTTTTGAAAACTTCGTCTCAAAGTTAGGGTTTATATAGTATAACGATAATTACTTTAGGGTTGAGTATAATCATGTAAGGATTGTGTTTTGTGATTGAGTTTTCATTTATAATTGTGAGGACACTTTAAATTTTTTTATTTTGAACACTTATTGGTTATATTTTTAATAGTCAAGCCCTGCCCCACCCAGCTTCCAAGCTATTCTAGAATCATCCCATCCTTCTTAATCTCTTCCATTCTCATCCTATCCGATAATCTGTCCTCTACTGTAATATGCCATGACATTAATTATACTTATCTAACCATTCATAAACCTTAAGAGTGTCAACGTCGATTACATTGACCTGATTGCCTAGTAGGCATCCAACAATTATCATCACACTTTTAGGGGAGCATGATTCGCAAGTCCTCCCATGACTCTAGGTTTTAGAGGATAAATGGTGGGTAATACCTCCACCCCTCCTAGTGGGACTAGGGTCAACACCCTATTATGGAATCTCCTTGAGTCTCATTTATTTTTGAATTTTTGTCATCACGTGGTCGGTTTGGTAATGATGTTAGCTGCATTGCAAACACTTTTCCACACATTATAACATATGTGTAAATATATTCAAAATAAATTGTATTTAAATAACATTTTCTGTGTATTTCACATATGTTTCTATCTATAATATTGATCTTTACGTTCACATAACATATTTGGCCACATCCATCCCATATATCTTTAAGTTAGCTTTTGTATTAAAATGTAGTCATTCATTCATTTCCATCTCATCAATCATATCGATATGCATAAATGAAATAAAATTATAGATATCTTCATCCATAACATAATTCATGCTTTAGATTTCATAGCAAGGTTAACCAAATACTAAACTTCTTATTGGTATCCATATTCCAACAATGTTAATTAAATAACATGTTTCATATTGGTATCCACGTACCAACAGAGTCAAGCAAATATCATATACTATGTACCAAAAAAATAAAAATTCATTTTTACATGTGATAATCCAAAATGTTAGTCTTAAGCATCCAACTCAAAATAAAGTAAATATATACAAAGTAAGGTTTTAAGTTCTTCGAAGTCTTACTAGGTAGCCGATTCAGGGCTATATTTGTCCCACTAGACCTTAACTTAGTCTACCAGGCAATTCCTCAGTTGTTGAACCTTATGTTCCAATATATGTAATGGTTTGATCGAAATGGTTCCTGATACATGCAGTTCCTTCCATTGAAGGTTATGAGATTTACTAACTATGTAATGTCTTAACACATATACATGAAACAAATTATGAACTTTACGCAAGTGGGGTGGCAGTGCAAGACGATAGGCGACAGTTCCAACTTTTTCCAGAAATTTGAATGGCCCAATAAATTGGGATGACAATTTTGTTCCTTTTCCTAGCGTGATAGTGATTTTGTTTGGTATGTTGTAGATGAAAAATTGATCCCTTATATCATAATTCCTATCTTTTATCTGAGCATATGCATAACTCTTTTGTCTACCATGTTCCTCCTTCAATCGTTGCCTAATTTGTTTCACTTGTTCTTCCATTTCTCAAATTAATTTTGGCCCCACTATCACTTGGTCCTCTAACCTATCCCAACTCAGCGGTGTTCTTCAAGGTCTTCCATATAAAGCTTCAAATGGAGGCATCAAGATTGAACTGTGGTAATTTTTATTACATGCAAATTCAACTAAGGGTAATTACTTTTCCCATTGTATATGTTGATCCATAACGTACATCCTCAGTATATATTCTACTACCTAGTTCACCCTTTCTATTTTCCCACCAATTTGAGGGTGATAAGATGTGCTTAAATTTATTTGAGTTCCTAAGGTTGTCTGCATACAAGTCCAAAATCTTGAAGTAAATCGTGAATCTCTATTTGATATTACCTTCTTAGGTACTCCATGAAATATGGTAATTTCATTTATAAATACCTGAGCTACGTCAGTAACTTCATAAGTATCTCTTATGGGAATGAAATGGACGCTTTTTGTTACTTTATACACCATAACCAGAATGGAATTATGCCTTTGTGGAGTAGGAGGTAGCCCGACAATAAAGTCCATAGAAATTGCCTCCCATTTAGTCATAAGAATGTCGTGAGGTTGCAGGAGACCTAGTGTATGACAATGGTCAACCTGCACTTGCTCACATTTGAGACATTTTGCAACGAATTGGACAATATCACATTTCATACCTGCCCAAAAGAAGAGTTTCTTTGTATCAACATATATTTTCTTCTCATCAGGATGTGCACAATACAATTCTCTATGGACTTCCTTAAAAATGGTGTTTCGAAGGTCCCCACTATCCCGTATGTACATTCTTCCATGGAATCACAAAATTCCATCATTTTCTAGTACATATCGTTCAAACTTAGGTTCCTTTGGATTTTTACTATCAAGCCCAGATCTCACTTTTAAATACCAAATGTCTCTTAAGAGATATTTAGGTACTCGCAAGATTGGTGCACTGGTCAACAATCTTTTAAGTTTAGAGAATGCTCTATGACATTATTCAGTTTTAAGTTCAGAAAATGCTCTATGAAATTCTTGAGTCCATTCATATCTAACTCCTTTATGCTCGAGGGTTGTGATAGGCTTTGAAATTTCGGAGAACCCTTCTACAAACCTTCGATATTAGCTAGCTAAACCCATAAAGCTTCGCACTTCATACCCATTTTTTGGTATCATCCATTCCGTGATTGCTTTTACCTTCTCAGGATCTACTGAGATCCCTTCACCATATATAATATGATCTAAATAATGAATATTCTTATAAAAGAAGGAACACTTGGATAACTTTCCATAAAATGGTGTTACCTAAGGGAAGATATTGCTATTGACAAATGTTCTTCATGCTCTTTTTCATTCTTGGAGTAGATGAGAATATCATATAACAAGACTTATACAAATTAGTCGAGATATTTGCGAAAAACACTATTCATAAGGTTCGTGAATACTGCTGGTGCATTGATCAAACCAAATGGTACCATTATGAACTCATAATGTCCGAAGCGTGTTCAGAATGCAGTCTTAGATATATCACTTTCCTTAATTCTTAATTGATGATAACCTGATCGTAGATCGATTTTTGAAAAAACAGAATCTCCTTTCATTTGGTCGAAGAGGTCATCAATTACAGTCATTGGTTACCTATTCTTTAATGTATCTCGATTTAAGTCTTGATAATCTATGCATAACCACAAGGAACCATCCTTCTTATTGAAAAAAATTATAGGAGCACCCCAAGGTGAAATAGTGGGTCAAACGTGTCCTATATCCAATAGTTCTTTCAATTGAATTTGAAATTATTGAAGTTGTGTAGCTGTTATTCTGTAAGGTGTTTTAGAAATTGGTTATGTACCAGGTTTCAACTCTATTGTGAGATCCAACTCTCTTTCAGGAGCTAATCCTAGTAGTTCCTTTGGAAAAATCTCGAAATGTGGATAACATTGGATATTGCTATAAGGATAGTCTTTTCTCCTTGCTTACTTATTGAACTACATATACATGACAACCTTTTCTTAAGTAATGCTTCATTTCCAATGCTGAGATGAAACATAAATACACTTTCCTCTTAATACATTGGATATGAATCATCTCTCCATCATAATTTATACATGGAATTTTTTTCCTGTTACAATCTACAAATGCTTGATGAAATTCTAACCAGTCCATCCCTATGACGAGGTTGTAAGTTCCTAGGGTTGTGCCATAAAATTTTAACTTAGTCAAATAAATCTGTAGCTAAACTTTGCATTTCTCAACACTTAAATCTACGAATTGAAGTTCTTGTGAAACCATTTCCACCTATCTGAAATCATTTTGCTTGTGGGTTGCCAACCTGCATTTATTTAATGCATATGACGAAATGAAACTATCAGTAGTACCAATATCAAATAATATTTTGAGTTTTATTTTGTTAATAGTACCTGGGGATTCCACTATAGTGGATTGATGTTCTGCCTAGTTGTTGTTGACTACTGCATGGATTCTATGATTACCTTGGGTATTTGATGATGGCTCTTTTCTTGCTCTATGCATTATACTTGACGAAGCTTACGTATAATCATGTTGCAAATTCGGTCCTCCACATCCCCAACAATTAACTTGGGATGATTCCCTTGAGTCAGATTGTGAGTTTCTAGAAAAGGAGCTCCACCCTCTTGTGCTACTTCCTCTCGCGCTTTGTCCTCTATTATTAGTTCCTCGAGATTTCCACTGACTTGTGTTTTATGATTCAACAACTATAGTATTAACTGTCATGGCAGCTCTTGCTCATACTCCTCTTAGGGAAAATATATTACAATTAGGAGGTGGTATTGAGCTACTCCCCCTGAAGAAGTTTTGGGGAGTCTTTGCTGGAAATCCTAGCTGTGGGGGTCCTGTTGATCTGACATATCTTTTGATCCCTAGATGTTCCTTTTCATAATGGGAAGATTCGACTACCTCTGTTATTTATAATGGCTTCCACATTTTGACCATGGCCCTAATTCGAGGATTTAGTCCATACACAAAACACTCAGCTTGGTGTTCAGCAGTATCAAGATAATGAACCTATTTCACAAGCTCGATAAACCTTATTCCATATTCTTCCACTATTTTGTTAGCTTGGACTAACATATGGAAAGCTTCGTCTTTCTTCTCTTGAAAGTAATTTGGAAAGTATTTAGCATGGAATATTTCCTTGAACAACTCCTAGGGAACATTATCTATTGTGAGGTGTAATTGTTTTTCCATATTTCCCCACCAAATCAAGGAACTTTCCCTTAACTAAAATATGGCAGTCCTTATCTTAGAGGTAGAAGAATACTCTCTTAGCACAAAACATATGTTCATTCCTTCTAGCCATGCTTCAACACGTTCTTCATCTTGCCCTCCAGAAAATTCTGGGATTTTAATCTTCTGCAGCTCCCTAGAAATATCTTCCTTCAATTGTCTATAATCAAAACCCTTGGGATCCTCTAGGTTTCTTTCCTTAAGTTGAGTTTGCTCTTCCTTGGTATTAGCTATTGGCGGCCCTTTTAATGTTTCCAAAATGGCTTCTAATGAGCACATTATAATGGTTAGCTCAGGCGTTGAAGCGATTGGTGCTGATGATGATATCGGTGGTGGCGATGTTGATGGTGATGACGATGGTGGTGGTGTTAGCGATGGAAATGTTGCCTGACGGAGTTGTTGTTATTGATAAGTCTTTACCATCGAATATTTTCCTGGACATATAATAAAATTACGAAAATCTGAGGTACAATTTAGATTTAATAAATATAATTTTCATAAATTCAAGCTCACATACAGGTATAGTTTTTATTGCTATTATTACCTGCAGGTAGGTTTTACTGGTACTGAGGTCACGGTATTGCTAAATCCTTTTCCTAATGCATGGTGATCTATTATGATGCATAATAATACTTATTAAAATGCATGGGTCTTCATAGACCATAATATTACTTCGTAATACCTGCCTAGCATTTTCTAGTCCTAAATGCAACAATCATTTTTTTTTTCTTATTTAGTAATTTCACTTTATGTTGGTATAAGAAACTCTATGTTGAACATAATTCAAATGGAAAAATAGAAGTGCCAACCCACATTTATTTAATGCATATGACGAAATGAAACTATTAGTAGCACCAATATTAAGTAATATTTTGAGTTTTATTTCGTTAATAGTACCTGACGATTCCACTACAGTGGATTGATGTTCTGCCTAGTTGTTGTTGACTACTGCATGGATTCTATGATTTCCTTGGGTATTTGATGATGGCTCTTTTCCTGCTCTATGCATTATACTTGACGAAGCTTACATATAATCACGTTGCAAATTTGGTCCTCCACATCCCCAACAATTAACTTGGGATGATCCCCTTGAGCCAGATTGTGAGTTTCTAGAAAAGGAGCTCCACCCTCTTGTGCTACTTCCTCTTGCACTTCGTCCTCTATTATTAGTTCCTCGAGATTTCCACTGACTTGTGTTTTATGATTCAACAACTATAGTATTAACTATCATGGGAGCTCTTTCTCATACTCCTCTTGGGGCAAATATATTACCATTAGGAGGTGGTCTTGAGCTACTCCCCCTGAAGAAGTTTTGGGGAGTCTTCCCTGGAAATCTTGGCTATGGGGGTCCTGTTGATCTGACATATCTTTTGATCCCTAGATGTTCCTTTTCATAATGGGAACATTCAACTGCCTCTGTTATTTATAATGGCTTCCACATTTTGACCATGGCCCTAATTTGAGGATTTAGTCCATACACAAAATACTTAGCTTGACGTTCATCAGTATCAAGATAATGAACCTATTTCACAAGCTCCATAAACCTTATTTCATATTCTTCCACTGTTTTGTTAGCTTGGACTAACATATGGAAAGCTTCATCTTTCTTCTCTTGAAAGTAATTTGGAAAGTATTTAGCATGGAATATTTCCTCGAACAACTCCTAGGGAACATTATCCGTTGTGAGGTGTAATTGTTTTTCCATACTTCCCCACCAAATCAAGGAACTTTCCCTTAACTAAAATATGGGCAGTCCTCATCTTAGAGGTAGAAGAATACTCTCTTAGCGCAAAACATATGTCCGTTCCTTCTAGCCATGCTTCAACACGTTCTTCATCTTGCCCTCCTGAAAATTCTGGGATTTTAATCTTCTGCAGCTCCCTAGAAATATCTTCCTTCAATTGTCTATAATCAAAACCCTTGGGATCCTCTAGGTTTCTTTCCTTAAGTTGAGGTTGCTCTGCCTTGGTATTAGCTATTGGCGGCCCTTTTAATGTTTCCAAAATGGCTTCCAATGAGCACATTATAATGGTTAGCTAAGGCGCTGAAGCGATTGGTGCTGATGATGGTATCAGTGGTGGCGATGTTGATGGTGATGACAATGGTGGTGGTGTTAGCGATGGAAATGTTGCCTGACGGAGTTGTTGTAATTGATAAGTCTTTACCATCGCATCTTTTCCTGGAAATATAATAAAATTACAAAAATCTGAGGTACAATTTAGATTTAATAAATATAATTTTCATAAATTCAAGCTCACATACGGGTATAGTTTTTATTGCTATTATTACCTGCAAGTAGGTCTTGATGGTACTGAGGTCACGGTATCACTAAATCCTTTTCCTAATGCATGGTGATCTATTACGATGCATAATAATACTTATTAAAATTCATGGGTCTTCATAGACCATAATATTACTTCGTAATACCTGCCTAGCATTTTCTAGTCCTAAATGCAACAATCATTCTTTTTTCTTATTTAGTAATTTCACTTTATGTTGGTATAAGCAACTCTATGTTGAAAATAATTCAAATGGAAAAATAGAAGTGCCAACCCACATTTATTTAATGCATATGATGAAATGAAACTATCAGTAGCACCAATATCAAATAATATTTTGAGTTTTATTTCATTAATAGTACCTGAGGATTCCACTACAGTGGATTGATGTTCTGCCTAGTTGTTGTTGACTACTGCATGGATTCTATGATTGCCTTAGGTATTTGATGATGGCTCTTTAACTTCTCTATGCATTATACTTGACGAAGCTTATGTATAATCACGTTGCAAATTCGGTCCTCCACATCCCCAACAATTAACTTGGGATGATCCCCTTGAGTCAAATTGTGAGTTTCTAGAAAAGGAGCTCCACCCTCTTGTGCTACTTCCTCTCGCGCTTCGTCCTCTATTATTAGTTCCTCGAGATTTCCACTAACTTGTGTTTTATGATTCAACAACTATAGCATTAACTATCATGGGAGCTCTTGCTCATACTCCTCTTGGGGCAAATATATTACCATTAGGAGATGGTCTTGAGCTACTCCCCCTGAAGAAGTTTTGGGGAGTCTTCCCTGGAAATCTTGGCTGTGGGGGTCCTGTTGATCTGACATATCTTTTGATCCCTACATGTTCCTTTTCATAATGGGAAGATTCAACTGCCTCTGTTATTTATAATGGCTTCCACATTTTGACCATGGCCCTAATTCGAGGATTTAGTCCATACACAAAATACTCAGCTTGATGTTCATTAGTATCAAGATAATGAACCTATTTCACGAGCTCCATAAACCTTATTTCATATTCTTCCACTGTTTTGTTAGCTTGGACTAACATATGGAAAGATTCGTCTTTCTTCTCTTGAAAGTAATTTGGAAAGTATTTAGCATGGAATATTTCCTCGAACAACTCCTAGGGAACATTAGTTCCTCGAGATTTCCACTAACTTGTGTTTTATGATTCAACAACTATAGTATTAACTGTCATGGGAGCTCTTGCTCATACTCCTCTTGGGGAAAATATATTACCATTAGGAGATGGTCTTGAGCCACTCCCCCTGAAGAAGTTTTGGGGAGTCTTCGCTGGAAATCTTGGCTGTGGGGGTTCTGTTGATCTGACATATCTTTTGATCCCTACATGTTCCTTTTCATAATGGGAAGATTCAACTGCCTCTGTTATTTATAATGGCTTCCACATTTTGACCATGGCCCTAATTCGAGGATTTAGTGCATACACAAAATACTCAGCTTGATGTTCATCAGTATCAAGATAATGAACCTATTTCACAAGCTCCATAAACCTTATTTCATATTCTTCCACTGTTTTGTTAGCTTGGACTAACATATGGAAAGCTTCGTCTTTCTTCTCTTGAAAGTAATTTGGAAAGTATTTAGCATGGAATATTTCCTCGAACAACTCCTAGGGAACATTATCCGTTGTGAGGTGTAACTGTTTTTCCATATTTCCCCACCAAATCAAGGAACTTTCCCTGAACTAAAATATGGCAGTGCTCATCTTAGAGGTAGAAGAATACTCTCTTGGCGCAAAACATATTATCGTTCCTTCTAGCCATGATTCAACATGTTCTTCATCTTGCCCTCCTGAAAATTCTGGGATTTTAATCTTCTGCAGCTCCCTAGAAATATCTTCCTTCAATTGCCTATAATCAAAACCTTTGGGATCCTCTAGGTTTCTTTCCTTAAGTTGAGGTTGCTCTTCCTTGGTATTAGCTATTGGCGGCCCTTTTAATGTTTCCAAAATGGCTTCCAATGAGCACATTATAATGGTTAGCTCAAGCGCTGAAGCGATTGGTGCTGATGACAGTATCGGTGGTGTTAGTGATGGAAATGTTGCTTGACGGAGTTGTTGTCATTGATAAGTCTCTACCATCGCATATTTTCCTGGACATATAATAAAATTATGAAAATCTGAGGTACAATTTAGATTTAATAAACATAATTTTCATAAATTCAAGCTCACATATGGGTATAGTTTTTATTGCTATTATTACCTGCAGGTAGGTCTTACTGGTATTGAGGTCATGATATCGCTAAATCCTTTTCCTAATGCATGGTGATCTATTATGATGCATAATAATACTTATTAAAATGCATGGGTCTTCATAGACCATAATATTACTTCGTAATACCTGCCTAGCATTTTCTAGTCCTAAATGCAACAATCATTTTTTTTTCTTATTTAATAATTTCACTTTATGTTAGTATAAGCAACTCTACGTTGAAAATAATTCAAATGGAAAAATAGAAGAGACCAATCACTCTCATTAGCTTTTACAAGATTTAATACATTGATATCTAATTAAGTATAAAGGAGTTAATTGAAAACATCAAAAATATACTATCATGATGGAACAAATAATATATAATCAAGTTTGCTACATATATTTTTTATTAATATGTTCGACAATACAATCAGAACCCCCTTTTTTTTTACAGATGTTATTTGTTTGTTTGTTTTTTAAGATAAACACAAACACAAATATATTATTGTAAATATTTGAAGTTAGTGAAAATATTTAAAATTTTTGAACTTAATGAAAATGTTAACAATTCCTCACTTTCATTGGCCCAACTAGCCACTCTTTACATGATTAACAAATGATCGTTTACAAAATTGTAATATTTAAACTTAAGTAAATCAATCTTTCATTATATAAAAAAATAAGATTTCCACGTACCTTTTTTAAAATAAAATTGAATCTAAAATTAATTACCAAATATTACCCTTCATTCTCTCATTAAAATATTATAAAACCCCTTAAATATTCTATATGATAAAACCCCTTTAAAAAAAATGGATAAAACCCCTTAAGAAATGTTAAGTCCTTCGATTAACCCAATTAATTTTTATAATATTTCATTTTCATTATTAAATTTTTTTATATATTTTATCTTATTTATATTTAAATAACCTAGAATAATAATATTATTATTTTTTAATAGCCTATTCATTAAAATCAATATATAATATCATAAATATTATCCACTTGACACTTATATTTTTAATTAATTGTAACAAACGTTATGAAGATTGATATAGACAAAATCACATTGGAATACCACGTTCCATCTATAACGCATGTGGCCAAATTGGAATATTAAAGTACACCATTTTTAATTGTTGTGAATGTCCTATCATTGACAGCTAAAACCTTAGGATAACAAATAAATTTGATTGTATGACAGTCCCACGACAAAAAGAACTTAACTTTATAATTTAAAATGTGTCTTTGGTTTCTCATCCATGGTTCATTATAGAAACTGAACCTCATTTATAAGGCAACGTTGAACAACACGACCAATGTGCATGGATTAATTATTAAGATTACCAATCATATTAACGCACATGAACAAGCATGCACATCTAAGCATTTCCATACCAACATTAATAATGAATGCATGATGCTTATCTAAAAGGAAGAATACATGCTGCATATCCCAAATGCTTGGAATCATCAACACTTGTTCATTAATCTTACAGAATGATAATAGATCTCAGGATAAAATAAGCAAAATTTACCAAAGAAACAATAACAGCCTCAGAAATAAGACATTAGAACCAAATTTGGAACCTCCTCTGAAAAAAAAGTTTAGAACTCTAAAACACACACTTCACCAAATTTGGAACCTCCTCTGAAAACAAAGTTTAGAACTCTAAAACACACTTCGAAACCTCTGAGAGCAGAATTTTGGAACTTTTTAATGAGTTGCCTCCCTCTTTTTATAGGGAGAACCCAAGAAAAACAACTTACAAAATATCTCGAAATGTTACAGTTGTCTAAGCATGCGAAAATCCTAATGATTACAAAACAAAACTGATTCTTTTCTTGATAATGAAAAAAATTACAAAATAACATAAATATGAAAAACTTAAGGTGTTGTGATGGACACAACAAAATATCTCCATGTTGATTTCTATGATTTCCTTAGACAGACTCAGTTTCCAATGTCTGGATTAGTGGTGGGATGATGATCTGGTCATATTTATGTTATGATATCCCCCCACAATTCCTGACCAATTCCACTGTTGCTTTCTCCCCTTAACAACTTGAAACTTCCCCTCTCGGAACTGACCATGATCACGTGTGATGGCGTTGAAGGTGCTTCGTGACCTAGCTGCCGACCCATCCATCCCTTTATTTCCTTTGTGGTACGCTATTGGGGCCCAATACATTTCTTATTAATTCTATGGTACCATTTCGGAGCTGAGGCACATCGTAACTTTAATTGAAACCTCGTTACGAAAATATAAAGTTTCGATGCCTCAATCCCTCTCGGGCTTAGCTCTTTATTGTTCATATAACATAAAACCAACACCTGTGACCATCAGTATAGCGCTTGGTGGGGGGGGGGATGCAATATCAGAGCCTTCCTTTATTGTAACCCTTATAAAAATGAACATTATGAAATCATAACATTCTGATGCTCCTACACCCCTTTTATTTTAGCCCTCTTATCACAATTTCTCCATAGAACCGGGTATCGTGACCAGTGGCTTGGGTGCTTGGGTGCTTAAGCCTTCGGGCTCCTGTCGAGGGCCTATCTCCCTTTGGTATTTGTGATTCGCCCTTGGTTCCTTGAATGCTTGTGACCAAGTGCCACATAACATCGGAGCTCCTTATTATCATAACCTTTTCAAAATGAAATTAGAATAGAGTCTGATATCTCCTTGCTCCGATATTCCTTCTTAGCACTTAGGTGCTCTGTCCACCCTAAGCCCTCAGTTCTTTTGAATGCTCATGACCCAGTGCCACATAACATCGAAGACCCTCCATCAGAACTTCTTCAAGTTAGAAATTAAAACAAAGTTACGATGTCTCCCTCTTCTGATGGGATCCATAGTACTTGGGTGCTCGACCTTGGTTCATGCCCTTGGTTCTTTGGGCCCTCGAAACCAACCACCAACTACACATCGGAAACCCCTCTCATCGGGATCTTTTAAAAAATGAAATTTCAAAAGGGTTCTGAGATTTCCGACCTTCGATATTCAACATAGCACCTGGGTGCTCTGCCTTCTCTATGCCCTTGGCCCCTTGAGTCATCATGATCAAGTGCTAACAACATCAAAGCCCCTCCATCAGATCAAAATTTTTATAAAAAATTTAAACAAGGGGTTATGAAATCCCTTTCCTCTGAACAACCGACCTCCGAAATGATGTCTCGCTGATGTCATCATCTCCACGTGGAGAGTCCTTGGTGGTGACACGTGTCACCCATATTTGCCCCATTAAGCCCTCAAAAATGTTGAAATCAATTGCCACATGTCCATGTACGACCACATCACACTGATTCCATCTGCCTCGTCAACTTCTTGGAGCCAATTATCTATTGCCAAGTTTCCTATCCTGAGGAGGGAGAAAGGGTCCCTGGGGTTCTCATATTTTTAACGATTTTCTTTATTTTTTCCCCTTCTTAGTGACGTCAGTGCTTATAAATAATTATATTTTTAAAAGGTTACGAGGTCTCGATCTCCAATGTCCTGAAATGGCCGACCCTCTGAGATTTGGGTTCTGGTGTGCCCTCAACTCTCATGCCCAGCCTTCCGCTATCAGGCCTTGATATTCCTTCCTTCTCTTTCTTTCGATATTGGGTTCCGATGTGATCAACTCCCGAATTTCGGCAGTCTATTTTCCATCTCTCCTTTGAATTTTGACTCCCAAAATTTTGGGTCTCCCATATGATATCAGCCCCTGATATGCTAAGCCTTCTCCGAAATGGTCATTCAATGTGTTGCCTTTCCCTTTTGATTTCACTTTGAACGACCAAGACTGCTCCTTTTCCTTGCTGTATCAGGGATGGAAAATGGGACCATTCGATATAAATACAAGAAAGTATTACAAAAACAATAATGTCCATCATAAATATTTACTAGTTAAGCTTATAGATAGTGAGGGTTCATCATGGTAATTTGGGGTAGGGTCTCATCTAGGCATTAGGGTTTTTTGCATCCATGTATTTCTCCCATTGATAAGCAACATGTTGAGGAGCTTTTGAGTTCTTTGGAAATTTTGGTAGGGGTGAGAAGCCGACTACACTCACACTCTTGCATCTCTTGTACCCACTTTCCCCATAATGTTGGGAAATTCCATCACCTTAATGCCACTAGGTTGAGCAAAATAGAAAAGGGTTAAGTAATTTTGTGTTCATATTTCATGCCCCCTTAAATTAAAACTGCAAGAGTTGTTGTAAATTATCCAAATCTATGAGAAATTTTTTTTCCTATGCAATGATTAACAATGATAGTGTGGCACATGTTTGTGCACTACCCTCCCATGAGAAAGTTCCTACCAATAATTTATTATATTACTTCCACTAAAATAAGAGCATCACTTCAACACAAAATGAATTTAATTATGATGAAATTCTAAAGCTCAAGGGAGATATTCATGTAAGAGGGTAACCTTACATGACATGAAGCATGGAGGTGTTTCTAACATGTATCCACTAACAAGCTCACACATTTAGGAATTGAGAAAAGAGAGTCTCCCACAATTAGGAATTGAGAAAAGATAGTCCTTCCAGGGTCCAAGCTTGGTCTTCAATACTTTCACAACTAGAAAAACCATGCCTTTTTCTTGGACTTAGCTCACTAAAGCTTATTCAAACAACTCTTTAAATAGATAATTTTATAGCCTAAATTTCCAACTTGAGAAGAAAATCATTCAATATTAGGCTATGCACCTCTTACAAGATAAATTTTTTGAGTTAACTTGTTTGAACTTATGCCTAAGATCCGACCTAGTGATCTATTCCCTCATTTTGTTGTCAATTAGTACTAGAATACCCATTTTAAACAATCACAAGGTTGATAACTATGCAGTCTTAACAAATAATGTCGTATCAAGTTGAAATGATGGAAGATCATGATAAAAAAATGTTGATTAAAAGAGAAGTTAGTTCACAAGTCTTGTCTCCAAGTTAGCAAAAACTTTATTCCATTGTAGGGTTTGAGATTCTTTGAACAATGAAGATGACAACAATCTTAACCTACATGAGAATAACACCATGAGTGGATTCTTGAATAATATGATGTATAACACTTTACAAGATTCATTCCACTCATGGCCTTTATTGAACTTTTAGCAGAAAGGGCTTGGCATTGAATTAAGTTTTGATGATGTTCAATCCATTGCATTGATGAGAGTTACAACATAAATCCTTTTTGAAATTATGAAACTCTTATCATTAGTATGGTTGTCCCTGTTGAGAAATTTGGGGCATCATGTAGATTATGATTCTTCAAATGATTTCTCTTAACTTGAAAAGTTCTTGTCATGTCTTTTAATTTTTTTTCATTATGTTAGTATTCTTTCCATCATCAAGACAAATGTCAAATCAAATGAAGATCACAAACATAAGAAAAAGGACACAATATGTAGGCACTCAGCCAGGGAAAAACCCATATGAAGGGGAAATCCCAGTCAAACTCTTCCACTAATTCAAATCAGATTGAGACAACTAAGATCCAAGATTAAGACAAATGAATCCCTCACTCCACCAAGTTAGATTTTCATAAATTGAAAAATAGGGTTTCGACCCCACTCTTATTTATTCTGGAGCTTTTGATTTCTTGCACTTATTCGACTTTGTAATACTTCATATAATTCACACATGTGGCAAAGGATCAAGATTTTAGACCTTCGCTTGGTTTGTTTGGCATAGGACAAGATCCTTTTCACACTTCATTTCATCTTCTAAACTTCATATTAAATGTGTTGTATCTCACCTTCACCTGGATGAATGTAGTTGTATATATAGTAGTTTGAGTTTCCAACAATAGGAAAAATTGTAAATTGTTCTGAGGCTGACTTGAAGATTGAAGAAATTGACTTGGTGGAGGAGATAATTTTGACACAAAAATTTTCTTCTTTGAAAAAAGGATCCCATGAAGGGTCTTTTACATTATAATTTTGACTTTGAATCAATTTAAATTCCTAGAGCACTCAAAGGGGGCTTTGACCTAATGACCATTGACCCAATCATGAAATCCATGCTTTGATAAGTCAATTTATTTTTACAATAAAATTTATTTTTCCATCTTTTGACAAATATATTAGATCATGACTCAAATACAGTTATGAAGATTAACACTAGTTACATTCTTCAACACTCCCTCTTAACTAGGGAGGTATTCATAAATACATATATAAATAGGTACATGGAAGATCTCAAAATGATATGTTCTATGAAGAGTCACAGTACACACACTGCTGCAGATTAGATGTAGAAATTCCTTGTAGATTCAAAACTGCTTATGTAATTTTCTAAAACAAAAGACTTGAATCTACTATACTCATCAGTGGAAATTAATTAATCTATCGAGAAATCACAACATAAACATGAGACCAGATTCAACACATATGCTCAGAGATTTATCGAGGGGAAAGCAACTGCTCAAAATCCCTTTCTATCTATATTGCATTAATCAGAAAAAAGAGAAGAAATACAATACTTGCTTAAGCCCAAGCAACCTTTTCACTAGTATAATCTATCTCACTACTTCACACGCTGCCTCTGATCAATACTTAACCAAATTCCTGCCTTCCCAAGTCCCTATTTCCTTACTTTTTTCAATAAGGAATTAGTCCCTATTATTTAGGGAAATTTTTCATTGGGAATTGCACAATTATTGTAGGCCCTTCTTTGAATGCATGCACCACTTGTACAACTTGGAATAGTCTACAATTGATAGTAAACTTCCATTGAACTCCAATCTCAACTGGGTAACTTGATTTATCTGCATGCATCAATTATTCTGGGTTGATTTACAAGTTGACTAGTTGATCACAAGTGAACACACCCCACTACTAGACCTTCCACTAGTTCTTAATCAGTTAGAACAAGTTAAAATTATAATAACTCAAATTAAATGAAACAAATTGCTAGAAATTAGCAATCAATCATACTAAACATAACTCAAGTGTCTCCAACTCTAATTAA
The DNA here is from genome assembly GCA_031772625.1 of Pinus tabuliformis. NCBI lineage: Eukaryota > Viridiplantae > Streptophyta > Pinopsida > Pinales > Pinaceae > Pinus > Pinus tabuliformis. The sequence continues at coordinate 676,820,468 of CM062807.1, forward strand.
CTAAGTTAACTAAGTGATAAGTTCCATATCACGTTAGTTAACTACCTATAAGTCTTTTCCTAAAATTGAAATTCGAATTTTAATCTAGTTTGACCAAGGCGAAGTCAAAACTAGATTTTCTTGCTGCATTTTCAACACTCCCTCTCAGCAAGAAAGGGATTATCTGATAACCCGATCCTGCCTCTATGGAACTCGAATTTTCCTCTTGACAAATCCTTTGTCAAAATATATGCATCTTGTTCCTCTATAGGAATGTATTCCAACAACATGATCCACGTCTGCACACAATCTCGTAGATGGTGATACCAAATGTCGATATGATTAGATTCATCATGAAATACTGGATTCTCAGAGAGTTTGATACAACTCTGATTGTCATAGTAAATCATAGTAGGATCTATCATTTGACCAAATAACCCAACAAGAATCTTTCTCATCCAAATAGCCTCACATGCTTCTTGACTTGTAGCCATGTACTCTACTTCTGTTGAGCTGAGTGTAATAGATCTTTGTTTCCTACTGTACTAAGAAACCATTGTTGACCCAACATTGAAAATTCCTCCTAATGTGATCTTCTTTTCTGATGGGCTCCTCGCCTAATCTACATCTATGAATCCTTGCAACTTCACTCCCTATGTTAGTTTGTACCAAAGATCAAACTGAGTAGTGCCTTTGAGGTATCTCAACACATGCTTTGCTACCTTCCAATACAATTTGGTTGGCTTAACGATAACCTGACTAAGTTGGTTAACTGCATAACACATGTTCGGTCGTGTGTTTTCCAAATACATAAGTGGACCCACAAGCTGCCTGTAAATGGTAGCCTCCATTATTTCACCTGAAGTAGCATCATCTTTCCTCCAATTCCCTACTAGCGGAGTCTCCATGGGTTTTATTCTCTCCATGTGGAACTTCTTCAGTATCTCTTTGGAATCCTTTCCCTGCGAGACAAACAATTCCCTTTCTCCTTGCCATACATCTGTACTAAGGAAATAATGCATGAGCCCCAAGTCCTTCATCTCGAATTCTCTTGCAAAATACTCTTTGCAAGACTTGATCAACTTCTCATCACTGGTTAAAATTAAATCATCGACATATAATATTATAATTAATAATTTACCTTCAACAACAATACAATAAAGCTTTGCATATGCTTCACTTTTGGTGAAGCCCAACCCAGTGAGATAAGTGTCAATACCAGTGTTCCAAGCACAAGGTGCTTTCTTCAATCCATACAGCTCTCGCTTGAGTGTACACACATGTGACTCTCTGTCAAAGCCCTGAAATCCTTCTAACTTCTCAATGTACACCTCCTCCTCAATCACTCCATTGAGGAATGTTGTCTTCACATCCATATGATGAATATTCCTTCCAATCTTCATTGCAAGTGCTAGAATTGATTTGATTGAATAGTACCTTGCTATCGGAGAAAAATTCTCCTCATCGTTGATCCCCTCCACTTAAGAGAACCCCTTTCCCACAAATCTGGCCTTGTGTTTCTCGATGCTTCCATATGTTGTTTTCTTCACCTTGTAGATCCATTTGGAACCTACCACTAACTTGTCCTCTAGTCTTGGGTCCACTTCCCAAACACTGTTTCTGATAATGGAATCATATTCCTCTACCATGGCATCAACCCATACTAGTTGTTGCACTGCTTCCTCGAATGAGGATGGCTCAGTCTCTACAAGCTCAGAAATCACAACCATGTAGTCAATGCACCGATTTGGTGACCTCCTCTGCCTGTGTCATGATGTGGGTGATCCCACATTATCTCTAGCAATATGCAATAATCTGTCAAATTCCCTGGTGCGCTTCCTTCCATCTTTGGATATTTCTGCTTGAGTGATGTCTCCACTCTTTCTTCCTTAGCTTGTGGCTGCTCCACAACTTCCTAAGGTTCTTCCTTTGGAGCCAAAATCTTATGATCTCAATGAAACTGAAACTCTCTCTTAAGAGAACACCTCATTTCCTTCTCTTCATCAAACTTCACATCTCTCCTAACAATTGTGATCTTGAAAGATGTAAAGTACACATGCTAGTTGTGACGTGTTTCTGTGTATCCCACAAATATGCCCAACTCAGTTGTAGACTCTTTTTTGCATCCTTGGAAACATGACCATAAATTGATGATCCAAATATCCTTAAGTGTGACACATATGGTTTCTTCTCTTAAAAAGCTTCCTCTGGTGTACTCATGCCAAGAATCATGTGAGGACTCTTGTTCTACAAATAGAAATTTGTGTTGCATGCTTTAGCCATAAGTGCAACGATAGGCTTTGGTCATTCAACATGGCCCCTGAAACTCCCGCAATACTTTTGTTCTTCCTCTCAGCCACCCTATTCTACTATGGGTTATGGGGAGCTGTCAACTCCCATTGAATGCCTTCTTTTGCACATAAGTTCTTAAACTCATTTGACACGTTCCCACTGTTATCACTCATGAGAGCCTTCACTTTCCTGCTAGTCTCTTTCTCAAGAAGTTCTTTAAATTCCAAAAATTTGGAGAATCTGTGGTCTTTCTTCTGCATGAGGAAAATCCAACACTTTCGTAAGAAATCATCTACAAATATAACATAATACTTGTGCTTGGAAGTGGAGGCTACTGAGAAAGGTCTAGACACATCCAAGTGAATCCTTTCAAAGACTGATTATGCTTTGTTGTCCGGATCATTGAAGGTGGATTTTGTATACTTTCCCAATGTACACCCTTTGCATGTATCTTGTTTCTCTAGTTCACCTTTGGGAGGGCCTGTAGCAATCTGTTGCATGATCTTCAAAGTACCATGGAGCAAATGGCCAAGTCTTCTATGTCATAATTCAATGATGTCTCAGCTTTGCACCTTCTCTGCTTTTGTGCTCAATGTTGTACAATCTTCTACATCTAATTTGTAGAGGTTCTTCACATGAACCTCAATTCACTTCACTTTTCTCGTGGTGATGTGTCTAAGGAGATCCTTCCCTTTGCTAAATATCACATCATAACCATGGTCTTCCAACATAGCAATTGAAACAAGTTTCTTCTTCAGACTCGAAACATACATGACATATTTTAATTTGAGAGAGTAGCTAGAATCCCTCTGAAAATTAAATGTACCAATACTAGTCACTCTATCCCTTCCATCATCTCCCATCTAGATGTGCATCCGGAGGTCCTTCTCCTCCAAGTCACTGAAGAATTATCGGTTTCCTGTCATATGGAACGAGGATCCACTATCTAGATACCACACACTATCCATCACCATGCTCACCCTATAAGTGATTAGGGTGAAATCAAGTTCGAACTGTCAAGCCAAATCTTCACTCGCTGCTCCTCCTAAGGTATTTTTACCTGCCTTCTTATGTGGACACTTCATGGCATAGTGTACTAGCTCATGACCGTGAAAGCACTTGATTTTTGACAAGTCTTTCTTCTTGCCCACCTGACCAAATTCTCCTTTGGATTTGGATTTCTTCCCTTTCCCTTTATTTGCATTTCCAACCAAGGCACAATTCTCCTCATCATATAACTTTGATGAGGTACCATCTCTAGTGTTCCTCCTTATTTCTTCTTACACCGAGTTGGACCATTATCACTCCCAATTTGGTAGCTTCTCCCTCCCATTTACTGAATCCTAGTAGTTGTGCTAGCCCTTGGGAAGGCCTAGAAGTGTTAGGCTTACCATATCATCTTCTACAACCATAATACCAACACTCCCAAGTTCATCTCGACATTGTGTCGCCCTTTTCCATCTTGATATTTTGAAGTTTGTCCTTTAGTGCCAGCTTCCTATGACCACTGCTATTGTGAAATAAGTCTATCAAGGCTTGACACATTGCATATGGAGTCTCTTTCCCATGGATATTCAAGACAATATGATCTTGAACTCCCTCCAATATTATCCTCCTTACCTTTGCTACACACTTCTACCATTCTACTATATCTTGAGCATCATATGTTGGAGGCTACGGGATATCATTATCTAAGAATTCCTTCACCCCATTTTCTTCCAACACTGCCTCCATCCTGTCCTTCCAAGAAACATAATTTGAGCTACCCTCAAGGGAATACTTGAGTCTCAGTCCATAGAAATACATCTTACTAGCTCTGAATAATGATCCTACAAATTCAATTCAACCACAAATGCAACTTCGAATTCTCTTTTCTATTGTGATTCCTGCTCCGATGCCATGTAGAAATTCCTTGTAGATTCAAAACTGCTTATGTAATTTTGTAAAACAAAAGACTTGAATATACTCTACTCATTAGAAAAAATCAATTAATCAATCGAGAAATCAAAACATAAACATGAGACAAGATTCAACACATATGCTCAAAGATTTATCTTGTTGAGAAAACTAGGGCATTAACATTAGGTGATTTCTCTTCGATTAGTAACTTCTTGTGAATTATTTTTACTTCTTTAGATTAGAATATTCTTCTTCTTAGATTATTAGTGTTCTTATTCATTAAACAGTAAATAATGCATGAACATAAATAGACAAGAGACACAGAATGTAGGCAATCAGCTAGGGCCAAAACCTCTCACTCCTTGAGAGGAAAACAAACACAAATTCTTCTTATAGAGATTCCAATTGATGAATACCAAGAGAAAGACCCTTGACCTATTAGCCCCTCCAAGACCAAGACACAAGTTCTCTTCCACCTTCTTGTTTACACTCCCTTGGTTCCTCCTACATTAGATCTCACACCATATGTGAGGACACCAAACTGTGATCAGTGATTTTCTTGGATGTCGAACTTCTCCTTCTCCAACGGTAACGAATTCTGAAGTCATATCACTGAACCATAGATATTGTTGATAGCATGGATATCTTTCTCCCTTGTAACAACATTGAGATTTTTTCACACACTTGTGACCTTCCTCTTGAGGTGGCACTAAATACTTCACTAGAATATCACTGTAGCAACACCAAAACACCATGGTATATTACTGAACTATGTCTCCTTTATAGCACTTAATCATAGTATTATCATTTCAATGAACTGTGGCTTCTTCATAGTACCAAACTGTAATATGCATATATCCTTGGTTAAGCAGTGTTCCTCTGCTGAAGTACCAAGACCTTCCCTCGGAAATCCAAATTTCTATTTCTGTGATTGGCCCTAAACAAACCCTCGTTGTCCCTTTATTACACTTCTGCATTTTGTCCAAACTTATCGTATTTCAGTTACCCGAATTTCAAAGCTTGACTGACTGTATAATGCAAAGAGCCTTCACATATATTTATAGTGGTTTCCCTCTATAAATAAGCCAACATGTATGTATGAATAGGTGTGTCTCCATAATTTGAAGCCGACATGAGATCTTTACTTCATCTTGAAGCTGGCATGAGGAGGAGAACTTGTGCTTGTCTTTTGGAGGGCTGATAGACAATCTTATATAATCATATGCATTTGTAACATGCGAAAGAGGGGCTCTTCATACATGAAATTAATTCCTGAAGGCTCACAATGGGAGCCATCTAAAAATAAAACTCTTTCTCATGAAACCCATGGAGCAAGGAATTACAAAAATAATTTTATTCTATTCTTTTCATCATTTATAAAGATCTTAATTACATGTCATTATGAAGAATGAACCTAGTTTCACTTTTTCAACACTCCCTATTAACTAGGGAGTTATTCATAATGGTACTTGGTCATTCTCAATCTAAATAATTTCTTATAAGAATAATCGGATTGGTAACCCATCTGTGTAGCATCTTATTTAACCAACATTGTCACATAACAAGGCCTTGACTAACAGCTCTATCCACATGATCAAATCCTAATGCTGGCGAGACAAATGATTTATAGACACCATAATCATTGTCTCTCAAGGCACATACTCCACCCGGATGTTCATACAGTATGACCTACTTTGGACTATTTTTATCTTGGATATCCAGTCCTCAAAGAATATTGGTCCTCTACGACTACTCTTATCTTGGATTCCCTATCTCATCCTCAAAGAGAATCAAATTCCAGATGTTTACCTAATCCTCTATTCTGTCTTCCCATGTGAAGACTAGAATGATGTGTCTACCTCTCCCTCTCAATTAGGGAGAACATATCAATTCCTAATCTCCCTCTTGGCTAAGGAATTTCCAAGATTCTTCAAAGTAAGAAACTTGTTTTCAGGCTCCCTTTTAATTAGGGACCTACAACAACTCCTCAACTATATGCTTGAAGAGCTCATTCCTTTGATGTCATGAATTTATTTGTCAAGGAGACTTCATATTTTGTGGGTTCTTCATAGGGCATAGACCATCCATCACTTTCATTCACGGGTCTATCATGTCATTATTCCTTTCATCAGAGAGTGATCCATTAGTCTTCATATGGTATTTATTCATGTCATGCTTCCTTCTTCATGTTGTCTTCTTAGGAAGGATATTACATCCTTCCACATGGTCCTCTTGGAAGAAATCCATAGTTCTTCCTTTGGCAGACCTACATAAACCCATCCAGATATTTGTTGAAAAATAAGAAATTAAAACTTCAATAAAAATTACCTTTGTGATGGTCTTTCATCATGACATCTTCCAATGTGGATCAATGTCCTCATACATTTTGATATATCTCCCAAATATATCCATTGTCAAGGGTATCCATCTTTTCTAGACTTCCATCAGAGTCTTCATATATTTCCGAGAGATTTCCTAGTCAAATATTCTTGGTCTTCCAGATGTTGATTTCCTTTACCATAGTTGCATATCTCATGATATCTTCCTTCTATATTTCATTTCATTCCTAGGAGCTTCTAGTTAGAGTTACTCAATTGTAGTCAATCACCTCATACTTCATATGAAGACATATTATGTCGATGTCATCTAGTGTGATTCATGCTTTCTGGAAACATTTCATAGGAGGATATTCCTTTCCTTTGGTCATGCTTCTCAAGATCGAGAAGTGATCCATGTTACCTGCAACCATACAACATGACTTTATAATATTGAATACAAGCATACATACCTCATCTTCTTTCAGCAGCTTCCCTAATTGAAAAGAGCTTCAATCCCTTGATCTACTTCATCTCTTATGTCATCATACCATTATGGAGTTCCTTATGAAACACTTGCTTCCTCTCTAGGTTGGTGAACCCTCCGATGAGGATTCCATCAGAGAATATTGAGGATATTTCATATGCCTATCCAACAGGTGTTTCCTGAATGGTGATGTCGCAAGTTCTTTCTTCTAATGCTTTTCCTCTTTCATATTCCTCCACTTATTTGGTGAAATGGATTTCTTCTTTGTCTTTCTTTTTATTTCCCCTCTTGGGACAATCTTTCTTGTTTTTCTCATAGCATTGAATCTTAGCTATGTTCTTCTTTCCTTTCGACAAATTTCTGAATTATTTTTGCCCTCAATGTGTCTTCCTCTATCTTGCATAGAAAATACAAGTTGTTGAATTGGATAACTTTCATATCCCCATGGATATTTGTTACTTTTTCCTTCAGTTAGTGTATTTAGAACAATGGAGATTATTTCCTTATCTGAAATCATCTCTTCCAGATCTTGTAGTTTGAGATCTTATGAGGATATCCCTTCATCCTTTGATACCTTCAATTTGTGTAGATCAGATCTAAGTGATATGAACTTTCTTATCGCATCTTCAAAGAAGAGTTCTTCCATATTATCATATATATCTCTTTAATGTCTCCAATTCTTCTATATGAGGGGACCTTTGACTGATTTCATAATAATCCCTTGAGCCCTTTGATCGCTTTCCATGACCTTAGAGGAGACCTTTCCATTGATATGTTCAATGAATTCACTTTCTTTGAGGACTATGTCTATCCTCCTTTCCCATGCAAGGAAGTTCGATGACCCAACCAGCTTATAGATCTCCTTGAAAAAACAAAGTCATTTTTACCAAATTAGATTATAGAATAAAAGATACCTACTTGACAAGCGAAGGTGAGATATTCAACTTGATCCCTTTGATGGTGGTTTATGATTAGTGTTGCTTTTGAATGATATTTTAACCAAATTCCTTCCTTCCCAAGTCCCTATTTCCTTGTGTTGTTCAATAAGGAATTATCCCCTATTATTTAGGGAAAATTCTCATTGGAAATTTTGCAATCTTTGTAGGCCCTTCTCTGACTGTATGCACCACCTGTACAACTTGGAATAGTCTGCAACTAATAGTACACTGCCCTTGAACTCCAATCTCAACTGGGTAACTCGAGTTATCTGCATGCATCAATTATTGTGCATTGACTGATGAGTTAACTGGTTGATCACAAGTAAACACACCCCACTACTAGACCTTCCACTAGTTCTTAATCAATTAGAATTAGTTAAACTCACAATGAATCAAATTAAATGAAACAAATTGCTAGAAATTAGCAATCAATCATACTAAACATAACTCAAGTGTCTCCAAATCGAATTAACAGAGTTAAATAAGTGATAAGTGCCATATAACCTTAGTTAACTACCTCCAAGTATTTTCCTAAAATTGAAATTGAAATTTTAATCTATTTTGACCAAGGCAAAGTCAAAGATAGATTTTCTTGCTACATTTTCAACATTAGATACTTGATGAGGGTTTCTAATCAACCATTATAGGTATCATCAGGCTTCCACTCTAACACTAACCCAGGGATCTAGGTGCATATCCAAGGTTAGAGCTCCAAGAACAACACCACCCTCCCTACTTCAGGATATAGACATCATCATAGGTTGGCCATATGTTCTCCCAAGCATCTATTCACCCCAATATGATTCATCTTTCCTTATCATCTAAGCCATATATATCCACCAATCTAAGCATGATTGGAATGTTCAACCTTTTTATGGAAATATCTACATAAACACAACCCCAATTAGTAATAACCTTTCACTATATATACATATTTAACACAAACCTTTGGGGTCCCTAATCATTCTGATGTTGCTTAGATCATCATTAAACTATCTAAAATACATCTTTTGAGAAGCTTTCTTCTTTAACTTCTTCAAAAACACCTAACTCAACCTTAACACTTCTTCCAAGTCTTTTGCACAACTTTACCAATCATGAATAACCATTATTAGTGCTTTAACTATTCTTAGATCTCAAACATCCTCATGGCCTTTTCATAAAGTCATTCACTTCTTTTCATGATCCCTCTCAACTAGGGATATATTCACTTTCCAAGTAAGTCGAGGATAAATTCATCAATTATCTGATTCTTCACATGTGCTCTTCCTTTTGCATCAACAAATTTATCGGAGAATTTGGACATTTAAAAACTTCATCATTCCTTTACATGGAAACAAGGTCATATATCCAAATTTAATCTAAAATTTAATTTCATTGAGCTTCTCACAACTCCCTCTTTCAATCATGCTCAACATCATAAAATTATCTTCAAATATTAGGTAAGAATCTTCATCATCTTGAGGACTATGTACCTGAAAATATTCAACAACACAACCAAACAAAAATATGTATGTACAAGAGCATGAAGTCAAAATTATGTTATTATAATGGAAGCATAAAAAATATCTAGACCTAGTTAAGTTCATAGTTAACAATTCTTACATCTTTTATATTCTGGACTTTAACAATTTGGTATGGTTTTTTGTTAGAAACAATAGATTCCATCATCAAGATTCAAAGCCTTGATATCAACATCTGAAACAAGTTAGAAAATCAATCATAACATTTTACATCTTCAATATTATGCCCTAGAACTTTATGTCAAATTCTGCTAGGGTTTTGTCACAAACCCTATATTTCAGTAATCAATAATCAAGTTAGCATACTAGAATTTTATATCTAGGGATTCATTCTTATATTAATCTCTTACTAGGATTTTTATCATAAACCCTAGATACACACTTATAACTTCAAAAATGAGATATATAAAATTTTTATTAGAATAGGGTTTCAATCATGTGAAATCTTATACACCCAGGTTTTCATTCCTAGGATTGACTATCACAAGGGTTTTCCCATAAACCATAATTCACCAAACCCTAAAATCTAGGGTTTTATTATTTAACTTAGATATCATCGACAAACCCTAAAAGGCTAGGGTTTCATAAAATTAAAAAACAATAAACATCAAGAATAGAATTTCATTTCTAGACTTTATCAACAAACCCTAAGTAGACTAAGGGTTTCATTGTCAACATACCCTAATCATCAAGAGGCTAGGGATTTACAGTGAACCCTAAAGGTTAGGGTCTCACCAAGAAATGATCAAACAAGAGATAGTATGACAACAGTAGATTCAATCTAATGATTAATCATCCTAACAAGAATCCTCATGATTCAAAACCTTAAACATAAGAAAGTTAGTAATACAAGGAAAATTTGAAAATAATTGTATCTTTTAATGAAGAAGTTTATCTACAAAATCTTATGGTCTTAGACATACCTTGCAATCTTGTAGGGTTTCCTTGAAGTTATCCTTATGAATTTAACCACCTACGATACTTATTGAAAAATATAACAAAACAAAATGTGTGATACCAAAATCATGATATCAATTTGATAATCTAGGGTTTCCATGGAACAGAGGATGGAATCATATGGTTTCAAAGTACAAACCTAGATTCAATAAGAATTAAATTATCATCCTCATCAATCATCACTAGAGTTTACTATACACCCTATACTACCTACAAACCCTAGAAATCAAGGGTTAGGGTTTCTATGAGAGAAAAAGAAAGTTAGGGTTAGGGTTTCCATATGGCTAGGGTTTCTCATGTACCGTCTAGGTTTTACAATCCTATATATAAACAAAGGAAACTGCAAACCCTAGAACCATATAACTAATCCAACTCTAAAAATATGTTAGATTATTAGCAAAATAATATACATACTTTACAATTACGTACCTTTGTCCTTCATAACCATGGGGGTTGCCAAATTCTTCCTTCTTATAATGGAAAAACATTCCTTTGACCTTTATGAGTGACAACTACAAGACTTCAAGGTGATCTTCTATTATTGCTTCCAGGGAGACTATTCCCTCTCAAATATTTTCTTCAATTTAAGTCAGGATCTTGATGTCTTTTCTATTAGTGTTACAAGAGTGTAGCTTCTTCCACTGTTAGATACATGTAGCTTTTCCTTTTTTAGACTAGACCCTAGGTCTATAAATTCTCATTTTTATATAAGAGAAATGAAATTCTTAAATACTACTAATTGTACTTGAGATGACCCTTTGGATAGGACCTTGTTAGATACATTGATATATGCTTTCTGAGGTTGACCTCCAACTACTAATCACATTATGATATTTCAGTTATAATTTTTCTCTTAGTGATACTTCTTACGATGTAAAAAAACTGATATATATTCCTTTAAGAAGTCGGCTTCCTTTTACTGTCTAGGCTAGGATTTTCCAATATAGATATACCCAGAATTACTTCAAAAAAATATGGCTTCTATACTACTATACAAGTCTGATATTTTCTCTTTAGGTGACTGTAAACAGTTTCAAGACTTCTTAATGTCTTGGTTTTTGTTCTTCAAGATGCATTGGACTGTAATATGGGTCTTAGCCTTCTCCCAATAAGACTGTTGTTGTACTTATGCTTAGAACTCCTCATAGATGGCTAAATCTTTACATAAGGCCTTCCAAAGTATATACATATGCCCAAAACTTAGTAATGAGGGACTCAGTTCCTCTTCTAGGGTGACTGTAACCTTATGACTGGCCCTCCAATAAAGCCTATAATACCTTTAACGAATTTGGTCTTGTAATATTTCAAGTGGAAATACTTCGCTATTTTATAAGGAGTATACTTGATAAATTTGATCATTGAATTATGTATTCATAGAGGTGACACAAGAGATTTCTGGATTTCTAAGAATACACAAAATTTCAGACCCTTCTGGAGTGATTTCATATTACAAGAATGATGCTTAGGACTTCAATATCTAGCTCAATGAGCTCGACCTTGAAAGAGTTATATTCTCACCTATTCATACCTTTGAAACAATGCTTCTAACCTCTTAAAACTTCTTCGCATTTCTTGCGACCTAATGAATGTGTATAGGGATTATTGATGTGCCTAGAATTTGGTTTTGTCTCCTCTAGGAGCTCGGTTCTAGGAGACTTGGTTCCTCTTCTTGGCTTCAATCCTTAGCGACCTTCTTAATACCCTTATGCAAATGAAGCAAGCTCCGATACCATGTTGATAAATCTAGTGCAACATGTATGTTAGGATTGTTCAAATGATTTCTCTTAAGTTGACAAGTTCTTGTGTTGTCTTTTAATTTTTCTTCAATATGTTAGTATTCTTTCCATCATCAAGGAAAAAGTAAAAACAAAAGAATATCACAAACATAAGAAAAAGGACACAAGATGTAGGCACTTAGCTAGGGAAAAATCCATATGAAGGGGAAAACCTAGTTAAACTCTCTCACTATAGATTCAAATTAGATTGAGACAACTAAGATCTAAGACCAAGACAAATGACTCCCTCACTCCACCAAGTTAACTTTTCATAAACTGCAAACTAGGGTTTCAACCCCACTCTTATTTCTTCTGTAACATTCAATTTCTTTCACTTATTTAGCTCAATAATACTTCATAGAATTGGCACATGTGGCATAGGATCAAGACTTCATACTTTCGCTTGGTTTTTTTGGCATAGGAAAAAATCCTTTTCGCACTTCATTTCATCCCATAAACTTCAGATCAAATGTGTTGTATCTCACCTTCAGCTAGTTGAATGTACTTATATATATAGTAGTTTGAGTTTCCAATAATAGGACGATTTGACAACTTTTCTGAGGTTGACTAGAATATTGAATAATTTGACTTGATGGAGGAGATAATTTTGACACAAAATTTATCTTCTTTGACATAGGGATCCCATGAAGAGTCTTTTACATTATAATTTTGACTTTGACTCAATTTAAAATTCCTAGAGCACTCAAAGGGGGCTTTGACCTAATTACCATTAACCCAAGCATGAAACCCATGCTTTGATAAGTCAATTTATTTTTACAATAAAATTTATTTTTCCATCTTTTGACAAATATATTACATCATGACTCAAATACAATTACAAAGAGTGACACTAGTTACAATGTTTTGATTTCATTTTGACCAGCGAAGGAGGCTGGGTATTTTGACCTTTGACCGAGCTGATTGGGAGGTTATTTGACCATTGAATTATGACTGGTCGGCACCTTTACTTTTGTTGACTTTGACCAAATTTTATAGTTTGACCATATTTGACTTTTTGGCTCATCTCTTGGATTTTGGATATTGGTATATTGGAAAGTCAAAGTTGTTAACCTTTGTCTCTTGGATGGTGAATATAATCATTGTAATCTATTTGCTAAACATTTTATGACAATCTTATAAGAAGAAGAATTTGAAAGGGTTTTTCCCTTGGTATTTGACCAAATCTTCTGTCTCTTATTTCTCTTGATTGTCTCTGTTGTACATTTTATTTATTGTTCTATCTACAATATCTACATGTTACTGGAAGACTGAAATTTATTACTAATTGAAGAAAAGAATTGGGCTAAAGTGATTGTAACAACATAGAATAATGGAAAAGTAACATTTTGCACCATGAAGTGATGACAAACCAAATAGGAAGATGATTGAATGTAGTGGCTAGGCTATTACCTTGCACATGCCAAACTCTAGAGGAGTCAAACTAGAAAAAGTTATAATTTTAAAACCCAACCCTCTTTCTCCTCGAAATATCCTATCTTACCCTTGCAAAAAATATTCCATGCAAACCACATCTCCTGTTAGTCATGACATTAATATCCATTGAGTTATAAATTGATTATTCGGCCTTTAGTCCTATATAGTCTACCTTTCTTTAAGTAACATCTTCATAAATAATTCCCTCTCATTACCTTTTTTATTCCAACCAATGGACGTATCCATAGACTAGACAAGGTGCATAAGGAAGTGCATAGACCATTCAATGCCAAAAAATAAACTCTCTATAGTATCATTAGAAGCATATATGTTGATCAACCCAAAACATTGTCGATCAAGGTTCAAGAAGATCCAAAATAACATTAATCTAGGGTTTGCTTCCCACTCATCGACCACATTAATCCATGAAGGGGACATTAGAAAGGTAATCCCACATTTCCCATCAATATGATTTAAGTGTGCAAATATAGCATAACAAAATCATAGATAAAGCCACAATAGTCATCATACAAAGCTAAAAATTAACTTTTACTTCTTATAAACACATAATATCCACCTCACCAATCAAAGACAAGATTTGGAAAAGAACACATTTTCTACTAGGGTCACTTAATGCCTAAACATTCCATGAGATGACTTCCTTTGGGAAAATTCTATGTTGTGCATATCCCCATTATCTCCAAGGCCACAAAGAGAATTAAAAGGGCTCAAGCTTACAATTGGCTTAGACATGAAAAACCAAACAACCAAAGTGATACACCATGGTAGTTTGAGTAGGGCCATAAATTAAGTTCTTTACATTGGAGTTAAGCAACAATGGAGGAAAATGTGCTTGATGACACCCCCCAATTTTCAAAGAGGGTCTATAATCATACTAGATCATTAAATTATTTTTCAAAGTACCTGAAGGCCTAGAAGTGTTTGTTGGCATTGCATTCTTTTAGGTCACGGTGATTACCTTTATTCTTGTGCACGACTTGCATCCATCCTCCCTCAATCACATTGTTAACTAGGGTACCAATTTGAGCATCTAAATTTTGTGTGGTTAGGGATTCCTATAGACTAATGAAATTGCAACAAGAAAATCCTGATTTAATTTTCCCTTGAATTAAATTAGGAGAAAAATTGTAATTCCACATCACAAAACAACTTTTACAAGTTAAATAAGTTAATTTGACTTAGTTGGCTCAGTTAATTTGAGTTGAGGGTCTAACTTGAGTCATGTAGATATTCTCATACTTTATAGGAGCCCTGGCTGAGTTTATTTTGAGTTGTAATTAATTAATTTAGTTTAACTGAGTTAAAGTTAGTTAAACTAGTTCCAACTGATGGAGGTACAACAATGGGGTGTTGCTTCATGTGTTCAACCAGTTAACTGATAATTCAACCATAAATAACTCATGCATGTGTGATCTGAGAGTTACCCAGTTGAGATTGGAATTCAAGGGCGGTGTACTATCAGTTGTATAATCATCCAAATGTTACAGGTGGTGCATGCAGTCAGAGGAAGGCCTATGATGGATCGTGCAATTCCAATTGAGGAATTTCTCTAATTAATAAGGGTTAATTCCCAAGGCAATGACGCAAGGAAATAGGCACTCGGGAAAGAAAAAAAAATGGTTAAGTATTGGCCAAGGCTTGTCTAGGAAGCTGTGAGAAAGATAGAGATAGTGCAGAGGTTTCTTGGGCTTGAGGAAAACATTGTAATCTTCTCATATTTTCTGACTAATGAAATATACATATAGCAAGGTTATTTAGTTGTGGATTTCACCTAGAAATCATTGTGTAATGTGTTGATTGAATTCTTTCTCTTATATGCTTTGTGTTTTATCGATCGATTAATTGTTTCCACTGATGAGTAGAGTAGATTCAAGTATTTTGTTTTAGAATATTATATAGCAGTTTGAATCTACAAGGAATTTCTACATGGTATCAGAGCTGAAATCACACTAGAAGAGAAGAATACACATTTGTCTTTGCAAGTGAAATAAAATTTGAAGGATCATTCTTCAGAGCCAGTAGGATGTCGTTCTATGGATTGAGACTCAAGTATTCCCTTGAGGGTAGCTCAAATTATATTTCTTCAAAGGACAAGATGGAGGCAATGTTGGAAGACAAGGGGATGAAGGAATTCATATACAATGATATTCCTAAGCCTCCAACAACCAATGCTCAAGATCTAGTAGAGTGGAAGAAATGTGTGGCAAAGGTGAGGAGGATCATACTAGAAGGAGTTTGAGATCATATTGTCTCTAATATCCACGGGAAGGATAAACCATATGAAATGTGGCAAGCCTTGTAGACTTGTTTAAGAATAAAAGTGACCATAGGAAGCTGGAACTGAAGGACAAGCTTTGAAATATTAAGTTGGAGAAGGGAGAAACAATATCACAGTACTTGAGCATGTGAACCCAGTGTGAGGATGAACTTGGTAGAATTGGTATTACATTTTTTGAAGATGATTTGGTCATCTTAGCATTTCTAGGCTTTCCCAAGAGATGGCACAACTAATAAGATTCAATAAATGGGAGGGAGCATCTACCAAATTGGGAGCATTTGTGGTCCTACTTGGTGCAAGAAGAGATAAGGCAGAACATCAGGTATGGAACCTCATCCAAGCATGATGATGAGGAGAATTGTACCTTGGATGGAAAGGAAAATAAAGGTAAAGGGAGGAAATCCGAATCCAAAGGGGATTCCAGTCAGGGCAACAATAATAAGGACTTGTCGAAGATCACTGTCATGAGATGGGACGCTATGCCACTAAGTGTCTGCACAAGAAGTCCAGGACGAGGCCCTCAAGAGCAGTGGCAAGTGAAGCTCTTTCTTCACAATTCAAGTTGGATTTCACCCTCATTGCATGCATGGTGACGTCAGTGATGGGTAGTGTGTGGAGTCTAGATAGTAGAGCCTCATTCCATATGGTGGGAAATTAAATAATTTTTCAGTGACTTGGAGGAGAAGGACTTCCAAATGCACATCGAGATAGGAGATGATGGAAGGTATAGCGCGACCGACATTAGTATTGTTACTCTTCAGATAGAGTCTAGTTCTCCTCTCACATTAAAATATGGCATATATGTTCCAGGTCTAAAGAAGAATTTAGTTTCAGTTGTTATTTTGGAATACCATGGCTACGATGTGATATTCAATAAAGGAAAGTATTTCCTTCATCATATAACCAGGAGACAAGTGAAGTAGATCGGGGTTCGGGTGAAGAACATCTACAAATTGAATGTAGAAGATTGTGTAACATTGAGCATGAAAGAAGAGAAGGTGCAAAGCTGAGACATTGGTGAATTATGGAATATAATATTGGGCCATTTTCACCATGGAGCCTTGAAGATCTTGCAGCAAATTTCTACAGGACTTCCCAAGGGTGCATTAAAGCAACAAGATACATGAAAAGGGTGTACATTGAGGAAATACACCAAAGCCACAGTCGAGCGCAAGAGATCCTTGAAAGACTTCACTCATATATGTGTGGACCGTTCTCGACAGCCTCCATGGCCAAACATAGGTATTATGTGATATTTGTAGATGATTTCTCATGTAAGTGTTAGATTTTCTTCATGTAGAAGAAAGATCAGACGTCCTCTAAATTTTGTGAATTTAAAGCACTTGTTGATAAAGACACTGGCAAGAAAGCGAAGGCTCTCAAGAGTGGTAACGATGGATAATATGCATCGAATGATTTCAAGAAATTTTGTGCATCAGAAGGCATTCAACAGGAGTTAATAACACCCCATAACCCACAAAAAAATGAGGTTACTGAAAGGAAGAACAAAAGTATTGTGGGAGTTGCACGAGCAATGTTACATGATCAGGGCCTACCATTTCACTTGTGGGTTGAAGCATGCAACACAACTGTATATGTGCATAAAGTGAGTCCTCATCAAATTCTCAAGATGAGTACACTAGAAGAATCTTTTTCAAGGAAGAAACCAGATATGTCACACTTCAAGATCTTTGGTTCATCAATTTACTCTCATGTTACCAAGGTTGCAAGGAAAAATCTAAATTTGACAACTAAGTTAGGCATATTTGTGGGACACATTGATACACCTCATAACTATTGGGTGTACATTCCATCTCATAGGATGACAATTATTCGTAGAGATGTGATTCAAGTTTGATGAAGATAAGGCCATTAGATGTTCCCTTGAGAGGGAGCTTCAGTTACATGTAGATGAGCAGATTTTAGCTCCAAAGGAAGAACCTCAGGATGATGTGGAGTAACCACATGTTGAGGAGCAGAGAGTGGTAGCACCCACTCATGCAGCGACATCAATAGATGGAAGGAAGTGCACCAGAGAGGCTGACAGATTGATGCATGATGCTAGAGAGAATGTGGGAGCACCCACATCATAGTGCGGGAAGAGGAGGTCACCAGATCGGGGTACACTGCCTACATGGCTCTGAAGAGTGAGAGTGTAGAGACCGAGCCATCCTCCTTCGAGGAACCAGTGCAACAACTAATATAGGTTGATTTCATGGTAGAGGAATATGACTCCATTATTGGGAACAATGCTTGGGAAGTTGTCCCAAAGTGAGGGGACAAGTCAGTGGTAGGTTCCAGGTGGATCTACAAGGTGAAGCAAGCAATAGATGGGAGTTTCATGAAACACAAGGTCAAATTTGTGGCTAAGGGGCTCTCTAAGGTGGGGGGAATTGATTACAAGGAGACCTTTTCTCCAGTAGAAAGGTATTATTCAATCAATTCTATTCTAGCACTTTCAATGCAGATGGGATGGAAAACACATTAGATGGATGTGAAGACAACCTTCCTCAACAGAGTGATTGAGGAAGAAGTGTACATTGAAAAACTAGAAGGATTCGATACCTTCAACATACAGTTGCATGTGCGTAGACTCAAGAGGGTGTTGTATGGATTGAAACAAGCACCCTGTGTTTGGTACACCAGGATTGATAGTTATTTCACCAGGTTGGGCTTCACCAAAAGTGAAGCAAATGCAAACTTTTACCATATTATGGTTGAAGGTAAATTATTTATTATAGTATTATATGTCGATGATTTAATTCCAACAGGTGATGAGAAGTTGGTCAAATATTACAATGAGTATATTTCAAGAGAATTCAAGATGAAGGACATGGGACTCATTCATTATTCCCTTGGTATGGAAGTATGGCAAGGAGATGGGGAACTGTTTGTCTCTCAGAGAAAGTATGCCAATGAGATACTGAAGAAGTTCCACATGGAGAGAAGCAAACCCATGGAGACTCCTATAGCAGGAAATTGGAGGAAGGAAGATGCTACTTCAAGTGACTTAGTGGGGGCTGCTATTTATAGGAAGCTTGTGGGTTCACTTATGTATTTGGTGAACACATGACTAGACATGTGTTTTGCAGTTAACCAACTTAGTAAAGAAATGGTTAAACCAACCAAAATCTATTGGAAGGAAGCTCAACATGTGTTGAGATACCTTAGAGGAACCACTCAGTTTGATCTTTGGTATAGACGAACAGAGCAGGGAGACCATTAGACAGGAAGAGCACATTAGGGGGAATCTTCAGTATTGGGTCAGCAACAGTTTCTTGGTACAGCAGGAAGCAGAGATCAGTTGCACTCAGTTCAACAGAAGTATAGTACATGGATGTTAGTCAAGCAACTTGTGAGGCTATCTAAATGAGGAAGATACTTGTTGGGTTATTTGGTCAGCAAATGGATCCTACAGTGATTTACTGTGACAATTAGAGTTGTAACAAACTCTCTAAGAATCCATATTTTCATGATCGGTCCAAGCATATTGACATCCAGTATCACCATCTACGATATTGTGTGCAGAGGAGAATCATTGTGATGGAATACATTCCTACAAAGGAACATGATTCAGACATCTTGACTAAGGCACTATCAAGAAGCAAATTTGATTTCCATAGAGACAGGATTGGGGTATCTGTTAATCCCTTTCTTGTTGAGAGGGAGCATTGAAAATGCAACAAGAAAATTCGGATTTAATTTTCCCTTGAATTAAATTAGGAGGGAAATTGTAATTCCAAATCACAAGGAAACTTGTACGAGTTAACTAAGTTAATTTGACTTAGTTGGCTCAATTAATTCGAGTTGAGGGTCTAATTTGTGTCATGTAGAATGTCTCCTACTTTATAGGAGCCCTAGTTGAGTTTATTTTGAGTTGTAATTAATTAATTCATTTTAACTAAGTTAAAGTCAGTTAAACTAGTTCCAACTGATGGAGGAACTAGTAGGAGGTCTAACAGTGGGGTGTTGCTTCATGTGTTCAACCAATTAACTGATAATTCAACCATAAATAACTCATGCATGTGTGATGTGAGAGTTACCAAGTTGAGATTAGAGTTAAAAGGCACTTTACTATCAGTTGTACAATCATCCAAATTGTACAGGTGGTGCATGCAGTCAGAGGAAGGTCTGTGATGGATTGCGCAATTCCAATTGAGTAATTTCCCTAATTAATAGGGGCTAATTCCCAAGGAAACAATGCAAGGAAATAGGGACTTGGGTAAGTAGAAATTTGGTTAAGTATTGGCCAAGGCTTATCTAGGAAGTCATGAGATAGATAGAGATAGTGCAGAGGTTTCTCGGGCTTGAGCAAAGCATTGCAATCTTCTCATATTTTATAATTAATGCAATATACAAATAGAAGGGGTTTTTAGCTGTGCATTTCCCCAGGAAATCATTGTGTAATGTGTTGATTGAATTATTTATCTTGTATGCTTCATGATTTCTCGATCGATTAATTGTTTCCTCTAATGAGTAGAGTAGATTCAAGTATTTTGTTTTAGCATACTACATAAGCGTTTGAATCTACAAGGAATTTATACATAGACTAACCTATTTCATTAACCCTATATATGGTAGTTTATAATTTGACACCAAAAACAACTATATAGAAAGTTAATGTGGAACATGTGCTAACATATCATATTTTCCCTATTCTTGATGACATAAATTTGTTAAGATTTGACTTATTGACCTTAGGATAAACTCTATGTTGGAGCCTACGGATAAGTAATCTATCATGGTTATAATAGATAAATTCTTCATAGGGGCCAAAATGCATTATAAGAATGACGATAAATGTATAGTAAAACTAGGGAACTCTACCCACATTAGAAATGGACACTAGATGTTATGGTCAATGGAGATCCCTTAATGCCATAATGAGAACCATTGAGGTATTTTTTCATATCGATGGACTCAAGAGGAATTCTAGGACATGGTCCTCCTTAACAAATTAAAACATAGAAATGAACCTTGCAAAGTTTTGGATATGGACACACTGCCATCCATATGGCTCCTAGACCTCCTTAACCAAAATTATTAATAAGGGACACACCATAAAATATATCACAAGATGGTTCCCCAGTAAGGGAACTATAAAAACAAGGATATCCATTCACATAAATATCAATAGGATTATCACTAATATTTGAGTTTTAGTTACCTTGTGATATCATTTCAAAGAAAATAGTGGTGGCATGTGTGAGGGGAATCATATTAGATCCCAAGGGAAATTTGGAAAAACATTTTTTAGTTTTTGGAAAGGCTACAAACAATCAACTAGAATTGTATTCCTTCTATTAGGATGTTATCCTAGAATTGAAGTTAGAACAAATTCTTTTATAGTCATAGTAGACTTAATTAGAATTATCAACCCAAATCTCTAAAAAAAAATCCCCTCCAATAGGAAACTTACTTCAATCATAGCTCAAGTATGAAAGTATATCGGTGGTTTGCATAAGGTCTCTTTTTAGCAAGTGTTTCAAGAGTACAACTAGTAGGATGATGCACTAGATACAAAATTAGTTGTATTTAATCCTTATGCCATTAAAAAAAAGAGGGGTGGATCTTTCACTTAATTCCTTTACAAGCAATGGTCATGAAGATGAGGACACTTATCATGGTACATGCATAGTATGTGCACTATTATCCTATTGACGACCTCTGTCTGGCCATCAGTCTGGGAATGGAATGCAATCAACTTGGTGAGCTTGGTGTCCAGTAATGAACAGAGTCTCGAACATAATGCACTCAGGAACCTGTTGTCCTGATTTGATATAATGGTTCGCGAGATCCAAAAATGTACCCACACTCGTTCGAAGAAGAGTTTGGCAGTTTCTTCCATTGTGATGAACTTCTTGCAAGAAACTAATATAGCCATCTTAGAAAATATATTAATGACCATAAATACACAGTCATCACCATTATTTGTGGAAGGAAGGCCAAACATATAATCCATCTTAGAAAATCTATCAAATACCATAAATACATAGTCATTATCATGATTGGTAGAAGGAAGGCTAGACATATAATCCATGGAGATAGATTCCCAAGGATGACTAGGAGAAGGTAGAGGAGTGTACATGCCTTAATTCTTCATGGTTGGCTTAGTGATGGCATAGGAAATGCAGGATCTGATATATTTTCCAACATCCTATCAAAGTTTTGGAAAATAACAATACTTTTGCAGTATTGTCATTGTTTTGTCTAGACTAAAATTTTTGTGACCTGACTGTAGTGTGCCTCCAAAATTAGCTTGGAATGCTCACTTGAAGGAACACAAAGGTACCCTAGGTAGCATAACAATGCATCATGGAGGTGGAATTCTAGTACTTGTTTACCATCCATCAACATCTAGTATGTGGTGGAAAATTCTGGATCACTTGTGTATATTGGCGGCCATCCAGAAGTCTTGTTCCCACAAAAGTTGAGAAAAATGGTTAGCGCAAAAACTAGGGGTCGACTAAGGAAATCTGTACGTTATTGGTGTTTCCCTTCTTGTATTTAATGTTAAAATTACATTATTGTAGATAGGTGGAACATTTCTGATGGTGATCATTCTACAACTTTTGTTGTGATTGTATAAACTGAAGAGGTTGGTGATCTGTGTGGATGATCATCTCCTTCCCCAAAATGTAATGTTTCCACTGCCAGCAAGAATGCAAAATGGAATACATCTCCTTATCATAGATGGGGTATTTATAAATTATATCGGATAGTGTCTCACTGTGATAGACCACCATATGCCCTTGTTGGGTGAGATCTGCACCAATAACATAGTCGGATGCATCTATCTCAATTTTAAATGGTTGTTGTAGGTCTGGAAATGTGAGTATTGGAGTAGAGAAAAGGTGGTGTTTTAGCTCAACGAATTACTTCGATTAGGATTTAGATAAAAGTGAATTTTATTTTTCTCTGCCCTTGTGTTACACTTCATTTTGTCACCATGACAAATAAATCATCAAAATTGGATCTCTCACTATCCATCCAAGTGTTATGAAACACTCCCTTGCAAGTCAAAAACTTATATACCTTGAATAAAGTGGAATTTATGGATCTCCTGGTACAAAACCATGCTTTTGAGCATCTGCACGGAATTTTTGAACAAAAACTGCACACGTGTAGTTTCTTCCACTGTAAAATTGCAAAGAATTGCACCCTCTTTCTGAACAAAATTGTGCAAGTCAATAAATAAAAAGTAAAACTAAAAAGTGAGATCTAGAAGCATTGTTGGGCGAGTCATTCCCAACAGAAAGCCTCAAACTCATGTTTATTCGAGACTAACCTCATTTTTAAGGGAACTAATTCCCATTCTTCAAATATCCCTCATCCCTCTTTTAGTAGATCTCATCCTTGGACCAAGGATCTCAAACTACTTCCTTTTGGCCTATTTATCAAGCCATAGGTGGGGGGATTGAGGGAGGTTGTTGAGAGTAAGTTGATGTTGGAGTAATTAGGTTGGAGAGCTTATCATTCTTGGAGAGGATTGAGATCAATGGGAGGAGCTTCACAACATCAAGGCACATGTTTTGTAGCTCATTTATGTTTCAAAAATTAATACAAGCAATCATTTATTCTCACTTCATTGTTTAATGGATTAATTGATCAATTTCATGGATGGTTTATGTTATTAACATTTTTTTATTGGAATGATGTTATTTATATTCATCCATTGGAATGATGTTTGTTACTAGTCTCCTTGATCACTAGTTTGAATTATTGAATCATTTATGCTGCATATGCCTTTGATCCTTTGTTGTTTCCACGTGTGCAAGTATAGATTCAAGCATGGAAGAGATGCAATGAAGCACAAAGAGGGATCTTCATCAACCATGTCGTACTAAGCTATGAATTTCCTTTTCCCACCTTGTTATCTTATGATTCAAGAAAATATAGATTCAAGGAAGGAATTAGCTTGATTGTCTGTTTGTTTCTAGTTTCCATCTAGGATCTAGGGAGATCACTCTTGTCAGCAAGAGGGATTTATCCACCTAACACATTGGTAACTCAACTCAAAGGCCAAGTGATATGAGAGAACCTCAACATGAACCTTTGATAGAAATTCACAAGGCCCAAAAAGTTGTGAAGCTATGTTAGATTTTTCAGGGCTAGCCAATCCTGAATGACTTGGATCTTAGCCAGATCCACATGCACACTTTTCTCATCAATGATGTAGCCCAAATATTGGGCTCGGTTCATTCCGAAGGAACATTTCTCTAAGTTGGCACATAGTTTATGTTATTGCAAGGTTTGAAGGATTTGTTGAATATGTTGCAAGTGCTCTACCCAACTCTGGTTGAAGATGAGGATGTCATCCATTTATATTGTTGTCACTCATTGCATTATGAGTTTTAAATTGATAAAAATTACCAAAGAGAAGTGAATTTTGGATCCATATTCTAGACCACATAAGCACTCAAATCCAAATGTTACCCTCTCCATTGCATAATGCTCAGAACAAGCTTTCCAATGGTATATGGAAATCCAAAAATGGACTTCTAGATCAAAAGATATGGCCTGTTAAAGTTCATAGGTTATGTTGCCTTTAAAGGGAAGGAGAAACACATATCAGAGGTTCGAGAACTCAAAGCAATCACAAATCGACATTTTTCTCAAGTGGCAATAGGGAAGAGAAGTGAAATCTATGATCGGATGATCACCGATATCACACATCGCAAATCAGACGGGCCTCGGGCACAGTCCATCGACTTATCGACAGGGACGGGTCCCACATATCACATATTGCAGTCCCGCACATCAGACCTCGCAATAACTATAAATCGACAATCAGTGAGCCCTAAGGACTTGTGTGGGGGGGGGGGGGATATGCCGATAGAGAAAAATCGACGAAAATTGGGCTATGTTGGGAGGGGCTGATTTCATTTTACAAAGGAAATCAGCTACAAAACCAAAGGCAAGTGGGCCTTTTCTCTCTCCTCTAGGGGGCCATGCGGTAGAGCACCATTGGTCCAAATGAATCCACATGGAAACTAATGTCATCTTGACATGGAAGTACGAAGGACATGTGGCAAGCATAATTGGCTTGTTCAGGGGTCCTATGGGGGCATTTCAGGGTGACACGTGTCACCACTCAGGAGATGCCACATGGAACTCATGACATCATCAATCTCACAATCAGTGATTGCATAAAGCAAAGCCCCTCCTTCGCCAAAGTCCCTTCTAGCTTGCGATTGTGATATGTGAGAACCCCCTAGATGCGATATTTATACAATGGAGTTAAAAAATTGTTGGTTCCATCCCTTTCAAAGGTCGCATGCTCATTCAACACCCCCCTCTTTGGACGACCCAAATTGACTCTGCCCAGATCAAAGGCTCCCAAGCATTTTCACCCCCACCCCCCGGCTATGTTTCTGTTTATCAGTAAGGGGGAGGGTTTGAAAAGCGGTTTCCTTTCCAGGCCCCTCCGCTACGTGTCCCTCTCATATCATTTCGCACCCCCCCCCACCTTCACTCAACACTTACCACTCATGCCCCCCTCTAAAAACCACTCATCCTCAACTCCCTCTAACGTTTTGTGATTGCGAGACCCTGGGTGGGCCCGATCCCGCAAATCGGCGATCACCAGGTTTAAAGGGAGATATCTAAGGCAAGTGTGATAAATCACTGGTATGTGGGATTTCATATAAAAAAGGAAGAATCCCCCTGACAGGAAGTACCATAGCCTTAGCGCCTAAGGATAATCCCCTGGTTATATACCCCGGTAATATGAAGGGAATTATTGAAAGAGGGTTAAGGTAAGAGGTATTAAAGGGAATCAAAACTCTCCTATTTTGTAATGTTTTAGTGTTAAGGGTCGGCACTGGAAAGTCCTCCATATTACGACATAAGTGCAACACTAGGCATACCAGGGTACCGATAGTGTTCTGCAGATTTTTAATGGTGTCGTGGGTCGTCAACTGAGGAATTTAATACAAGAGATGGAGCATTCAAACCTAACATGGGCTGATCTAGAAAGGCCCTTTGTGACACAGAACCAGGGTCGATGTTGACATAAGTAAACAAGGACTTAGTGGCCCGGGTGGAATTTATTATCCAGCATGTGTTATAGACATTTTTGGGCACTACAACCCCAAGCATAAAATGTCCATAAACCAAGGGATCCTAAGTCCCTAAAAGTGTTGTTCTAACCCCTAAAGGAATAAGGTCAACTGATTACAGCTTCTCCCAGAAGTTCTCCATGAAAAACTGCTTATAATTAGTCAAAACAGGATCATTTCAGCTGCTCCATAGGCAAAGTGCGTTGCATCTCACCTAAACACACTGTGTGGGTGCGTTGCATTTCAAAAAGCCCTTCTATAGGGTGCGATGGGCGATAAATGACAAATGGCAGTGTCATTCCGCGAGGTGGAGAGGCAATGGAAGCTTCCAGAAACTTCTCCTGTGACACTTGCCTCTCTGAATTCGACGAAGGATGAGTAAGAGATCATCAATCTCCAAGTGGAAGCAAGAACTATCAGAGGGAAGACACTAATCAAGTCACAAGCTGACTCATCTCCCTTACAGATATCTATATATGGATCCCTCATCCCAGAGATCCAGAGGCTGGAATTTTGCATATTGTAAGGAATTGCTGTTGGTTTTTTTAGATAAACATCAGATTGTTGGGTGATCTAAGCTTTGTATGAGGTGAAGAGGGGCTTCCTTGCTGAGAGGATGATGCTGGGTCAGAACAACTGGTTGTAACTCCCCTTGGCTCTT
The DNA here is from genome assembly GCA_031772625.1 of Pinus tabuliformis. Lineage (NCBI taxonomy): Eukaryota > Viridiplantae > Streptophyta > Pinopsida > Pinales > Pinaceae > Pinus > Pinus tabuliformis. Next base: position 676,847,088 of record CM062807.1, read on the forward strand.
TCTTGTTTATCAATAAAAGCTATTCAAGTTTTCCTCCATACTCTTGTGTCATTTATATTTGCTGCATTTGTATGGTCAATTTACATCTGATCCTAGATTGTTTATGATTATAGATCCATGTTCTTGTATAGTGCTATGCTACTGTGATCTTACAGGTACTCTGTGAAGCTGGGCGTGCAAGGGAACAAGTAGCGAAAGACTATCAAGGAAGAGAGGAATCGAACCAGGAGATTAGCGCAAGACAGAGGTTGGTCTTCTATGTTCTTCTCTATCTATACTTCATAAAGGAAAAACGAAAATAGCTTTACTTTGTTTGTTTCTAAGGCAGCTATCACACCTTAGTGGGATAAGCAGTTCTGAGTAGACACTTTTCCCTGTAACAAAATGGTGACTCCCTGGGGACGAGTTAGTTAGTTTGTTTATCTTCTTGTTGTCTATTTCATAAACTTACAGACGGAGTCTGAAGTCGTGCCAGGTAGCTTTCGAACTACATTTGCTATGCAAATGCAAAGTAGATAAATGCCGCTTCAATCAATCTCCGGGATCTGTTTATGATTTAAACAACTGATTCACAAACTCTCTGATTGCCCCTTATGGTAGCTCTTAGATCCTCCTTAGATCTACCCCTGATTGTTGCATTACTGATTACCTTTTGCTCGGCCAAAACCCATGAACTGAACTGCAAAATATGACCTGGAACCCAAGCAAAGTCTCGTTTCTGGCCCAGTGCAGGTACTGTTCTGAAAATCTGAAATTCAGCGCACTTCCCGAGTGTAGTAGGTGCGTTGCATTTCAAATTCGTTGTGTTACAGGTGCGCTGATCAGACTAGGCATTGTTCAGTTTTGGTTCCTATGATTCATTCTTTCCAGTTCTATTCATGAATTTTTCTGCCTGTGATCAGTATATCTCTGTTTGAAACCCCTTTTCCTTGCTGTTATTTCGCCTCCTTTGTACAAAAGAACTGTAAATGTTTTTGTGTGTTTGTTGAGTCATTTTCAGTTCTCCTTTGCAAAAAGTAACATAATCGCACTATCGTCCTTTGATTTGAAAGTGTCGCAAGTGTCGTTTTCGATCATAGGAAAGAGTTTGATTGTTGTAGATAGTCGATTATCCTGTTACTATTGTTTTTGGTTTGAATTTGTAATTTTTCTTGTGTCGAAAAACAAGTATTCATTTCAAAATCGTAAGGTGTTGTGATTGCCTCCATTTTTGATTTCGAAAAGAAACTTGTTGATAATTGTCGCTTGAAAAGAAATTCAGATTTGTGCATTAACTTTCTTGTTATCATTCATATACTAAGAAAGTCGAAAACAAATACATGCATGTGCATTTGCATTTAGATAGTCTGATTGGTTTGATTTAGGAAAGTGCATTTAGAGTGTGCTCTTTGCTCTTTGTGAAAGAATTCTGTCTTTCTTTCCTTAGTAGCTAGGATTTTCATTGCACAAAGAAGATAAAAAGATTGTTTATCATCTTAGATTGCATTTTAGGAATTATACTACATCTCGCGGTGAACCTGAAAGGCAAACTTCATAAACAAGATCAACTATAAAATAAATTCAATGAATCTAACAACGCTTTGGAACCTAACGCACAACATTTAGAAGTCTAGGCTAGAGACGTATTCCGGCATCGTAAAGCCTGGTAACTGTTGTTCTCACTGATGGTTGGGTGATTCCTCCACTTTGAGACGATAAGTGCCAGTACGGACTTGTGCTCCCACGTACCGTCGAGTATATTTTGGGAGACCACAATAGGCTTAATCCTTTATCCATAGGAAGCCGTGTCTGTTGCCCTATCGATCGCAATGCACTGAACACAGCATTCGGGAAGATTGACTGCCGTACCGTAAAAAGTATTCTGCAGTTTTGCGATTGGTTTGGTAATCCCTCTACCTAGATTTCCAGAGCAGTCCCTTTCGTTCCTTTTCAAACTCTTTAATAGAAAAGGTCCATCTGAGCACTTGTCACTTCAAGCTCATTAAAAATCGAAGGCGACTAGAGTCATCTTTTGTTTTTTTCTTGACTCTTAAAAATTGAAAAAACAAGTTGTGTCAAAGCGTCTAAAATTTATTTTAAACGGAATATTCATCACCCTTTCCTACGTTGATCTTGGGTTGAGAAAATGGAATCCACCAACCAAGGAATTCCCCTTGGAGGAAATCCTAGTCCCTTCTCCTCTTGGGGAGATGTTGGTGCACCCCATATGGCCACACTGTCGCTTCTAGGACTGACAATCAGCTTGCCTGTATGGCTCTTCTCAACCTCTGTCGTTCAGAACACCGCAATTCCTGAACAATCGAGTCAACAACTAGACGAGTCCAGAGTTACCCGCCAACCTTCTACTTCCTCCAATTCTTCCTCTCCTCCTTCTTCTTCGCTCGATAGAGCTGGTAAGGCCAAAAGTCAAGTACCTAAAAAGAAGAAGGAAAAGAAGAAGAAAAAGAAGAAGAAGAAGGAGCCAAAAGCGAAAGGGGGCAACTAAGCGTCGTCTAGTGAAAATCCACACACTGCACCGACCAGGCCTAAATCATCATGTGTCATTTGCAAAGGAGACCACTATCATAGAGATTGTCCTTGCATCCCTCGGATCTTAAGAGACTGGTCTCCTCGTTTGCACAACCCGGTGTCGTCAACCTCTGATGATCATGTTGGAAACACACCGTCGACTAGTGAAAGTGAAGCCCCAGGACAAAAAGGAAAATATAGATTTCCTTGTAAACTGTGCAAAGGCGATCATGCCGTCCACCGTTGTCCCTTCTAAGACGAAGCTAAAAGAGTTTTGGACGATCGTCCGGTTTCACCGTTACGAATTCCTCCTGGATATAAAAAACTCTTGCCGAGTCCGTCACTAGTTGAAAATCTGGCTGGCCCGCTCAGGTGGTCGGCTGAAGCATCTATCATTGAAGACAAACCATCTGAACCCATACCAGACGAAAGTCAAAAGGTCGAGGCGGCAGTTGACCCGGTCTTGTCTTCAGAGGTTCCATCTTCAGATGATACAGTCACCGAAGAGAACAAGGATGACACCGTCCAAATTCTTTTTGTAAGCACAAACTCCGATGAACACGGGGGGCAATTTACCCGTTCCTTTACCGCAGGAAGGAAGTTCGTCAGAGTCATACCCGGCCGTCTATTCGGTCCCACCTCCAAGCAACCTAGTTGTCTCCTTTGACTGGAATCAACTAGGCAGACCCCGTTTACCGGCTAGTATGCCATTCTGAATCATTGTTCAAATATACAGAATGGTTATGGCCGGTACCATCATAGATGAAGGGGCTTCTGTGAGAATCCTTTCCTCGACTGCTTGGAAAGCGCTTGGTTCGCCATCGCTTTTGCCTGAGATGAGAAATCTAACAGGCTTTGACAAAGGAACCAGTCGACTGTTAGGGATCCTTCCCAATGTGCCCATAACATTGAGAGGGAAAACCGTTCAAATGAACGTAATGGTAGTTCAAGGACCCCTGGATTATAATCTACTCCTTGGACGAGACTATATTTATTGCATGAGAGCGATTGTCTCCTCACTCTTTAGAGTAATGTGTTTTCCACATGAAGGAAGAGTGGTCAAGCTCGTGGACCAGCTTTCATTTCCCGGATCACACAGAGCAAGTAGTCATATACCATCCCTGAATGGTATTTTCACACAAGGAAGGTCTCATCAATCTCCAGTCCGTCCGCCTGATGGGCGCGAGTGATTCGGGGGACATGACTGAAACCCAGGGGGCATGCACCCTGGTCTGCTTCGGCAGGAAAACTTCGGGTATAGGGTAGGTTTCCGCGAGAAAATATGACTAGTCTGTACTCCCATCCGTGATTGGAAGAGGGGGTTATTCTGGAATAAGATTCTCTTGTCAAAGTTATGTGGGTTGGCAGGCATTGCCACTCACCTTTGTTTATTTCGATAAACATCGCCGAAGAAGTGTTTTGTTTACGCCGTAAATAGAACAATCTTTGGTAACCTGTAAGAGGTAGACCTCTCCCAGTAAAACAAATGTTTTAACGGAAAGAAGAAGGGGTAACCTTGAAACTCTGTTTTATACCTGGGGGCATGCAAACCTTTTGGCGTGCAAGCGAAGAGCGACTATTTATTTTTTAAATTTGTAGGTCCTCTAACCCTTTAAACTCGTAGGATTGGTCGTTTCCTAACTTGCATAAAGGAAGGATGTGGGGGAAATCTCTAAAAGTTTCCGTTTTTATATATGAGACATTCTTATTATATGACTAGATTAATCGAGCAATTTTAGCGCGGACTTCATGCTCGTTAAAAAATAAACATAAGCAATGAGCACATGTTCCTCCAGAGTTTAAGCTCATTAAAAAATGAACCAATTTCCGGTAAATAACCATCGTGAATGTAATACTTCAGCCTTTAAAGCCTTGGTTGTGTTTGCACCGTCACCTCCACTTTTACATTGGCCGATCATTCACCTCCATTTGATTGTTTACCCCTTTTTGAGGAACATCTGCGAAGAGTGATCTCACTAGCCATCCTTGTAACACTATCGTGATTAGAAAATTCCAAACCTTACCTTGAATCAGTTGCTACCCAATTTTATCACTCGTTCCTCAAAAGACGAGTCTCCTTTAAGCTCTTTTCAAATGACTCGTAAAATATGAAAAGATTGTCGAGCCATTGGCCTCTCCAGCTCGTTAAAGGGACCAGAAGTGCTATCCCTCCTCTAGATTTTAATCTTTTTGGACCTAAGGGATTATTACACAAAAAGATCAAGCGCTTGTTTTGTTTGGCTCGTTAAAAGTATCGAAAATTCATCCCTTCTGTATTGTTTTATACTTTTTTGTACTTAAGGGATTAGATGACGAAAAAGGAATTTTGGAGTTTCCTTTACGTTCCTTTTCAGACTCTCTAAAATTGAAAAGGACTGAGTTATCTTTGTCGTTAAACTCATTAAAATTTTAATAGCGACAAACTTGTCTATAGACGAGAACGAGTTTCACTATCGCTAGGCTCGTTAAAACATAGCGATGGGTTTGCCCGAAGGGCAAATTATAGAACAAGCATATGTTATCCTCCTCAAGCTTGACAAAAATAAAGAGGTACTGGTCAGCAATGACTAGGGAAAAATTGGGAAGAAAACTTGAAGAAACTTTGTTGGTAGCAAGTCGCTCTTGAACATGACACTTTCACTCCGCATCCAAGTCGGGTTGGGTTGTTTCATTCACCGGTCACATCACCATGGTCCCATCACACCATCCACATTTGGGGTTAATGCTACCAATCCATCACGTCAGTGTCGCCGATATGTTCAAGAGAAGTCATTGAGAGAATTCACCTGTGTCTCACCCGCTACAATACATTTATACTCCATTCTTTCATGACCGCCACCCTGAACCTTATATCACCAGATCGTTTTCACCTCCATTAAAATCATTTGCTCCGTTCCGTGTCATTGATGTGGGATTCATTAAGGCCCTCCTGTGACGGATCGCTTCTTGTCAACATCAACTCATTATCCAAGAAGTCGATCTAGGAACACCCCATTCAGTACTTTGAAGCTTGCATGCCTCAATGGCAAGTTTCTCACTTCCGGCGACAGGTTTACATCAATGGCCTTCGACCGAAAGACTTTGCGTGGTGTTCGACGCCAAGTCCTTTATTCACACCACGTGAATTGTACTGCAGTACCTTGAGGGTCATTATCATTATCGGTGATTCCTCTCGCGCCTGTTAACAGCTTACATCATTGGCTGGTAATCAGGCGATGTCTTTCCATGTTCGACTCTAGAACATCTCTCACATGGATCGACTTGTACTTCGAGTGAAGATCGAATGAGATTGAAGACCTCGGATCTAGTTTCATCCATCCGGGCTGCGATATATATTCAGGGAAATAAAGACATTAAATGTACATCATTGCTGTACAGATAATCATCCAATCAAAGGGATGATGGCTCTACCAGAATCATCAGTCTACACTCAGACGATTGTCTGTCCTATGTACATGAAAATGAATTTATAAAGCTGAGCATGGGAATGCCCGCCTCAGCTAGATCATGAAAATATTATGAAGATAATGTATTGTATTGTATCTTATTACAGGTCTCCTCCCAGCTTGCAAGAACTTCGGATCCTCATAATAAATCACTTCACCCGACATCAAAAGATTAACGACCTCATGCTTTAGGGGGCAACTGTTATAGACATTTTTGGGCACTGCAACCCCAAGCATAAAATTTCCATAAACCAAGGGCTCCTAAGTCCCTAAAAGTGTTGTTCTAACCCCTAAAGGAGTAAGGTCAACTGATTACAACTTCTCCCAGAAGTTCTCCATGAAAAACTGCTCAGAATTAGTCAAAACAGGATCATTTCAGCTGCTCCATAGGCAAAGTGCGTTGCATCTCACCTAAACACACTGTGTGGGTGCGTTGCATTTCAAAAATCCCTTCTATGGGGTGCGATGGGTGAGAAATGACAAATGGCAGTGTCATTCCGCGAGGTGGAGAGGCAATGGAAGCTTCCAGAAACTTCTCCTGTGACACTTGCCTCTCTGAATTCGACCAAGGATGAGTAAGAGATCATCAATCTCCAAGTGGAAGCAAGAACTATCAGAGGGAAGACACTAATCAAGTCACAAGCTGACTCATCTCCCTATATATATATATATATATATATATATATATATATATATATATATGGATCCCTCATCCCAGAGATCCAGAGGCTGGAATTTTGCATATTGTAAGGAATTGCTGTTGGTTTCTTGAGATAAACATCAGATTGTTGGGTGATCTAAGCTTTGTATGAGGTGAAGAGGGGCTTCCTTGCTGAGAGGATGATGTTGGGTCAGAACAACTGGTTGTAACTCCCCTTGGCTCTTTCTTGTTTATCAATAAAAGCTATTCAAGTTTTCCTCCATACTCTTGTGTCATTTATATTTGTTGCATTTGTATGGTCAATTTACATCTGATCCTAGATTTTTTATGATTATAGATCCATGTTCTTGTATAGTGCTATGCTACTGTGATCTTACAGGTACTCTGTGAAGCTGGGCGTGCAAGGGAACAAGTAGTGAAAGACTATCAAGGAAGAGAGGAATCGAACCAGGAGATTAACGCAAGACAGAGGTTGGTCTTCTATGTTCTTCTCTATCTATACTTCATAAAGGAAAAATGAAAATAGCTTTACTTTGTTTGTTTCTAAGGCAGCTATCACACCTTAGTGGGATAAGCAGTTCTGAGTAGACACTTTTCCTTCTAACAGCATGGTGCCCCCATACTGAAGGAAGATGAAGTACTGCCCAGGGGTCCTTTGCTTTAGTACTACAACATGAAACTGATAGCGCCCACTCCCAGCTTTAAGGGATGAATGGTTTGTAGAAATTCCCACTGTAGATCACCTGATAATGCAACATACTAAAGCAAAATACTTGATCTACTTCTACAAACAAACTTGCGGAAGCTTAATTGATTTTTAGCAAGATCAAATAGAACACATATAATAGAGAATGAGAAATCAATCACACATAACACAGAAGAAATAAACCGGGGAAAGCCTCAACCTAAAACCCCAATCTTTGTATTATCATACAAGTGGAAATCTTGTTCAAGTTATAAAAAGAATCAGCTCTCAAGCTATCCTGCTGTCTTTGCAATCAAACAATACTACTCATAGACAGTCAAAGGCTCTCACAACCTTCTCCTCTGCCCTCCAAGCCTCTTATTTCCTTGCGTAGTTTTTCCTGGGGTTTAGTGCTTCCACTCGTGTGAATTCCCAACTCACACAGCTCACTTGGCTCATAATTAACTGCACAAACTTGAAGGAGATAATTCTTTCTACACGGATGAGTTTCCTATATAGGAAAAATCCTCCAACTGATTGTACATTGTCCCTTCCTCTGATCTCAACTGGGTCTCTAACTGAACTGACATGCATGAGTTATTTATGAGAGAATATTCAGTTATCTAGAGAGCAACAGTTACATGCATGCAAGAATTAACTAACTAAACTCACAATTAATTCAACAAACTATTTGAATTAATCTAACTAGACTTGACTCAGTTAACTGAGCCAACTAATTACAAATCAATATTACAACTCATCCTTATCTCTTTAACTGATGGATAAATTCCTCAATCAATGGAGAAACTGTTGCATGTCCCCACATAGACTTCATGTTTGATTTTCCTTAACTAATTAACTCATGCTAAATTAATTAACTATTTTACAAACAGCTGCTAAGATAAAATTCGAATTTTACTTCACTATTTTAGTTCAAGGACTAAGTAAAATAGGAATCTATCCCGAAATGCTATTTTTAGCAATGCTATTTATAACACTTCCATTTTTCATTCCTTGCTACTATGTCCAACATTGGTACCCGAACTGTTATTTATAGCAGTGCTATTTTTAGCACTTCTATTTTTAGCATTTCTTGTTGCCATTTTCAACACTCCCTCTCAACAAGAAAGGAATTCAGCTCGAACCCGATCCTAAACCTTTGGAATGTTCTACATGCAACACTTCTCCCAAGTGTTATTGCTCCAACAACTCTAGAAACAAAAAAAACTCCCAACTGACCTCTCTGTTGGGCTAGAAACATCCTCTGATGTTGAAGCTCCATTTGCCGCTGACAAGTGCTCCCTCTCTGACCTTTGAGCTGCTACAACACTCCATGCATCTTGCACCATTGCACACCTCTCTGTGCCATCCTACATTGGTGCAACACTCCTATGCCTCTTGCATTGTTGCAGCTTGCTAGCTCTGCACAGTCTTGGGACTCCTCCACTTTAGCTCTCTCTGCCACTCCATCTGCATTTGTCTCTACCCACTCAGTCAGTCCTGCTACTCCTCGTCAGGGCTCCCATAGCAAGGTCTAATCAAAGAGGTTGGGTACCTCAATGATCCTGCCCCTATTCTAGCGTTCTTGGGACTATCACTCCACATTGCCCCACCTCCGACTTGGAGGTATGGATGCATGTGATCCCTCTGCCCACTTGGCTCAAAATTTCCCCCTATTAGAGATCTATGGATGAATGGATGCCTCCACTTAATCTCTATCAACTTCTTTAGTTGCGGCTGCTCTACAACCTCCTGAAACTCCTTCACCAATTGTGGCTCCTCCACAATTGTCTGAGACTTCTTTTGGCGCTGCGTGTTGAGAGGTAATGTACTCTCCCTCTCAACCACCAAGTCTCCATCAGTTTTCCTTGCTCCTCAAGGCTTTGCATGCATCTTGAACCTCAAGAGAATACAGGTTCTTGACTCGTGAACCGATCTGCCTCACCTATCTCGTGGTGATGTGTTGAAGGAAAATCTTTCCCTTACTGAAGACTACATCATAGCCCTTATCTTCCAACATGGCAATCGACACCAAATTTTTCTTTAGTCCTGGTACATACTTGACATCGGTCAAAGTAATACGAGCTCCATGCTCCCTCTGAAAAGCAACCGTGCCTACACCTGAGACACCATATTTTTCATCATTACCCATCGCTATGAGTATCTAGAGATATTTCTCCTCCAAGGTACTGAACAAACTCTTATCGCCAGTCATGTGGAAAGAAGCTCCATTGTCAAGAAAGCAACCACTTCCCACCATGGATGAAACCATGCATGCGAAAAGTGTGAAATCCAACTCGAACTGTGAGGCTAGTGCCTCACCTTCTAATCCTTCCACAAATCCCTTCTTGTATTTCCTTAGTGGACAATTTGTAGCAAAATGGCCCACTTCATGACAACGAAAGCATCGCACTTTCAAATTGTCAAACTTCTTCCCACCATGGAAAGAATTGGATTTGGGATGAGAATCCTTCTCCTTCCCTTTCTTTGCCTTACTCACTAAGGTGCAATTTTCTTCATCTTCCTTGGATGAAGAAGATCCATCTCTGGTGCTTCTCCGTATCTCCTCCTGCATCAGATCCGACCAAAGTCGTTCCCAATCTGGCAGTTTTTCTCTTCCATTAACCGAGTCTTGGTAGCTATGCTAGCTATTAGGAAGGCCAAGGAGTGGAAGACTCACCATGTCATCATTAGCAGTCATGATCCCTACACTTCCAAGCTCATCCCTACAGGTGGTGAGCTTGTTCAAATATGTAGAGATCGTGTCGCCCTTTTCACACTTGATCTTATGAAGCTTGTCTTACAGTGCCAACTTCCTCTGATTGCTGTTGTTCTGATATAGATATTTCAATGTTTTCCACATTGAAAATAGTGTCTCCTTCCCATGGAGGCTTGAGACAATGTGGTATTGAACTCCCTCCAGGAGGATTCTCCTTGTTCTAGCCACACATTTCTTCCATTCCACCAGTTGAGTAGCATCAGTCGGCTTGGGGACTTCTTGATCAATGAATTCCTTTAAACCATTATCCTTTAATACTGCCTCCATGTGATCCTTCTAGGCTATATAATTAGAGCTGCCATCAAGGGCATACTCGAGTCTTAAACCGCTGAACGCCATTGGTGAAATTGAGATGTGATAAGAACTCGATTTCTATATTCAGGAACCACAAACTTCGAACTCCTCCTTCTTGTATACTGTTCTTCGCCTTCATCACCTTTGCTTTGATACCATGTAGAATTTTTTCTACAAAACCTCGCTCTAATACCATGTAGTAATTCCCACTGTATATCACCTGATAATGCAATATACTAAAGCAAAATACTTGATCTACTTCTACAAACAAACTTGAGGAAGCTTAATCGATTTTGAGCAAGATCAAATAGAACACATATAACAGAGAATGAGAAATCAATCACACATAACACAGAAGAAATAACCCGGGGAAATCCTCAGCCTAAAACCCCAATCTCTGTATTATCATACAAGTGGAAATCTTGTTCAAGTTACAAAAAGAATAAGCTCTCAAGCTATCCCTCTCTCTTTGCAATCAAACAATACTGCTCATAGATAGTCAAAAGGCTCTCACAACCTTCTACTCTGCCCTCCAAACCTCCTATTTCCTTACGCAGTTTTTCCTGGGGTATAGTGCTTCCACTTGTGTGAATTCCCACCTCACACAGCTCACTTGGCTCAAAATTAACTGCACAAACCTGAAGGAGATAATTCCTTTTGCATGGATGCGTTTCCTATATAGGAAAAATCCTCCAACTGACAGTACACTGTCCCTTCCTCTGATCTCAACTTGGTCTCTGACTGAACTAACATGCATGAGTTATTTATGAGAGAATATTCAGTTATCTGGAGAGCAGCAGTTACATGCATGCAAGAATTAACTAACTGAACTCACAATTAATCAACAAATTGTTTGAATTAATCTAACTGGACTTGACTCAATTAACTAGCCAACTAATTACAACTCAATATTACAACTCATCCTTATCTCTTTAACTGATGGATAAATTCCTTAATCAATGGAGAAACTGTTGCATGTCCCCACATAGACTTTAAGTTTGATTTTCCTTAACTAATTAAATCATGGTGAATTAATTAATTATTTTACAAGCAACTGCTATGATCAAATTCGAATTTTACTTCACTATTTTAGTTCAGGGACTAACTAAAATAGGAATCTATCCCAAACTGCTATTCTTAGCAATATTATTTATAACACTTCCATTTTTCATTCCTTGCTGCTATGTCCAACACTGGTACCTGAACTACTATTTATAGCAGTGCTATTTTTAGCACTTCTATTTTTAGCATTTCTTCTTGCCATTTTCAACATGGTTCAAGCAGTAAAGGTAGAAGCGACTAGAGTTGGATGAGCAGCACATGAGGCCATACCATGAGAAAAATACAACTTGAAGAAGTAGTGATCAAAGGGATGGGCATGAAGATATTTTATTGGCATTTTCATTTGATTGATTGACTTTTTTTGTATTCCTATAGCGTGTGGCCATTCTATGAGGCAATTAATGTTTTGTAATGTTTTTGGGCCATAGATCCATCCTTAGCCGAGACAGCTAGTCAATCTGACAACTAAGACTCGGTAGAAGATATTTTGTTGTAGAAAATGTTCAAGCACTCCCCCTCTCCAGATAAATAGGGGAAAGCAACACTTTACAAAGGTTTAGAAATTCTAAAGAAAAAGCTGCATGTTATTTTTAGATTTTATAACTTTATATTACAAATCTTTCAGAATATCAAAGAAATGGTGGTGATTCCCACTTCGAGTATTACAATATGTTATCCCTCTGTTAAAACCCAATATGTTCATGTTTCTTCTCTGAATTCATGCAATCATAGCTGCTAGAAATATTTCATACTTCCTTACAGATTCACTTGTATTGAATTGTTAATGCAGGTGCCTGTATGAATTGCTGAAATTATATCTTTAAAACTACGTTGCATGAATCATAACACCCACTCTCTCTTCTATCCAATATATCTTCTAGCAACTCAAATAACTGTGGAAATTCTTATTACTTCAAGCTCTATGTGTTAAATATAGAATTATTTATGTTTTAGGCTCATGTGATGAGTTTCTCTTTCCCCATATCCTCTCTCATTTCTCAATAAAATATTAGTAAGCTGTAAGTCCTTGAACTACTTGACCTCCACTATTTTATGCACATATTTTTGTGAACTTCATATGTGAAGAAGTACCATAAATACATGACTTATACCTTTTGGATGAATGAACCAAAACATTCCGTTTAAGATATATATATGTGTGTGTGTGTGTGTGTGTAATGTCTCCATCTTCCTGAAAATCATTTGAGACACACAAAATCTAGATGTGCTTAGGCACAGTTCTTGTAAACAATCCAAGGCTGTCACTGGGAGCGACAACATCTTTTGGTGCCATTGCCGGGGAACGTATTGAAGGAATTTTCCCCCGGGATACGAAAAATTGAGCACTCTTTGTGTAGGTGAGCAAAGACGTTCTGATTGCATCCACATCACCTTGGAGACTCCACACACCCCATCATCATTCATCATACTGGATTTTTAAAAGCCTCACACTCGCTTAGATACCTCTTAGAAGAAATCCCGATTTGTATCTCACCTAGAGAAAATAACTTTCAGGAAAGTTTGGAAGAAAAACTCCTACTGCCTGCACTACCGTCTCATCAGTCTTTGAAGCCTCCTCATCCAGCTCTCAACCCATTGTTACTCACTACTCAAGATGATCCAGGAGAATCCATCGATCCAATTGCACATGTGTTTAAAGTGTCGTCATCAGTGTTCATAGGTATCGTTCAGTGTCGTTGTCACCTCAGTTTATGGGTGTCGTTAGTTTCTACAGTGTTGGTTATGATCAGGTTGTTTAGGTAATGTTCGTAGTTATGGTTTTAGGGCATTTAGTTGATTGTGTAAAAGGATTCAAGTTAAAGTACCTGGTCGACGACATAGTCTTGTCGTCATCACCACCAGTGTCAGTTTCAAAGATGTGATGGTTGTCGTCATGCAATGTTAACGAATGTTGCACGGAGACCATAAGGATGTATCGTCTGGTAAAGGCTTCAGTTTCACCGATGTCACTTTGCAGAGCTGACATGGGTCTTGAAAAGTTAAAAGAAACTCTTTACGTAAGCCTAGACCTACACCCTAACTCATAAGCTATATTTATTCATCATTGTTTACCATAAGAATCCTAATGCAATTTTCCTAAGTCTAAACCATACATTCATTATTCTTGCCTAAGCACTAAACACTAATCTATGCTAAACCATATGTCAAAACCTATGATCTAAGCTTAATCTACATCCTAATGCTAAGTCCTAGACTCTATGCATCAAAAAACCTATGTTTATACACCCCTCAGCCTATTCAAATGTTTTAATAAAACAAAACATTACAAACAAACTACAACACATTCCTAACCGTCGGGCTTGGAGACCACAACAGAGGACCATGTGAACACTGCAATGTAACCATCGGAGGTTAGGGATAACCGCGTGGGAAATTGACAGTGTCGGAACCGTAGCGGGTTGTTAGACATATGAATAGGCAAGTGGTTATGGAACAATGGAAACCATCGCAGTGTTGACCGTCGGGGTTAGAAAACCATAGCAAAACCGCGGAGTTGTCATGTGAACGTAGCACAACCACCACCGCCACCATCACCGTAACCGTAGAGCAGAACCACCGGTGCGTTGACCGCAGGTTTTGGCCACCGCTCACATGAGCTGTCACACTCCTCGATGCGGTTAGCCAACTGTTAGCGGTTTCGGGGTTATACTATGTTATTTTTGGGTTTTTAAAACAGTTTATCAAACAAATTAATTTGGTGCCCATGGAACCCTACCCTAGGTGTCTCATGTCAACAAGGCCGAGCTCTTAAACCAACCAATTTGTAACCAATTCATCCTGAATGAATTCAGAAGTGGTTATCATGTACTTGCAGGCCTTTTTAAGGCAGATTTTGTCCATGAAGAACATTAGAGTGGAATTTGAGTTTTCATGTGCAGGTTCTGGAGGATAGAGACGATTTTGTTTTCCGAGTTTCGGGAGCATCGGGAGTGAGATTTGGAAACCATAAGTGGAGTTGGAAAGCTGGTTCAAAGAGCTCTATGATGACAGTGACCAGAAGTGCTTGTGTGCACATTTAGTCTAGTCTTTTCTCTGTGTAATCGATTTCTTCTCTCTCATTCCTAATAAAACGGTCGCCCATCTTGAAAGTGGACTCAGAGACGTAGTCCATCAGGGACGAACTTCGTAATCAATAGTTTTGTCTGGTATATCTGTGTTTTCGTTTTTTTCACTTCTGTTTTGCATCTTCATTATGGTTTATCAGTTGTCGTAAAGTGTTCTGCTCCAGTAGTTTTCCTTGATTTTCGTGCTTTAAATTATCATTCAAATCATTAATGGCTAATCAATTCTACATCAATATTTAGTATATGGTCATTTCAGATCATATAATTTGGTATCAGAGCAGGTTTCATTTGTAGAGTTTTCCATTGAATGTTAACTAGGTCAAAGTCGCAACGAGGAGAAGGAATCCTTGAGAAAATCGATCCAGAGATTGGAAAGTGACGAGTCATTCCGAAATTGACCATGTCAAGACCTGAAGCAGGTGAAAACACTGAGACTAATATGAGTGAGGAATAGTTTCAGCAGGCGTTCTTAACCGTGCAACAGATGTTGGAAGAATTGTACGAAGACGAGAAGGTGAGAGATGCAGCTTCTTCTTCAAAGGCATCTAAGAAGGACAAAGGTAAAGGGAAGAATGATAAACCACCTTCACCTCCATCATCTCCATCATCCTCTTCTTCTTCTTCTTCTTCTTCTAGTGTAGAATCTGAAATGGAAAAGAAACCTAAGAAATCATCTCTTTTGAAACTTGATGTTAAATTTGAATTACCTATTTATGCTGGTGAAATGAATCCTAAAAAGTTAGATAACTGGATGCAGATAGAAGTGTATTGTCTTATTCAGAACATCTCTGATGATAAAACAAAAATCTAGTTAGCTACACTTAGAATGGGGAGAACAACTTTAATCTGGTGGGAAAGTAAGACTCAAATAGATGTAAAGCGAAAAGGAAAAGTCATCTCTTCATGGTCTAAGTTTTTGAAAGCTCTTAGGAAACAGTTCTATCCTTTAGGATACATGCAGCAAGATGTTATTGATTGGCAGCATTTGAGGCAAGGGAAAGGGCAGAGTGTTCAAGAGTTTACTTAGGAGTTAAGAAAGAAAGCATTGGCACTTGGTATTTCATTGCATACACGTGAAACTTTATTAAAATACATCGCAATTTACATTCATATTTGCAGCATACTTTACTGATGTTTAATCCTGATGATTTTGATGAGGTGTGTGTTCGGGCCATACATATTGAATCAAGTGGAAAACCATTCAAGTTGTCATCTCAGTCATCTAAAGAGATGGAAACCAGAGATTCCAGAGACGGTAAGGGGAAGAACATTTCAAAGAGAAAGAAATCAGCGATCATTTAGAAGGAAAGACCTACTTGTTCTCATTGCCATAGAATCGGTCATGATGAATCGAAGTGCTGGAAACTTGATCCAGAACTTAAGCCCAAAAAGTTCCTTAAGGAAAAGGATGAAAAGAAGGCTATTGTAGCAGTCCAGCAAGATCTAGGTTCAAATTCAGATGATGAAAGGAGAATAACCGCCATGGTTATGACAGGTAAAACTTTTGATACTGGTTCAAGTTCGAAAACTAATGTATCTTCTTCAAACATAAATCCTTCACATGAGGATAAAAGAGTTGAACTCTTCCACATATGGATAGCTTCTAAGCATACAAAGATTGACACAATGTTTGACAGTGGATCACAAGCAAATTTAATATCTGAACATATAGTTAATCAATTGGGATTGGAAACACAGAATCATCCAAGACCATACCCATTAGGTTGGATTAATAAATCAACTCAGATACATGTCACAAAGCAATGTCGGTTAAAATTTTCAATCACATCTAAGTACACTGATGAAGTGGAGTTAGATGTGGTCCCAGTAGACATATGTGGAGTTGTCTTAGGAAGTCCTTATCTTTATGATAGAGATGCAGTGTTTTACAGAAGAGAACATAAATATCACCTAAAGAAAGAAGGGGTTGAATTTATTGTTAGAGCACACAAAGTCAAATCAAACTTGGATTTAATTGTTACAAATCAAGTTAAGAAGTTTATAAGTTCAAGTAAATATGTACTCATGTTTATTAAGGAACAACATAAGGTTGATTGTTCGAGATGCGAGATTCAATTTATAGATCAATTGGTCAAGGTGGTTAATTCTTTTCCAAGAAATCTTATTCATGAACAGGATAAACAACATGAGATACATTTAATGTCCTATGAACATCTTTTTAAAGACAGAATGAATCTCAATTCATTCATTCAACTGAATTATAGAGTCTATCGTCATCAGCAGTGTACTACAAGGAATGGTACATGTGAGTCTAATCAGGGACTTGTTTCAGATGGTATGATTATTTTCAGTTTCAAGGGTGCAGGTCAGTATTGGGGAAATTCAATGTTACATTTCTTTGGTATTGCATCATCATTTCATGCTTTAAAGAGTAATGAAACCTATTATCAAGTGGAGTGGAAGTCTATAAGTTTTCATGACAAAGAATTTTCGAAAGCAAATCTAAAGTTTCCTTATCATGATTTGAAAACTAATGCATTAAGTGAAAGTGTTAGTCAATGGAAATATCAGTTAATAGATGAAGAAATAGTGATTCAAGTAAATCAACAATTACTTAGATACTTTCAAAATCAAACTAAGTTGGAACAATCTTTACATCACAGCTGGATGAGTTCTGTGCAGCAAGTTTACTTAGTAATCAGTCAACAGGAAAGTAAATCAAGTCAAGTAATTGATATGAAGTCAAACTCAAAGGAGTCTTTGAATATTTCAGCTATTCCAGAAAGTAGATTATTAATACCCATCAGATGTATTGAACAAAGTTCTACAAATACTGTTTTCAAAGATGTTTTTGAATCACTAACTCATAATTATTCGTGGAAATAATTCAAATGCCATGTTGATAACAGGTTGTTTTCCCATCGTCGCAAGTTGTTCCTATTGTGGATCGAAGAAACAGGTCATCGAATCAAAAGGTATCATGGTCAGCATCATCGGGGTAATCACATGCAGGCGATTGATCGAATGTATTGGTACATCATCAGGTCAAGATGGAAAGAGAGGAAGTTCTACCCTCATCGACTATTTAATTAGTCAAATTTTTGTGGTCCAAAAGCTTTCAAGTGGAGAGGAATGATCCAGGAGGATCCATCGATCCAATTGCACATGTGTTCAAAGTGTCGTCATCAGTGTTCATAGGTATTGTTCAGTGTCTTCGTTGCCTCAGTTTATGGGTGTCGTTCAGTTTCGACAGTGTTGGTTATGATCAAGTTGTTCAAGTAATGTTCGTAGTTATGGTTTCGGGGCATTCATTTGATTGTGTAAAAGGATTCAAGTTAAAGTACCTGGTCGACGACATAGTCTTGTTGTCATCACCACCAATATCAGTTTCAAAGATGTGATGGTCGTCATCATGCAATGTTGACAAATGTCACACAGAGGCCACAAGGATGTACAAGGGTTGATCATCTGGTAAAGGCTTCAGTTTCACCGATGTTGCTTTGCAGAGCCGACATGGGTATTGAAAAGTTAAAAGAAACTCTTTACCTAAGCCTAGACCTACACCCTAACTCCTAAGCTATCTTTATTTGTCATTTTTTACCCTAAGAATCCTAATGCAATTTTCCTAAGTCTCAACCATACATTCATTATTCTTGCCTAAGCACTAAACCCTAATTTATGTTAAACCATATGTCAAAACCTATGATCTAAGCCTAATCTACATCCTAATGCTAAGTCCAAGACTCTATGCATAAAAAAACCTATGTTTATACACCCCTCAGCCTATTCAAATGTTTTAATAATACAAAATATTACAAACAAACTACAACAAAACCCTAACCGTCGGGCTTGGAGACCGTAGCAGAGGACCATGTGAACACTGCAATGTAACCATCAAAGTTCAGGGATAACCGCGCGGGAAATTGACAGCGTTGGAACCGTGGTGGGTTGTTAGACATGTGAACAGGAAAGTGGTTGTGGAACAGGTGGAAACTATCGCAGTGTTGACTGTTGGGGTTAGAAAACCATAGCAGAACCGCGGAGTTGTCATGTGAACGCAACGCAACCACCACCGCCACCGTCACCGTAACCGCAGAGCGGAACCGCCAGTGCGCTGACTGCGGTTTTGGCCACCACTCACATGAGTTGTCACACTCCTCCATGAGGTTAGCCAACTGTTAGTGGTTTCAAGGTTATACATGTTATTTTTGGGTTTTTAAAATAGTTTATCAAACAAATTAATTCGGTGCCCATGGAACCCTACCCTAGGTGTCTCATGTCAACAAGAACTAGCTCTTAAACCAACCAATTTGCAATCAATTCATCCTAAATGCATTCAGAAGTGGTTATCATGTACCTGTAGGCCTTTTTAAGGCAGATTTTGTCCATGAAGAACATTAGAGTGAAATTTGAGTTTTCATGTGCAGGTTCTGGAGGATAAAGGTGATTGTGTTTTCAGAGTTTTGGGAGCATCGAAAGTCGGATTTGGAAACTGTAAGCAGCGTTGGAAAGCTGGTTCAAAGAGCTATCTGATGACAGTGACCAAAAGTGCCTGTGTGCACATTCAATCTGGTCTTTTCTCTGTGTAATCGACTTCTTCTCTCTCATTCCTAATAAAACGGTCACCCATCTTGAAAGTGGACCCGGAGACGTAGTCCATCAGGGACGAACTCCGTAATCAATCTTGTTTTCTGGTATATCTGTGTTTTCACTATTTTCACTTCTGTTTTTCATCTTCATTATGGTTTATCAGCTGTCGTGAAGTGTTCTGCTCCAAAAATTTTCCTCGATTTTCGTGCTTTAAATTATCATTCAAATCACTAATGGCTAATCAATTCTACATCATTTTTTAGTATATGGTCATATCAAATCACAGTACTTACTCCTAAGACCCTTACATAACCTGCTTTCAGTCTAGCCACTCCTACCAATGTGTTTTTGGCCCAAGTTCCTCAAGCAAGTCTCAATCCCCCTCCATTAATCCAAATGGCTCTTCCAAGTTTTTTTCTAAATAAATATGCCCCTCTAAATTTACCTCAGGCCCTAAGTGCTATGCGACTACCTAAATATTCTACTTAGGTTCAATGGGGAAGATGAAAACACTACACAAAAATACCTTGAAACCTTTTGTGCTTTTGCTGAGAATCTGAATGTAAAACAATTGGAGGTGGTCCTGAGACTTTTTGTACAATCCCTTGATGGAGAAGCCAAAAAATGGTTTAAAGCCCTACCCAATGCCTCCATCACTACCTAGGATGAACTTGAGAACTCTTTCGCACAAAAATGGGGTGAAAAGAGAAATCACGAGTACCTCCTCACAGAGTTTAACGCCTAAAGAAGAAGCCAGAAGAGGATATCTCAGAATTTATAAAAAGGTTCAATAAGCAGTACAATAACCTGCCAGCTGAGATAAAGCCTCCTCCAGCCGCTACTCGAGTAGCTTTTTTGGGGGCTTTTTAATATGACTTTGGCTTTACTCTAAGGGAAAGGAAGTCTCTCACTCTAGATCAACTCCAAATCAATGCACTTGAGGTGGAAACAAACTTCACCTCAGCAGGGAAGTCAAGAGGAAAGTAGGAACTTACTAAGAATAAAGGAGGGAAAGAAGAGGGATGAACTAGACAAACTCATTAGGATTTTATCACATAAGGTTGGAAATCTTGAACTTGAGAACAAGAATATCTCCAAACAGAATACTCAAGTCAACAACCAGGGTTATAACCCGCAGTATAGAAGGCCTCCATTGCAAATACTTCCAAGGGAAAGAAAAGAACAACTCAATCAGATCCCTCATCCTCTATATTTAGAATATTATCCCGATGAAAAATCATCGGATACACATGAGATGTATGGAAACTTGTATTCCAATTTCTTTGAACAAGAATATGAAAATATGGCTCACCAAGAGACCAGTCATGATAGAGAAACTGCAGAAAATCAGGAAGATATAGATTATTATTGTAAACAGTTTGTGGACTTTATGCAAACACAACCACACTGAAAATATGATCTAAGATCTCCAAAGAAGAGGTCAGGAGAACCATAACAACAAGAGGGAACAACTCCCCAAGTTGTTCCCCTAGTACTAAATAAAGGGAATGGTAAGCTAAATCCTGACCCTTCCAAGATAAAGGTCTCCTCTAATAAGGAAAGAAATGGTTTAGAGGGACACACAGAAAAGGAGGCGCATGTTCTGCTGAAAACTACCAGCGGTAAGGAAGAAGGAACAGAGCCAGGAGGTATAGAAAAAGTCCAACTCGCCTTCAATCTTTAGAAGGAACATGAAAAGGTAAAAATTCATGTTCCTCTTACTGAGATTCTAAAGCAGCCTACTTATAAAGCTCAATCCTCTCAATTCATGCATCCATCCACCTCAGCACCAACCCATTACTGTTTAAACCTCCAAGAGGAGAGGCCAATGGTTGTTTTTGGGCCGCATGTGGAAGAGCTTGATCCTTCTACTGCACCCTTCTACATGACCCTAGTAATCCATGATCTCTTATTGCATAATTTCATGTTGGATTTTGAAGCCTCACACAACCTCATGCCATTAACAGTGATGGAATACTTGAGCTTGCAGATCACTAGGCCCTACAAGGACCTGCACTCCTTTGACTCTAAGAGGGTCAAATTCTTGGGAATGATAAAGGATCTAGTGGTAAACCTAGCTCAGATCCCTGTGAAGAGCATGGTAATGGACATAGTAGTGGCAGACATTCCCCCTCGGTTCGACATGCTCTTATCTAGATCTTGGGGTTCCAAGGTGGGGGGCTCTATCAAGTTAGATTTGACTTATGCCACTATTCCCACTTTTGGAGGCGAGCAAAGGAGGTTGTACAGAGAGTCCAGGTTTGTAAAAACTGTGACCCCAACTAAAGGCTCAGAAAACTCCCTAGTGCATGGGAAGGAAAGTGACCTCTCTTGCATGTTCCTAGAAGAAGATGAGACCATCTTAGAGGAAACATCGGTACATCTAACAAGGCAGTCAGAACCTCAGCACACAAATGAAAACAAATTATGGAAATTATACTTTGACGAAGCAAACTCAAAAGAGGTAAATGAAGTTGGGGTATTGCTAGTATCTCCTGAGGACATCCTAATACCCCTCTCATTCAAGCTGGAGTTTGAGGAACCCAACAATGTGGCATAGTATGAAAAATTTCTCCTTGTGTTACAAACGACAAATAATATGAATATTGAATGCCTAACAGTCCATGGATACTCTGAGTTGGTCGTAAGGTAGATCAAAAATCAATGCCACGCCAAACACCCGAGACTGAGGACCTACCAGAATGAAGTGTGGGATCTAATTGATAATTTCTTCCTAGCTTTTAATATCCAATTTATACCCAGGGAAGGAAATAGGATGGTTGACTCCCTTGCCGTAGATGCAAGAAGTTTCAGACCCCCTCAAAACCCACTCCTCAGGTATGAGGTAGAAGTCAGATACAAATCCTCAATACCTAATAATGTCAAACACTGGCAAGTATTTTAGGACGACGAGCAGGTGAAAAGATTCATAGAAGTCGTTGGGGAGTTCACCTACTCCACCATCGATCAAGAAGAAGAATAAATATATCAAGAAGCCACTTCTTGGAAAGACATAATGGTTGGGCGCAAAATTTTGCAACTGAAAGGGAATACCATCCCTCATGGACTAATACCATTAGAAATGATTTTTAATAAGGACGATGTAATCTCAAAACCAATAGCCCCAAAGATAGACGATAAAGTAGAAGACTGCAACATCAACTCAAAGGAGGAACCCCAGATGATCAGGCTATCAAAAGGAATCCCCTTGCAATAAATACAAAGGTATTTAAGTCTATTCAAAATCTATAAGATGTGTTTGCTTGGTCTTATGAGGATTTGAAATCATTTGATACTAACATCATTCAGCATAAGATTTCTTTGAAGAGTGGAATAAATCCATGCAAGCAGAAACTCGGGCAGATAAATCCAATCTTACTCCCCTCCATTGAAAAGGAAGTAAGAAAGTTGCTACAGGGAAAGATCATAGTGCCTTTAAGGTACTCTGAGTGGGTGGCCAACCTAGTCCTTGTTTGGAAAAAGAGCGAAGAAATAAGGCTATGTGTAGATTTTCTAAATCTAAACAGGGTGTCACTAAAAGACAACTACCCGCTGCCTAAGATGGATTATATATTGCAAAAGGTGTTTGACTTAGCCATAATTTCCATGATGGATGGGTTCTCTGGTTATAACCAGGTGGTAGTCCACTCAGAGGATCAAAAGAAAACTGCTTTCACCACACCGTGGGGAACATTCATGTACGCTCGCATGCCCTTTGGTCTTATTAGTGCAGGGGTCACATTTCATAGAGCCATGGACATAGCTTTCGTAGGGGAGAAAGATAAATTTGTGGTGGTTTATTTAGACAATATCACAGTCTTTTCTAAGACAAATGAAGAGGACATCCTCCACTTGAAGCTCACCTTTGAAAAAAGCAAGAGATGTCGGCTTTATTTGAATCCTAAGAAATCTTAGTTCACCCTAAGTGAGGGGAAGCTACTAGGACCCATAGTAGCATAGGAAGGTGTGAAGATCGATCCTAAATGAGTCGAAGACATCATCCATATTCCTCTACCCAGGAATAAGAAAGAGGTCCAAGCATTTTTGGGTAGAATAAATTTCTTAAGGAGGTTGATACCCAACTATGCGGAGATAGTCAAGGGTACTACGGACATGCTTAAGAAGGAAAATGAAGTCAAGTGGAGCCCTGCCCTAGAGATTCTTTCATTAGAATTAAGTAAGCTTTCGCTGAATCCCTGGTACTGGTTAGCCCCGACTATTTAAAGCCTTTATACATCTTTTCATTTGCCTCTCCACATACTATTGCCATAGTGCTGCTACAGAAAATAAAGATGGTTATGAAAAACCCATCACCTTCTTCAGTCAAGTCTTGAGGGATGTTGAGCTGAAATATAAATTCTTGGAGAAACAAGCATATTCACTAGTCAAGGCTTTGAAGGCGTTTTGTATGTATGTGCTACAATCGGAAATCACAACATTTGTCCCAATGACAACAGTCAAGGACATCCTGGTGCAAGGGGACGTTCAAGGAAAAAGGGGTAAGTGGATAGAAAATATTTAAGAATATGAGCTAGACATAAAGCCTACCAAGATCATAAAAGGCCAGGGGTTCGCCAAGGTTTTATCTGAATCAAATTGCGAAGCTTTAGGGATAAACCTGATCACAGAGGAAGGTAGACTAGAGGATCATTAAAGCATGATTAAAACATCCAAATATGAGGGATCACTTTGGTATAAGAACATCGTACATTATCTCTTATTCTTGAGGTGCCCGTTGGGGCTGGATAAATCCAAATATCGAAGTTTGATATTGCAAGTGCAAAAATATATCATATCCAATGGTCTACTCTACTGGAAGGACCCAGTGGGAGTATTTTTACTATGGTTGGTAGAGGAAAATACCCATAAGGTGCTTGAGGATTTTCACGGAGGAGTTTGTGGAGGACACTAAAGTTGGAAGAACATAGCACATAAAATCCTCAAGGCAGGATTCTATTAGCCTACACTGTTTGGGAATGTTCATTCCCAGGTCAGGTTGTGTCATAAGTGCCAAGTGTTTGCTGAGAGGAAAAATATTTCTCCTCTCCCCCTTATTCCAATACATGTGGAAGAACCTTTGAGACAGTGGGGGCTATATTTCATAGGAGAAATAAACCCATCATCCAATGGCCAACACAAGTGGATATTGACGGCCACAAATTATTTCACCAAGTGGGTAGAGGCCATCCCAACTAGAAATTCTATAGACTCAGTGGTAATCAAATTTATGGAGGAGAATATATTATCTCACTTTGGTTGTCCCTTCAAAATTATCACTGATAATGCTCAGGTCTTCAAATCTACCAAGTTCACCAACTTCTTCCATAAATACAATATCATCATCGGGCACTCCACTACCTACTATCCTCAAGGTAATGGCTTGGGTGAGTCCTAAAAAAAAACTTTGGTCAGGGTGTTGAAGAAGAGCATCGCTGAGAATCAGAGGAACTGGGACTCCCAACTTAAGCTTTTTCTATGGACCAACTGGGTAACTCCTAAACGATCCATGGGGAAATCACCTTTTGAGCTATTGTATGGTAAGGCTACAGTCTTCCTAATCCAATTAGCGATGTGGGTGGCAAAGTTACTACAAGAAGCAAAGCAAGAGCCAAGTTCCTTAACGCAAAGGATAAATCAGTTGGTTGAGCTTCATGAAAACAGAGAGTAGGTGGGGGCCAAATTGTCAAATTACCAACAAAATATGAAATTCCTATTTGGAAAGAAGGCCAAGGATTGACCACTTCAACCATGAGATTTAGTTCTCCGCTGGGACGTCCGACGAGAAGACAAAGGAAAACATGGAAAATTCAATCCGCTATGGTTCAACCCTTTCAAGATTACAGAAGAAAGAGGAAATAACACATACATGCTTGAAAATCTGGACGGTGAATCTCTAGAACTGTCGGTAAATGGTCAGTTCCTCAAACTTTATTTCCAAAACTAGAGGTACATGTCTTGCACTCATTGTAAATACCGGTGTGTGTATTGTAATTGTTATATGAAATTTCCAATTTATGTTGAAAAGTCCACTTTCACATAATTATCGTTGTTTAGAAATGACTCCATGCCCAATGGAAGGAAGGCTATTGGTCTGTAGGTTCTCAACACCTTGCCAGTAAGGCATTGTCCCTAGTTGGAGCCAATATTGTCACTCACTACATTATGAGTTTTCAGTTGATCAAAGTTTCCAAAGAGTAGTGAATTTTGAAGCCATATTCTAGATTAGAGAAACAATCATAGCCAAATCAAGCCTCTCCCTTGCATAGTTCTAAGTCCAAAAATGGACTTCTGGATCAAAAGGTATGGCCTATTAAAGTTCAGACGTTTTTTTGCCTTTATAGGGAAGGAGAAAAGCATATCGGAGGTACGAGAACTCATCGCAATTGAAAATCGACGTTTTTCTCAAGTGGCAACAGGGAAGCGCAATGAAATCTGTGATTAGTTGATCACTGAAATCGCAAATAGGTCGGGCCCCGAGCACAGTCCATCAACTTATCAGTGGGGGATAGGTCCCACATATCACATATCACAATTCCACGATATCGCAGCCCCGCATCTCGCAGCCTCTCAATCCTCCACATCAAACCCCGTAATATCGACAAATCAGCGATCGGCAAGCCCTAAGGACTATTCTTAAGGAATTGCGAGGGGGATACGCCAATAGTGCAAAATTGCCAAAAATTGGGATTTAGTGTTAAAGCATTGGGAGGGGATGATTTCATTTTACAAAGGAAATCAGCTGCAAAACCAGAGGCAGGTGGACCTTTTCTCTCTCGTATAGGGGCCACGCATTAGAGCACCATTGGTCCAGATGAATCCACATGGCAACTGATGTCATCATGGCGTGGCATTACGAAGGACATGTGACACACAGATTCGACTTATTCAGGGGTCCAATGGGGGAATTTCTGGGTGACATGTGTCACCACTCAGGAGGTGCCACATGGCACTAATGATGTCATCAATCTCACAATCAGTGTTCGTACAAAGCAAAGCCCCTCCTCCACAAAACTCCCTTTGGGCTTACAATTGTGATATGTTGGAACCTCCTAGACACGATATTTTACACAATGGAGTTAAAAAATTGTTGGGTCTATCCCTTTCAAAGGCCGCATGCTCATTCAAGACCCCCATCTCTAGACGACCCAGATTGACTCCACCTAGATCAATGGCTCCCAGGACTTTTCGCCCCTCGCCCCCTGCCATGTTTCTGTTTATCAATGAGGGGGAGTCCGAAAAGAGGCTTCCCCACCAAGCCCCTCCGCTATGTGTCCCTATCATATCATTTCACACCCCCCCTTTCACTTACCACTTACAACTCATGCCCCCCTCCGAAAACCACTCATCCTCAACTCCCTCTCCTGTGTTGCGATTGCGAGACCCCCCGTGGGCATGACCCCACAAATTGGTGATCATAAGGTTCAAGGGGAGATATCAAAGGCAAGTGTTATAAATCGTCAATATGTGGGATTTCATATAACAAATGAAGAAGCCCCCCAGCAGGAGATCCCATGGCCCTAGCGCTCGAGGCTAAGCCCTCAGTTCTAGACCCAGGTCATATGAAGAGAATTACAGGAAGAGGGCCGAAGTAAGAGGGTTAAAGGGGATCAGAACTCCCTTGTTGTGTAATGTTTTAGTGTTAAGGGCCAACACTAGAAATTCCTCCATATTACAACATAACTGCATCACTAAGCATATCAGGGCGTCGATAGTGTTCTGAAAAATTTTAATGGAGCGGTGGGTCGACAACTGAGGCATTTAATACAGGAGATGGAGCATTCAAACCCATCATGGGTTGATCTAGAAAGGCCCTTTGTGACACAGAACTAGGGTCGATGCTGACAGAAGCAAACAAGGACTTAGTGGCCTGGGTGGAATTTATTATCCAGCATGGTGCCCCCATACTGAAGGAAGATGAAGTACTGCCCAGGGGTCCTCTGCTTCAGTACTACAGCATGAAACTAATAGCATCCAATCCCAGCTTTAAAGGATGAATGATTCAATTAGTAGAGGCAGAAGCGACTGGAGTCAGCTGAGTAGCACATGAGGCCATACCGTGAGCAAACTACAACTTGAAGCAGTAGCAATCAAAGGGATGGGCATGAAGATATTTAATTGGCATTTTCATTTGATTGATTGACTTGTTTTGTATTCTTGTAGTGTGTGGCCATTCAATGAGGCAATTAATGTTTTGTAATGTTTTTGCGCCACAGGGCCATCCTTGTCCGAGACAGTTAGTCAATCTAACAACTGAGACTCGGCAGAAGATATTTTGTTGTAGAAAATGTTCAATCGCTCCCCATCTCTAGATAAATAGGGGAAAGCAACACTTTAAAAAGGTTTAGAAATTCTAAAGAAAAAGCTACATGTTATTTTCAGACTGTATAACTTTATATTACAGATCTTTCAGAATATCAAAGAAATGGTGGTGATTCCCCCTTCAAGTATTACAGTATGTTATCCCTATGTTAAAACCCATTATGTTCATGTTTCTTCTCTGAATTCATGCAATCATAGCCACTAGAAATATTTCATACTTCCTTACAGATTCACTTGTATTTATTTTTTAATGCATGTGCCTGTATGAATTGCTGAAATTAAATCTTTAAAATTGTGCTGCATGAATCATAACACCCACTCTCTCTTCTGTCTGTTATATCTACCAAAAACTCAAATAACTGTAGAAATTCTTATTGCTTCAAGCTCTATGTGTTAAATATAGCATTCTTGATGTTTTAGGCTCTATGTGATGAGTTGTTCTTTCCCCATATCCTCTCTCATTTTTCCATAAAAGCTTATTAAGCTATATGTCCTTGAACTACTCGGCCTCCACTATTTTATGCACATATTTATGTGAATTGCATATGTGAAGAAGTACCAGAAATACATTACTTATACCTTTTGGATGAATGAACCAACCCATTCCTTTTAATATATATATATATATATATATATATATATATATATATATATATATATATATATATAGAGAGAGAGAGAGAGAGAGAGAGAGAGAGAATATATGTGTAATGTCTCCATCTTCTTGATAATCATTTGAGACACACAAAATCTAGATGTGCCCAGGCACTGGTCTTGTAAGCAATCCAAGGTTGTCTCTGGGAGCCACAACATATAAAACTACGAACAAGTTGGTGAAAGGCAGCAAGATGTCATCCATCAATCTCATAAAAGTTGCAAGGGCATTTTTCAACCTGAAGGGCATGACCAACCACTCAAAAAGGACCTCCTTGGATTTGAAGGTGGTCTTCCATACATTTATGGGTTCTATTGGAACTTGGTGATAGCCATACTTCAAATCAATCTTGCTGAAGTACTTCGCCTCCTTGACTTGGTCAAGAAGGTCATCAATCCATGGGATCGAATACCTTCTCCTGACAGTGATTTTATTCAATGTCCCATAACCAATGCAGTCCCCAGGTCCCATACTTCTTCTTTACGAGTATAATTGGGCTCCCATAAGGTGAGGAACTTGGTCAGATGTGCCCCTTTTGTATCAATTCCTAGATCTACCGCTTGATTTCCTCATTTTCTAGAAGAGAGCGACAATATATTGGCCCATTGGGTAAAGGTTCTCCCAGAGTTATATTAATCGAATACTTGACCTGATAGTGCAAAGGTACCCTTGTGGGTGAGGAGAAGATGTCCCTGTACTCTTCCATGACCTTATCAAATTGCTTCTATTGCGCAAAGGAACCATTTCCGGGGGCCATGGATGTGGCCATGATCTTCCCCTTTGAGATTGAATCAGAAAGAAAACAAATCTCCCGGTTTGGGAGATGATATTACTGCATTTCTTAGCATAGATCAAAGAAATGTCGGTAGGTGGGGCTACCCCCAGTATCCTACATAGTTTTTTTCCCAAAGTAATAATAACATTATGAGGCCTAGACTCTTACACAGCATGACGTTTCCACAAGTATGTTTGGCCTAATAAAACATCACGAACTTCAAGAGGAGTAACATCACATAGTACCTCATCCATGAAGGGCTTGATGTTGTAAGGAAGGAAACACTTCTAGCTCACACAAAGATCTTGTCCTTGGTGGAGCCACCCTTTGGTGTATGGCTGCAAGTGTGGTGTGGTCAACAGGCCCAACGTCTTAACGACTTCTGCTAAGATGAGGTTAATTTGGCTTCCACCGTCAACAATGAACTGCAAAAAATAACCCTTCACCCACCTCTGTGAGTGGAAGAGACACTTCCCCTCCTCTATATATTTGGGCTCAATATTTTGGACCTTAGTGGTGGTAATGGTGGAGCTGGGTTCTGCATCAATAATTTTCTTCCCCTTGTCGGGTTCCAACTCAGAGTCAGAATGTGCATCTGAATCTGAAGCTTTTTGCTCAGTCACCAATGACTGCTTGGTGCTACACTCATTTTTGTTATGGGTGGAGCTCTTATGGAACTCATGCCACCTTCTTGTGTCCTTCTTCGTCTTTGTGGTATTATTATTTTCTTGTCGATTTGATGGTTTATCCAAGGTCACTCCACCTTAGCTCTATCCTTTGTTCTATGGTTTGGATGTGTCTTTTCCTAGTTCGAATTTGCAAATCCAAAGGCTCACTTCTTCTATTTAAATTTCTACTCAATCTTGACAACGTATCGGTATGTTGTACCAAGTGAGGAGATGTCCAGGAACTCCATTTATGCCTAAATTTATTTTTGCAAATAGCCATAGTACTTGAGTACAAGATGTCACTCATAATATTTGATACCCAACTTTGTGCATAGGGTATGAAAAATATTCGTGAACTCTAGCACATCTTAGTCCCTTTCTTTCATAGTGTGGTCCATTTTATGTACTTATCTTCATTGCTTCCGAAAGGGTAATATTCTTCCTTGATAGCATCTCAAAAATAATTCCAAGAGGGTGCAACTGAAAGTAGTGAGGGTTCCTCCTCATCCCTTTGCTCACAATAAGTTTCCCACCAGTCCTTAACATGGAGGGTGACTTTAAGGAGTGAAAAAGTAATATTTTCCCTATCGAAAAAATTATGGACCAAAAAATATCCTTCCAGGAAATTTAACCATCTATCTATAGCATTTTCATTTATCTAGGCTTCAGATATAGGAATGTCAAAGTTAACTTGTGCCTTAAAGGGGGTGGTTCCACCAAAGTGACTACTAGATGAAGATTCTTCACTAACTGATACCCGTTGAAGGATCTAGTAAAAATTATCCATCATCTTGTTCATTTGTCCCTCGAGGGCTTCTTTGAGCAACAATTTGAAAGGATCTCCTACTACCTTGTCTTTCTTTTCTTTCTCCATGGGAGACCGTCAGGATCGGTGAGGCCGATCTTGCAAGGGCTCAACCAGTTCAAGTCCCAACTTCTTATACATTGACTTCATTCGGGACATGCAAAAAAAATAGAAAAAGAGTAGACTGCTATGATACCATTGATCTGGATTTATGAAGAATCAAAATGAAATACAAATCTAAGCTTTGGGCTTTAACCTTGTACAAAAATTACTTGCAAACTAATTTTTAAAGCATAAAAATAAGAATTGCGAAAACATAAAATAAATACACACAGAGATTTTCCCCTGGATCCCAAAACCAGGACTACCATATTTATTATTAATTATGTTCCCTTCAATGTTATGATACATATGTATACATGTCGAATCATTCATAAACCCCAATCCATTAACCCTGGATTATAACATAACCATGTTTCCCTTAACCGGATCTAAAAAATACCATGGGAAGAAAACCATCATGCCCAAAACCATGTGAAAAACCCATGCACAAAACTATGGATAGGTATGCCCACCATCTTTGGGTCTTCCCCCCATCCTTGGGTCTCAATATATAGAGGAAGAAAAATACCCGAGGTTTTGCCTCGGAATTTGTGCAAGGGTGTTACCACCCCCATGTAAACCCCCCAACAGGGGGGGTTTCCGCACCCCTATAAGCCCCATGAAAGGGAGGTTTCCTCCCCCCATGTGATCCCCATGTTATCTTGGAAATAATATAACACACCCAACATTCTCCCACTTGTTGTTTTATTTTCCACACAAGGGGTCACAGGACAGCTTAGTCATTGTTACAACCCTGCAACGCCCATTGTTTCTCTACACCAAATAAAACTTCTCAATGCTCACAGAATTCGTCATTACATCTGCAACATTCTTCAAGGTGTCCACCTTTACGAGCAACACCTTTTTGTCCTCAACCATATCCCTCACAAAGTGATAGTGAACATCAATGTGCTTTGTCTTTGAATGATAATTAGGGTTCTTTGCCAATAAAATTGCACTTTGGTTATCACAGTCTATCCTTATAGCTCGTTGTACTAAACCCATACTTGAACACAATATGTGCAACCAAAATTCTTCCTTTTGTGCATCCGTGGATGCCATGTATTCTACCTTTATAGTTGAAAGTGTCACTACATATTGTCTCTTGCTCATCCAACTAACTTCTCCTCCAAATAGGTTAAACACATAACCACTTGTAGATCTTCTCTGATCTAGATCTGCAGCCCAGTCCGCATCAACAAAACCACAAATGTCCAAAACTCTTTCCAATCCTGGTATTCCTTGGTAGCACAGACCATAATCACTAGTACCACGCAAATGCCTGAAAACTCGCTTGACTGTTGTCCAATGTTCCTTCCTTGGTTTTGACTTAAACATGCTCAATACTCCCACTGCATGTGCAATGTCTGTTCTAGTACAGACCATTGCATACATTAGGCTACCGACTGCACTTGTGTATGGAACACAAGACATGTCCTCTTCCTCTTCTTATGTCTTGGGACATTGTTCAACAGATAACTTTACACCTATAGGAATATGAACCTTCACCAATTTACTATCCTGCATATTAAAAATCTGCAATATTGTATCAACATACTTCCTCAGGTTTAACCATAGCTTCCTCTTTGCCTGATCTCATCTAATTTCCATGCCCAAAATATAGTTTGCATCACCAATATCCTTCATGTCAAATTTGGACAATTGGGTCTTCAAATCATGGATAAGTTCTTTGTCATTTCCAATCAACAACATATCATCCACATACAAAACCAAATAAATAACATGGTCGCTAATTAAGTTAAAATACACACAATGATCTGCTTTTCTTCTGGTGAAGTCAAGTCCCCATATATATGTATCAAATTTCTGATACCACATTCTTGGTGATTTTTTTAACCCATACATAGACTTTTTTAACCTGCATACCAGTTCTTTATTAGCCTTCACCGCAAAGCCTTCAGTTTTCTTCATGTAGATCTCTTCTTTCAGATCCTCGTGTAGAAATGTTGTCTTCACATCCATCTGTTCTAATTCAAAATCAAAAGCAGCAACAACAGATAAAAGTAATATAATATAAGCTAACTTGGTAACAAGAGAAAAAATATCACCAAATCTATTCCCGACACCTGGGAATAACCTTCTGATACCAACCAAGCTTTTTATTTCTCCACCTTGCCTTTTGCATTCATCTTCTTCTTGAAAACCCATTTTCTTCCAATAGGTTTCCTTCCAGTCGACAACTCCACCAAATCCCAAGCCTCATTTTTTTCCAAAGATGCCATTTCATCAACCATGGCCTTTTTTCAGAGCTTTCCATCCTCTAAATCTACGTCCTTCCTGAAAAATTTGAACAAAAAGCGGATGGACTATACCTTTCTGAATACTTTCTCTCTCGAATTGATCTTATCAAAGCTGGAGTTTGTGGCTCTTTCTCTTCTGATTCCTGTTCTGCTATAGAGTTTGATTCTTCCTCCTTTAGCTCAAACTTTGTCTTCTCAAGTTCCTCTGGTAGGACTTCATGTTCAATAACATTTTTCACCTCTCTAAACACCACATCTCGATTGTACAAAACCTTCCTTGTTTATGGGTTCCAAATCTTATAACCTTTTAAACCATCCTTATACCCAATAAAGATGCACCTTTAATATTTACCATCCAAATCGGTTCTTTTTTCCTTTGGAACATGTGCATATGCATCACATCCAAATACCCTCAAATGTGAAAGAGAGGGTTTCTTACTAGTCCATACCTCATGTGGAGTCTTATCCTCCAACGTTGATGAAAGTGATCCATTAACCAAGTAACATGCAATCTCCACTGCCTTTGCCCGGAATTCTTGTCCTAACCCAGCACCACTGAGCATGCTTCTTTCTTTTTCCATCAACATCTTGTTCATTCTTTCTGCAACTCCATTTTGTTGAGGTGTCTATGGAGTAGTCTTTTTTCGTGTTATACCACACTTCTTACAAAACTCTTCAAATTCGTTCTTGTAGAACTCTCCACCATTATCTGTCCTCAACACCTTGGTCTTCTTCTCTGTCTAATTTTCCACCAGAACCTTAAATTCTTTAAACATGTTAAAGACTTTAGATTTCTTCCTGAGGAAATATATCCATGTATTCCTTGAGAATTCATCTATAAAGGAGACATATTACATAGACTTACCTAGTGATGGAATTGACATAGGTCCAAACAAATCATTATGCACAAGCTCTAATATCCCTTTCACCGTCTTAGCACCAGAGGGAAAACTCACCCGATTATTCTTCCCATATACACAATGCTCACAGAATTCGAAATCCAGAGAGTAATTAAACATACCTTCTACCATACCATTACCATGAAG
Source organism: Pinus tabuliformis (assembly GCA_031772625.1). Taxonomy (NCBI): domain Eukaryota; kingdom Viridiplantae; phylum Streptophyta; class Pinopsida; order Pinales; family Pinaceae; genus Pinus; species Pinus tabuliformis. Next base: position 676,880,791 of record CM062807.1, read on the forward strand.
TATTCAAAGGCCCTTCTCTCCAATATATCCAATCCTTTGATGTCATAACATGGTCTTTTCTCCAGAGGCCACTAAGTTTTTTGCTCCACTTTCAAGAACCACAAAACTATTGCACCCATCAATAATAGTGCTACCCAGAAGATTGTACAAAGTTCCAATCTAAACTCCCCACATTAATACTAGTACTCTACGAACCATCTTCCAGGCATCTTTCTCAAACACTGTTTTTACACCTGCATCATCCATCTTGCTTACAAAAATCATATTTCTGGCCAATGCAGGAATATGCAGAACACTTGGAAGTGTTCTAATCCTTCAACCTTGCAACTTTAGCTTGAATTTTCTATGTCTGATGATTTTGGCCTTCCTATCATCCCCTAAGAAGACATCACCACCATCATATTTCTCATACTCGTAGAACCACTCCCTATGGGGAGTGAAGTGAAATTATGCACCTGAGTCAATTAACCATGCCTCATTATCGAAATGTGTACTTGAAGAAGAATCCACGTACACATCCCCACCTTTATTTGAGGTGATTTTTTCCTCTGCAAAAGGAGCATCATCAGATCCCTTTCCTTTCTTAGGAGCTTTAGATCTACAATCCTTTCTGTAGTGTCCTTCCTTTCTGCATTTTGAACATACCTTTATAGGTTTTCCTAGAGATTTAGATCTCCCTCTTGATTTAGATCTCCCACTCAAGGAATTATTTTTGTTTTTGTTCTGGGACCGTCCTCATACAGACAAGGCATCTCTATTCTGACTCTCCATATTTTTCTGTCTCATCTTCTCCAATAACAAGGATGAGACTATTTCATCAAACATCAAGGTAGTTGTATTACTACCTATAGTAACAACCAGACTGTCCCACGAATCTGGTAGAGAACACAACAAATTGATGCACTTATCTTCATCTGAAATTTTTATATCAACAAATAACAACTGGCTTACGACAGCATTATAGGCATTTAGATGCTCTGTCACCGAGTCTCCATCCTTCATCCTCAAGTTATATATCTTTTTCCGCAGGAATAATTTGTTCACTAGATACTTAGATTGGTACAAAGTCCCTAACTTGACCCACAAATCCTTCACCATAGCTTCCCTTGACATATTCAACAATATTGAATCTGAGATACACAACCGTATTGTGCTCTTTGCCTTCCGATCCAACTTCACCCAGTATTCTACTGATATTGTCATTGGTTTAGTACCTAGATCTATCGTGATCCACTGATCTTTATCCACCAGTAGATCCTCCATCTTGAGCTTCCACAACTCAAAACTATGACCATTAAATTTCTCTATCTCTATCTTTCCACTCGCTGTCATCTTCTTTCATTACAAGAATTGATCCCACAGATCTCCCACTAAACAGGGTCTACCACAGGCTTGAGCAAAACCCCTCAGTAGCAAAGGCATCCCCTTGAAGTCGAAACAACTCTAATACCAAATGTAGGTTTTAACCCTATACATAAAGTACCTAAAAACAAATTCTTAAAATAGAAAAATAAACAATGGCAAGAACATAAAACAAATATACACAAAGATTTTCTCCTGGATCCCAAAACTGGGACTACCATACTGATTTTTCATTATGTTCCTTTAAATGTTACAATACATATAAATACATGTCGAAGAATTCATAAAACCCAATCCATTAACCCTGGATTAGAACATAATTGTAGTTCCCTTGACCAAATCTACAAAATACCATGGGCAGAAAACCATCATGCCCAAAACCATGTGAAAAGCCCATGCAAAAAACTATGGGTAGGCTCACCCACCATCTTTGGGTTTGCCCCCATCCTTAGGTCCGCATATATATAGAAAAAAAATTACCAGGCCGTTGCCCCATACCCATGTAGGGGGGCTGCAGCCCCCTTGTAAATCCCCTGACAAGGGGGGCTGTCGCGCCCCCCCCCCCCCCCCCCCCCCCCCCTTGTTGCACCTGACACAAAAAACAGGGGGGATGTGACCCCCCACACGTGCAACTAGTCATGGAAATAATATAACACACACCCAACATAAACAAAAACACAAAGATACAACAAAATAGAACTTGAATTAATAAATAACAATTGTTGAAAATTGTTTACATGCAGACAAGAAACAAAATAACTTAGGCGATGGTAGCTTATCTCTAAGAATAGATGTGATGGTTACATGCCTTTTGAACTGAGTTATAATGAGGATCTCAGGGCCTTTTATAATCAAGAAATAATGGAAAAACCTAAACATCTAAAAGCCTTACCCTAGGAGTTGAAGAGCCAAAAGGTTATGGGCCCTGTTAGGGTTAGTTGGAATGTGTTAATTCTTAGGGTCGTAACTTTGGAATATGATCTCCATTTGGTGCACATGATAGACCATTAGAAAGGTTTATCTGAGGACAACAACTTTTGACTACAACATGTATGCTCATTTCCCCAAAAAAACGTCATTTAGGGCATCAAAATGGCTTTGGAAGTTTAGGACCAAAAATTTGTCAAAAATAGAAAACTGTTGAAATAGGAAACTGTTCTAGAAATTAGGAAACTGAAAGGAAACAATTTTGGGTTTCCAGGTGGAATAAGTGCGTGGCCACCAATATTCACCTAGATCATCAAGAAAGGAGTTTGGATATGAAAGGACATGCATTACCTTCATTCACCATGCATGAATTTGAGGATTCTCTATATATTCATCTCAATGTTGAAGGATTCCTTTATAAAGGTGGAATCATGTTTTTTAAGAAGAAGATTCTTGGTTTGACAAAAGGATGAAGATTATTTGACCAAATCTACCTTGGTTAGTCCCTCTATCAATATCTAGTTATATCTCCAGAACTTCATCCTATTAGGATTTGTTTTAGGGTGTGAACAAGTGCATTTGTTTCTTGGTGGTGCCCCTTAGAGGTTCAGAACATTCTTTATGTAGTTTGTATTGTGTGTATGGTAGTGTCTTTGTTGAGATACCCTCAATATTATCAACTCTTTTGGAGTCTCCTTGGCACAACACATCAATTGTTCTCTTTAGCTCCTTGGGAGCCTATTATTGGTGACCTCTCTTTGGTTTATTTTGATCCCTAGCCTTTCAATTTTCTTGTTTCTTGATATTAGAAAGCTTTGGTTTTTTAAAATTGTATTTTGGTATCTATGGAAAATGGGATCCCCCACTGAGTTCTGGAATCAAGGATTTCTTTGGGACCTTTCCCCTTCTGAGCCTCAGGATATATTACAAAAGATTTGGTGTTATTGTTTCTCTTGGTTTCTTGTTTACATTAATTACATGGAGGCACATGAATTGAAGGGTTTCAAGAAGACATGAGAATTCAATACAATGTAACAAAGCCTTTATTTTTTAGTGACCCCTAAGTTCCATAGGAATGAACATCAATACACCTCATTGGCTACTATAATTGGAGGACAAGTGTATCATGTTGAGGAACATGGTTATCAACTTTAGTAAATATTTGCACTCAACAACTTATAACCATATGATGTCCACACACTCTGCTGAAGTAAACCTAAAGGAAGACAACATAGTGCACAAGATGTTGGAGGATACCAAACTTGAGAACCAAAGCCATCTTCCTACCAACCATGAGTAGGAAGAAGCCAACAACCACCATGTTTTCCAATAATTTCTATATATACCTACAAGTTTTATGACAAGAATCATTGGCATGTAGCTTTTGTAAGTTTTGTTTATTAACTTTTGAGAGCTACCCTCCATTTTTGAAGACTTAAAATAACTATTTTTGTATTATGTTATTTTCCTTTTAGCCACTAACTTCATAGTAAAAGTTTATCGGTTTTGTTAAAGAAAAATATAGAGTTTCAGATCAAATTCTAGGGAGCCTTTAGGGGTACCATTTCTGTTATTATTAGTTCCCTTTATGATATCTTAAATTACTATAACATTTTTAGAGGGTGGGTCTCTAATATTGACACCCCGTGTTACTACATTTGGGGACTTTTTTCAACATCGAACATTGACACTTTAAATGACGAGTTTGACATTTTTATGACTAAAATTGTTGATTACCATCACTCATACAATTTGTTAAGATGGTGTTCTTAAAACAAAATTGACTCCATCATCACCATAATGTATTAAATGTTTGACTCCATCATCATCACAATGTATTAAATGTTGTTTGAAGGTTTTTTTTTTGATTTAATCTTTTTTTAAACATTGGTTTCACAAAAATTTTAACATTGACGTGGTTGGTTAACAATGCTAGTAATGGCGACTTAACATTATGGGTCGTTGCTATTAATGGTGATACATACATGATGGATTAACTTTAGATTTAATAAAACTAAACTAAGAAACTATAAATAATAAATTAAGAAATTTCTTTCAAGGTGTTGGGCAATAGGGTTAATCCTTAAGCAAAGATTAGGGACGTTGCAATTGTTTAGAAGTTGGAGCTTATGGAAGGCATGGTCATCGCCTAGATGCAATATCATAGAAAGAGGGTGAAGTATTCAAGTTTAAACACAAATGTGGAGATGTGTCCACTTGCTGATAGCGATGTTGGTAAGGAAGTGTTCTTCCTTGAGTTTAAATCAAATGATTTATTATTCCCAAGCATATGCTAGATAAGAACATTAGTTGTTGTGTCAAGCTATAAGTTTATTGATATTTTTAAATATAATATTACATATTTGTTGTATGTGCCAAGTTTTAAAAACAACACAACTATTATCAAATGAATTCAATTTATTTTTAAACAAGTTAAGGGTGGTATGCTTTGGTTGGAAAAATGGATTTCTAATATTTAAGAAATTTTTAATAGGGTCACATGATCTTTGGATATTGTTCTAAATGGCATCAAGGTGTTTGTAAAAGAAATTATCATAAGGGTGTATATGAAAGTTGGTGGTTTTTGCACAAAAGAATATAGTATTCTATACAAAATAAGGGCATAGACATTAGGGACCATTTTAAGAGATTTATCAATCATATAGAGAAAAGATGTAAGTAATGGGATTTTTATAGTCCAAGGGGTTAGTTCAATTTGCTATCACCAATGTTACTAGGCATTTAGCTGGTTGAATGTAGGCATATGGTTTGAAACCCCTTGGATGAAGTGCACTAGTTTACACCTAGAGATGTCATCCATGTGTTAGCTACCTATACCAATAGGTTTCATTTTTCATGATTGGCAGGGGAAGTGCCAATATGATCTGCTTTGGTGATGCAAAGATCTCATATTCTTGTGGAAGGCACATGTCTACAGTTGGTTGATGTTGTCCTACTTCTGAATGGGTGATCCAACAGTCTAAGCTGGGTCATGCCATGTTTCAATTTTTTTTTTTTTTTGTTATAGATTAGAGAAAGAAATCTGTCCAAACAATTCAATCTTGGCAGATAAAGTAGTTAGGTAGAGAATGAAGGTTCCCAACTGTTTAATATGGGGCCTTGGAAGCAATAAGGCTAGTCTTAGATAGAAAATCAAAAGAAAAAGCCAAAGGAAAAGAAAAGGCACATAAGGGTTTGCAAGTCTAAGTGCACCCTCCTTGGAGTAACAAAAAATGCTAGGCAATAGAGTGGGTAGGTAGATGGGGTTGCAGAAGCATGATTTCCTTTATGTCAGTGGCCCAAGCAAAGGAAAAACATGGTGCTAGTGCAGGTCTCTTATTCAGCAATTTTGCAACAATACAATGAAGCATGTCTAACTCCCTGATTATCCCCCATTACATTCATTACTAACATCCCAATACTACCTATGTTCATGAAAGAAGTCAAAGTCTTTTGTTGTTCTTGTTTCATTAAGAGCCACATTTCTTGTGTAAAATTCTTTTCATTTTGATCTACTTCCTAACTAAGTTTGTGATTGAGGCTATTCCAAGTAGACAAGTAAATGATTCTACTATCATTCAGTTTCTTGAGAATAATATTCTTTCCAGATTTGGTTGTCCTGACAAGATTATAACAGACAATGCTGCTGCTTTCAGATCCAAGAAAATGGTGAACTTCTGCCACAAATTCCACATTACTTTGGGCCATTCTACTGCATATTACCCTCAAGGAAATGGGTTAGCTGAATCATCTAACAAAGGTCTTATCAACATCATTAAGAAGGTACTAGAGGAGAATAAGAAAAATTGGCACAAGAAGCTTGTGAATGCCTTATGGGCAGACAGGTTAACCACCAAGAGATCTATAGGGGTCAGCCCATATGAATTGGTTTATGGAATGGAAGCCAAATTCCCTTCATCCTTAGGGATCCCTGTCATGAAACTTCTTCAAGAAAGTCAAGCTGAACCAAATGACATGCAAAGAAGAGTAAACCAAATTATATGTTTGCAGCAAACCAGAGATCAAGTGTATAACAGAGTTCAAATCCTGCAAGAAAAGCTGAAGAAAGCCTTTGATAGAAGAACCAAGGCTGAAGATTTCTTTATTGGTGATAAAGTGCTTAAATGGGATTCAAGAAGAGAAGACAAGGGAAAGCATGGCAAATTTGACTCCCTTTGGAGGGGGCCTTTTGTTATTCAAGTAGTACAAGGAAATAATACTTACTTCTTGAAGAATTTGGACGACATTGAAGCTGAAGAGGGCCCTGTGAATGGCCGGATGTTGAAGCACTATTTTGACTACTTTCCATGTATATAGCAGGGTTTCTCCTTCTGTACATAATCAGTTGTATATATTTTCTTTCAGCATACAAATAGTTCAGTTTAAGAAGTTGCTGTAAATAAGCAGGAAAAGGCTTTATATTCCAAAAGTTCCACAGGGGTGACAACCTCCAATTTTGAAGTGCAAAGAGAAAGTTTTCAAGTTTTGAAGAGAAGTCAAAAGCCAAGGCAGTCTGACCTGCTGTTCTTGGTCTTTCAAGAAGAAAAACCATCCCCAAGTGGAGCCACTGTTAGCTACCTATACCAATAGGTTTCATTTTTCATGATTGGTAGGGGAAGTGCCAATATGATCTGCTTTGGTGATGCAAAGATCTCATATTCTTGTGGAAGGCACATGTCTACAGTTGGTTGATGTTGTCCTACTTTTGAATGGGTGATCCAACAGTCTAAGCTGGGTCATGCCATGTTTCAATTTTTTTTTTTTTTTTGTTATAGATTAGAGAAAGAAATCTGTCCAAACAGTTCAATCTTGGCAAATAAAGTAGTTAGGTAGAGAATGAAGGTTCCCAACTGTTTAATCTGGGGCCTTGGAAGCAATAAGGCTAGCCTTAGATAGAAAATCAAAAGAAAAAGCCAAATGAAAAGAAAAGGCACATAAGGGTTTGCAAGTCTAAGTGCACCCTCCTTGGAGTAACAAAAAATGCTAGGCAATAGAGTGGGTAGGTAGATGGGGTTGCAGAAGCATGATTTCCTTTATGTCACTGGCCCAAGCAAAGGAAAAACATGGTGCTGGTGCAGGTCTCTTATTCAGCAGTTTTGCAGCAATACAATGAAGCATGTCTAACTCCCTGATTATCCCCCATTACATTCATTACTAACATCCCAATACTACCTATGTTCATGAAAGAAGTCAAAGTCTTTTGTTGGTTCTTGTTTCATTAAGAGCCACATTTCTTGTGTAAAATTCTTTTCATTTTGATCTACTTCCTAACTAAGTTTGTTTCCTTAAAACTTAGTATCTATCACTTCCCATTCCTATTCCCCTCCAAAACTAACTACTAACTCTATATACACTTAATTCCCTATGTTCCCCTTTCCCTATTACTATAACACCATGGTGTATAAAACCCCAGCAATATGTATATTCCTTGCCCCCTGGCATTATAGCCATATGTCCAAAGTCAGGGATTAAATTGACCTCTGGTCAGTTTAATAACCTAAGCCCTACCCCTTTTTCCCTTTACAACCCTTCGAAATCATTTACCCACTTTACCTACAAAAAACCTTGTAAAAACCCACCTTTACCCCTTATCCTAAGTTTGTTGTAATGCGCATTTCAACACAAAAAACACCAAATAAACCCATTTTTCCTTTTATCCAAAGTTTGGTTGTATAGCGCGCTTTACACAGAAATACATTGAAAAACCCATATTCCTTTGGTCTTCAAAGTACCGCCCGGGCGCGCGTTTCAAAGAATATATTAAAATATTCCCCGCCCGCTGCCGTATTGTCCTGCCACCTTATCGACCCGTCGACCGTCGGATCTGGGCTTTCCCATCCGACGGCCCATATCGATATCGGACGGGCCCCGCTGACCGGACGTTACCTCCCGAGAAATGTCAGAGGGTGACGTCAGGCCTCTGCCACGCGTCGCTCCCAAATCTTATCGGGAGGCCGCCTGCCAATACCACCACCGTACCATAAGCGGTTCGATGGAACCGCTTACCACCCTTTGTATACCACTTGCCCACGTCACCACTACGTCATCCCCACGTCGCGCTAACGCAGCGCCGCGTCAGCGCCAGGCCCGCCACTGCTCCAACCTGTCCGCCACCTCACCAGTCCCCGTGGACCATTCGCAGGCCGCCACGTCACCTTTCCGTACCCGACCCCACCCGGTGACGTCATGCTGACGTCATCCAAAAAAAGCGCCAATAACCCAAAAAGTCCATATTTTCGCCAAAAATCGTGTTTTGTGTCACATTTGCCAAAAAGAAATATTGTTCCACTCTGCATGCGAATTACGACCATTTAGCCGCCAGCCTGCAAAAACCAACTTAAGGACCGTGGGTGCTCTCAGTCTGCCCACACTTGCCACCATTGCCGAAGGTTCACCAGGTATTTATCCAAGTTCTCTTCCGTGCCTGGTTTTTGTATAAATTCACCCAAAACCATTGTGAAAGGAGAGTAAAAAGCAGTGTAATTACCAGTAAATCCCCGGTGACCAGCGTTTATTTTCAGTTGTTGGGTCGAAATTCACCTGCAGAGCCCACATTTAGTCAAGTTTTCATAAATTCACAGTCAGTTCGCGCATTCGTGAACTTAAAACATGTGTTGCACTAATTCACCGTGAAGACAGCGTTACTAGTCCCAGCATTTGCTCGTTCACCTCTCTCTGGAGCATTTCAATTGTTCTCACCAAAATTTACCCTGTTTCCCCCTGCAATTTGCCTTACTTTTGCAAAAATACCCCTCTGTGTTGCTCAGTCCAGTAAAACAAGTCCTAATACAATTCAGAGTACTAGTCAACCATGGAAACACCAGTAGCACTGAACATTCCACCTTTGAATGCCCCACACAGAGAGTTAGAGTGGAAACCCCTGGGTGATAAAGATTACCAGATGACTGAGACATTCTCAATGAATTCCAAGTTTAACATTCATATGCTAAATGAGTTAAAGGCTCAACACCTCAGTGGAGCTGATATTTTAGGGATTTGGGACTCCAATTTGCCCATTTTCAACCTTCCTCAAGTCAATGTCCTTCCAGACTTGATCCATAGATGCTGTGCCAACTATGATCCATGTCAAAGAGCTGTTCTCAGCCCCTCAGGATCAGTCCTGTTCCATATCACCGCTGAGGCCATAAATGAGATGCTACACTTTCACACTGCAAAGCCACTAACTCCTCTTTCCATGATGGACTTGTTAAAGAAAGGGGGCAAGCTGTCCAGTTCCCAGATCATCAAGATTAATCAATTATTTGTTCAGCCAAGCTCTGAGGCTGTGAGAACACCTCCTATTTGAAATCCATATCTCAATGACTTGGGCAAAATGCTTGTGGACTTGATCAGTTATGTCCTGGGGTACAGGTCATGTGAGGATGTTGATGACACCATTATGGCCGTGCTGTCCATATTTTCCCCTGGAATGCCTCCTGCTGTGCACTATGATTATGCTGCATATATTGCCAATAAGATTCATGAGCAACTGATGAATCTAGAAAGGGAAAAGGTGTTTAGATACACTTCATACATCTATCACTTATTCTTATTTTATCAGGCTGACAGTTTCCCTATTCCTCTCAAGAAGCTTGATGCTCAGGGAAACCCAAGGTCTGTGGTATTTTGGACTTCAGTTTTTCATCACACATCCTGTTCACCATACACCTACTGTGAATTCATAGACCTTTTTATCCATCCAGCTATGAGCTTGTTATTGGGTGTCCCTCCTCCAAGATTGACCGATGAAATGCAAAGAGTACTCCAGCTCTCAAAGGCCTACAACATTGGTGATTGGTACTTTTACCAACACCATACAGTAATCAGAATATATGGCTGTGAGTTGGACCCTTATAGGCTGCCAAGATATGTCCCTATGAGACTCTTTGCCTTAGAGTATTTGAGGCAGTTTGGAAATGCAGACCAGGTCCATTTCCACAGTAAAAACAAGAAGGTGCAACTAAAAGTCAGGAACCATCTAGGCCCATTTCTTTACAACAAAAGGGAGGAGGGATGGAAGGAAGCAGATAGGATCCTAGAGACCCTCCAATTGCAAACCAGTTTCTGCTAGGTACCTTATGACCCTAATCATTTCATTACTCTCAGGAGGGTAAAATATAAATTGGGTAGCTATAATCACATCAGATTGCCTCATATTGAGAAATATGCCAATTTGTTAAGTTGGAAAGAGGGCACTCTAGAAGAGGCAATTACTAGAGAGAAAATGCTACAAAGAGAGGCAAAGAATATTGAGAAAGAGGCTGACTTGGAAACTTGTGGGCAGGTTTCCTCTTCCTATCAAAGGCAACTTGGAGCAGCTGCCTCATCTTCTCCAGCCCACCAGCAAGCAGCTAGAACTGTTCATCAGGTATCAAGCAAGGGTAAAGAAAAGCAGATGGAGCAGGAACAACCACCTCCTACAGCAGAACAGCAAAAAGAACAGCAAAAAGAAGAGCAGCCAATGCAGCAAGAACAAACAGCTGAGGCCCCAATATCCACTGAGCAATAGGCTCAAGAGAATGTGCCTCCTAGGCAAGAAACGACAGTGGAGGCCTCGGTGCTCCAAACTCCACAGAATGAAGAAAGAAACCGGAAGAGGGATAGAGAACAGGAGACTCCCCTCACCACATCCACAAATCAAGGGGAGAAAAGGCAGAGACTAAATCCCCTCTCTGAAGAAGAAATGCCTATTGGGAAATCATTGGGCATGGGCCCACCGAGCATGGAGGCATCTGCCAGTTCCTTTCAGCAGGAACAAGAAAGAACCCTTGGAGGAGAGGTCAGCTCCTCAAGTCAGCAAAGGAGAGCTGAAATAGGCATCAAGCAACAATTCATTGACATCAAAAAGAGAAATGAGCCACTCAGGCTCCAGCTCTACAATCAGTTGCTTAAGATGGCCCCTACCAACCAGCAGAGGCTTATGTCAGCTTATGACATAACAGAGGGGAAAATGACCATGAAACAGAGGGGAAAATGACCACGAGTCATTTCATGCCAACCATGCTACAGCCACAGTCAGCTGCAGACTATATAAGAACCAACCTTGAGGTTCTTGCCAAAGACATCCACCCTATGGACCAAATAGAACTTCACAAGCAAACGGGTGAGATGGTTTATTCAACACTTGCAGACAAAACCTTCTTGGCACATAGGTTGGAAAACAGCCTGAACAATACAACTGCCCAACTTGAGTTGGAGAAGGCATCCTCTCAGGCCAAAGACAACAGGATCAGGTCTTTGGAGGATATAATCATAGAGCTTGGGCATGACCCAAAGGATCCAAAAGCTATACAAGCGCTGCTGAAAGTAAGAGATGCAGATATTGCAGCTCTAAGAAAGATGGTGAAAATCCCAGCAACCCTTCACCCTCAAACAGAAGAGGTTGCCCAGCAAAGAAAGGACCAGGATGTAGCAACATTGCTGGTAACACTGCATAAGCAACTGGTGCAAACAGAAGGAAAGCTGGTAGAGACAGAGGCTGCATTGCAGGCAGCCCTACAGCAGAAAGAAGGAGGCCAAACATCTCAGCCCCCTCCACAAGTAATCAACCTTGAGGAACCCCCTCAAATTGTCACTCCTCCTACAGTGCAGACAGTTGAGACAGCTCCATCAACATCAGCACCAGCACCAACATCAGAGCAGGCTCCAAGCCTTGACATGCAGAAATTGATGAATGAGATTCAAGCCCTAGAAGCCCAGATGGCAGAGCTGAATCAAGCCAAGGAGAAATTAGCTACCCTTAATGAAAAATATGACAAATATAAGCAAAGTGTAGTTGAAAAAGGAAGAGAAATAAAGGCTCTTAAGGAGAAGATAAAGGAGCTGGAGAAAGAGCTCACCCTTGACAAGGTTGTGACTGAAATCAAGAAAGTCTTATGGGCCAACATTGGCCAATCAATAACAGATCAATGGCAGTATATAGAGACTATTCATGAGCATATGGAGCTCATAGGCAAAGCACACAAGGAAGTCCAAAGAGCAAGGGCATCTCTAGGCAATATGCCTGAGATAGCCAATAGAATGATCAATGTTCTCAATAACCGCACAGGTCCTCAGCTAGCAGCAATAGGAATCCCCAATAGAACTGAAACCATCCTGATGATAAAGAGGGTCCTCACATTGAGAAGCCTGGTGCAAACATTGGATAGAAGAGGCCAAGAAATGCAAACAGAAGTAAACAAATTCATGGATAAGTTTGCAGCATTACAGAGCAGAGGCCTTCCTGGCTTGCTGAACAGCGCAGGGAGGCTACTATCACATGAAAATTATGCCAAAAGGGTGAATACTTTTGCTACAAATCAGATCACTACAGGATCAAGTACCTCAGAGGAAACAGGGCCAACATCTGGGCAAAGTCTCTATGACAGAGTAGAGAACTTATTTTTTATCATGAATGAGATCAGACATTTGTTTGAAGTGCCTCCCAATTTCTATAAATATACAGAGGCAGATGAAACCTTAGGTGCAATTTTGAGGCATCAGTTGCCTACACAGGAGTGGTGGACCAGCATGATACAGACATTGCTGTGAACAAACAGGTTTGCACCAAGTTTTTGCATTGAAAACAAGTCATTGTGTTCAGACAGTGGACACATTCACTATGACAGTAAAAGAGTGGACTGAGCCAACTCAGCAAACCAATTCGGCCACTAAGAGCAAAATTGACAGATACAGATGACAGGGCCGAGAAAGCTACAGCTCGACAGAACATTAAAAGCATATCATTCAGAATTAACGCAGAAGCACTCAACCGACTCAGTGGCCTCCAAAGGTCAAAAAGATCTCTGACAGAACTGAAAAGCCATTTATTGTATATTTAGAGTAGCAATAACTCTTTTATCTGCTGTTCTGAAAGTTGGTGAACGCATTTATTGAGTAATTGACTCAGCGTTTAGATATTTTGTTAAACTCATTGTATATATATCCCCTCGCATAAGTTTGCAGAGGTGGTTGATTTTCTCTTCAAGACATCCTATGTTGTAAATGTTCAGAGTTTAATACAAAGAGCTGATGGAATTTCGAAAGTTCTGGGTTGTTTGATGCGTTGTGGTGTGCTTGCCGAATGTTACAGGATTCCTGTATATTTCATGACACAATAAGTTTTCTTTAACCTTTTCGTTATGTATTTCATTCCTTCATAATCCATTCATGTTCTATGTTCTACAGTTTGATAGCAAAGAAAAAGAATAGCTTCAGGATTTATTCATGGAATACCCTGAACTCAATCTATGCTGTTATGAATGTTTTCCTCAGTTATAGTTATGATAGTGTAATTCTTAATTGCTGCACCTTCAGACTATAATTTTCACAGTGATCATTGTTCAGGAATTCAAGCCTGCTCCTGTGCAATATATCTCATTCTCACACCACCAGTTTAGTGGAAAACTCTTAATTGCCTTCCACTGGCTAATCATATTTCATCACCACAATTTTAAGTTTGTTTCATGGAATATTTAAATGGCCCTGCAGTTTAGACAATCCCACTCAACATTTCAAACAACCTACAGCCATAGACTCCATTGCCCAATGGACTAAAACTGTCTGAAGATCTCATCTTAGGTACTGAAAGACATCATTCAACCAAAATTTCAAACCAAACCCTCACCTCATATCTAGCCTAAGATTCTTAAGAACAAAGTTAAACAGTAAAAGAGAGAGCCCTCTCTGATTACAGGTTGGCTAGAACCTGTGATCCAAAGCTTGGTTAGTGGTTACCCCGGCCGTATTCCCTCAGGAGTCAAAGGGAACAACCTGGGTGTTAACACCATGAATGTGGGAAATGACATTTTTTAAGTTTTTGTCATAAATTTCTTTGACAAATATAATGAGACTCTACCAAAAAAGCTTAGTTTATCAAGATCAAGGTCCCTCTTCCTTATTTGGAGAGAGTAATAGACATAAACACCAAGGAGTATTGACACAAGGACGACAAGAAAGACAAATATCCAAAAGCCTTAAAAGACAAGCACCATTACAATGGTGATATCCCTATTGTAACTAATTTGGAATTGTTGCTTTATCCTATTGATGAAACATACATATTGAAAATATATATTTTTGATATGTTGATAGTGCTACATGCATTACAAAATATAGATAAACAACTACTTAATGCACAATTAGTACATTGAGTCTTACAACATTTTGTCAAGTTGAAGTAATTTAGTGTTAATATGGGATTGTTATTAACTACAACAATCCTTTACTCATTAACAACTAAATTACTTCTACTTGACATAATGCTCATTGTAAGACACAATATACTAATTGTGTCTTGTAATAGTTGTTTATATATATCTATATATATATATATATATATATATATATATATATATATATATATATATATATATATAGATATAGATATAGATATAGATATAGTACGAATTATTCTTATTTATACATTTAGTATTTCGATTTAGCATGAAAAATACACAAATTCTAAAAGTTTCAAACCTTCTCATGGAACTTATGAATGTTCATATGCCTTTACTTCTTTGATTTTTAGTGACAAATTCAGATACATCTCTATTTTCAATTACTAGTCAAGTTGAAACAATTTTTTATCCCACATGTAATGAGGTGTATTCATTTAGTGTAAGTTGGTATGCCATTGGGAAGTCATGTAGCATATAGATGGTAGTTAGATTTTCTTGAAGATAAAGCTCATATGGCACTTATGTTGATTGAAGGAGTAATTCTTGCAATACATGGTCCTTAATAGTGTAGTATACAATAACATTTTGTATGGTTCTAATAGTACCATTTAGAGCCAAAGCGACATATATATTGCACTTGACATAGTCAATCATTACATCCTCTATTAGTATAGAAGGACCTTAGGAGAATTACATTTGACATAGATAGGATCAAATGAAGTTGAATATTTATTTTTTGTTGTTAATATTCCTTCCACCTATTTAGAGAATGTGATAGTTAGTATATGAGACAGTATGCTTATGTTTATAAATTGTCTAAGCTAAGGAATTTATGGATGCATTTATGTATTTGTGCTTACCACATTTTTGAGCTAATATTTTTTTCAACTCATGTACCACTTCTATTCTCAATATTGTGACAGATGTTGACTATATTGTTCAAAATGTGTTTTCTTTTGTGTCTTTCCTCTTTGTTATATTCTTGAACAACATTATATAGAATTCCCCTCGTTATAGTTTTTGTTCCATTGAAGTGAATAAATGTACAAATGTTTCAACAATTGGAGTTGTTATATATAAATTTACAAAAATTATTTATTTTAATTGAAAATATAACAGTGGTATGTAATGAGCTATGAATATGGCTTTACTATTGTGTTTTCATCATTTGAATTTCCATATTTAATATGTACTATGTTTCACACACCTACTTTTCTAACAATTGTGATAATAGCTTTGAATGTACCAATTGTGTAGATGTTGGGCTTTTTTACAGGAATTTTAGTTGTTGTATCTGAAATGAAAGTATATTGATTGTAAATTGCAGGTATTGTTTGTACAAAATTTGATTCATTTAGTATTATAACATGATTGTAATCATCATTATCAT
This sequence comes from Pinus tabuliformis, assembly GCA_031772625.1. Lineage (NCBI taxonomy): Eukaryota > Viridiplantae > Streptophyta > Pinopsida > Pinales > Pinaceae > Pinus > Pinus tabuliformis. The sequence goes on from CM062807.1 coordinate 676,896,628, forward strand.
GGTTAGTTTTTGGAAAAATTTAAAATTTGTAATGGAGATGCAATTGCCTCATAGAATCATGTGTCGATGTTGATGAATGAAATTGTAAAGACAATGAATGTGAATATTATCATTTCTTTTTAATTTGTAATGTCAACATGTTTTATGTACTTTGTCTAAATATATACTATATATGACCATCATTTTGCCTATAAATACTTGTCCAATCCTATAACTAGCATTTGCACATTAGGGTGCAAAGGGAATGTCAACGATGTTAAACGGATGGCGGAGGGTGACGATGTTAAATGGATGAGGGAGGGCGACAATGTTAAACAGAGTTGACTTTTAAAAATGCCACCTGAAAGAGATCTCTACAGTCTTGGCCTACGAATCTCTACAGTGTTAGCTCATAAAACCTCACAATAAAAATGCTTTCGATGTAATTATTCAAATCTTAATTGATATTATACTTAGTGAAAATAGTCTCAATTTATACGTGCGTAATAAATATTAATAGAGATAACAAAAATACATTTTTCATATACCCCCGATCAGGGTACAAGCTAGAGGGCGGCCCCATCAAGGGGTGCGAGCCTAAGGGTAGCCCCATCAAGACAATTTAAATGATGAGTACGTTAAGTTACAACACCACCACCCCCCACACACTTGAGGTGATGGGTGTGGTGGCCTTATGCATGTATAAGGATACCAACATAGAGGAAGGTGGCAGAGGTTTTCGGGTAAGTTTTCTGGTCGGTGGCGAATATAGTGGGAAGGGTGTTGGCAGTCTTCGCGGCCAAGCGAGTGTGGTAGAGCGTTCATGGTAGGGGGACTTTGTAAACATTTCAGTGCAGCATCTCCAGAAGCAACGGAGGTTCCAGCAGCTCCAAACGAAGGCAATCGGGTATGTAACCTATTTTTTCCTCCCCTCCATCATGCTCCCCTGTGTCTGGTTTGGTATTTGGGTTTTGCATGGGGGAAATTGGCTAGCGCATGGGGGGAAATTGGGTTGGGGGAATTGTCTGGCGTCGGTAGTCTGGAAGAAGAACGTTAGCCCCACTGGAACCTCTTTGGTGTCAATTCACTATGAAATTTTCCTCTCCCGCATGGGGTTAATTTGGCTCTGGGGCAGGGGTGTCAACCCTGGGGAATGCTATTGTCTAGTTTGGTTCGAAGACTAGGGGGTCGGGTGCTGGGATACTGTTAATGTTTGTTTTAATGTTGAAGCTTTATTTCTTATGGTTAGATGGCTTATGGGGTCGTACATCCGAGGGTTGTGTCAAAGGCTCTACAAGGTCGTTGTTACGAGGAAGTTTCATATGGGGTCTGGGAATTGGCAAGAAACTGGAGCTGGCTATGCCAAACTCAGATTGTTGGGTGAAGGTTGTTTGGCAAATGGGTCTTTGGTTGGTTGGATCTCGGGGTTGTGTAACCAAGGCTTGCGTCGAAATGCCTGTGAGGTCACTATAGAGGGGATGCACCACCCTAGAGTCTACAGGGTCATTGAGGTGGTGTTGCATTACCTGGGTTGGGGGATTGGTCACAAAAATGTTGGAATTGGTTATGAGGGGCTTGGAATTTACGTTTTGGGTTGCTCTGCTAAAGGGCCTAGGGCTGGCTGGTTGTCGTGGTTCCGCAACCATAGCTTGGGTTGAAGCATCTGCAAGGGTCATATTGGGTTCAGGATTTTTAATTCTATTTTTTATGCAAAAGGACTTAGGGGGCACAAGATTACATGCACAGTTGGGGTGGCGGACTTCGGTGGGTGGCAGGGCCTACGGGTGGTGGAAAGACAAAGCATAATTTTTCATCAATTCTGGTTTATTGCTTCCATGACAGGTACGCAACGAGGTAAGCCTTCCCAGGCGCGAGGGGTTTTGAGGCTCGCCTCCTCACTTGCACAGGGAATTTCCAGTTTTTATTTGATTACCAGGCTTCAGGATTGTGTGGCTATGGCTAGGACAGCGAAGACTAGGGGCCGATGAAATAGACCTCGAGTGCCAGAGCAGGAGAATGAACCCAGCTCCTTAGGCGGGAGACGCGGCAAAAAGCTAGTCGCTAACCTCATCAATGAAGCAGACTCAACATACACGGAGGGGACCAACAAGGAGATTAGAGACTAATAGAGGAATGGGAAGCTGATTTGAACCACCTGGTGAGCGCGAGCGAGATAGAGATGGAAGATTGGTGAATCCTCGTGCCAGACCCTGGACACACTCGAGGGCGAGTGACACAGTTCAAGCAAACCCTGTATCTGTATTGGCTTATGAAAAGTCTCCCGGGTAGGGCCATGGAGAAATTTTTTGTGAGAATGGCAACAGTTGTACAGGACTTTCCCAAGTACAAACAGGATTTCTAGAAGCTGCAATTTGAAATGCAGAAACAAGAAGGACGCCTCAGTCGCATTAAGAAACACTTCCCTTTTCTATTCTCATAGAAAGAATTGCCTGGTTCCAATGCTAAAGATCCAACATCGGTCGAATCTGCCTTTGCCGCGCAGGATGATTAGAATGTTTGCTTTCTACCATTTTTTATTAGTATTTATGCGGATAGCTTTTACTTTTCAGTTTGCAGTGATATATGCTTATAGGTAAATAGAGTATGGACGTGGACATGATAGTCAAATTTATGTAGCTTGGATAGAAAGACTCAGTATTTTTTGCTACTCGATGGCTTATCATACAGTTAGGTGGCCAACAAACCTGGTTTCCCGATAGGCAAGTTGAGGTCACCTAACCTATTTTATGTTGTAACTTGCTTATTAATTAATTAATGAAAAAAAAATCTAACAAACTTAAAAAATACATTTTCCATATAAATTCTTTATATTATTATTCTATTTATACTTTTAATTAAAAATTATATTTTCAAATTCATACCTTTTTGTTGTCTCTTTATTATAGTGTTTTATTATTTCACTTGTAGTTTTGCTGGTTTCTTTTGAATTGAAAATAGTAAATGTATATGACATTGTCTTCGAATTGGATAAGGTCAAAGTCAATAAACATATATAATTTTGAAATGAAACGAGGACATAACTACGATTACTTCCCCTTTTGCTTCTTTTTAATGTATTGTTTGTGATTCGTAGTTCGTGGTATGATTTCTTTTGAATTTAGAAACATTTGAATTATGAGTATATAATATAAATAACTATTTGTATTGCAATATATCTTTTGTAAGCTCTTAGATTTATTCAATTTATTTCTACGTTAGTTTATTTTTTTATTTAAATATTTGAATATTAATTATGGAAAAATAATAGTATATAGATAATATGTATATAGATTTATTAATTGAGTTTATTTTAGAGGAAGAATAATGGTTATATTTTTTACTATATTTAATTATTACAAGTCACATGATGAGTTCCTATCGAGTATAACGTTGTAATAACTTTAAGTTTTGTTGTTAACAATTTTAAGTTTGGAAAAATAACTTATTTTTATTTACAAGTTGGAAAATAAAGTATTTTGTTATATTAAAAAGGAGAAAAGAAAAAAAAAAATACCTATAATAGCTATAAAAAAATACATTTTAAGCCTAGAGAGTTGGTTTAGCTGGTGAAGTTCTTGTGATTAAAGTAATTTTAATATTGAGAAGTCAAGAGTTCAAGTCTCTTAATGCTCTTAGAGTTGACCAAAAGTAATCATTTCATATAATTTTATCTAATACAATTATTCCATAGACATAATAATCACTAATTTCTAGAGACTATAAACTACATAAAATAATAATAATAACAATAAATTACTTATTACATTACGGTTGATATATTATTTTATATCATTTTCTCTTAATACTATTAAAAAATAAAAATAACAAACAATTATTCCTCCTAGCCAATAAAATTCAAATTTATAAAACATAAACAAATTAAAAATTACTCACATTATGATTATTTTTTAAGGGGGTCCAAGTTCAATAACTTTTTTCTATGTGCTCAAGGTTTGAAAAAATGCGTTGTTTGTAAAGTGAAATGAAATGAAAGATTGAATACAATATTTTACAAGCATATACTATGCTAACCTTTAAAGTCCTATCAAACCTTTATTAGATCAATACAAGAATCGAGGAAATGTGTGAATATGAAAAATTAAGTTATATGTAAAATGGAATTATTAAATATAGTGTTTTTCAAATATATTATATTAAGGTTTTCAGTTTTATTTTTTATATATTTATTTTTGTTTATTTATTTATATTTTAGTTAAATATAATAAATAATGAATAATATGAATATAAAATTGATGATTATACAAATTATATTTTTGAATTTAGATTTTTATAATTTATATTAACTATAATAGTATTTTTAGGTAAAAATTATATAGGAGATAATCTCGTTAATGAACCAATCAATGTGATTCTGGTTCATCTTCAAAACAAGATGAGAAATCAGATTTAGGCAATGAAATAAATAAATGAAGAAAACAATTAATTAGCTGTTAGAAAATAACAGTTAATTTGACTGATTTTTATTTTTTTTAGACTTAAATAATTAAAAATAAAATAAATAATATTATAATTAAATTAATATATATTTAATTTAAAAAATTTGTATTTTTTCTTAATTATGTTTGATTATACATAATTAAAAATATCATTGCATTACTTTTTTATTTAATTAGAAACCAAGATTCTAATTAAGCATATAATTTTTAAATGTTTACATTTTCTTATTGCTTTGAATCATGTTGATATTTTAAATCTCCTAGAATGATTATATTTTTCTGCAAATTTATTTGCACAATGTTGTTGTAAGAGCACTAATTACGTTGTATCTATTTCAACTCACAGTGTATATAAGCTTTTGGATTTATTTATTTTTAAAAACAATGGACTAGATTTAATGTAAGCTGAATATTCTTCGTCTGATGACGGTATGCGTGTTTCATTCCATGTGGTCGTCGTCTATCAGTCCTTGCGCAGAGAGCGACACACAGGGTGGCCTCTCGTCTCCCCAAGGTGGTCATAATATGCATTCAATTCAGTGGGCACATTAACCCATTTCATCTGCACTGGCCTGAGTTCAAATACAATCGTTTGCACTGGCTTAGATTTCAATGCCATAATCTTTCCGACTGGTTACAAGATAACAATACTCTGTTGGGTCAAGGTATGCCTCTAAATTTGTGCTTCCGAAGGGCGTGTTTTTCAATTGCATCTATGCATTATTTTTATCTAATGTTCCTATATTTGTTTCACAGTTATTATAAAAACATTACCATTAGGAGATTAACGTTGCGATTTCAGTTCATTTCAGAGGCATTTTCCTCTACAGTCGTTATGGTTTCATATAATGGATGTCTTATGCATCATCAAATCTCCAATGCCATTTGATGACAGTGATTTTTATATTCTACTGAAGATCGAACATTCAAGAGTATTCAAATAATATATTGTTTCAAATCTTGGACATATTTATCCAAACGACTAGATAATTACTTGGTGAAACATGATAAGTAATTCTTTTTATTTATTTTGTATGATGTATTTTCATAAATCTGATATATTAGTTTTAGTGATTCGAAGTAATTAGTTTTGTTTATTCGGTATGTTTTATTTTCTTGTTTGTTTTCCAGAAGACTCTATTCATAAACCTGATATATTTCAGTATAAATTATTATTTTTTTGAGAAATTCCAGAAATGTATATCTATTGATTTGATACAATCATTGGGATACGTCAAAATATATGCATATCTGTATATATCAACCACATTGATTAATGTGATATTGGTTGTGCTAGTTATATTACTCAATGTTGTAGGTGATGTGACATTGATGTTAATAAATGCAATTTCTAACACAGTTGTCTATAACGCGACTTTTTGAAAGCCTTTCCGGCGGGTTTTTCTCGTCGAAATCCGGTAGGAATTTATTGGAATCGCAAGTTTGATAGCTAGTTTCTGCACAATGAAAGCGTCCCAGGGGTTTTCCAGGGTGCTGAATCCAAATATGCAGTTAAAAAACCATTTTAACTGCAACAAATCAAGATTTAACCTCAATTTCTTCCGCCGGATTCCGTCACCGGAATCTCCAAAAAGTCGCATTATAGACAACTCGATTTCTAACTCATGACTTAGGGTAACTTCCACATTTTGTTTTTCAAAATACATATATATATATATATAATGTGTTATGCAATTGGAAACTTGAAATTTCTCATTTGACATGCATTGTGTCATGTATATTAGATTGCATTATATCATAATCACTGCATACACCATTAATATGGAATGAAAATTATGTGTGTTTAAAAGAAGAATTGAGATGCATCATTTTGATTCTATGAATCAATTGTTGTATTCTAGTTTCCAACTTTCATAACTTCATAAATTTTGCATGTTGTTATCGATTTTTTGTTTTACTCTTAAACTATTTTTTGTAAGAACATTTTGCAAGTACAAGGATTTTATGTTCCTTAAACAATGCAAATTGTATGTACTAATCGATATATTCAAATTCTTGTAGCGTCAAATACAACATCATTTAGTGTTAAATAATTGCGATCTATGTATTGTATGTGCACATGCAAGTTGAATTGGAACTTGTTTTTGAACTTTCACTTGACTTGTTTTTCCTATTGATGATATTTGTTTTTCTATTCTTAATATGTGCACATGCAAGTTGAACTGGAATGTGTTTTTGAACTTTCACGTGACTTGTCTTTCCTATTGATGATATTTGTTTTTCTATTCTTAATATAGTTCCAATCTTGTTCCAATCTTGCAAAATGTGTGGCCGATATAAATAAGCTAGTTTTTTAGCTTGATGATATCCAATATTTTTATCATGGAATTCAATCCATATCACACAAACTTTGTGATATTTGTTAGGATTTGACTATTCCATATGAACCATTTATAAGGCTATCTTGTTATTCATAACCATTGACATATATTTACAATAGTATGTTTAATTTTATAACAAGTAGTAGAGGCAAAGTGGTTTTACATATATGGTAGGGCACATTACCAATTTTCTCTTCTTCTTCATTGTCAATCATGTTGAAGAAAATTTCATCCCTCGGGACACTCAATAACATATTCTTGTTATGCAATGCAACATCCTCGTTTTTGTAGAATAGAGAAGGAAAATTTGGGTTATTTGTTGCAACTCACATGCAATTTGGATTGAGATACGCCAAATCATTATTTGTTCAAGTGTTTATACATATCATACTCATAATAATAATAATTTTCTCATTCGTTTGGTGAATTGTAATATCTGATTCATAGCATCTTATATTTTCTTTCCAAACTTCATGACTTATTGCTTACTTGTTTATCTCTGGTTCAAAAATAAGAGAAGCCTATATAGGTTGTGCTCGATAAATATCATGACAAAGTATCATATCAATGTTTCCAAATTATTTGGCTTAAACATGTTTTATGTTCCCCAATTGATTTCCAATTGGATATAAGAAACAAATTCCAATCAGAGAAGCTTCATCTATGAAAATAAGTTGTGATTTGGTAGAGTTTTGATAAGGTGTCTAACATTTATTTATTAAGTGAAAGAAAAACATAATTGTTATAAGGTGTCTAACATTTATTTATTAAGTGAAAGAAAAACATACTTGTTAACAACAATTAGCAATGTCGAATGGATTGTTGTCCCACCTGTATTATATGTTGCTTACTAATATAGACCAGTATCAAACATTTTGGTTTGGGAAGATCAATAGTGTATATGCATTGTAAATTTGTATAAGCATTTGAATTATTATTTTTTTTCTATAATTTTTTTCCTATTCCTACTCCATTGGTAAAGAACAAGCATAGTTGTGTGTATATGTCCTCGCATTCTTTCATTAAAATGTATTTTACAATTGCTTGGTGTTCTTTGTTGAACATTCTTCTAATATTGTAGTATTTTTCATTGTATATAAAAATGGATGATCAATCCCTTGAAATCCAAGTGATGGATTATTTTGAATCAAAGCATTAAAAGCATATTAAATCCCTTTACAACTCATATTTCTCATAATAGCTTTTAATTTTTGTTCTGCAATCATTACATCATATGTATTGAAGGTTTTATTCTCAAGTTCTTCAAAAACATTTTCTAGATCACTCAATAGCGGATTTACATTGTATTTAATTTTAGCTTCATTAGTTTTTATTTTATTTTTTGTGATGATTGTATGTAGCTTTCCATGTTGGCAAGCTAATGTTCAATCATCTTCACTGATTTAAATGGAACATATAACAATAGTTTCTCCTTGCAATTGTTTTCATATTCAATGCATTTGTTGTATCTAACAAATCATATCACATTTATCCTTTTGTTTTTGTTTTGATAAATGTCTACCATCTTTGTTGTACTTCGATACAAATTTTGCAAGGAAAAGATCCTTATAGCATATGAATGCTCAATGTAGTAATTGATAATGTTGGCATATTGCATTATTTGAATTGCTGGGTTTTTTGTTATAAAATAATCGATGGCTTAAGGATAAAGGTCTGTACATTTGTTGGAAATGCATTTACAAATATATGTTCTATTGAATCACAATTCAATGGTAGAGAGAGTGTCATATATACTGCTTGTTGAGCTAATATTTGTTGCAAGTTAAGTAATATTTGTTGCAAGTTAAGTAATCTATTTTTGAACGGCTACATATCATTTGAAAAAGTATCAATATTGTTTTTTCATGTTCTTTGCATATTCTTCTAAAGTCATGCGACATTGAATTGTCAAGTTTCATCATGCATGAATTGCGATATGATGCTGCATCATTGTCTTGAGTATATATTGGGCATATGTATTTGTGTTTCATAGATTTGAGATGTTTGTTATAAAACTATTGTTCCACTTAAGTGAAGGTTATGATTTCAAAAATATTTTTTGTTGTTTTAGAGTTGATTATATTAATTGATTGTAATCACTTTCTATTAGGTCCATTTCATCTAGAAATTTTTCAAAACCAATTGACTTTCCATATCATTTTTGTTCCAGAACTATAAACAAAGCCTTTGTGTTTGCACTAAATATTTCATTCATTAGATTAATCATTTCAAGAATGCTTGTCCTTTTAACTGGAGGCATGGGAAATTTGTATCTACAATGTGAATTATCTATTTTTGCAACTTTTGTATGATCATGACCATTTAATTTTTTAATATCTAGATCTAAATGGTATTTGTCATAAGTTATGTATTTATCTGGAAAAAAAAAGCAGTTAATGGTTACTATCTCTTCCATATTATGGAGCACCTTTTATCCATAGCAATCCATGATCATGTTCACTTCCTCTATTTTGGAATTATATTCTAAAATAATAATTTGATATTTTTACAAAATATGTTTTTTCTTGGCATATTAATTATTTTCAACATTAATCCCATGCTTATAACAAGAGGTATAGGTGATTGAGTATTTTCATATTAGATAATCATTATCACATTCTTCTATTGTTTCAATTTTTTTATTTCCTATTGTTATACAATTTAGTCAATGTAGTTTCTAATAAACTCCATTGATTTGAATGCACTTGTTTCACCTGCAAATCTTCCAACATTTTCCTAAGCCACACAATTTCCTTTGTTGCTTCAGCTGCCGCCACATATTCTACCTCTGTTGTGGAATTTGTTGGAACTGATTGTTTGCATGTGTTGGACACCTAATCCTAAATGGGTTAGTGTGGAAGCCGAATAGACCAAAGCAGTCCAAGAGACCTTGGGATCTGAAACCCAAGAGTCATATGTTGTACTATAAATGTATATCTCATGTTAATAAAAAAATGTATTGCATGTTTTATCTTTCATATCCTTCTTGCTGTCCATGTGTGTTTAACATGGTATCAGAGCGGGCGTATTCCTGCCCTGCATAATTAATGTGAGCCATTTGTCTTATGGCCTTTCTGTGCAGTCATTTCTGCCATCAATTCTGCATCTCAGGAATATTTTCTCACGAATATTTCTTCAGCTAAATGTTAGCTGCTCCTGACATTGCCAGCGCTGTCCAAGCGGTTCTGAGATGTCTGTCTGTCAATTTTATTGACTGCGCCCTTTGTCATATGCGTTTTTAAGTAAACAACGCTGTGGTAGGAGCGCTGGTATAACAACACTGTGATTATTCTCTGACACGGTATCTCTGCGCTTGTCAGCTATGCGTTTTCTGTATTCTCCCATGCAAAAATGCAAAAACGCTTCTGCCATTATTCTGTCCTCAAACGCCTCTCTCGTTCATTTGCAACGCGTCGTGTGCTGTGCTGCGTCTGCCTCTGTTTTCTGAAATCTATTATCTATTGAATGCAAGGTCTTGCCCACATCCTCCTCTGCAATGCTACCTGAGCTTCTCTTTCGATGGGAAGAGTTATGAACAACGATCCCAGGATAATTGTTGTGTTCCTCTAAATGTTTTTCTGGTTCCGTTTTGCTAGATTGGCTGGAGTCGTTATGCTTCATTCCTCCAGAATTGGATTCTGTTGTAAGTGAAGAATCATTTGAAAGAATTCGAGACAACGCATTGTCAGGACCAGCACCTGAAACATGAGGATATTCCCTGTTTTGAGTCTAATAGAAACTGTGGGGTTCTACGATTTGCAATGGCAGTATGAAGATTTAAGTGTATGAAGATTCTTTTACAAGATATTTGCAATGGCTTTCAATATCAGTAGAAAACGCTGCCCGAGTCTATCCGACATTGCTTGGAGAGCACGCGTGATGCGATTAAGAGCCGAAAAGCCTGATCTATAGGTCTGAGCTGCAGTGACGGTGTCTGGATTGCATCTTCTGCAAGCCCAGAATTTCCAGACAAATTAGAGAGTGGGACTCGAGATTTGATCAGCTCCGTTATGAGTTTCTAACTCTCTTTTCAATATTTGCTAGTGCTGGACAAATTGGTTCATCCTGCACATAATTAAGTTGACTAAGGCGCCATAGCTTTCATGGAAACTGAGAGAGAAGGCATTCAGATCTGTGGGTTAAAGTGAAATGGAAATACTCAATTGCATGCTTTAACCTTCTGCTCGTCAATATATACCATCATTTGTACACTCAGGATATGATCTTTCAGGTACTTTTCATCTATTTCCATCCGTTGCTCAAACATACTACAATACTTCTCATGGCGTTTTAAATGCCCTTGCTCAGCCAGCTTAAGATTAGAAATTATTTTCTTATTGTTTTCAACCAAAGTTGATTTGATCCCTGATGTCATGGATGCTACTTTCCGCTTTTTCCATGTAAAATGGTTGTCTCTATCAATGGAAGTATCCCCTTGACCCTCTAGCGGCATCTCAAACTTCATATCCTTATGCAGTGGGGTATTTTCTGAAACAACATTGTGTTCAAATGCTCCATAATTGGACGCTGATGTATCAATAACCATGTCTCCAGGATGAATAGTTCGATTCTGACCAAAGTGCTTTTCCATTGCATCAAATATTTCCTTTGTGAAATTTGCTGGTAATTTCTTATCTATGCGCATTGTGTTCTTTTGCTGGAAGTTGATGGAACGTTGGCAAGAATACCGATTAGACTCAAGCCCGAATTGAGTCTTCCAAAAGCCTCTCTCAACGTTCATAGATAGGAACGATCGCGGAGTCCTACAATCAGATATATAAGGCTGTTACGCTTTATAGCTTGGCTGAATAAACATTAGATTTGTGTGAAAGATTGATATCGGCGGAGTTTTTGTTATAAGAAATTTCTGCATTTGCTCTAGGTTTTCAGGCATCTGAAAGTCTTGAATATTTGTCTGGTTCCCTGTTATATTTTATTTTGGTTCATTTGCAACTAGTAAAAGGTGTTTTACATTTGAAGCAGCAAGCGATGGCAGAGTAGAAACAATTTTCTCTCTTTAGCAGCCGCACCATTCCTTGGATTCTGAACATAAAGCTTTGGTCACATTACGAGAAATAAAGGAATTGTGCCACAAACTACAAATTTCTTGTCACAAGAAAACAAACGAAGGAGCATCAGTTTAAAGTTACACAAGAATGTTACTGTAGAACTCTGCATATCTGTTTTATAAATTTTTGAGGGTTAATGCAGATCGAGATTTGCTGGAAATGAAAGGCAACAGCTTTGTTTTGATGTATCGAAAATAAATTGTCAAGTATTAGTGCAAAGCCTTTGAAATATATGCTAAATTTTCCAGTCAAAAAAAAAAAAAAAAAAAACAGTGGTGGTGATCCCTTTTGATATTCAGTGTACAATTTGGTTGAAGGCAACTCAAATATTTATGTTCACTGATGAAATTGAGTTGTGAATCTACATAGGTCGGATTTCTTGAGACAATTTGTTAATTGCAATGCTAAATTGGCCATTTACTTAACAGAATAAGATTTCAGAGTCAGTACTCCTTTGGCATTGGAGAGGGGACTCGTGAACAGTTGATTCAAAGCTCGCCTCGCTGAGTTCATCTTCCTGATCTGAGCCGAATTATAAAGTGTTTGTACTTGGAGGAGCTCAAACACAGTTATCTAGTTACTTAATATATTGTTGCTGGTTGGTCTGTTGGTATTCTGGGTCAATTTCTACCATACCAGAATGAGTTTGTCACAATTTGGATGCCATTTAGAGACTATTTGTGTGGCTGTATATTCTTCTCATTAGCTAATACTGAAGTGTTGATATACGTTGAAGAGTGAAGGAGTATTTGAAGGATCCAAGCAAGTTTGCAGTTGCTGCTGCCCCAGTTGTGGAATTGTATTTAAAATTCATTATAGTGCATTAATTCCTTGATTCCACTGCTGCATAAAGATTTTGGTGAGCTGATTGTAATCCTTTATATTGCACACTGATCATTTGCTGACATTTATAAAGGATATTGCTGTGTACTGTAAGTAGATATTACTTTTCTGCATTGAGTAGTAGTTGTGATCAGTTTTTTAAGGTGTAAATCAGACATTGAAGGAAAAATGGCCAGAACCAGTGAAGTATTACAGTTCCTTAAAACTCTGATATTATCTACTGTTGATGACACATTACAAATCAGCAAAGGATCTCTCTCAGAAATTCATACATGTTTACAAAATGCACAGGAAAAGATCGATTTTTTGCAGCTTGAATCACAGCTACAGCAAGAAGAGCTACATCAAAATAGACACCATTCTGAACCTGTTTTTGTTCAGAACATTGAGACAACCACCCATCAGCAGCATGTTAATAATGGTACAGTTCATTCAAATAAAGCAGCAGTTGTATATGCAGATGCAGAAACTCAGACTGCACTTCCCAAGCCCATCATCAGACCTTGGGAACAGCTTGTCCACAACAAGCACAGAACTGGTCTTGGATATGACAAGGACTTGTCCTTTCATATTCCAGACTATGCCAAGTCCATTCAGTTTCAGAGTGCTGGATTCATTCATGACAGTTCACTTGCTCCTCATGAAAGTTCACCTTCAGCTGTTCCAGATCCTGCCCCTCTTCTACAGCAACAACAAAAACAACAAATCGTGAAATGCCAACACTGTGATTGAGTTGGCCATCTGAAAGATCACTGTTTTGATCTTCATCCATGTAAGCACTGTCATAAAACCAGTCATTCTTCACACAGATGCTTCAGAAACAAACGTCCTGCAAGAACAAAGATTTATCTTGGATGGATCGCTTCTTGGCAATGGGCATCAACAGCCAAGAAGATATTCCAAACACATGTCAGAACTTGTTCCAAAGTATTAAACAATCTCGCAGTTGAGTTTTCTCCATCATCTCACCTTGCATCTGACAGGGGGGAATGATGGTCATCTACAAGCTTCAAAGTCACATCAAGCGAGCCTGAGCCACAACCTGCCACACCAGTTTCAGAGTTGTAGCCAGAGACAAAGATGCCTGAACATGCCTTCAGTTGGCAATCTGGGACACTTCCTCTAGCAGAAGACTTCAGCTTCTTGCCAGTTTTGGAAGAGTTACGGGAACAAAATTGAGAACACTTCCTCTAGCAGAAGACACCAGCTTCTAGCTAGCTTTGGAAGAGTTCCAGGAATTGCATTAAGCATTCCAGAGTTGTTGGTCATCCTTAAACCATCACAGGTTGAGACTTCCCTTTTCAGGTTGAAGTTTTACCTTTTATGCAGGGTGAAACCTCCCTTTTATGGTTGAAGGTTTCCCTCTTTAAAACAATAAGATCACTTCCTCTAGCAGAAAACTTCAGTTTCTTGCCAGTTTTGGAAGAGTTCCGGGAACTGCACTAAGCGTTCCAGTGTTGGTGGTCATCCTTAAACCACCGCCCTTTAGACCAACATTTCAGAGAGCACATTCAGCCTAGTGCTGCCATGCATTTTTTTCACATTTTGTATTACAGCTCTCTTCTTGGACTCATACATAACCCTTCGGATTAAGGGGGGGAATGTTGGACACCTAATCCTAAATGGGTTAGTGTGGAAGCCGAATAGACCAAAGCAGTCCAAGAGACCTTGGGATCTGAAACCCAAGAGTCATATGTTGTACTATAAATGTATATCTCATGTTAATAAAAAAATGTATTGCATGTTTTATCTTTCATATCCTTCTTGTTGTCCATGTGTGTTTAACAGCGTGACCTCCAGGAGACAGCTCCTTATCCAAGACTCATAGCATAACCTAAAGTAGATGCCCCAGTTTCTTTATCTCCACTGAAGTCTGAATTAGAGTTTCCAATCAAGCTAAAGTCACCCACCTGTGTATACTTAAGTCCAAAGTCTTGAGTTCCCTTCAAGTACTTTAGAACTCTTTTTGCAGCCGACCAATGTCCCTCACAAGGCTTTTGCATAAACCTGGAGAGGATTCCAACAACAAATGAAATGTATGTTCTGGTAGTAGCCAGGTAGTTGAGACTTCCTACAAGTTGTCTATACTTTGTTGCATCCTCAAATTCTTTTGCTTGAGTAGATGTGAGCTTTAAGTTATGTTCCATTGGAGTAGTCAAAGGATCGCACTCAACCACTCCAAACGTGTTCTACATATCTCCAATGTACTTCTTCTGAGAGAGGAATATAAACGTCGGATGTTGAGTTACTTCAATACCAAGATAGTAGTGAACATACCCCATGTCTGTCATTTCAAAACCTTTCCTCAACTCCTTTATGGATGCAATATAGCTCTCATTGTTTCCATCATCAAAATATCATCTACATACACCATAATATATACAATTGTTTTTCCAACTTTCTTGACAAACAAAGTTGCATCATCAAGATCATAATGTTTGAAGTTGAGTTTCAAAAGATGCTTTGTTAACTTCTTGTACCAAGCTCGCGGTGCTTGCTTGAGGCCATACAAGGATTTTACAAGCTTGCATATTTTATATTCTTGACCCTTCACAACAAATCCTTCTTGCTAGGACATAAAAACATTCTCTTTCAGATCTCCATTTAAGAAATTATTTTTTACATCCATTTGATGGAATCGTTCTAAGCTACCAAGGCAAGGAGTGTCCATTAGGGGAATTTTGAGGTCTAAAATGGGCATCCTAAGAAAAATTTACAACCAAAATAAACTTCATAAGAACCAATACGATTCAAGATGATGATGTCAACCATGGGGGATGATTCACCATTTTGGGAGTAAAAAGTTTACAAGATTAAAAAATAATAAAACTACTATTTCAACTCGTATTTTCAACTTATCTCCCTAAGGTTTTACTCAAATTTCGAGTGGTAGTTCTCATTGGATGCAAAATTTAATTCCTCATCCAAGGAGTACCCATGTTGTATACTTCTGATGGACCTTGCTACACGAAAAATGAGAAATAGATGAAAAAATGTGATTGCAATCGCGTTTTTCATGTATTTCTCATTTTTCATGTACCAGGGTCCATCGAAAGTATGAAATATGGGTACGCCATGGATGAGGAATCAAATTTTGCATCCAACGAGTGTTTCTGCTCGTAATTTGTGTAAACCCATAGGGAGATAAGTTGAAAATACTAATTAAAAAAATAGTATTTTCTTTTTTCCCTCTAAAATTTGATGATGTAATCTAAACTTGTTTTACTATTTCCACTATTATTTCATAATTTCCTTAGGAGGCCCATTTTAGACCTCAAAAATCCCCTAATGCAGATGGTAGCCTATTTTTTGTGGGGGAAAAAGTCTCCTCATAGTCGGCCCCTTCCTTCTGTGCAAAACCTTTTTCCACAAGCCTGGCTTTGTGCTTGTCAAGTGAGCCATCAACTTTATACTTGTTCTTGTAGACCCAATTACAACCTATTGTTCCCAATGGTGGATCAATCAGCTTCCATTCATCATGAGAAGCAACTTCTTTGAAGGAAGTTGGTTCAAAATATGAAGCATTAGGGGAGTTTTGAGGCCTAAAATGGGCCTCCTAAGGAAATTATAAAATAATAATGGAAATAATAAAATAAGATTAGATTACATCATCAAATTTTAGAGGTGAAAAAGAATAAACTACTTTTTCAACTCATATTTTCAACTTATCTCCCTATGAATTTACCCAAATTTCAAGTAGCTACACTCGTTAGATGCAAAATTTGATTCCTATCATGTTTTTTCATGTATTTCTCATTTTTCATGTAGCATTGTCCATCTAAAGTATGCAACATGGGTACTCCTTGGATGAGGAATTAAATTTTGCATCCAACAAGTACTCCTGCTCGAAATTCGAGTAAAAGATTAGGGAGATAAGTTGAAAATACGAGTTGAAAAAGTAGTTTTATTATTTTATTATTTTTTAATCTTTTTACTTTTTTACTCCAAAAATGATGAATCATCCCCCATGGTTGACATCATCATATTGAATTCTATTGGTTCTTATAAAGTTTATTTTGGTCATACATTTTTCTTAGGAGGCCTATTTATACCTCAAAATTCCCCTAATGACAAATTCAGTTCACAATCATAAGAAACATCCATATCAACAGGTGAATCTAAATCATCTACATCACCTTCATTTTCGCTGGTAGAATTTCTTGTTCCTATATTTCCAACCTCATCAAGATGAACACTTTAAAGTGTCTTTCTCAGCCATTTCGGAGGACCTTTCTGAGATGGCCCAGGCTGCTCAGTTGACTGAGTTGGGACTGAATCAAGATTGAGTCTCCCAAATCTATCAATCACATCACTCAAAGTGTCATCAGTGATTGGAGCTTCATGTGAGGGAGAGAGTGCTTCAGACGAAGATTCCACAAATTGTTCTAGTATAGGAATCCCCCCTTCAAGATGTGGAATTTCATTATAAAATTCTTGAAAAGACTTGGCATGTCCGAATCTATCCAAGTGATCAAGTTGACGCTCAACAACATTGTTAGTCTTGGAAGATTCAAGAAAGATCACATCTCTAGACACTACAAAATCCTTATTAACTTCATCATAGAGAAGATATGCTTTTGAGGTATTTGAATACCCCAAGAAGATACACTTACGAATCCTTGCACCGAGTTTGTTTCTTTGTTCCTTTGGTATCAAGGCATAATAGGTGGAACCAAATACCCTAAGATTCTTTACCAAAGGAATGTGGCCATACCACATTTCATAAGGAGTCTTGTTTCTAATAGAATTATATGGACAACTATTCTTTATCTACACAACACATAGAACTGCATCAACCCAAAACATAAATTTTACATTTTTGAAAAAACTCATGGAACGTACCATATTTAAGATTTTCATGTTCATTCTTTCAACTACTCCATTATGTTGAGGACTATAAGGCACATTTGTTTGATTTTTGATCCCATGTTGGTGAAGATAGTTTTCAAATTCCTTTGAAGTGTATTATTTTCCATTATCAGTGAAAATAGAGCCACTATGAGATTGTGCATCATTTTCAATCCATGCATGAAAGTTCTTGAATGTTTGAAAAGCAACAGCTTTGTTCTTCAATAAATAAACCTAACACATTCTGGTGTAGTCATCAATAAATGTCATCATATATTTATTTCCATTCGTAGAAGGAACATGCATTGGGCCACATAAGTCCAAAGGAATAAGTTCAAGTTTTCTATGTGCTCTAGAATGTGAATCATGAAATATTGTTTGTTGTACTTTCCTAGGATACAAGCATCACATTGCTTAAGTTTCCTAGGAATTGTAGGCAAAACAGTAACACCACTTTTCTTCAACATATAGAGGTTGTCATAATTCAAGTGTCAAAATCTAGCATGCCATAAAAGACTTTATGGAAATGTACCTTCATCATAATGAGAATTGTATGAGAAGTTTTGTGCATGAGGAGAGGTACCTTGCAACTTCAAAAGTCTTTCTTCTTCTATCCCTGTCATGACAAGTGAGTGGTCTAATGATTTTCTAACCTCAACCTTGTCGTCAAACATATGAATGGAGTTTCCTTGCTGACCTATGCGGACCAAAGACAACAAGTTTCTCCTCAACTCTGGGAGATATAAAACATCATGCAAAAAAAGTCTAGAAGACCAGGCAATTTGAGCCTGAGTGTGCCAAGCCTTAATGGCTTGAGTTTTGACTTGTCTGCAAAGTATATTGCTCCATCAAAATTTTTAGTAAATTCTTCAAAAAAATCTCTTCCAAAATTCATGTGGTAAGTTTCTCCTGAATCAAGCCACCAATAATTTTTCCAAGAAGCAAGTGAAGCATTAAACAAGTCTTCAGTTACTCCAATATTACAATGTACCATAACATAGTAAGAGGATTCAGGTTCTTTACCTTTCCCTTTGTCATTGGTTTTACCTTTAGCTTCATTTCTTTCCTACTCAGTTCCATCACAAGGCATATTACATGTCGATGCATCATGTCCATCTCTATTGCAACGTATGAATGAAGATCAAACTTTTCTCCTTGGAACTTTCTACCCCCCATGCCTCTAAAATTCCTTCTTCCTCTACTTCTTTGGCCACCTCTTCCTCTAGAAGAATATTGTTCATGATTCTTCTCTTTATGTGCAAGACACGACTTCTTCAGAATACTAAGGAGTTGTCTTCTTCCCAAAATCCTTCTCTCTCTCAGCAAACTTCTTCTCAAGGGAGTCAAAGGTAATCTCCTTGAGGTTTCCACATGCTTGCAATGACGCAAGATAATTTGAATAAGTGGTATATAGTGCCTTGACATAAGCTATGAGAGGAATGTCCATTTGAACACCAGTGGTTTTGATATCATGCATAATAGATCTTACTTCTCATGCTAAATCAAGAGGATCGTCATTTTTTAATTCAAGGCTAAACAATCTAATCATCAGTTGGACAACTTCAAGTTCAGAGTGTGAATCATAGAGTTCCTTCAACTTCTGTAAGGTTTCAAAAGAATTTGAAAATGGTGAAATATGGCAACTTGCCTCTTCATTTACAGATGTTGTAATCAATTCATAGGCCTTGTTGTTCCTTCTTTCCCAAAGTGAAATCTCCTTATCTAAGATGGGCTTTGCGGGTTCACTATCTACTTCTCCTACACAAACTCATTTCCACAACTCATTGAAAATGAGAGTGTGTTTTATCTTCTATGACCATTCAAGATAGTTTTATTTTCCATAGAGAACTACTCCAAAAATAGATATCAATAAATGCATTTTAAAATATGTGAATTGTAAAAAAAACATAATTCTGCTGGTAAGAAATGCACTTCTGGTGGTAATTTTGTAAAAAATTACAATTCTGATATATATAGAGTAGAGGTATTATATGAGGGAGGGAGTATATGACGAAGGTTTATATGGGGGGAGGTTTATATGAGGGAGGGTTATATGGGGGGGGGGCTTATATGAGGGAGGGTTATATGGGGGGGGGGGGGCGCTTATATGAAGGAGGAAGGTTCATGCCCCATGGTTATGACTGATGAGACACGTTATATATTAAAAACAGTAATATATGGTATGCAGACAGTGGAATATTGAAAGAACATAGTATTAAAACACATATGACAGTGTAATACCAGCGTAATACAATGTAATACATTCAAAGAGCCCGCAAAGGGTGGTTTCAAAGGGGCGTTGGTATGACATTATTATATTGAAACATAGTATTATAATGAAACGCAATGAGTATTCAAATGCATGGCAGAGGACTGGTGGTATGTGTAATATTATACCATAGTTATATTAAAGAAAAAACCCGCAGCATGGTAATATTTTGGACCAGCGTTCAATGTATGAAACATATATGGATATCATTCAATGTATGCAATGTATTGGGAGAGCATTAACTACAGCGTTAAGGCATTAACCAAGAGAAACGTTCATATGGAATTAACCACAGTGTTCATATGACTGTCACGGGTAGAGTTATGACTGTCGAGTGGTAATAAAGACACCAATATTAAATAGCCAATGTGATATGGGGAGGTGGTTTGGATCGTAATGGGGAGAGTTTTGTTTGGGAGGAGAGCATCGTTCAACATATAACACAACAATGACACAACCAGGCGTGGTATGGGTCGGGCAGTGGAGTGGTATTACACATGAGGGTGTAATGACCAAGAGAGGCAGTGCGGTATTAACCTGGAATATGGTGAAGAAGGTTACTAGTGGTATAACTATCGATTATATAATATATCATGTGAAGTACACAATCAACACAACACAGAAATGTGCACAACACCACACAATAAAAATTCCAAAAAGCCAACATAAGATATATAACATACCATGAATAATTCACATCAGATATACGGAACAACACACCAGGTCACCTTACATCCTAGCATTCAAGTAAACACACTTGAGATCATCAATGTACAAGGAGGAGACACTAAGGAGGAGACACTAGTGGATAGAGGAAAAATTGCAAAAAAAAAATGGCAGAAGGGAGTTACAAGGGCATAGAGGGATGCCAAAAATGGAGTTGGGTTTGATGCCATTTCAGGCTAGGAGGTAACTCCTCAAATGAATTGTGTTTTTGCGTTAAGGTTGATCATAGATATATACATGGAGGGAGAGACTCTTAGGCTTCATCTCCTAGTGTCTCTTCATATTCCAGCTCTCCTTATTTTCTATTTACACTATTTACACATATTCACCCAATCTCAATGATTAGGTGTCAACAAAAAGTATATGCTTGAAATTATGTAACCAGTATTAAGATTTAATATTTTCTCTAAATTTGGTTTGCAGTTAACATCTTTTGCACTATGTTTTGTTAGTTGAACCTCTTTGTAATGCCATAATCACATAACCTTTATTAAAATAGTGTTGGAAAGTTAAATTATTTTACATATTTGCCTTTGAAAATTTCAAGTGGATGCCATCCTCTAGTTAATGCAACTACAAAAATCTTGTCTTGTAAATCATGAATACTTTACGACTGCAATTTCATTTATGGGTCTTAATATAGTTTTTTCTTTCTACTTCATTATCAGTACCACTCTCACTATTATGGTTTCATATTTCATGATTCTATCATTTTCTAATTCAAGAATATGATCCCAATTATTATGTTTACAAATGTGTTCGACTTTGTATAGATCTCTAAAGCATGCATTTTTTCAATGATTTCACAATAGTGTTAACACATCTTTTTCTTATTTGGTGTGCATTTTTATATGGAAATCACCTTTTTAATGCAACATCTATTGATGTTGTTTTATCCATGAACTGCGGCAAATCCCTTTGTACAAATCTCTATGAACATGCACATTGATGATTAATCTTGTTAAGACCGCTTAAGATCATTTATAACCCCATTTTCTTATTTGCATAAAGACAATGTTTAGTGATACAATTTTTTTGTTCAAGTTTTGAAATGTTGTTACAAATAACAATGGAATGTCATGTTTTATTTGTTTAGGCATTTCAAATTGTCATAAATTCCCATTTTTAAGGGCTCTATTGCATTATGCACATACCTTTTTTTTCCAACAAATGCCTTGTCATTTTCCATCAAGCTTAGATATTCTTGCTCTAAGTCTTCACTAATATATTTCATGTTTTTTTCAAACTAAAATTGTTTACATATTGGATGATTTTTTATAGGTGTGCCCTGAATTTGTATCATATAGGTTTTCCTTGTAATCTATATTTCTTTTTAAATGGACATGTTCTTTAGGTAACTTATTTTACTTTTATTTTTTTATTTTTTGTGTCTTTTGCTTGAAATTTGTTGTATTTGTACTATGTGCATGACAAACATGCTCATACTTTTCAGTTAATGTTCACTAGCTAGCACAACCACATTAATCAATGTGGTTGATATACACCGATAGGAGTATATTTTGACCTATCCAAATGATTGTATCAAATCAATAGATATACATTTATAGAATTTATCAAGAAAATAACTAATTGTGGTAAAATACATTAGTTTTATGACAATCAACATGAAAATAAAACATACAGAATAAATAAAAACTAATTACTTCAGAATAACTAAAACTAATATAATGAGGTTTATGAATAGACTCTTCACTTTGTAATAATGACAACCAACATGAAAATATAACATACAAAAGAAATAAAACGAATTAATTCTCATGTTTCACCACGTAATTATCCAGATGATTGGATAAAGATGTCCAATCTTTGAAATTTTGATTTCTTGCAAGAAAACGATATATTATTTGAATACTCTTGAATTTTCAATCTTCAGTAGAATATAAAAATCATTGTTATCAAATGGCATTCAAGATTTGATGATGCATAATACATCCATTTCCATGAAACGATAATGACTGCAAAGGAAAATTCCTCTGAAATGAACTAAAATCACTTAGTTGATCTCTTTTTGATTTTTTTTATAAAAACTATGAAACAAATAGAGGAAGATTTGATAAAAATAACGTGTAGATTCAATTGAAAAACACTCCCTTCAGAAGCACAAATTCACTGTACAGGCATACCTTGAGCCAACAGAGTATTGTACTCTTGTAACCAGTCAGAAATATTATGGAATTGAAATAAAAGCCAATCCAAAAGATTGTCTTTGAACTTGAGCCATTGCAAATGAAATGGGTTAATGTACCCACTGAATTGAATATGTATCATGACCACCTTGGGGAGACGAAAGGTCACCTATTGACGATGTTGGATACCACCAACATATAGGGGATCTCCCTGATATTAGGTCTCAATTATACCTCACACCATTTGGTGTAGGAATCACATCTGGAATACGACCTGATTGTCATTTAAAGATATGCCTTGGATTTAGCTGTTAGCATGAGAGACAAGAGCATATGTGCTTTTGAATGAGCAAGAAAGTGTGCCTTGTGAATGTTCGATTGTAGATGTATCAAGGTTCTTTTATCGTAGAGGGGAAATAAAGCGAGCCTCTAAGAGAGAAGTAATAGTACTACCCTAATGAAAACACACATGAATGAGAAAGACTCGTCTAACATCAAGTGAAATAGTTCAGATAGATGCGACGATCGTTATAAATATTACAACGCATTTCCAATAAGTTAAGCACCAAAGCCACCAAAATAGTTCAATTACTCCAGTACATGTGAAAGCAAACATGAATCATAAAAATCCAAAGAGTAGTCTTAGAAACATCCATAATCCATGTGTGAAAATGTGTTGGCCTCAAATGCTTTGATACTAAGCAAAATCCAAGATGCATAAAAACAATGAACATCACTAGCTCCAATAGCGGAACGTTAGAGCCACTACTTGCTCCCTAAAATTACTAACTCTATCTATCTAATGCCTTGTGGGAGAAGCCAAGGTTAAAAGTCATTTACATGAGTAATGAGGATCCTTTAATAATTTGAGGCATGACCTTTCACATCCTCATGACTCTTGACTTTCCAACTCCAATGACCTTTGGACTCCTACAACCTTTGGACTTACAAATGAATTTTGGAATTACATATGACTCTTGGTATTACATGTCCTTTGGACTTCCATGACTCTTTGTCCATACATGACCCTTGGACTTCCACTTATTTTTCTTTACAATGATTACGTCGTTACATCATAACTTCCACATCATCATGTGATGAAGACGTGACATGTCACTTTGGTGACTGGGATTGATAGTGATTGATGACATGGGCTTTCTTCAATGGTGATATGGCTTCCACTTGTGTCTTTGTTCTTCATGAAACTTCTAATCATTGATGCCTTCACCCTCCAAAGGGTATTTTATCTTGGAGACTTTAGGATGCCTCAATCATCAAGCTTTCTATGTGTTCTTTGTTCTTCGATGCTTCATTTGTTTTCCTTATTTTCCCGATATTTTTCATGTATGATTGCCATGCTGCTCCTAGAATACCTATAACTGCAATCGCTCATGACAAGCAACCATCAGCCTAAAAATCTCCTATTCTAACATGTTTTATGCATATTTTGTGTTCATGCCTTCACATTGCACTTGGGAAAAGCAAGGAGAGCTTTTGGGCGCACGGGCGCACTTTGAAATGATGAAGGGCTAAAGGGGAGAGGCTTAAGGGCTTCATCATGTGATCATTCACTCAAGAGGAAGAGACAATCAAGGCAAGCCACATGGTGCAAGTACAAAGGTGAAGTAGGAGGCTTCATGCTTCCCAAGTGTGTTGTGCACTCAAGGAAGAGAAGGAGAGTATAGGGAGCATTCTTGAAGGATGAAGGAGGAGGATTCAGGCCTCTGAGGTGTGTTAATGCCCTCAAGAGGTCCAGGAGGGCGCCTCGTACAAGTCTGAAGGTTGAAGGATGAAGGATGAAGCTTCATGCCCTTGAAGTGTGTTCATGCGCTCAAAGGGTCAAGAGGTGATCCAGACTTATACAGGAATGCAACAAAATACAGATATACACATAAACTCAGAGGTGCAACAAAAATAAAACTTCATTTCATTAATATCAAAGAACTGAAATATGCTTACATACAGAAATGGAAATAAACTAGCTCGGGCGATGGTAGCTTATCTGTGAGAAGAGATGTTGCGGCTACATGCCTTTGAGCTGTGTTAAAATGAGGCTCAAATGCCTATTTATTATTAAGAAATAATGGAAAACCCTAAGCATCCAAAAACCTAACTCTAGGAGATGAAGCACCAAAATTGTGGGCCCCGTTTGTGTAAATTGGTACATCAACTTCTCGCAGTCGTAGCTTTGGCATACGATCTCCGTTTGGCTATAATAATACCTCGTTTTGAAGATGCCGAAGAGGAGGCCAAAAACAATTCAATAAATTGTAGTGGGACTTTTCTGGTCTCTACCTTTTCCCTAAAAACGTCTTTTAGTCCCTCAAAATGGCTCTGGAAGTTTAGGACCCGAAAAACTGCCAAAAATAGTAAGTTGTGCTTCAATTAAGGAAACTGAAAAGAAAAAACAATTGAGGTCCAAGTGGAATAGGTGGGTGGCCACCAATATCCACTTGGATCAAGAGGGAACATAACGCATTCTGGAAGGCTGAAGGATGGGGCTTAAGGACTTCGAAGTGCACTCATGCACTCAAGGAGGGCATATTCCTTCGGATCGAAGGAGTGCGCTCAAAGGAAGACTTGGCTTCTAGAAGGGTATAGTTCGGAACAAGGAACAAGAATGAGCTTAATGAGTGAACTTTGCACTCTTGGATGGTGCATGGCACACTTATGAACAATGAAGGATTCCTAATAAAGGCTTCAGTGTGCACTCATGCACTCTTTGCCTTAATGGGTTCCCTTTGAAACCAAAAATTGTCAAAGTATGAAAGATAGGAAAAGGGGCAATCATGATGAGATTAGACATAAAATGAAGTGCAACGCATACAAAATCATCAATAAAACTTATAAAAACTCAACCAATTCTAAGTAAACATCAAAATCTCACTTTACAAACATTCCCCAAGTACCACAGGTGATGTGTGCGACTGCGACCAAAAAGTGTCATTTTACAACAACAAAGGTGTTATGACTATGAAATGCACTAAATATGTTTTTATCAATGTGACGGCACTTGAAACATATAGGAAAACATGAAATGAAACTTGAAGACCAAGGTGACATGTGACAAAATGATAAAGTAGGCTCCAAAATTTGAATGTAGTGAAATTTTGGAGGGTGTTGTAGCAACAAAAACACTTGGCGACGCACTGGGTGAGCTTTAGCTTCTCTGTCTAGGAATAAATTTTAGTTAAAGATTCAGGCCTTCAAGAAGTATTGATTCACCAATTGGATTTCCTTGACTTCCCCATTTTGACCTAGTTATACACATAACACCTTACTTTCTTCTACTTGGTTGAACACACAAATGGTACACGATATCACAATTGTTTCAATCCAAGAAAGAGTAATGTGTGCGGTGAGTGTATGATATTTAGAGTATGAGTTTTCATCTCTGGTGTTGCTCCACTGCCAGCAAACTTGGAAAATACCCCAATGAAGTCACTACAGGAGCATGAATTTGCTTCACTGCTAGTAGGATTAGACAATACCCCTGCGAAGTCGCTTGCTTCACCTCCCTATGCAGGAAGCCTTTCTCTTCTTTCACCCTTTATTTATTTATTTAATAGGACTATGCATTGACACTTATCATTTTCAATGGGCAAAAGCAACCTAGACTTATTAAGAGTAGAGGAGGTTTCTCCTTCATAGAAGCATTTAAGACTTATGATATTGGTTTGCTCGCTTTAGATTTCTCCTTTATCTTTTCTCTACTAGATTGGGCAAACATTAACACACAAGTAGATTTACACCAAGTTGAGTAGTTCAGATACTAGATTTGGTGCAGATATATTAGGTTCCTTCAAGGTTCTCTGTTTTTATGTATCTTATTTTCCATCTGGGCTTAGCTCAACATATGGAATTTTCCCAAACAAAGAAGGAGAACAAATAGAAAGCCAAGCATTGTGGTTCTCACACTTCTTTTTTATTCCACCACAAAGTCCTTTTAAGACATGCACTTTTACACAAGGTCTTATTTATGTACAACAACCAAGGCACAACAACACAAAACAAGACTAACACAACACAAATACGACTAACATTAATGAAAAATAAAAGGGACAAACTATACAAGAAGCAAGGCTTGTAGTTTCTATTGGAAATAATGTTTCAAATCTTAGTTATTTATGGGAAGAGGGTCGATCCTCCCATCTAAGGATTTCATCTTAAACGTATTATGACCAAGATTTTCGTCGATGGTGAAGGGGATGATCCAAAAAGATTTGAACTTCATGTGTTTACCTTTCTCTTCATGGGGTTTATCCCACTTCAGTACTAGGTCACCCACGTCAAAACTCTTTGCCCATGCGAATTTCTTATCAAAATAACGCTTGACACAGTTTTGGTGAATAACAAATCTCTTTTTGTCTTTGAGCCTTTATTCCTCGAGTTTGAGTAAAGTGTCTATCCTGCGTTGAACCAAAAGGCAAGGTCTACCTTGGGACTCTTGGGAGAGTTGCAAGGCTTGGAGGTACAGGTTTGAGGGCAAGATAGCTTCTTTACCATAAACCAAAAAGTACGTCAAGGTCTTTAGGGAAGGCTTAGGAGTTACACAGTCAATCCATAATGCATTGGTCAAAGCATTGTGACAGTTCCTTTGTTAAGAGAATATGGTTTTCTTGATTATGTGGATGAGATTTTTATTTGTCAATTTAACCAAATCATATCCCTATAGGTAATAATTAGATGCATGTTTTAATACAATCCCATTTTCTAATGTGAATTCATAAAGTTTCAATGATGAAAACTAAGTCACATTATCAAAGTCAAGTGACGTTGGAACACCAAACCTGGTTATAATGTTCTGTCACAAAAAATGGGACTTTAGAATATATTGTTGTTTCTTTGATGAGTGAGATAAAATTTCTTCGATAACATCTAGGCCCCATTGTTGGAAAGGTTCCTAAACTTCTACTGGTAGCAATTGGGCGACTGACCTATGATCATGATTGATGCATCTCCGAAAATTTGGGCACTGGCGAACATAAGCGTGTGCACCTTTGAATAGAGTGGGCCAGTAATAACCAACCCTCATCACTTTGTTCGTTGTTGTGTCACCCACACAGTGACCACATGTCGTTCCATCATGCAAATCTCTAAGTACCTTTTCTATATCATGTGGCTCAAGGCACCTTATCATGACACTGTTGTGGTGTTTTATAAAAATCACTCCATGAACTCACTGGTAGGATAGATATTTTAAGAAAATTGCCCTATTTTTTTATTTGATAAGTGTGTGGGAAAGGTGACATGCTCTATAAATTGTCGTATGTCATAATACCAGACTGAGGAACATTTTCAACATTGTACATTTCTATATCCTACTCCCAACCTAAAAGATCTTGCTTGGGAGAATCTTTGATTTGACTGCTAGCTTACAGAGGCCATGACCCTTTATGGTATGCACTAGTTTAAATTCCATATAATATTCTTGTAAGCAAGTCATCCAATTTTCCCTCTTCTCGCCCAACTCCCATTGCACGAAGAGTGTTCTTACCGCTAGATGAGGCACAAAAATGATCATGGATGGATTGGGACCAAAATTGAAACCCAAGTTGAATGTCTGACTTTAAAAATGATCTGAGCATCCAATAACTTTCTCAATTCCTTTTGTATGAGGTGTTCCAACATTGGATGGAATTTCCTTAACTTCTGCTGGAAAGGTTTTACCCCTTCCTTTATGGGAATTACGTTTTGGATAATGCAAGTGTCATATGTATTTAAGTCATAGTATGTACATGTAAACACATCGTGATATTATTTGAATAAGAGGATAAATGCTTTTCATTCTTGTGGGGAACAACATGTACTGAGGTTCGCATACTTCAGATCTTTTTGAATTCCTAGATTGATTTGTTTAGATAACAACTTTGAACTATGATTCTTTGTATTGATTATTCTTCTAAATCGGTTCTGCAGGTCATATAAATTCTCCAAGGACACCACACCTTTAAGAATAATGTTTCCTTTGCTCCTGCAAATCATTTTAATGCTCATCCTCTTCTATAGCAGCATCTTTGAATATGTCTGCATTAGCCATAAAATGCAGTATCTATTGGTCATCATTGAAAACACAAAAATTAGTGTTATTGTTAGACACAGATGGTCTATATATAATTTCAATCGAGAAACCAATTTTCAATGGTGACATCCTAGCATCTACATTTTCTATTGCATCTGCTGCAACATTTCTAAGCCTATGAACAAAAATAATTTTAAAAGATTTAAAATAATTAATGAAATGTCATACCTCTTGGTGGTATTTTTTAATATTCAGTGAAACACAGTGAATAATATCGCGTACCTTATGAGTAACCACCTCTAAGTAACCAATTACTTTGAGAATCTATACCTTCAGATCGATGGCTTTCTTTAATCCAAGTTCGAGTGCTTCATATTAGGAAATGTTATTGGTACACTCGAACTCCAAACGACATGAAAGGGTATGCTTCTTATTACATGGGTCTATAAGTACACAACCAACTCCAGAGCCATCCTGCATCTTTGAACCATCAAAATATAAACTACAAATATCGTTAGCTACTAAGCTACTTCCTATACTATTATTACTATTACTATGTACATCTATGTTACAGAATTCATTTGCACTAAATGAAGAACAAGGAAGGAGTTCCAACTATGTATCTGGTGGGACAAGTGATGGTTATGCTTCATAACACTTGTGGTTAGTTTCAAGGAAGCAATTTCCAAATATTGTATTGGCAAAGGCAATAGGCTCATTATGGCCCTCAAGTGGTGTCACAATATGTTTCATGTATGGCTCATTGTCTACTTGAATCTTGTTGTTCTTTCCCTTGTACCAAATCCATAATTGTGACCAGTTTGTAGCAAAATAGCCTTCTATCTTACTAGGCCAGTCTTTGCTCAGGAGTATGCCATAGGCTTCTGGGATGTCCACAATTACAATATTTATACATTGGTGAACTCGTTGATCAGATGATAATCAAATAAGAGAATTCTTGAGTTCACCAATAGCTTGAACGATAAACTTGTCCAGATGAATGATTTGTGCATCGGTTTTATCCCATTTAATGTTTATTTTCTTGGCAACCAATAATGGCATTATTGTTATCACCAAAAAATGATCACCTAGCCATTTCTCACTAGGAGGATCGAAATACACAATGTAGAATTAATTTTACCATAATAAAATCACTTTCACTGTGGGAAATAATTTAGTAAACCATTTTTATTAAATTATTTTCTGATTAAAATTAAAAAACCCCATGAGAATAATTAGATAAATCAATATTTATTTAATTTTCTCTATGAATAATTATTAAATCATTGTTTAAATAATTATTCCTTGTCACATTTGAATAAATCCCCTAGGAATAATTAAATAAATCACTATTTATTTATTATTCCTTATTTATATTATTGTAATAATCGTTAAATCACTATTTAATATTATTTCAATTTCACGTCATTCTTAATCCTCGAGAAATAATTAATAAATCATTTTATTTGTTAATTGTTTCTAAATAAAGATATTTTACCATTTTGAATATATTTTCCCTCTCCAAAAAACATAATAAAGTATTCCTGACGATTAGATCTTGATTTGGTCAATATTATTATATTATTCTCCATTTTCAAGATTAACTCAATACTTTGTTATAAATAGGAGGGTTTTTCATTCATTCTTCACCATGATCATTATCATCGTCACCATTATTGTCTCTGTTATTTTAGCTCCCATTTGAGTTCTTCGAACTGTTTTGGGTTTTTCACACATTGAGAGAGAAGAATGATTACTGAAGCATTAAGGACATCAAATGACCCATCCCACAGAGAAGGATTTGTAGAACCTTTTTGTAGATCTCCTTCACCAGGTGTTATCAATAAAGAATTTATTCAATTAAAGTCTTTCTTTGGGTTATTGCATTGGATATCTTTACTGATGTTTTCTATTTTGGATCATATATGTTTTTATCGCAAGTTTTTCACTTTTTATTGCAGATCTAAATTATAAGCAGCCACAAATTGATATTAGGGTCACTTGTCACCTAGTGACTTAAGTGAAGTGTTTTTGGTACACCTTCTAAGAAATTTCACACTAATAAATGGTGACTCCACTGATGTAATAACAATGTTCTTGAGTGACTCAAGTTTGAGTAAATCTCAGGGTTTTCTACAACTATTTTTAGCCTCCCAATTTCTATTTATAGTATTATTTCCTTTTTTGTCAAATTTTCAAATTCTAGTGGTTTTCTAGTTCTTTCTGCAGGTCACTGGTACTAGTCGAGCAAGGGATGATAAAATATTTGTGAGATCTACCGACCAAGAGTCCTAGTAGAAAACACAAC